>JAJJWW010010653.1:0-712246 GCA_023531295.1 Papaver armeniacum
TTAGATTGGAATGAGTTCACATGGGTTCGGCTACTTGATTTGGAACTGTGACTGATACGGGGTTCACTTATGGTGCGCCACCCACTGTACCTAGAGATTGCTATAAGTAACCATCGTTTAGGGTCAGGTCTTTTCTAACTAGACGACGAAATCATTCCCACTTAAACAGTTTTACTGTGAATTGTAAGACTTCTAAATAATAAAACCAAGTCATCTTCTTAACACTAAACTCTCTTTCTCACTTTCTCCATTTGTGTTGCTCCTGACCAAATCTGTTGCCAGTTATAGGAAGAAGAAAAAACTATGAAGGGAGGGATGTGCCCACTGGATGAATAGAAACAATGCTAATTGCAGCACATATTTATGGGAAATTTATTTTTCGCACATGGGGCAGATTTTAGGTCAAGGGGACGGTGTATATTTTGGCAATCCTTTTGCAAACGAGGTGGATTTTGGTTTCATAAGAAAATTTAGGCTACTACAAAAAGCTTTTACCCATATGGAATTTTTATTGTAGATGAGGAAGCCGAACCCTTAAATAAAAAATCAATTTTATTGTAGGCCATGAGTGATAATTTTGAATCACTAAGTAAAAATTTAGATCATCAGATATATTTCAAGTCACCAGGCCAGGTAGAAAATTTGAGTCCAAAATATTGGGTCACACGGTGAATTTTTGGTCACATTGGTCACTAATAATGGCCAACAAATTTCATTTCGGCTTTATTTCGCATTTAACCCAAATCCATATTCAAGTTTCTTCATCAATGTTTTATATTAGAAATTGGTTCACTTTCAGTTCCTTAATGTTACTACTAGAAATGGTGTACTGTACTTCACATGGGTTCGATCACGCTACTTTGCAGAAAATGAGATTGATATGTGTAGGGTTCAATTATGACTCAAATGGAAAAAGCAATAAAACCCTAGCAATTTTAACAATAAGGGAAAAACAGAGGAAACGGTGGACATGCAACAATTTAAGTAAAACAGGCTAGTGCGAATTTCCCTTTTGTTGTTTTTTTCATATCGCCTTCTCCATTTTCGAATTTTTCCCAAGAACGGCTTCTAAAATGTCACTCTCGACCTTTAAGGCCCTTAAAAAAGTTAACCACTAAGCTGTTAAATATATTCAAACTAACCAGTTAAGACTTAGCTCATGAATCGGATTTTAGATCACTAAACAAATTTTTGGATCATGAGATTTCAAGTCCCAAAGGCTGGTTCGGTTAAGTGGAAATTTTTGGGGGGTCATAATGGCTGATTTTGGGTCAGTTAGGAAAATTGTAGGACAGCATGCTGAGCAAAATTTATAACAAATTTCATTTCCGCTTGCTTCATTTCGCATTTAACCCAAATTTGAGTTCAAATTTCTTCATCAACGTTGATGATGATACTGATTACTTTCTTATATTAGAAATGGTTTGCTTTCAGTTCCTTAATGTTACTGCTAGAAATGGTGTCCTACTTCACGTGGGTTCTATCAAGCTGCTTTCCACCCACCCGGTTCATGGAAATTTCTATTTATGCATAACAAGTAAAACTCAACTCAATTAATTAATTAGCGAGATGAAATGAAGTTGTCCATCTTATAATCCTAAGTACATAAAGCCATGGTCAGGACACTATTTAGGCCAACTCGGCGATATATCGGTTACATTACAAATAAACAAAAACAAAATCCAAAGAAAAAACATTTGCTCGGCATACAGATTAAAGGTCACTTCAAAGAGGGAGGCCCTAATAAGAGGGTAACCTTACTTAGCTGCAACATTAATTTTCTAATTCGGAAATAAAATTGGTCCAACTAATTAATCTTTCGAGGCAAGATCGGTTTATGTCGAAACAATATTGTGTTATTGTGTTGACAGTCTAGAGTAAGCCTTACTTGGTGTAGAACTCAAGGCAGGTTGACGTACGTTGACTTTATTTTATCCTACTAGCATATGTTATGATTTTGTCCTGGGCGCGCGGCAATATCAAACATGACGGAGAATCTTAAAAATCAACGCGAATTCTTAAATACATTGCACAAGGACCGGTGGAGTTGCATAAGGACCGTTGGAACATAGTTACGGATGACCAACTGGTGCCATGGTTCACCATGCAGGAAAAAAAAAAAAAAAAAAAAAAACTTGGTGATACCGTGAATGATACCGTGACAATGGTGCATGTACCCAATGTGCCCAGCGAATGATACCGTGACACCCTGTTTTCCCCTATAAAAATATAATCCAAGAAACAATATTTTGTCCGCAATTTTTTGTTGCGTATTAGGGAAATAAAAAGTGACACCCTGTCTTCCCCTATAAAAATATAATCCAAGAAACAATATTATGTCCGCAATTTTTTGTTGCGTATTAGGGAAATAAAAAGATACTCTTGCTGTTTATTTCATGCAATTTTGATTAGGTTGTTATGTATGGAAAATCTATATATGTTTATATATTTGATTAGGGTAATTTTTGTTTGATTGTATATACTTTTTTATGGGAAAAAACAAAAAAATTTAAGAAACTTCCTGCACACTTGTCATATATATTCTATAAAGTATGTAAAGTACCAATATTCTCCTTTCAATGTTTGCAAATTTTTGTGCATATTAGGGTAATAAAAGATACTCCTACTGTTTATTTCATGCAATTTTCATTAGGTTGTTATGTCTGGAAAATCTATATATATATATATATATATATATATATACATATATATGCATGAAACGCAAGCCAAACCAACTCCAATTTTGTGCATCTCTTTGTGCAACGAAAAGATGAATCCGCTTTGTTTCTCTTGGGTCTTCATTCTTCTTTTTCTTCCAACAAACTTTCATGGAGCTCACGGTGCAGCTGATTCCAATCTAATAAGCACTGTATGCAAGAAGTCAGTAGCAGATCATTATGGACCACTAAAGTATGATTTTTGCGTATCATCTCTGACAGCGAACCCTAAAAGTAAAACTTATGATATTAAAGGGCTTGGTTTATTATCATATCAAAATACTTTAAAGAAAGGGATTTCGATAAAATCGTACATCCAACATCTTTTGAAGGATGGGAAACAAAGTCCAGATGTTATTGTTCGTTTGAAAGGGTGCGCGGAGAGGGACTATTGGCATGTTGATAGAGATATGGAAGGTGCAATTGGAGCCTTCCTTAGCGGAGATTATCGAACTGCCGGTATTTATGTGGATGTTGCCGCTACTGCGAAAACAGAATGTCAGAGTCGGTTTGACGGTGGATTCACTTCTCCATTAACGAAAATAGAGAATGAATTCGGTCAACTTGTTTCTATCGCATTTACGCTTACTGATATGAACACGCCGATCGACGATTAGTATGTGGTTTATTTTTAAGTATTTGAATATTTTTCTTAATGCCAATTTCAAGGAATGTAGCTTTTGATCGAAGCTAGTAATAAATTTTTTTTTTTTTTTTGATAATCCGCCTCTAATCCCTGTACCATGTTTAGCAATCGTGACATTTAGATTTTGCATGGTTTATGTTAACCCTGATTAGGTTGAGGACAAAATAACAAACTCCTGTGTTTTCTAAGGGGGAAAGATAATTTCTTACTCCTCCCCTTTAATGATTCAGAGCCAAATGGAAGATGCCAAAGTCAAATAATTTGAAACTTGTCCCTAAACAAATTGGCTTTCCCTATTACAAAAATCTTAAATTTCCCAATCATAAATTTTATTTTAGAGATTTATTTTTCTTTACTTAGATGTTACTCAACATCTTTCGAAAATCTTAAGAAATAAAAATTTTCCTAAATTGTAAGTACTTTCTAAAACTATGGAAAGTGAATCAAGAGGAGGGAGGTTCGACCGCCGAATTAATCTTATAATTACTAGTAGTATTTAGGAACCACAACTAATCACGGTAGCACCTCATCAAAGAGAAAAGAAAAACATCAATAAGCACATGCAGTTCTTGCAAAGTTTTATTATTTTTGTTTGATTTTAATTTTTATATGTAAAAACAAAAATTTTAAGAAACTATTTGACTCCGATAAGTTAATATAATCCAAGAAACAGTATTCTGTTCGCAATTTTTTGTGCATGTTAGAGCATCTCCAAGAGAGGGTGGATCTATTTATTTTTAGCGACACATAGGATTTTAGACCCTCTCTTGGCATAAATCCATCTCCAACAGTAGGGTCCTACAAGTTAGGAGGGACCAATTACTAAATATGAAGGTGTTCAAGAAAGTGTTATTTATACCTCTGGTTTCACCTCCACGTCATGTTTTTAACCAATTTTCTTTTAATTCAAAGGGTTAAAATTCTCACCGTTGGAGATGGTTTTTAAAATATGAAATCCTATATTTACTCTATAGGCTACAGCTACCATCCACCCACCCACTTCCTGGAAATTTCTATATATGCATAACAAGTAAAACTCAACTCAATTAGTAATTAATTAGCGAGATAAAATGAAGTTGTGCATCTTAAAACCCTTACCTAAGATAACACAATAGACCTTAAATATTTTATCCTACTAGCATATGTTATGATCTTGTCCTGGGCGCGCGGTAATATCAAACATTACGGAGAATCTTAAAAATCAACACGAATTCTTAAATACATTGCTTAAGGACCGTTGGAACATAGTTACGGATGACCAACTGGTGCCATGGTTCACCATGCATGCATGCAAAAAAAAAAAAAAAAACCTTGGTGACCTCCTTGTGCTTAGTTGACACGTGTTTCCGTTAGTAGATTCCATGAAACTAATTTTGGGTAAATTTAAGTTCGGTAAAGCACTTTGACGATGGATGGTGAATTATTTTTGTTTTAGGAATAAATTTGAGATATGTATGTAGACTAGTTCAGTGGAGATGAAGCTCAAATGGAAGAAGCAGTTAAAAACCTAGCAATTTTAGCAATAAGGGTGAGGAAAAAGTGGACATGCAACAATTTAAGTAAAACAGAGAGGTCATCAAGGTCTTAATATTATTATTTTTTCGTGTGCGCATTATCCATTTTCGATTTTTTTTTCCCAAAAATAATAATATTAAGTAAAACACAAGAATTTTAAGAACCACTTGCAAGCCTCTCGTAATAAGTTCGGTGTGTATCCTCTGTGCCCAATGTGCCGAGCGAATGATACCGTGATACCCTGTCTTCCCCAATTAAAATATAATCCAAGAAACAATATTTTTTCCGCAATTTTTTGTTGCGTATTATGGTAATAAAAATATCTTTTGCTGTTTATTTCATGCAAGATACTGTTTGCAAATTTTTGTGCATATTAGGGTAATAAAAATATACTGTTTATTTCATGCAATTTTTATTAGGTTGTTATGTCTTGAAAATCTATATATATGTGCATGAAACGCAAGCCAAACCAACACCAATTAATTCTGTGCATCGACGAAAAGATGAATCCACTTTGTTTCTCTTGGGTTTTCATTCTTCTTTTTCTTCCAACAAACTTTCATGGAGCTCACGGTGCGGCTGATTCCAATCTAATAAGCACTGTATGCAAGAAGTCAGTAGCAGATCATTATGGACCACTAAAGTATGATTTCTGCGTATCATCTCTGACAGCGAACCCTAAAAGTAAAACTTATGATATTAAAGGGCTTGGTTTATTATCATATCAAAATACTTTAAAGAAAGGAATTTCGATAAAATCGTACATCCAACATCTTTTGAAGGATGGGAAACAAAGTCCAGATGTTATTGTTCGTTTGAAAGGGTGCGCGGAGAGGGACTATTTGCATGTTGATATAGATATGGAAGGTGCAATTGGAGCCTTCCTTAGCGGAGATTATACAACTGCCGGTATTTATGTGGATGTTGCCGCTACTGCGAATACAGAATGTCAACTTGTTTCTATGTTGATGGTGGATTCACTTCTCCATTAACGAAAATAGAGAATGAATTCGGTCAACTTGTTTCTATCGCATTTACGCTTACTGATATGAACACGCCGATCGATGACTAGTATGTGGTTTTCTATTTTCAAGTATTTGAATATTTTTCTTAATGCCAATTTCAAGGAATGTAGCTTTTGATCGAAGCTAGTAATAAATTTTTTTTTTGATAATCCTCCTCTAATCCGTGTACCATGTTTAGCAATTGTAACATTTAGATTTTGCATAGTTTATGTTAACCCTGTTTATACTATACCGAAATGTACAATTAGCTTGAAGACAAAATAACAAACCCCTGTGTTTTCTAAGGGGGAAAGCCAAATGGAAGATGCCAAAGTCAAATAATTTGACCCTTCTCCCTAAACAAATTGGCTTTCCCCCTATAACAAAAATCTTATTTTTCCCATTCATAAATTTTATTTTAGAGATTTATTTTTCCGTGTGATTCATTCTATACTTAGATATTACTCAACATCATTCGAAAATCTTAAGAAATAAAAATTTCCCCAAATTGTAAGTACTTTCTAAAAATATGGAAAGTGAACATCAATAAATCATCAGGAGGCCAAGAGGCCAAGAGGCCTTATAGTTCTCATGCTCCCTCCATTGGAGGAGGTAAGGGTTCGACCGCGGAATCCTAGTATTCAGGAACCACACCTAATCACGGTACCACCTCATCAAAAAGAAAAAAAAAGAAAAAAGAAAAAAATCAATAAGCACATGCAGTTCTTGCAAAGTTTTATTATTTTTGTTTGATTTTAATTTTTATGGTAAAAACAAAATTTTTAAGAAACTATTTGACTCCGATAAGTTAATAAAGATATATTTATAAAACTTTTTTAATAAAAATTATTAAACAAAGCTCTTGGTTGGTAACCTAGCAACAAGCTGGGCTCCAACACCCTTCTGAATAGCAATGCCTAATCTATGAAAAATAAAACTACCAAAACCACTACTAGCGTCATTGCTAACCAAACAATTCTTCAGACGCTTGAAAAAACATAGAGTATCCTCCCCCAGTTCTCCTAAAGTAGTGAAAGCTAGGACATTCAAACCATGACCATGCGAAACACACTTGTCCAAATATTTGGTGTGTTTGCGTGAGACCGCATTAGATATAGCTTTTCCAGGGACGAAAGAGCGGACTCCTTCCCCAGTGAAGGGAGAGACACCTGTAACATCCATACAAACATCTTTACCATTTTCCCAATTGAGCACAAGAATATCAGCAGGTTTCAAATCTTTGTCATCACCCGTCAGAAAACCCAGAGAGACTTCTTTACGCGCAGGCACCCCAGCTTTGTAGCAAATGTCAGCGACTACATCACGAACATGGTCATGTCGAAACTTAGGGCCTATATCCTTAGCACAATGAAGCGCATGATCCCCGAAGATGTCCATTGGCTTGTTACAACTTAGGCATAAGCTATTCTCAACAAACAATGGGATACCGAGACGATAACAAAGCACAGCTCTAAAATGTCTCGGACCAAGGCACTGATTAAGCCCACTAATGGGGATAGCCAATAAATAATCTTGCGCATGCTTGACACGATTGCACTGCCACAAGGCAGAATCTCTTGCTGACATAGAAAATTGGTCTGGGATTTTCTTCTTAACTGCATCAAAATAAGTGACTGCCAAGGAATGCATGGAAGGAGGGGCAGTATCATCGACGCAGTATGTAGAAGGTAAACCACATACCTGAATAAATTTCTTAAGTGCAAAGTGATAAGCGGAGCCTTTGTCTGTAGAGAATGAATTACCAAGAATCACCTTTTGCATCGAAGTAGTCTGACTCTGAGAAGCGAGGTAGCAATAGGCACTGGTATCAGCCATGGTGTAAATGCCAAGTCCACCATCTTTGATGGGCAAAGTAGCTAATCGCTGCTGTAAAGGACCAAAACCCGCACCATCACCAGTGATCAGAAGTCTCAAGTACTTAAGTAAATGATCATCATAAAGGGCAGTGGCTGATTGCAGGGCTGCAGGGTTGGTAGTGCGCATAGCAAAATATAATCTAGACACTCCAGTACAGTTACGAAGTAAAAGCATCTCACTTTGAGGATCTTTGAGTTTCTTGATTGCAGACATTAATTGAACAGTCTTATTCACCCTGCTCAACATCATATCGCTAATAAAGTTCAGATCTAAACTCACTGGCCCACCCAAAAGTTTAACACCATTAGACGGTCTACCAATATCAGCAGGGAAAACACCAACGTCTGTACTCCTTGGGTCTATAGAAGGCCAAAAGACTTCCGTCTTCTTTATGTTAAGCTGCAAACCCCTGCATGGTCCTTCAGTTTCGATAATGCTCAAAGCCTTTGCCACCTCCAATGTATCGCCAATAATTGTGCCATCATCAAGGTACCAGGCATGGAGGTCAAGTTTGCATTGAGAAGCAATAATCTTCACCAGTGGGTGAAGTGTCAATATAAATAACAAGGGACCGAGAGGGTCACCTTGCTGAACTCCAAGTGCAAAAGACAAAATATAATGGTCGTAATAAAGTTTAGCAGGTCTCAAGTAACAAAATTCTACCCAGCGAGAAATACCTGGACAATGAAGGCGAACTTCCTTGATGAGTTGCGATCTACTTACCATGTTGAAGGCATTGGAAAAGTCAATAAGCAACATTGACATTTTGTCCGAATGACCTTTCATCTCCAATAAGTGATTAACAGCATGAAGAATACTTTCCCCACCAGCAGGAATACCAACCCCGAATTGGTAATCGCCCAAATAAGATGACATATCTTTTCCAACAGAGAAAGCAGCCACCTTTGAGACCAATCTACGCCATACCGAACCAACTGCAATAGGCCTAATTCCACCCCCAGGCTTAAGAAGCGGAGTTAAAGGTGCACTGGCGATAAACTCTCCTAAAACCGCAGGGCATTTTCCCGCCAACCAAAGATTGACAACTCCTGTGATCGAAACAAGTAAATCATCAGCAACAGCAGCTGCTGCCCCACTTATCGCATCGACTAAATGCTGCGCACGCAAACCATCACGACCACACGATGTGCCTTTAGGGAAGCTCTTGATAGCACATAAAACAGCCCGAGAGTCCACTGTGATTGGGTCAACTATAACATCATCACCGAAAACAGTAGGAGGAGGCACCGACGGATGCTTGTCTTGTAATTCAAGGTATGTGTCCTCATTACAAGGGGCCACACCAGAGGAAGACAACACGCGGATGGCAGCTGCAAAATGACCGCAACTCAACTTTTTCTGGCACGCCAACAAGGTAGCTGCTCCCTGCTTCTTTGCATCTTCCTTCTTGGGCCCATTACGAGCAGGCTGGTTTAGGAGTTTTTCCAACAGCAAGGAGCAGCCGTTAGGCTCTTTCCAAACAACCAGAGCATGATTGATGGCTGCGACCTGCATCCGTTTTCTATTGCCAGACTTTTTCTCCGCCGAGGTTCTTGGCTTGAACAAGTTCAGAGTGCATATTGGGAGAAAGATGAGATGCAACCAAGCTGCCAAGCTACCAGGATTGGTAATAACTCTGTCTAAACAAGTCTTCAATGTCCGAGCAAAGGCAAGTCTGCACTTGTGTGGGATACAAGTGACAGTCGTAAACTGTCTTTGGAGAACGGCATTTAGGAGATCAGTAGACAAGGAAATACCTATAGCATCAACACCATCTGTGACTGCGCGTGCAACTTCAGCACCATCTGTGACATCACCTGCAACGTCAAAGCCATCAGTGATTGCACCTACAGCGTCATCTGTGACAGCACGTACAACTTCATCCCGTACAACCTCTGCCCCTGTGACAACACCTACAGCGTCAAAGCCATCTGTGACTGCACATACAACTTCAACAGCTTCTACAGCGTCAAAGTCATCCATAACAGCCAAAACCCCATTCTCTGCAACTGTCACAGCCTCACATGGTTTATCCAAACCATGAATAAGGAACTCAACCTCTGCATCGATGAGAGGCCCAGCGATAACATCCCCATGTACAGTACCATTTTTCCCTTTACAAGCCTTCTTCCAACCATGCAGGTGCATACATCTGCAACATAACCACATTCTCAAACACCGCAAGACTCTCTCCCAAGCCAAGTAAATGTGCAAGTTGGAAGCAATCAGTTCTCTGCAGGCGATCATATTATCAGCCGAGAATAAGTGCTTGCCATATACATGCTTCAAGAAGGAACCCCTTACATACCCTCTGCCATTTACCCCATCTAAACATCCATGAAAATGCTTGAAAGGGCAATGACAGAGACTGTCATCTGGCGCAATTTCATCTAAGGAAGGGAAGGACTGGGAAAGGGAAAGGGTATGCAACATCGTGTGAGAAGAATTCCTAGAGCGTCTGGGCATGACGACTGTAAAAATAAAAAAACCCTAGAGAGGAAAATCTCAAACCCTAGAAAACCAAAGAAAACACAACCAAAACCGCAAGAAAAATTAACGAGAACCCGTGGAAAATCAAACAGACGAAGAAAGGTAGCGGAAAACAAAATGAAAATCAATCGAAACATGGTGAGACCGGATAAAAAACCTGGCTTGTAATCGCCAGAACCAGTCGCCGGATAAAAACATGAAGATCTCAAAAATAAAATTTTATTTTGTCCGCAAATTTTTGTGCATGTTAGGGTAATAAAAAGATACTCATACTGTTTATTTCATGCAATTTTGATTAGGTCGTTATGTATGGAAAATCTATATATGCATGCAAAGGATACCAAACAAACTCCAATTATGTCTGGAACTTTTTAATATTTTTGTTTGATTTTATATACTTTTTAATGGAAAAAACAAAAATTTTAAGAAATTTCTTGCACACTTGTCATATATATTCTATAAAGTATGTAAAGTACCAATATTCTCCTTTCAATGTTTGCAAATTTTTGTGCATATTAGGGTAATAAAAGATACTCCTACTGTTTATTTCATGCAATTTTCATTAGGTTGTTATGTCTGGAAAATCTCTCTATATATATATGATTAAACGCAATCAAAACAAACTCCAATTTTGTGCATCTCTTTGTACAACGAAAAGATGAATCCACTTATTTTTTTCTTGGGTTTTCGTTCTTCTTTTTCTTCCAACAAACTTTCATGGAGCTCACGGTGCAGCTGTCCGCGAACTTGAGTAGGTTATATCTAAAAATTCCAATCTAATAAGCACTGTATGCAAGAAGTCAGTAGCAGATCATTATGGACCACTAAAGTAATGATTTCTGCGTATCATCTCTGACAGCGAACCCTAAAAGTAAAACTTATGATATTAAAGGGCTTGGTTTATTATCATATCAACATACTTTAAAGAAAGGAATTTCGATAAAATCGTACATCCAACATCTTTTGAAGGATGGGAAACAAAGTCCAGATGTTATTGTTCGTTTGAAAGGGTGCGCGGAGAGGGACTATTGGGATATTGATAGAGCTATGGAAGATGCAATTGGAGCCTTCCTTAGCGGAGATTATACAACTGCCGGTATTTATGTGGATGTTGCCGCTACTGCGAAAACAGAATGTCAGAGTCGGTTTGACGGTGGATTCACTTCTCCATTAACGAAAATAGAGAATGAATTCGGTCAACTTGTTTCTATCGCATTTACGCTTACTGATATGAACACGCCGATCGACGATTAGTATGTGGTTTATTTTTAAGTATTTGAATATTTTTCTTAATGCCAATTTCAAGGAATGTAGCTTTTGATCGAAGCTAGTAATAAATTTTTTTTTTTTTTTGATAATCCGCCTCTAATCCCTGTACCATGTTTAGCAATCGTGACATTTAGATTTTGCATGGTTTATGTTAACCCTGATTAGGTTGAGGACAAAATAACAAACTCCTGTGTTTTCTAAGGGGGAAAGATAATTTCTTACTCCTCCCCTTTAATGATTCAGAGCCAAATGGAAGATGCCAAAGTCAAATAATTTGAAACTTCTCCCTAAACAAATTGGCTTTCCCTATTACAAAAATCTTAAATTTCCCAATCATAAATTTTATTTTAGAGATTTATTTTTCTTTACTTAGATGTTACTCAACATCTTTCGAAAATCTTAAGAAATAAAAATTTTCCTAAATTGTAAGTACTTTCTAAAACTATGGAAAGTGAATCAAGAGGAGGGAGGTTCGACCGCCGAATTAATCTTATAATTACTAGTAGTATTTAGGAACCACAACTAATCACGGTAGCACCTCATCAAAGAGAAAAGAAAAACATCAATAAGCACATGCAGTTCTTGCAAAGTTTTATTATTTTTGTTTGATTTTAATTTTTATATGGTAAAAACAAAAATTTTAAGAAACTATTTGACTCCGATAAGTTAATATAATCCAAGAAACAGTATTCTGTTCGCAATTTTTTGTGCATGTTAGAGCATCTCCAAGAGAGGGTGGATCTATTTATTTTTAGCGACACATAGGATTTTAGACCCTCTCTTGGCATAAATCCATCTCCAACGGTGAGGGTCCTACAAGTTAGGAGGGACCAATTACTAAATATGAAGGTGTTCAAGAAAGTGTTATTTATACCTCTGGTTTCACCTCCACGTCATGTTTTTAACCAATTTTCTTTTAATTCAAAGGGTTAAAATTCTCACCGTTGGAGATGGTTTTTAAAATATGAAATCCTATATTTACTCTATAGGCTACAGCTACCATCCACCCACCCACTTCCTGGAAATTTCTATATATGCATAACAAGTAAAACTCAACTCAATTAGTAATTAATTAGCGAGATAAAATGAAGTTGTGCATCTTAAAACCCTTACCTAAGATAACACAATAGACCTTAAATATTTTATCCTACTAGCATATGTTATGATCTTGTCCTGGGCGCGCGGTAATATCAAACATTACGGAGAATCTTAAAAATCAACACGAATTCTTAAATACATTGCTTAAGGACCGTTGGAACATAGTTACGGATGACCAACTGGTGCCATGGTTCACCATGCATGCATGCAAAAAAAAAAAAAAAAACCTTGGTGACCTCCTTGTGCTTAGTTGACACGTGTTTCCGTTAGTAGATTCCATGAAACTAATTTTGGGTAAATTTAAGTTCGGTAAAGCACTTTGACGATGGATGGTGAATTATTTTTGTTTTAGGAATAAATTTGAGATATGTATGTAGACTAGTTCAGTGGAGATGAAGCTCAAATGGAAGAAGCAGTTAAAAACCTAGCAATTTTAGCAATAAGGGTGAGGAAAAAGTGGACATGCAACAATTTAAGTAAAACAGAGAGGTCATCAAGGTCTTAATATTATTATTTTTTCGTGTGCGCATTATCCATTTTCGATTTTTTTTTTCCCAAAAATAATAATATTAAGTAAAACACAAGAATTTTAAGAACCACTTGCAAGCCTCTCGTAATAAGTTCGGTGTGTATCCTCTGTGCCCAATGTGCCGAGCGAATGATACCGTGATACCCTGTCTTCCCCAATTAAAATATAATCCAAGAAACAATATTTTTTCCGCAATTTTTTGTTGCGTATTATGGTAATAAAAATATCTTTTGCTGTTTATTTCATGCAAGATACTGTTTGCAAATTTTTGTGCATATTAGGGTAATAAAAATATACTGTTTATTTCATGCAATTTTTATTAGGTTGTTATGTCTTGAAAATCTATATATATGTGCATGAAACGCAAGCCAAACCAACACCAATTAATTCTGTGCATCGACGAAAAGATGAATCCACTTTGTTTCTCTTGGGTTTTCATTCTTCTTTTTCTTCCAACAAACTTTCATGGAGCTCACGGTGCGGCTGATTCCAATCTAATAAGCACTGTATGCAAGAAGTCAGTAGCAGATCATTATGGACCACTAAAGTATGATTTCTGCGTATCATCTCTGACAGCGAACCCTAAAAGTAAAACTTATGATATTAAAGGGCTTGGTTTATTATCATATCAAAATACTTTAAAGAAAGGAATTTCGATAAAATCGTACATCCAACATCTTTTGAAGGATGGGAAACAAAGTCCAGATGTTATTGTTCGTTTGAAAGGGTGCGCGGAGAGGGACTATTTGCATGTTGATATAGATATGGAAGGTGCAATTGGAGCCTTCCTTAGCGGAGATTATACAACTGCCGGTATTTATGTGGATGTTGCCGCTACTGCGAAAACAGAATGTCAAAGTCGGTTTGATGGTGGATTCACTTCTCCATTAACGAAAATAGAGAATGAATTCGGTCAACTTGTTTCTATCGCATTTACGCTTACTGATATGAACACGCCGATCGATGACTAGTATGTGGTTTTCTATTTTCAAGTATTTGAATATTTTTCTTAATGCCAATTTCAAGGAATGTAGCTTTTGATCGAAGCTAGTAATAAATTTTTTTTTGATAATCCTCCTCTAATCCGTGTACCATGTTTAGCAATTGTAACATTTAGATTTTGCATAGTTTATGTTAACCCTGTTTATACTATACCGAAATGTACAATTAGCTTGAAGACAAAATAACAAACCCCTGTGTTTTCTAAGGGGGAAAGCCAAATGGAAGATGCCAAAGTCAAATAATTTGACCCTTCTCCCTAAACAAATTGGCTTTCCCCCTATAACAAAAATCTTATTTTTCCCATTCATAAATTTTATTTTAGAGATTTATTTTTCCGTGTGATTCATTCTATACTTAGATATTACTCAACATCATTCGAAAATCTTAAGAAATAAAAATTTCCCCAAATTGTAAGTACTTTCTAAAAATATGGAAAGTGAACATCAATAAATCATCAGGAGGCCAAGAGGCCAAGAGGCCTTATAGTTCTCATGCTCCCTCCATTGGAGGAGGTAAGGGTTCGACCGCGGAATCCTAGTATTCAGGAACCACACCTAATCACGGTACCACCTCATCAAAAAGAAAAAAAAAGAAAAAAGAAAAAATCAATAAGCACATGCAGTTCTTGCAAAGTTTTATTATTTTTGTTTGATTTTAATTTTTATGGTAAAAACAAAATTTTTAAGAAACTATTTGACTCCGATAAGTTAATAAAGATATATTTATAAAACTTTTTTAATAAAAATTATTAAACAAAGCTCTTGGTTGGTAACCTAGCAACAAGCTGGGCTCCAACACCCTTCTGAATAGCAATGCCTAATCTATGAAAAATAAAACTACCAAAACCACTACTAGCGTCATTGCTAACCAAACAATTCTTCAGACGCTTGAAAAAACATAGAGTATCCTCCCCCAGTTCTCCTAAAGTAGTGAAAGCTAGGACATTCAAACCATGACCATGCGAAACACACTTGTCCAAATATTTGGTGTGTTTGCGTGAGACCGCATTAGATATAGCTTTTCCAGGGACGAAAGAGCGGACTCCTTCCCCAGTGAAGGGAGAGACACCAGTAACATCCATACAAACATCTTTACCATTTTCCCAATTGAGCACAAGAATATCAGCAGGTTTCAAATCTTTGTCATCACCCGTTAAAAAACCCAGAGAGACTTCTTTACGCGCAGGCACCCTAGCTTTGTAGCAAATGTCAGCGACTACATCACGAACATGGTCATGTCGAAACTTAGGGCCTATATCCTTAGCACAATGAAGCGCATGATCCCCCGAAGATGTCCATTGGCTTGTTACAACTTAGGCATAAGCTATTCTCAACAAACAATGGGATACCGAGACGATAACAAAGCACAGCTCTAAAATGTCTCGGACCAAGGCACTGATTAAGCCCACTAATGGGGATAGCCAATAAATAATCTTGCGCATGCTTGACACGATTGCACTGCCACAGGCGAGAATCTCTTCTTGACATAGAAAATTGGTCTGGGATTTTCTTCTTAATCGCATCAAAATAAGTGACTCGCCAAGGAATGCATGGAAGGAGGGGAAGTATCATCGAAACAATATGTAGAAGGTAAACCACATACCTGAATAAATTTCTTAAGTGCAAAGTGATAAGCGGAGCCTTTGTCTGTAGAGAATGAATTACCAAGAATCACCTTTTGCATCGAAGTAGTCTGACTCTGAGAAGCGAGGTAGCAATAGGCACTGGTATCAGCCATGGTGTAAATGCCAAGTCCACCATCTTTGATGGGCAAAGTAGCTAATCGCTGCTGTAAAGGACCAAAACCCGCACCATCACCAGTGATCAGAAGTCTCAAGTACTTAAGTAAATGATCATCATAAAGGGCAGTGGCTGATTGCAGGGCTGCGGGGGTTGGTAGTGCGCATAGCAAAATATAATCTAGACACTCCGATACGATTCTGAAGTAAAAGCATCTCACTTTGAGGATCTTTGAGTTTCTTGATTGCAGACATTAATTGAACAGTCTTATTCACCCTGCTCAACATCATATCGCTAATAAAGTTCAGATCTAAACTCACTGGCCCACCCAAAAGTTTAACACCATTAGACGGTCTACCAATATCGGCGGGGAAAACACCAACGTACGTACTCCTTGGGTCTATAGAAGGCCAAAAGACTTCCGTCTTCTTTATGTTAAGCTGCAAACCCTGCATGGTCCTTCGGTTTCGATAATGCTCAAAGCCTTTGCCACCTCCAATGTATCGCCAATAATTGTGCCATCATCAAGGTACCAGGCATGGAGGTCAAGTTTGCATTGAGAAGCAATAATCTTCACCAGTGGGTGAAGTGTCAACGCAAATAACAAGGGACCGAGAGGGTCACCTTGCTGAACTCCAAGTGCAAAAGACAAAATATAATGGTCGTAATAAAGTTTAGCAGGTCTCAAGTAACAAAATTCTACCCAGCGAGAAATACCTGGACAATGAAGGCGAACTTCCTTGATGAGTTGCGATCTACTTACCATGTTGAAGGCATTGGAAAAGTCAATAAGCAACATTGACATTTTGTCCGAATGACCTTTCATCTCCAATAAGTGATTAACAGCATGAAGAATACTTTCCCCACCAGCAGGAATACCAACCCCGAATTGGTAATCGCCCAAATAAGATGACATATCTTTTCCAACAGAGAAAGCAGCCACCTTTGAGACCAATCTACGCCATACCGTACCAACTGCAATAGGCCTAATTCCACCCCCAGGCTTAAGAAGCGGAGTTAAAGGTGCCTTTGGCGATAAACTCTCCTAAAACCGCGAGGCATTTTCCCGCCAACCAAAGATTGACAACTCCCGTGATCGAAACAAGTAAATCATCGCAACAGCAGCTGCCGCCCCACTTATCGCATCGACTAAATGCTGCGCACGCAAACCATCACGACCACACGATGTGCCTTTAGGGAAGCTCTTGATAGCACATAAAACAGCCCGAGAGTCCACTGTGATTGGGTCAACTATAACATCATCACCGAAAACAGTAGGAGGAGGCACCGACGGATGCTTGTCTTGTAATTCAAGGTATGTGTCCTCATTACAAGGGGCCACACCAGAGGAAGACAACACGCGGATGGCAGCTGCAAAATGACCGCAACTCAACTTTTTTCGGCACGCCAACAAGGTAGTCTGCTCCTCGCTTCTTTGCATCTTCCTTCTTGGGCCCATTACGAGCAGGCTGGTTTAGGAGTTTTTCCAACAGCAAGGAGCAGCCGTTAGACTCTTTCCAAACAACCAGAGCATGATTGATGGCTGCGACCTGCATCCGTTTTCTATTGCCAGACTTCTTCTCCGCCGAGGTTCTTGGCTTGAACAAGTTCAGAGTGCATATTGGGAGAAAGATGAGATGCAACCAAGCTGCCAAGCTACCAGGATTGGTAATAACCCTGTCTAAACAAGTCTTCAATGTCCGAGCAAAGGCAAGTCTGCACTTGTGTGGGATACAAGTGACAGTCGTAAACTGTCTTTGGAGAACGGCATTTAGGAGATCAGTAGACAAGGAAATACCTATAGCATCAACACCATCTGTGACTGCGCGTGCAACTTCAGCACCATCTGTGACAGCACCTGCAACGTCAAAGCCATCAGTGATTGCTCCTACAGCGTCATCTGTGGATAAAGACGTACAACTTCATCGTACAACCTCTCGCCCGTGACAACACCTACAGCGTCAAAGCCATCTCAGTGATCTGCACATACAACTTCAACAACTTCTCTGGCGTCAAAGTCATCCATAATGACCAAAACCCCATTCTCTCGCAATGTCATGACCTCACATGGTTTATCCAAACCATGAATAAGGAACTCAACCTCTGCATCGATGAGAGGCCCCGGCGATAACATCCCCATGTACAGTACCATTTCTCCCTTTACAAGCCTTCTTCCAACCATGCAGGTGCATACATCTGCAACATAACCACATTCTCAAACACCGCAAGACTCTCTCCCAAGCCAAGTAAATGTGCAAGTTGGAAGCAATCAGTTCTCTGCAGGCGATCATATTATCAGCCGAGAATAAGTGTTTGCCATATACATGCTTCAAGAAGGAACCCCTTACATACCCTCTGCCATTTACCCCATCTAAACATCCATGAAAATGCTTGAGGGCAATGACAGAGACTGTCATCTGGCGCAATTTCATCTAAGGAAGGGAAGGACTGGGAAAGGGAAAGGGTATGCAACATCGTGTGAGAAGAATTCCTAGAGCGTCTGGGCATGACGACTGTAAAAATAAAAAAAACCCTAGAGAGGAAAATCTCAAACCCTAGAAAACCAAAGAAAACACAACCAAAACCGCAAGAAAAATTAACGAGAACCCGTGGAAAATCAAACAGACGAAGAAAGGTAGCGGAAAACAAAATGAAAATCAATCGAAACATGGTGAGACCGGATAAAAAACCTGGCTTGTAATCGCCAGAACCAGTCGCCGGATAAAAACATGAAGATCTCAAAAATAAAATTTTATTTTGTCCGCAAATTTTTGTGCATGTTAGGGTAATAAAAAGATACTCATACTGTTTATTTCATGCAATTTTGATTAGGTCGTTATGTATGGAAAATCTATATATGCATGCAAAGGATACCAAACAAACTCCAATTATGTCTGGAACTTTTTAATATTTTTGTTTGATTTTATATACTTTTTAATGGAAAAAAACAAAAATTTTAAGAAATTTCTTGCACACTTGTCATATATATTCTATAAAGTATGTAAAGTACCAATATTCTCCTTTCAATGTTTGCAAATTTTTGTGCATATTAGGGTAATAAAAGATACTCCTACTGTTTATTTCATGCAATTTTCATTAGGTTGTTATGTCTGGAAAATCTCTCTATATATATATGATTAAACGCAATCAAAACAAACTCCAATTTTGTGCATCTCTTTGTACAACGAAAAGATGAATCCACTTATTTTTTTCTTGGGTTTTCGTTCTTCTTTTTCTTCCAACAAACTTTCATGGAGCTCACGGTGCAGCTGTCCGCGAACTTGAGTAGGTTATATCTAAAAATTCCAATCTAATAAGCACTGTATGCAAGAAGTCAGTAGCAGATCATTATGGACCACTAAAGTAATGATTTCTGCGTATCATCTCTGACTGCGAACCCTAAAAGTAAAACTTATGATATTAAAGGGCTTGGTTTATTATCATATCAACATACTTTAAAGAAAGGAATTTCGATAAAATCGTACATCCAACATCTTTTGAAGGATGGGAAACAAAGTCCAGATGTTATTGTTCGTTTGAAAGGGTGCGCGGAGAGGGACTATTGGGATATTGATAGAGCTATGGAAGATGCAATTGGAGCCTTCCTTAGCGGAGATTATACAACTGCCGGTATTTATGTGGATATTGCCGCTACTGCGAAAACAGAATGTCAAAGTCGGTTTGATGGTGGATTCACTTCTCCATTAACGAAAATAGAGAATGAATTCGGTCAATTTGTTTATATCGCATTTACGCTTACTGATATGAACACGCCGATCGACGACTAGTATGTGGTTTTCTATTTTTATGTATTTGAATATTTTTCTTAATGCCAATTTCAAGGAATGTAGCTTTTGATCGAAGCTAGTAATAAATTTTTTTTTTGATAATCCGCCTCTAATCCCTGTACCATGTTTAGCAATTGTGACATTTAGATTTTCCATGGTTTATGTTAACCCTGTTTATACAGTACCGAAATGTACAATTAGGTTGAAGACAAAATAACAAACTCCTGTGTGTTCTAAGGGGGAAAGCCAAATGGAAGATGCCAAAATCAAATAATTTGACCCTTCTCCCTAAACAAATTGGCTTTCCCCCTATAAAAAAAATCTTATTTTTCCCATTCATAAATTTTATTTTAGAGATTTATTTTTGCTTGTGATTCATTCTATACTTAGATATTACTCAATATCATTCGAAAATCTTAAGAAATAAAAATTTCCCCAAATTGTAAGTACTTTCTAAAAATATGGAAAGTGAACATCAATAAATCATCAAGAGGCCAAGAGGCCTTATAGTTCTCATGCTCCCTCCATTGGAGGAGGTAAGGGTTCGACCACCGAATTTCAGGAACCACACCTAATCACGGTACCACCTCATCAAAAAGAAAAAAAGAAAAAAGAAAAAATCAATAAGCACATGCAGTTCGGGTCAAGATCCCCTTACCCAAGTTCCCTGTCTCCCTATGTCCTTCCAACCATATCACTCCACGTGGCACATACTTTTCACTTGGTTAACGCTGTTAACAGTAACATGGATTCTGCTTCTCCATTAAAACGTTGTTGTGTGAAACCCTAACCCAAAAACATAAAGGAGGAAGGAAGGAAGGTCTGCATCAGATTATCATTAAATATTTCATTTTGAAAGATGGTGGATTTTTTTCTTTGTCAAGAGAGGACTTGAATTTAACAATCTTTTTGGTCGGAATATAACTTGGATATATCAACCATGAAATAAAATTCTTCATTTTATTCTGACCTAGCAAAAAATAAAATATTCATTTTTGAAATATCTGGGACACTATTATTCATATTTTGAAGACCGTTCGGAATCATCATAGTTGTGCAAAATTATTACGAGTTTCGATTTTTATTTTTTCCTGTTTCGGTTTGCTATTGTTCTTAAATCCATAGGTTTCCATAGCTCTATCAATATCCCAATAATCTAATAAGTACTGTATGCAAGAAGTCAGTGGCAGATCATCACGGACAACTAAAGTATGATTTCTGTGTATCATCTCTGAAAGCGAACCCTAAAAGTAAAACTAATGATATTAAAGAGCTTGGTTTATTATCATATCAAAATACTTTAAAGAAAGGGATTTCGATTAGATCTTACATCCAACATCTTTTGAAGGATGGGAAACAAAGTCCAGATGTTATGGTTCGTTTGAAAGGGTGCATGGAGAGGGACTATTGGGATATTGATAGAGCTATGGAAGATGCAATTGGAGCCTTTCTTAGCGGAGATTATACAACTGCCGGTATTTATGTGGATTTTGCCTCTGACTCCAAAACAACATGTCAGAGTCGGTTTGACGGTGGAATCATTTCTCCATTGACGAAAATAGAGAATGAATTCGGTCAACTTGTTTCTATCGCATTCACGCTTACTGATATGAACACGCCGATCGACGACTAGTATGTGGTTTTGTTTTTTTAAATTATTTGAATATTTTTCTTAATGCCAATTTCTAGTAATAAAAAAAGAATACTTCTCTTAATTAATTTAATTGTTATACATCTCTGAGAAACCATTAACCAAAAATATAAATTGACCATGTTTAGCAATCGTGATATTTAGATTTTGCATGGTTTTTGATGACCATGCAATACTAGTTTGACCTACAATACCGGTTGACCTTAAAATAAAAAAAAACTGTCAACTTTCCCTCCAAATTTGTCTCCCTACCACATAAAATCTCTTTTATCTCTTCTCTTCCATTTCTCCTCTCTTTCCTTCTTGGTGTAGCTGCTCTGGCTATGAGGAGCAGCCACAAGAAAAATAAACAATGGCAACATCCACAAGATATCAACTCGGCCTCCTACTAACAAATCTCATCGTCTCCGTAGTATTAAACTATGCCCATGCAAAAGGTCATCATCCTGGGAGACAACAGAGATTACACGGTACTCGAGCTGATGCGGTTGACAGACACCAGTTTATAAGCGAACACAACGCAGTTCGATCGAAATTTAGCGAACGTCCATTGACATGGAACAGTACTTTAGTACGTTACGCACGAAGATTCGCGTCCCAGAGAGCCGGGGACTGTGACATGGTTCATTCTAATGGTCCTTTTGGTGAAAACATCTTTTGGGGTGGCAAATATGAAGATTATTCTGCTGCTTACGCTGTTAAGAGTTGGGCAGCTGAAACATCAGCTTATGATGCGTCGCAAAATTCCTGTCAAATGAATGCAATGTGTGGACACTATACACAAATTATCTGGACGACTACTAAAAGGATGGGATGCGCACGCGTCAAATGCAACAATGGAGGTGTTTTTGCAATTTGTGTTTACGATCCTCCTGGTAATTTTGAAGGTGAAAATCCTTTCGGTAAAGTAGCATCCAGTGTGGCAACCGAAATGGGAGCCGTAACAGCGAATCCATTGTTTGGTGACGTTAAATTATCAGAGAATATCAAGACTAGCCAAAAGCCGATATTTACATTGGACAATGCACCAGCACCTGCTCAACAAGCATCCCCATTGAGCGAAGCAGCAGCACCTGCTCCACAAGCATAAGTTATATAAGTTTCGCGGTACGTAAAGCTAGACCGTCCCGTGTTGCTAGTCGGGAAATCCGTCGAACGTTGTTTATGATGCTTTCATAAGAATCATGAAGCTTGATTACTGGAGACTTATGGAGGAGAAATGTGTTGTTTGATGAGATTTGTTGTTGTTGTTGTTATTGTTTCTTAAAATGTATACTTGTATGACATTTTGAATGTACTAAAAGCAAAAAGTCTATATAAGAGAGAAAAAGAGAGAAACTTTTGTATGATTAAACAAAAACCTACGGATTGAAATTTAGATAGGAGAATACATGAATCCAAACAATGAAATTGGATTTTTAATCTTTTGAAATTATTCTTTTCATCAAATTTGGTTCTGGAAACTAAAGATCAGCTTTTGAATCAATAAAGCACCATAATGAAATTGGTTTCGAAATCTTTATCAAGGAATCCTGAAATTTTCATGAGCTCATGACTTCAAAATAAACATCAGTCCGGTAAACGACAAAGCACCAGTGGTAGAATAGTACCCTGCCACGGTACAGACCCGGGTTCGATTCCCGGCTGGTGCATCTACATTTCTTTTTTCTTGCCAATTCTATCTATCAAGTACAGACCCGTGTTCGATAGATGCTTACTTTTTTTTTTCTCTTCCGAGCAGTAATTCCATCTTAAAGGGTAACTTTTTGTATGTAAAGAAATTCATTTTTAAACTAGGGTAATTTAGTCCTCCGTCTATAAAAGATAGGCAGGTTTGTATGTAAAGAAATTCATTTTCAAACTGGAGACTCCTTGCAAGCCTAGTCAGGAATTCGCCAAGCAATATAGTAAAATTTGCTGATAAAAAAAGTAATAAATTTGGGATCATGAGGCATATTTCATTCAGATTTGATTTTGAGTCTAGTTGGTACTAATAAGCCAGAACCTCAAAAGAACAAAAAGGGAAAGATAAAGAAAATATGTTAACAGTTATCGAAAACGAAACACAGACAAACTTGATCTGTCAACTCTCACAGCCGATCGATACTAGTAACAAATTAGTGGGAATGCCGGAAATACCTTAGAAAGTATTATACAATTAACCGTTACAGTAAATTCCAAACAATCCTACTACATAGTGATTGTGAAGATTTAAAGTAAAATCAAATGATTAAGGTTATTGCCAAATACTTACTTTCGAATCGGTAACACTACTGATTTTGTTTAGACCTATAAAATGTGGATCTGCATCTGTATCTCTTATTCTTTCAGGCTGTTGTATCTCTTGTTCTGTGATTCAGCAGGCCTGGGTTTGCTTCTGTAACCTTTGTATTCTTACAGGCTCCGCCTGGTTTCTCTTAATATAACCTTCCCATTTCAAAAAAAAAAAAAATAATAATCTTGAACCCACTAAAATGGGCCCAAAACATACACTTAGACAGTATGGCGCCGAAGATTGGAACACACGCAATATACTGCTAACCACCTTCAACAGACACAATCATAATCAATCACTTGAAAACTTCAACTTTAAGAAACTAAAACATCTCAACCATACTATGATAATCTCAGCCCATCCTCTTTGTAATAATCTCAAACAAACTACATTAATCTTAATCTCTCACCAAACATTACTAATCCTTTGAATAATCATGGTACAACACTATTCAAATCCATTGAGATTCCTATGTTTCTTCTTTGTTTTGATTCTCACCTTCAATCTAAAACACATTTCTGTGTTTGGTGAGGATAATTCAGAAGTATTAGATGCCTGTAACGAAGATTTATCGACGTTTCTTCCTGTTCCGTTTGGGAATATTTCGACTAATTTGGGTTGTTACAGGATTTGGAATACTTTCATATTACGAGTAAGTTTCTTAAGATCATGATTGATTCATTTTTTATCAGTTGAATCGTCTGCGATCGTTCCGTTTATATGTTTGTGTTTTTGCAGTTCTCTCAGGATGATAAGCATGTAGTGAATATCATTTTGTCCGCTGAATACACGAATGGATGGGTTGGAATTGGATTTTCGAAGGATGGAACAATGGTGGGTTCTAGTGCAATGGTTGGATGGATCAGTAAACTAGGCCGAGCAGTTATAAAACAGTACTACTTGCGCGGCTACTCTAAGTCGGAAGTCATTCCGAACAAAGGCGAATTACCACTCACTAATGTACCACCAGCAATTGTTGTTTACGGAGCTAAGATTTACTTAGCGTTTCAGTTGATGTTTGATGACCGTCTTTCGGAGCAACCGGTTATAATAGCTTTTGGATCTGCAACACCGGTCCATAGCAAGTTATCAAAGCACGATGACAAGACAACAATTCGGTTTGATTTCTCCAGAGGTTTGTTTCGAAGAATTCTCTATAGCCTTATGTCAAAATTCGAATCTTATACAGAAGGCTGATTTTATTTTACGTTCTTATTGTAACAGGTATTCAAGCAGCGAGTAGCCAAAATGCGACTGCTGTTAAACCTCCAAACATTGAGAAGATGAAGAGGAGCCATGGAGCATTAGCTCTAATTGGATGGGGTGTGATGCTTCCTGCTGGGACAATGGTTGCAAGACATTACCGCAATTGGGTTCGAAAATGGTACTATTTACATACATTCCTTCAGCTTGTTGGATTTCTTATCGGACTTGCTGCTATTGTGTCTGGAAAGGTACTCTATGATAGAGCGCACATCAATTTCGCAGCGCATAGAGGCATTGGAATCTTTGTTTTCGTGCTTACGATTCTCCAGGTCTGCGACGCATTCTCTGAATAATACTTTTCGCTCCAATTTTTCCGTTGCGAAACGAAATCCTAATCCTGTGTTTAATTGTTGTATCAGGTACTGGCATTCTTTGTACTGCCTGACAAGGATTCAAAGATACGTCGATACTGGAATTGGTACCACCATTGGTTTGGAAGGCTAATTCTAGTCATGGGTGTGGTGAATATCGGTATAGGATCTTGTGGAGAAGATGGAGATTGTTCGTTTGGACTAATATCGTTTCCAATTTTGATCATCGTTTACTTAGCTTGCACAATTTTAGAAATTGTTTCATGTTTTGGAGCACATAGTCGTAAACATGTCGAGGATATTAGTCATCCGACGGTGGAAGTAAATCAATTTTAATAGTAGGAACATTAATTCAGATATGCAAACGGTACGATATTGTGTGTAATGCCGAATTGTGAAGGGCTATGTTTATCTAGCTAGCAATGCATCTTGAGACAAGTTTTTAGCCAATTTTCAACCTCATTCTGTGATTTCATTACGATGTATATATGCAACTTCTCCGTTCATTGTCCACTAGTGTGTTCTATGTGTTAAGTTTTTTTTTTTTTTTTTTTTTTTTTTTTTTTGATTTTGTTTTTGATGATTGAATGTTTCCGTTCGTCTAAAATAGTTATTTTTAAGAAGATCAAACAAACTGCAGCTCGTTCCGTTAATGCAAATTGAACGGAGGTGACTGAAATTTAACAAGAACAACCAATGATAATCGTACGTACACCTAAAATTCAAGTTTAATAATCTAAATTGTCAACAACAATGGACACTGTTCTCCTGTGACAAAACCTCAAAGTTAGGCAGAGTGCATATGGTCTTTGACAAAAGGCCCTAATAATTTATTTATCCGGGTTTTCTTGGCTTACATAGTTTGGGGAAAAGAATGTATATCTAGCAAACCGACCTAAGACTTATTAATTTCCAAGACTTATGAAAAATAAATAATAAGAATAATAATCTATTGGGAATATTTCACTCATAAAAAAAGAAGAAAAGAAAACCAATACAAAAAAACATGCAGCAAGATATCCAACTAGTTTGGTCCGTACTTAAAATAATACTCCTCCGTCCCTAATTAGATGAGCTACTTGGTTTTTAGTTTTGTCCACAAATAGATGATCTATTTCACTAACCAAGGGGATATTTCTAAAACTACCCTTTTAATTGATTATTTTTTCTATAAGAAATATGTATAATTTGATAGTCATGTTTATATTCGTTGCGTAGGTGTTTTAAAATGCTTTTCAACGGTATAAAGTTTATAAAAAACCGTGGTATAGTTTAAGAGATAAATCGTTTCTAAATTTTATTAATTATTGCCCATAAGGGTATAATTGTAAAAAATACTTAAATATACTCCTCTTTCCTTCTTGCCTTAAAATTTGTGCAAACTACAAGTAGCTCATCTAATTAGGGACGGAGGGAGTAAGACACTAACCATCACTTATCACTGCACCCACCTCCAATGCCAGCGTCAGTAACAATGAGAATGACCACCACCAACATCTGTGTAAGAAGTATGAGAATATCCGCCACCTCCGTAATCAGAATGAGAATATCCGCCACCTCCGTAATCAGAATGAGAAGAATGACCACCACCACCTCCATAAGAAGAAGAATGTCCATAAGAATGAGATGAAGTATAAGAAGAATGACCACCAGTACTACCACCTCCAGTATAAGAATGACCACCAGTACTACCACCTCCGGTGTAAGAATGACCACCTACATCATGAGTATGGCCACCACCACCACCTTTGGCATGATCACTAATACCGCTACCATGAGCGTGACCACCACCTTTGGCATGATCACCACTACCAATACCATGAGCGTGACCACCACCTTTGGCATGATCACCACTACCAATACCATGAGCATGACCACTACCTTTGGCATGATCACCAGTACCACTACCATGAGCATGACCACCACCTTTGGCATGATCACCACCACCACTACCTCCAGCATGAGCATGACCACCATCACAACCTCCCTTATCTCCACCACCATTAGTATCAAGAATTGCAATTGCCGTAAGTGTGTTAATATCCATATCTATATTCCTTCGGTAAGAAGGTGTAGTTATACTACCACCACCAATACCAGAAGCCTTAGGTATAGTTTTGATACTACTACCACCGCCACCAGTAGCAGAAATCTTGGGTATAGTTTTGATACTACCACCACCACCACCACCACCAGTACTACCAGAAGATGTCTTGTTTGTGTTTTCCTTCTCTCTGACTTCACGAGGAGCTGCACAACAAAATATCACCGAAAGCAGTGATGTCTTCTTTTTTCCTGACTTATGTTTGGATTCCATTATTGTTTCTTTCTCTTGAGAATCACTGGTTTTTTCAATCTTCTCTTGCGAATCACCGGTTTTTTCAATCTTCTATAATAAACGATTTTTCAACCCTGCAACTTTCTAGTCTCATATGACATACAATAAGATCTCAGGACTTAGTTTATTTATATAGTAAAAAACGGTTGCCATATAAAAGAGTTCTACTGCATGTTGGAATGCAAATTTTTTTAGGATAACGATTATCATCACTCGACCTAAGAAATTAAGAATTAAGAATTACACGTTTATTAGGAAACTAGGTTTATTAGGAAACTAGGTAGATATTGATGGCCTCATAGACTATTTTGAGGGCTTAGGACCAGGGGGCCAAGGCCCCCGATCTATAATAAGTTGGGCGCAAAAAATAAAAATAAAAATTTCATGTAGGGGGCAAAAACTGAATAATAGGCTTATTTTAACTGAAGATAATGTTGAACACGTGACTCTGTTCTTTGTTTGCGTTCATTTGAGTGTTTCTTTAAGCTTTCCAGAAATTTATTTTATAACATTTTCTTTGAGTTTTATTGTTACAGCTGCAACAATCTTAACACGATAGATCTTTTCCGTCTGTAACAATGGGTAAGAACGATGTTGAAAGGTCTGCAAAGTTCAATGAGAAAGACTTCAAAAGATGGCAATCGAAGATGTTATTTTTTCTGAGTTATCATGAGTTGGATCATCATGTTTTGGTTCCTTTTGATGAGGGTTTAAAGGATATGGGACGTGAACTTGAGTTGGAGGATTGGGTTAGGCAGAACTATATGGCCAAAAATCATATTCTCAACTATTTAGAAGATGTTATGTATGACTTCTATATTGCAAAAGAGAACTTTAATGCTTTTGATTTATGGGCTGCTTTAGAGGCAAAATATCAAGCCGAGACTGCAGGGAGCAAGAAATTTCTAGTTGCCAAATTCTTGGATTATAAGATGTCGAACTGTCTGTTGTTGATCAATTTCTTGAGCTTCAACAAATCGTTAATGAAATTCTTCCTGAAGGTATGGTTATTGATGAAACTTTTCAAGTGTCTGTTGTCATTGAGAAATTGCCTTCATCCTGGTCTGATTACAAGAAGAAACTGAGACATGAAAATGGTGAAGTCACTATGGTTGATTTGGGTAAGAAGATTCAAGTTGAAGAATTATTGCTCCAAGGAAAAAAAAAAGTATCTTCTGCAAGGGACATGTCTAAAAAAGCTCATGTGACTGAACACAAAGGTTCAAATGCTAAAAAAGGTGATAAGAACCGAAACAACTCCAAGAAACCTCCAAGAAAGGTATGTTTCAGAAACCTAAATCTAGTATTAATAAAATTAATGGTGATTGCTATGATTGCGAAAATCCTGGCCATATGGCGATTCACTGTAGAAACCGTAAGGACCTTAAAAAGAAAAATAATGCTAATTTGGTTGATAACAACAAAGATGAATTTTCGGGCACGGTGTCTGAAGTCAATTTGGTAACAAATGTGAGAGACTGGTGGGTATACTCTGCTGCTACCAAACATGTCTGTGGAAACATAGATATGTTCACCTCCTATAATAAGGTAGAAGAAGGAGAGAAACTCTATATGGGTAAATCATCTGCAGCTGCGGTTGTAGGAAAAGGAAAAGTTGGGCTCAAGCTCACTTCTGGCAAGACTATCACATTGAATGAAGTTCTTCATGTTCCGGACATCTGCAAAAATCTTGTTTCTTGTGGTGTTTTAGATGATAAGAGTTTTAAAATTGTAATAGAATCTAGGAAATGTGTTGTAACTAATGGTATAATGAATAAGAATGATTCTTCTGCTTATGTTTGTGAGTCTTTGAATGTTTGGCATGGTAGACTTGGACATGTAAATTATAAGTCAATGCATAAATTAGCTAATGTAGGCCGCATACGCAAATTTAATTTGGAAAAAGGAACACAAATATGAAATATGTGTAGAATCGAAGTATGCTAGAAAACCTTTTAGCAAAAATGTTCATAGAAATTCTAAACCCTTAGAATTAATTCACTCATACCTAGTTGACATGAAATCGGTTCAAACTAGAGGTGGTAAGAAATGGTTTATTACTTTTATAGATGACTGTACGAGGTATTGTCATATATATTTGCTTAGAGGTAAGGATGATGCCTTAGAAGCCTTTAAGATGTATAAACTAGAAGTTGAAAAACAATTGAATACAACCATTAGGTATGATCGTGGTGGTGAGTATCCGATAGGAAATTTTTGTGCTGAACATGGCATAATACATGAGGTTACCCCTCCTTATTCACCTCAGTCCAATGGTGTAGCTGAACGTAAGAACCGTACCCTTAAGGAGATGATGAATGCCATGTTAATTAGTTCAGGATTACCTTCGAACTTGTGGGGGGGAGTTGTCCTCTCAGCCTGCTATATCCTGAATAGAGTACCCTTTAAAGGATCAGATAAAACTCCATATGAATTGTGGAAAGGTAGACAACCGTCTTTTGCATACTTCAAAGTGTGGGGGTGTTTGGCTAAGGTTCAGATCCCTAAACCTAAAACAACCAAGATAGGACCCAAAAATGTTGATTGTGTCTTCATAGGGTATCCTGAGCATACTCCTGCATATAGGTTTATGATAGTGAGTTATGAAATTTCTGAAATTGGTGTGAATACTATTATGGAGTCTAGGGATGCTGTGTTTTTTGAAAATGTTTTTCCTTTGAAAACTGACTCTCGTAAGAAAGGTGTTGATCCCCTAGATGTCCCTTCAACCAGTCAGACTTTACCTTTAGAGGAAGATGAAATAGAAATTGAGCCTAGGAGAAGTAAAAGGGCTATAACCAAAACCTCCTTTGGAGTTGACTTCGTAACACTAGCAAAGTTTGATCCTCGGACTTATAGAGAAGCCATGACTTCTCCTGAAGCTCTATGACTTCGTAACACTAGCAGGAGCATATTATGAACAACTTCCCACTTTTACCTGAGGAAACTGATACCACACTACAACACTCTATTACTTCTTATACTCTGAATGCAGCAACAAAGTTTGGGAATAATATCAAAATATGCACCCTACAAGACCCTGAGAAGTCATTATACTATACTGCACTAATTATGACAGATTATGCAGGAAACATCATTGGAACTAGAGGACATCCAAGATACTATGGAGAAGGGGGAGCAACAGGAGGGGTAGACCTAGCATTCCAATGGGCCAAAGAGTTGCAACACACAAACGTAGTCATATCTGCTGAGTCAATGGATGTACTGGTTCGCTTCAAGCTTCTACCATGAAGCTGCTAGAGGAAGATTTTATCTTAGTTATCATGAAAGAAGAAACTGTCAAGAAGAAAGTAGTAGAAATATGGGTATTCACCCTATATCTTTTGTATTGAATCTTAGCATCATCCATCGTCTTCAAAATATGGATGCTTTCAATTTAGCACTTTCATGTAAAAACAATGTTGGCAGGCTTAGTGGTACATCTACTACCAATGCCAACACAAACACTTTGTCCTGGTCTTAAGTGCATTTCTAGGCCTAAGCTTTTTCTATAAAAAAAAATAATTCTTGCAGATTTAACTTTGTATAAATCTGAGAACCACAAAACGTTCCTTCTTGTTCTTCGAGTTTGGGCTAATCAACTGTCGGATTTTGAGAACCGACTAGAAAAACCGACTAATCTAACTGTTGGATTTTGAGAACCGACTTGACCTACTGTCGGATTTAGAGAACTGACAGGTTTTTTTCTTTTTAAAAAGGAGTTTCTATTTTTCTACTCGTCTTCTTCTCTTCTTCTTTCAGCTCCGACTCGGAGAACCAAACAAGAGAATTCTCAATTCCTCTGGGGCTTCATAAACAACCGCTCTTTCTAATACATTCTCTGTTCAGCTCAGCTCTCTGTAAGTTATCTCTCAATTTTGTTAAATTTTCTCAGATGAATTTGATTTTGATTCTTTTTTGGTTAAATTTTATACTGGGTTTCTTGTTGTTAATTAGAGGATTTGATCATTAATTCTGAATTTCTCATTAATATCTTGAAACCCACTTTCAGAAACAACTCAATTTCTCCTTCCACTTTAGTTTTGAGCTCTGGGGCTTTGCTTTGATCTTTCAATTTCTTGGTATCAAGGGGTGGAATAGGGATTTCTGTGGTTATCATTTCATTGTTCTTGTTTATACTCATAAAGTCATTCATATGCCCACATGTTCTTGTTTGATCAATCAATTTACTGTTTTCAATGATTGAGGTGAAAAACCTAATTGTGTGTCTGATTCTGTGGTTTTGCAGGTCCTGAATTTCATAAAATTCTAGATACATTGTTTGGGTTTTTTATGTCATGGATATGGAGAATGACCCTATTCTTCTTTCCGATGAAGAAGATGCAGAACCTGGGCAGGATCTTTGTACCACCATAGGTAATAGGATAGTGTCGGCTGATCCCGCAAGATGGCAAACATTGCGCGTAGCACAAGATCTTCTTGCTACTCTCTTTCCCGCAGCAGCACCACCACCGCCCGATTCTTCTACTCGGTCAAAGTAGAAGTGAGTTGGAGAGAGCTTCTCAATTGATGGATGAGTTCGTTAGTACCATAGAAGGATTCCCTCGCTTGCAAGAACTTGGTCAAGTCGTAGAAGCTTCATTGCGGGTATTATATTAGTCTATAGCTGAAATGTTTCTTTCTTTTTTTGTTTCATAGATATGTATATAAAGTGGGCGAATGAGAAACTGTCAAGGAAATAAGTCCCTTCGTGTTTGACCGACTAGGCACTAGTTTGTTTACTTATGTCTAAGTTGGTTCGAAAGTGCAGTGCGAGTTAAGCTAATACAGGTGTAGGTTAAAGAAGCTTAATCTGCACCGCATTGTTGTCCCGTGTCAATCAATATAGTTGGAGGTTTCTTATGTAACGTTGTTCTTTTGTTTGATGATATAGAGTCTTGGTTCTCGTCCTCTCGAGAGCGCCTCCAAAGAAGTAAGGAAGTGGTCGCAAACCTTCCAACAATCATTGTGACAGAGGAAAGCTTAAAAGGTTGGGCATTGGTACAGTAATGTGCCGTATGCAATGAAAACTTAGTTATAAACGACAAAATGCAGGAATTGCCTTGCAAGCACTTGTTTCACCCTCTCTGTTTGATGCCGTGGCTGGTTAGTCCCCTTTAATCACTTCACTTGATCTTCTTGTAAAAAAATTTGAAATTTGAAGTGATTTCGATGGCTTACCAGAATCTAAGATCTACATTTGTGTAATGGCAACAGGACACACACAACTCATGCCCGGTTTGGAACACGAACTTCCAACAGATAATCAAGAGTATGAGAGTGGAAAGAGAGTGAGGCTGAAAAAGTGGGAAGAGATGCTTCAAATTCGTATGTTGAGACTCAATTAACTTTAGATGATATCATAAACAAACTTGCATAGAAGATTTTCAAAAGCAATTACAATAGATTTAGTAGAACCAACATGAGTGTTACTGTCAGAATTTACTCTTATTTTATATAAAATCTTAAAATTTCATAACTTTTGAGCCTTTCCCAATTTAAGCACAAAATCTTTCAACTGTGCAAAAAATGGTGCACGAAGAAAAGCATAAATTAAAGCATTACATGAATAACCCATTAAAATCCCCTTAGGCGAACAACTTTTTCTTGACTGTCACATTGCAGTCTCAGGCTCTCTAACAGCCACCCTTACAACGAGTCCATGAGTTTCCACATGTATAGCAAAATTGATATGAACACCTGTGAACATAACATTCCAAAAACACATAAGTTAGCTATCAGAACTACATAAGCTGATATTGTAGGCTTGTAGCAGTAGTTGTTGTTACATACCTGCAGGTTATATGTGGGCAATCATCCACCCTTTCCACGTAAAACCTGCAACTTGGACATCTTGTCCACTTTGATTCTTAGCTAGGTTAGTCAGCAACATGTCTTCTTAAGCTCCTCTTTTTATCTCTTGAAAATCATCACAAGTCAAATCAGAATGCCATGGGACCTCCTCACACTGTGTGCAGAACAACTTATTGCAGTGAGGACACTCCTATCACTGAACAGTCCTTAAATGGGCAGTAGATTTCGTGCGAAGCGAGAACTGAAGACTCACATAAGGCACTCTCCCAACAATCTAACACCTTGCGCAATATGGTATCTCTGCAGAAATGGGGTTCTACTGTCTCTTTGCAGTTGAACTCTGGGCACGTTATCAAAATATTTTCATCTAGCTGTGGTTCAGGTTCAGGCTCTATAACTGGGTCGAGATAAAATATTTTCTTGTGATGGAATTCCTCAAAGCTAAGATCCGATTCAGGTATTAGAGTCTGGAAAAACTCAAATAAAAACTTAGAAGCACATAATAATAATCTGAATAATTGTGGATCCTTAAAGTCAATCAGTTTTGACTCACACAATTGACCACGATGAAACTGGCGGTCAATCATAAGAAAATGTGTCGATACTAATCTCCTAAAGTACTTAGGCTCAGTCTGACACATTTGAAACTCATACGTTCCCACAATTGGTTGAAAAATATTTGGTGGGAAAACAAAGTCAACTGGTATCATAGCCTGGATAAACCACATCAACCAGAGGATGGGTTTCTAACAACTGAACTGCTCTATGAAGATACTCTTGTGAAATGGTAGAGGCATATATTCCAAGTCCACCCCCAAACTTAGAATTTTGGGTGTCTCTAAATAGACTAGTCACAATATTCCTAATTTCTAGACCATCGGAGTTCCGAAAAGGTCAATTGCTTTATCTAAGTTATAATCAGGTGGTTTATCCTCTAAATGCATATGTTGCATACACAAAGTAGGACTTATGTCCTTAATATCTTCTATGGTCCACCCTAAAGCTTCCTTATTGTCTTGAAGCACGGTCACTGGCCTACTCTCTTGATCACTATCCAAATCGGAAGCTGTTATAACAGGGAATGTCTCAGATGGGCCTAAAAATGCATAATTAGGATCCAACTTAGGAGGCTCTTCTAAACAAGGGATTAAGGTAGACTCGAAAGCTAATAATGGTTCAAACCTAGCTTTCCATGTATCGGTATCTAACATAGGAATAGAATCCAACAGAGCATTTACTTGTTCAATGTTGCTTTCATCGTCGAAATCCATGCTAAAATGGGCTAGACAACTCTCTAATGGATCTTCCGATATGATGTTTGGTAATGACTCTTGAACTAAGGTTCCTATCATGTTCACCTCTTCAATGCACGTGTCATCTAGCTCAGAATGCAGCTTATTGACATTAAAAATATTCAACTCAATAGTCATATTACCAAAAGATAGATTCATAATACCACTTGACATGATTATGATCGCATTAGACGTAGCTAAAAATGGGCGACCTAAAATCACAGGTATCTGATTCTCTGGGTCAGGGACAGGTTGGGTATCTAAGACCACGAAATCCACAGGATAAATAAACTTGTCGACCTCAATAAGAATATTTTCTATCACACCACGAGGAATTTTAACAGACCTATCAGCTAACTGTAGCGTTATCTTGGTAGGTTTCAATTCACCAAGTCCTAGATGTAAGTACACATGGTACGGCAGTAAGTTCACACTAGCTCCTAAGTCAAGTAAAGATTTATCTACCCGATGTTTTCCTATCGTGCAAGCAATGGTAGGGGAACCTGGGTCTTTATATTTAGGAGTTGTGTTGTTCTGAATGATCGAACTTACATGACTAGCTAAAAAGGCTTTTTTAGGGACACTAAGCTTGCGCTTTCGCGTACACATATGTTTAAGGAATTTGGCATAAGCCGGAAGTTTCCTAATTGCTTCTAGTAACGGAAGGTTTATGGTAACTTTCTTAAATACCTTCATTATGTCATTAAAGTTGGATTCACTCTTTGTTGGTACTAATAGTTGTGGAAATGGGGCTCTAGGCATAAAATAGGGCCTCTCAGTAACCGAATTGTCATCATCAGAGATTTTATCAGTCCCCTCAGCTATGGATGGTCCTGAGGGGTGAACTACAGTATGCTCACTATCGGGCATGGTTACCTGATTGTCTACTACTCTGCCACTCCTAAGGGTTCTAACTGAATTCAACTGATGTGACTAGGGAACCTTCCGTTATCTCGTTCACTTAAAGTCTTATAAATTTGACTTATTTGAAGTTCTAACTTAGCAAGAGTCTGAGCATTAGTTTGAAAGTTCTGCTTGGTTTCCTGTTCAAAACTAACTTGGCTTTTTATTAACATTTCCTGGCTCTGTACTAACATATCCTGGCTCTTTCTTAATATACTAAGAGATTCCTCTAGGCTAGTCATTTTATTCTCTGAAGGGCTGAAACTGAGCTTGACATGGAGAGTTCTTATTATAACCAAATCCTGGGGGAACATTCGAATTACTAAGCTGACCTTGACTCTGGCCCTTAGACCACGAAAGGTTCGGATGGTTTTTCCAACCAAGATTATAGGTTTCTGAATATGGGTCAAATTTCTGACGGTTGTCGAATTTAGTGTTATTATACAGAGCATTGGTTTGCTCTTCATTATTCTGGCCTTCCCAATAAGGCTCCAATCTACCACTAGTGTGACCCACTTCTAAAGCTTCTAACCTTTTTGCTATTGCTGCAATTCTGGCATCTGATTCTTTGCCTTCTGCTACCCTATTAACGTTTCCTCTTCCTAGAAGAATTGTTTTCTTGGGTTCCCTACTATTTTCCCATTGCTGGGTCTTTTCGGCGATTTCGTGCAAATATGCCATTCCTGATCAACTGTTTGGTTTTCAAACCCACCTGTACACATAGATTCTACTGTGGTTGTAGTGGAATAATCTAAACCCTCATAAAGGATCTGAACTAACCTAACCTTTTCTAGACCATGATGAGGACATTGGGCTAATAAATCATTGAACCTTTCCAAATACCTATACAAAGATTCTCCCTCCTGTTGAGAAAATGTGCAGATTTGCGTCCTAATAGACGATGTTTTGTGCCTAGGGAAAAACTTGTTCAAAAAGGCAGATGTAAGTTGTTCATATGTTTCAATTGAACCAGAAGCCAAACTATATAGCCACGATTTGGCTTTATCCTTCAAGGAAAAGGGAATAACCTGAGTTTCAAAGCATCATCATCAAGGTTTCTAATCTTTAGGGTACTACAAATTTCCTCAAAGTCCCTAACATGGAAATAGGGGTTTTCATTTTCTTTCCCTAAGAAGATTGGGAGCAACTGTAAGGTTCCGTGGTTTAAGTTCATAAGTTGCTTCATTTAACCTAACCCGATACACGAGGGACGAGTAGTCCTAGTCGGGTTCAACAAAGCTTTCAAAGTTTCCATTTCTGGCACTATCGGAATATCAGGGATTGTCTCCTCAGTAAAAGATGGATGTTCAAAACTAGACTTTCCAAAATCAGAGGTCTCTAGATTAAGGTAATCAAGATTCTTGTTTCCTAAAATATCACTTCTAGGTTTTTCACGCATAAACCGTCCTAGAGCGTCTCTTTTTCGTTAAGCATACACAAGAATTCAACAAAAATCTGTGCACATGCAAATGCTGGGCTCACTAATTTAGGTAATCTTGGGTTACCACAGCAAAATATACCCAAAGGTACGAGGCTGTGGTTCGTGGACTTTCAACTGGTAACTCCCAAAGGCCCAAGGCACGGGGTCAGCTTACTAATCCACGAGTTTTCCTAAACTCGGTGATCTGACGAGGGGTGCAATTGGTGTGTGCAGTTGTGTTTTTTTTTTTATAAATAAAAATAAACAAGCAACCAAATAAAACAAAAATACAAGTCCAAAAGAAAATAAAGAAACTAATAAATAAAAGTCCAAAAATAATATCTTCGGTTTCTCCTTTTTTGGCAAGTTCAACTTTCCACTTATAGCTTTGAGTCAATCCTGCACAACAAAAACAAAAATACCAAAGAAGTAAAAAAGAATAAAATGTATAAAATAGGAAAATAAATATACAAAACCTAAAACCTAAACCTAAATACAAGTCCGCGTCGGCGGCGCCAAAAATTGATGTGTTTTGAAAAGTTGTAGTAAAGTGGTAAGAAAGGTTGTCGTTCACTCAGACTTGTAAAGTTTCAATTTTAGATTTAAACTCAGTAGAAAACTTAAGAAATTGTTATCAAAATTTTAAGAGTCCGAGACTATGGATTCCACTATTTTCCCAACTTTTATGTGATTCAATATTAACAATTATCATGCAATTCATACATTCAATTGATTCTTAAATATTGCCAATAGTAGATTTTCAAAATACTGGTTGTTAATCTCAAGCATGGAACATCAAGAGCCCTAATCTAAGCATGCACCATCAAGTGAAAACAAAACGAGTTAGCAAAAATTCTTTATTTCAATTTCGATTCAATGCAAATAATCATAAAAAGAATTGCAGAAATTAATTAAATAGATATTACCACATATTTGTCGGAAAATAGCTTCCTCCGTCGCCTCGGCTAAGGGGTTTAGCTCCTCATATTAATCACTTGCTCAAAATACATGTTTATAGCCCAAAATTTGATTAAAAGGATAAAAAATAATAACACAGACTGTTTGCAACGATGTATCGGCGTTACAAAGCAAATTTGTTACAAGAATTTATTCTACGTAAAACCTGTCTTAAGCACTCGTTGCTTTGTCGTTGTTCTTAAGTCCCCTAAAACGACTGTCTTCAGTGGCCCTTTGTTCTTCGTGTTCTTCAGCAGCAGCAGCAAAACCCGATTTCTGCAACTTTGATTTCTCAGCTCTATGGTGTTCTAAGCTTCCCCTAACTTCTTCTAAACTTCAATACCCTTCCCTGGAACTCGACTACTCCTTTTATACACCACCAAACCCTCCAAAACCCGATTAAATTTCTTCTTTTCTTTCCGTGGAAGTCACGGCAATAATCTCTTCTAAACTTTTCTCTACGCGTTTTTGAGCCGTACAGGTCACTTCAATCCCTTTATTAGATTGATATAAATCTCAGGGAAGATTATCTTGCCTTAAATCTCCCGTAACTGCCAAGAATAACTCACACAGAGTCCCGTGAAAACTCACCTCCTCTGTTTTGCTCCAACACGAGTTCCAGCCCAAGTTGATCGATCCAAACTCTTGTACCAAGCCTGTTAGGCTCTAACAGGTCCATTCCACCAAAAAGCCGCGATTGAATCTCTCTAAATCCGCTGCAAATTCGATCCACAAATCTGCCAAACGTGAAAAAAATATTTCCCGCCAATTCTCAAAATTTGAATGTAGAAGATGGGTGACCCCTATCCAGAGTAGGGGTGCCTATAGAAGAAGTCTTTGGTGATGCCCTGGGGGTGCCCCTTAGTAATTTGGGTACCCCTTATCCGTAGTGAGGGTCCGAATATCATGTGTCCTCCGGGCGCAACTTTTCGAGCCGATTTTTCCAAAAATGTTTATTGGCCAAAAATACCTACACACGCATAAAACACCATAATAAGTACAGAAATGAGCACTATCAATATAAAGAATCGAGACAAATTAGACATAAAAATGTGTCTATCATGATGCGCTACTGAGTTTTGCAGAGTTGTAGCCGATTCGAGATTTTTCCACAAAGCACCATGAGCAAAAGCTTTGAATCCAATCCTTTCAGAACCTTTAAGCAAAAGCTTGTAGATATACTCAACAAAAGCTATGATCACAACAACAACAAAAGAGGCAAAAGCCATTAGAGAAAAATCAATAAGCAAACACAATGAGAGGAACACTACACCATATTTTGCGTTTTGTGACACATTATTTCAGTCACGAAATGGGGTCGTGACGCTCACGGACCGTTACAACCAGGTGTGTAACAAATTTTCGTAACCAACATGTTGCCGTCACTAATGTGAGGTTGTGACACATTTCGTGACAGACGATTGAGTGTCACGAAATAAAATTTAGTGACTGAATCTAGACCGTTTCGATTTTTTTTTTTTACGGTTACAAATACATTGACTTAGTCTACGTTGACCGACTACATTGTGCTGGTAAAATTTTAGTAACCAAGATTTTTCCGTCACTAAATTTTTACCGAGGTCACTAATTTTTGACCAGGTCAACGTTGACTGACTCCTACTATCCTGGTAAAAAATTAGTGACACTTTTGTGCCGTTACGAATTCTTTTGTTACAAAAAAAAAAGTCAGTCTTTATTGACCTGGTCAATATTAATGTTTCCATCCCTTTCATTTTACCCTGCAGGTACCCTATCCCCTGGAATTGTTACAATACAATCCAACAATCAATATAATTTAACATTCATTCCAACATTCAAAAGAAGTCATTCAATATAATTTAACATTCATTCCAACATTCAAAAGAAGTCATTCAACCAATTTTGTTGTGTTCATGAGCCATAACTGCTAAGTATACATAAATGCTACATGATACTTGGGTTCATGTTGAGTTTAACACAGATAACTCTTTTATCACTCCATAAATGCTAAGTATAGGCAGAGTTTCAGCATACTTCTACAATTTCAATTTTGTTCAAAAGTCAGTTAACTTGGAGCTACAATACTGGTGGTAATTTCTCTAACAACCAGCTGTGTTCACAGTCAAGCACCAAAATGAAGAGCTAGTACAAAAGCTAAATGTACCTTGGAAATACAACACTTGTTTGAGAGTTAAGCTGAACCCAAATTCCTCCTTATAGGCAACACTTGTTTCACAAGAATCTACACATGTGTACACAGCTATCGTTGCCCAATCAAGTGAGTCTACATCATTCTTCACACCAAAGAAATACAGCAGCTGTGGCAAAATCTGTAAACAAAAGCCACAAATGACATTAAAAATACATATGGACCTTATTTGGAGATCAGTAAGGAGACAAAAGGATAAATGCATAAAGCAGAAGATGCACATAACAGACTACGATTAACTAGTAAAGTTGTTGAACCATAATAATCAACCAAAATCTTGGATTTGTACAAGAGGAAAAAAAAGGCAATTGTAGACTATATAAAGCTGTTGAGTTTTCTACCTGCATCTCAAAACATAGAGGGCCATCACAGTAGTTGCATTTTGGAATATCAGCTTTAGAAGGACATCCACTTGCCATGGGCCAAAGTGGTTTTGCCTTCGAGTCTTGAGTATACCTGTTGCCATGATACTACCAACCATGTTTACGTTGTGGTACTTATATGCTCAGGTGCTTTACCAACGCGCACTTGAAAAGAAGTCCAACTTCTTCTATCATCATCGCCCTGTTTACAGATCCAATGAAGCTTTAAGAGCCAATGAGCTTCAATGACTTCATCCTTTTTTTTAGGAAGAACCAATGAGCTTGAGTAATCGTTTTCGAGATACCTCAAGCATCGTATTCATATTCAGACCTCATCCTCATGAGAGATCTCGAACTCGGACAGAGGACATTGCTATCTACAACTGCTAAACCACCAAAATTCGGAGCAATCAATTTAAAGGAAACCTGATTTGAGCCAATTACAAGACACAACCTTGACCGAGGCGGTGTTGAGCTACCAAATTAGTGAGAATCACCTGACAGGTCATAACCGCTAAACCACCACAATAATTCACCTATTCGGAGCAATCAATTTAGAGGATCTCCACAAATGCCACAAGTACGAGATTTTTCTGATGGTAAATCAAATGGGTCTAACCAAGCCTGTTTAAAGAAAGTAGATAAAGATAAACAATAATCATAAACATAAAGCTAAAATTCCATAAGTTCACAAAACATACAGGTGTTCCTCCAGCCTTGCCGGCTAAAATTCAATAAGCCAGCAATCTATGCCATAAGCAAATTCATCTGGAATGGTATCCATAAGCAAATTCACGACATATCAAGCAAAGAAATACTTGTAAGCCAAAATATCTATCTTGTGATACTACTGGAAATACCATTAAACACACTTCATAAAACCATGGTGCTGAACAACAATTGGAATGTATTAGACAAAAAGTATGTACAGAGTTGCACAAAAAAACACAGATACTTCAGTCAAGCTCAATAAGCGATCTTTCGTGCATGAACCTATAATATAGCCAAAGGACCTGGCAAGAAGTATCAAAACAGAAAATCCAAAAAGAAAAAACATTTCTTAGAACCTATAATCATAGCCAAAGGACCTGGCAAGAAGTAACAAAACAGAAAAGCCAAAAAGAAAAAACATTTCTTAGACACAATCGTTTCCTTCACAAGAGTGTATGTAAGGCATTCAAGGACTGGCGATAAGCAACAGTCTCTTCCGAACCACTGATTGCATGCCCTACTTACTCAAGCATTTTAAAAAGACCATATTAAGCTTTTGAAAGAACAAAAAACACCATAAAAGTTCAAGTTTGGCAGCACCCAGCAGAAATAAATCAGCAACCTGCAAAGGGGCATGCTTCGAAAACATCATGCTTCGGAAAATACAGCTGACATAAAGAACTGGAAAAAAATAATCAATATGCAATAAAAATTTCAAATCTTTGCAACTTCCAAATGACTGCTTAGTTATTCATACTTGTAACGGCTAAAAATTAAACAAAGCAAAGAAAATTAGTACCGAATGTGAAAGAATATGGAAATATCTGCCTCATGAAGGCATGCCATAGAGAATGTTTAAATTTAATATTCTAACGGCTAGACAACAACACGCTACCTATAATGTCAAGCTACAAAAACAGAGGAACGTATTCCAAACAAATGATTGGCTAAGTAATCATTTACTGATCTCCGTCTGAGTACATCATTATGGCTTTAGTCGTAATAACTATAAATCATTGTCTTTAATAAAATGAATTTGATAGATAATGACCTTCTATACAACAAAAACCAACATAGCTTCCCATCTCAGGAAAATGTGATGCCAACCTCTGCTCCGGAAAAAAATACTTACTGAAAAGCAAAGTAATTCATTCACCTAGTCTTTCCATCAGTTTCTTCTCCATCTTATGGTTTCTCCATCACCTACAAACGATAAATAACCACTTAGCCAGTGTATAATTAAGCATCTCTGCAGTGATGCTTGGTGGTTCATTAAGACAAAGCTATGGTAAGAAACGAAGCCAAAGAAATTATGAAACCTCACACCATAGTTTGGTATTGTTTTCATTGGTCTCAAATTTGATGTGTTCCACCAAAAATATGGGTTTGCAGATAGTTCAATGTAGATATGTTACATTACATTACTACAGCTAACATACTAAACCGTTAAAAGGAAATGTATTTGAAATATTTACAGTGAAAAAGCTTAAGAACTAAATTTACCTTGATAGGATGCTACTGTGGTTCAAATGAATGAACTGGAGAAGGTGAATCCTTGATGTTGTGATCCTTATGTTTCTGATAAGGCTATACCCAATGTGATATGCTGCAAAATCAGTCATCTACACTATTTAAAATACTTCAAAACTTGAATAGTGAAGAAAAAAGTAAAATAGTTTATATTCATATTAAGAAATTCTAAGTTACACAATAAATGAATTAAAGGCGTGATATACCATAAAGTGTTTCTTTGATGCATTTTAACAAACAGTTAGGTGTTTCTAAAAGTATAGAGAAGAAAAAAAGAAAAAATATAATTACCTGTTTCAAATCAATTCCCTAAAACCCTAAATCAAATCAGATGAAATTAGTAAAGCCCACTCTTCGAATTAATTTCATCTCACCTACAGAATCAAAGCAAAAAAAAAAATCATTAGCAGATAACATCACAAATTAAAGAGTTTTTAAACACAAATGAAAACCCCAAGCACACATAAAAATCCTAATCCTAAAGAAAATGAGTAGCAATTACAAAGTAATAGAGATTTGAAACTTTAATGTGAAGATTTATGTAGAACGGGAGAACGATTAAAAGAGACCCAGTTATTGAGTTCAAGATTTGAGAGAGAAAAGGGTTCAAATTTGATTTTGAATCTGATCTCAGTTCATTTACCCAAAAAAAAAAAAAAAAAACTGTTCTTCTCGGTTCTCGAAAGTTCTAGCTGATTTAAAACGCGCTCCAATTGTTTTGTAAATCTATTTCCATAAACACATAAGCCTCTGAATTAAATTGTTCCTAAATCGTGGTGAACATTAACTTATCAGATCAGTAAACTGTAATTCAAGCTAAGTATGGAATCGAAAGAAACACTGAAAGCTAGAGAAGAATACTGACCCGCTGGTGCTGTGAAAAGGGGTCGTGCTTAAAACAGATCCATTGAAAATAAAATGAAACAGATCGATTAAAACTTACACAGATCGATGATTGAAAGGTATTGACAAGATTTCTGTGATGTTTCTCGGCCAAATCGATCGATGAAGAGCAGATTTCTGTGATGATTTCTGTGAAAAAACTAAACCCTAGTTTTATCGCCAGAGCAGTAGAAGAGTGAAGAGAGGAGAAGACCGAAGAGATAAGATTTCTTTTTACCCGCTGAGAGAGTAAATGGATATGGAGTACACGTGTGATTCACACGGGGCTAACATGTTACCGAGTGTTACTCGCACACGCTCATTTTCGCACGAATTTTTAGCCAGCCAGTCACTAATCGTGACACGCTGATGTGTGTCACTAAATTATCACATTTTCGTAACCGAAATATGGCTGTCACTAAAATTTAGTGACAGAAATTTCCGGTCACAAATTCGTGACGGCATAATGTTGGTTACGAATTTTTGTCACTAATCACTGAATATGGTGTAGTGGAATCATAAATGAGGTTTAAGTATCCATCAAGGGTTAAAATAAAACAAATTAAAACTGATTAATTTAAAGAAAATATTAAGAAACAATGCACATATGATTATAACAGAGAACAAACTATAAGAAAAGATGAAAGAAGAGAAGCTTAAAGCTTAGAAATGAAACATTCTATGAGAAAAATTTACTAAGTTGAAGGACTGAGTTGACTAGATAATCGCCCGATCCTCCTCGGAGGGAAGAAGTTTTGTTTTGATTTGTCCATTTGTCTCTGTAACCTAATTGCAGTTAAGCACTATCAATGTTGGCGGATGAGAGTAGCTAGGGTTGCAAGTTGAAAGTCTTATTCACCTCTAGATTAGTACGTACTATTAAGTCTAATAATGCTATTACATGGGTTATTAAAACTGAAATACAATTGAAATTAAAGACTCAGACTAGACTGAAAACGGGAACTAGCTAGTGCTGCCTTATTAATGCATAGGAATTAACTAGACTCTACAAACCCAAAAAACAGAAAAAGATTACACTAGGAATTAACCAAAATAAAGTAACTACGACTGCTCGAAAGCGGTGGAGCATCCACCGGCCCCAACTTCCTTCCATCCATATGTTTATCATTTTACTTGGAAACTCTAATTTAATGTCCTCTGGATCCTCCAAATTTTTATTTAAGAAAAAAAAAAATTCCTCAAGTTAACATATTATTTCATATCTCAATGTATGGAAATAAAATATTGCGGCAAACATCTCATATGGTATAATAGACGTAAAACAGCAAAGAACCAGCAATAGATACCACTGTGCCATGTTTTAAAGCTTTACTCCTACCATTATAAAACATTATATATACGGCAATAAAAAGTTACTAGTTATGTTTTATTACATGCAATTTTCATAAGCTGGCTATATCTCCATATCAAACGAAGATCTATATATATGCACGAAACGCACAAACCATAGAACAATTACAAACTCCACCTTTGTTCATCTTCGCTTCAAGGAAAGATGAAGCAAGTTTGTTTCTTTTCGTCTTTGGTGTTCATTCTTCTTGTTATTCACGTAAACTTTCATGGAGTTCATGTTCATGGTGCTGGTCTAATAAGCACTACATGTAAGAAGGCGGTAACAAGGTTTCGCGGAAAGGTAACATATAGTTTTTGTGTAGCATCTCTAGAAGGCAACCCTAAAAGTAAAACTTATGGGATTTATGACCTTGGTGTAGTATCATATGAACATGCTACGAAGAAAGGACTTTCGATTAATTCACACATCCATCAACTTTTGAAGGATGGGAAACAAAGTTCAGATGTTATGGTCCGTTTGAAAGGTTGCTCGCAGGATTATTCGGATATTGGCAGTCTTATGCAAGATGCAACTGATTCCTTCGGTGGTGGAGATTATGTAAGTGCTGCGATCAGATTGGATACTGCCGAGGATAGTGAGTCTTCATGTCAAGGACGTTTCGATGGTGGACTCACTTCTCCATTGGCAAAAGAAAATAATGAATTCCTTCAACATATTTATATTTCATATATGATTACTGAGATGACTATGGCTGTTTCGCCTCCTCCTTAAGGGTCCCTACGTATCTCTGGGAACTATTTTGATCTTTTTAGTTTTTTAATTACTTTCAGACCGTTTGTTTTTTTTTTGGTAGCATCGAGTGGTATGAGATTTCTTATTTTAAATTAGTTTAGTTTTCTCTTAAGACAAATGTACATGGTTAACCCGTATGTCTGGAATTGCCAAAGGTTTTGTTCGCGGCCGGACCATAGCTAATTTTAAGTTAACTTGTTCCTAGCTAATCCTCGCTAATCCTTATTTTGGTTCGGCCGTAGCTGTTCCGTCACTGTTTATCTCTACCAATCTCTACCAAAGGATCTGACTATCTAAACACCGCTATTATAAAGTACCGCTATTTAGAGCATCTCCAAAAAAAAGTGGGAGTTTATTTTTCTAATGATACTAATAAATTATGGGTATCATTGAGTCGGATCATCGATTAGACGAAAAGAAAATCAGAGAAGATGAAACGATTAACGTGGTTCGGCACTAACGCCTACGTCCACACAAACCCCTTAGGGTGAAACTTCACTATATATCATCAGTGGATACTGAGATAATCTTACAATTACATTTGGACTCTTATTTATAGAGTGACGGATATTCTAAACTTAATTAAGAAGATAATATCAAATCTAAATATCTTTGACTAGGTAGATATTTAGGAAATTACAAAGATTACAGAAATACTTTTATCTTGCAATCTTTAAAGTCTCTTGTGCACGTATATCGCACAGACACCTCGGTGATCTTCTCTTCATGGTCTCTTGGACTTCTTGTATACGTGTTACATTCTAATACTCCCCCTCAAGTTGGACACGTAGAGAAACGAAGTGTGCAACTTGAACAATTAACGATAAGATTGATTTCCTTGGAGCTTCCACTTGACTTGGTCTTCTCTTCCATGATGGTCTTCTCTTCCATGATGATACAATAACCAACGGTGTCACTGAACTTTCTAATAATGCTTGGAGTAGTACGAACCGAACATGAACCTTGGCGAAACTTCACTGGCTAAAACTTGTTGAAAAACTTGAACACACTGCGTAACTTGAGCGATTGTCGAACAGAACTGTGTATTAATTACCACAAGACTTTAACTTTGGTTTATCCAATAAAGGTGCAGTCGCACCGTTCGCGGAAGAGATTTTGAGGAAACCCGTGATAAATGGGTTGTGATGTAATAAGAGTTTATAGTTATACTTTGAATTTGATTGTTGAAATGATGATGCCGAATGAACAAGGCACAACCAACTAGTTACAAGCATAAGGTACGTCCATATTGAAGAATATGGATGGACGTCAAAGGGATTTTTTTGTGAAAGAAAATTGATCCCGAAAATTATGGTGTACGATCACACGTATATGGGAAATATTTGTAGCTAAGACAAATGACGACATAGTTTCGCAGGAAACAAATATTTGGAATATGAAAATAATTTTGGAAATAAAATCAATTTCCAATATGGCAACAGATACATTAAAATCTACTTGAATATACTGTAATAGATTTCGAAGATTTGGAATACATTCCACAAATATATAGATTACCAGAAATGGCAAGAAGTCCGAAAATGGAAAAAAATTTCGGACTTGATTGATTTGAATACTCTTAATATGAAACGAACAAGCAAAATATTAAGAACAAAATAAAAACATTGTTGAAGAAAAAGAGATCCGATGCGGTGACAGGGAGAATCATTCTTAGATGTGAAGAAAAACAAGAAAATAGGAAGAGTTATTCGACTATAACTCTGATGGAGAATAAAAAAATTATCCATTGGGAAAAACAGACTACTATTGATGATAAGCCTGAACAAAATCGATGAAAATGATAACCCAAAAAATAGAAAGCGGAAGCAATTGAGCGGATCTCCCCGCTCTGATACCATAATAAATTATGGGTATCATTGAGTCGGATCATCGATTAGACGAAAAGAAAATCAAAGAAGATGAAACGATTAACGTGGTTCGGCACTAACGCCTACGTCCACACAAACCCCTTAGGGTGAAACTTCACTATTGATCATCAGTGGATACTGAGATAATCTTACAATTACATTTGGACTCTTATTTATAGAGTGACGGATATTCTAAACTTAATTAAGAAGATAATATCAAATCTAAATATCTTTGACTAGGTAGATATTTAGGAAATTACAAAGATTACAGAAGGTTTTCCCTATTTCCCATCCCCATTTTTCCTATTTCCAATCTCTCTTAATTCCTATCCCTAATTATCCTAAGTACCATCCATCTGAATTTTTGTATATCCTGAATCCTATCTTCGACTTTTTATTTGCACCCAAATACTAAAACCAGGTTTCACCCTCCATCTCCACCACCGACCACTACCTCTTCTACACCATCTCTATAATTTCACTCCTTGTTCTTTTTATGCTTTCTTCCGTGTCACAGAGAGGGCCGTGTTAGGTGGAAATCATGTGTTTTCATCTTTTTCTTTGCTTTTTGATCGAGGAAGACGATTAATTCCAATTCCCTCTGTATGTCCATGTACTGTCTAGATTAAGATTAATTGGGCTTAACTTCTCGATTGGTTGCATATACATGTCCACTTTTGTGCGGAGATTCCATTGATTAAATGATATGTACTCAGTTAAGCGCAACAACATTAGCAATAGATTCAATTTATAGAGATTATGTTGTTGGACATATCAATTGGCAGAACTTTTGATTTAACAACATCATTGGATATTATAATATTAGGGTGCATATTAAATGTCCATTTTTGAGCTCAAATGGTTTATTATCTTCAATCATATTATATGTGTCCACATCAAGATATTGGATGGTTTTAATGGCGAATATATATGTACCGTGCTGATGTGCATTAGTTATCAATAGAATCAACATAATTTTTTTTTTGGATATAGGATTGATTTAGGGTTAAGATATTTGTTCTGATTATCAATAATGGAATCTTCCATAATAACGATTTACCAACTAATCACCAATTAATTCATCTATTTCCCGGAGAATTAACTGATAAAATAGGATATCAATTTAACATAGGGTTTCCAACTGGTTTTGGTTAATGAAAAAGAGAAGTTAACTGAGGAAGAAGATAAGTAAAAATACTAATAATCATAGTCAATTTGACTTTTATAGATGGTACATAGGAAAACCATAATTAAAAAGTAAATTAATTTTAAAAATTGGAAAGGAGATGGGAAATAGGAAAAATAGGGATTGGAAATAGGGAAAACCTTACAGAAATACTTTTATCTTGCAATCTTTAAAGTTTCTTGTGCACGTATATCGCACAGACACCTCGGTGATCTTCTCTTCATGGTCTCTTGGACTTCTTGTATACGTGTTACATTCTAATAGATACATGGGATTTTAGACCTTTATTGTATCTAGCTGCATCTTCAACCGTAGGCTGTAGAAAAATGAATGGATGCTATACTAATTTTAAATGTTTTAAAAAAAGTATTTTTTAGACCTTTGGAATGACCCCCTTATTATGAAATATGCACAAAAATAATGCCCCCGTTTTTTTTTAAATTTTCTAAAGTGCTCTTTATGTTATGTTAACGGCCAAAATTGGTCAAGACTGGTTAACCTAGTCAAGGTGAGATGATAAATTACATTAATCTCCATATGCAATCGTAAACCAAGAGAATATCTCGAGGCCAAATTTGTGCACCCCTCCAATACCGGGATGCACGTTCCGTCCAATGCTATTGGTCCAGAAAAACCTCATCTGGTTTTGTATTTCTTCTCGTCGAAAACAAAAAAACAACAAAAAAAAAAAAAACCCTGTATTTTTCTATTTTCCAGACTTACATTAAACCTCTCGTCTTCGTTTTTTTTTTTCTCTTCTAAGATTCTAACAACACCTTTATTAATGCCTCTTCCGTTCTTTACTCCTTCTCTTTCAAAGTAAGCAGAATATTAAATAGATTGTTTTGCATAGAATATTTATAGGAACTTAGGATGCATGAAATATTTTGATTGCCTTGAAATTAATCAGTGGGAAGGATAGGAACTTATGATGTGTTGTTTTCTTCATAGATCGATCCGCAATTAACTTGATCAAAATCAAACCCCGGTTACAATAATTAAAATACCATCACCGAAATCAAAAGCAAGATATGGCTCGTGATAATGAAACTCCAAGTTATAATAATCAAAATCAAAACTAACCCAAAGATCAAATTCCAAATCTAATTGATTGTGAATCTATGATAATAAATCAAAATATTGTTTTTGACAAAGGGAACAAAAAGACCATAACAATTGTCGGTATATAAAACCGTGATGATGATGTAGCTCTATGTTCTTGATTTGATTAAAAAAAATAAATCACAAACCAGAGACCCCTTACAAGATTTCAACCGATTAGGATGGCCACCCCGGTTTTCGAGGGGTGCACAAATTTGCACTCGAATATCTCACTCGTTTTTTGTTTTTTTTTCTTGAGGTGCGGCTGATCAAAGAAAGAACCACCTCCTTCCTCCTCCTTCACCACCGGAGTTAATGAAGATGTTACACAAGAAATCGTTGGTGGAGAATAGAAATAGATAACACAAAATTGGTCAAAAAGACCAAAATCAACAATTCCTGGGTGAAAAAGACACTTAGGTTTTGATACTGTTTAAATAGCCAAAAATTAAAAAGATACTGTTTAAATGGACAAAAATTTAAAAATAGGCGGGGATGTAACCGGTTTCATCCCTGTCCATTTTCAAATATTTTTTTCTTATTTTTATTTTACACAGGATGCATCCAGTTTCATCCTTGCTATTTTTTAAGTATAAGCCAGGATGAATCCAGTTTCATCCTTGCTAATTTTTTTTTTGGCTATTTCACCCGTATATTTTTTTTTACATGTCCATTTGAACCGTGTTTTAAATTTTTTTGGACAAATGACCCATTTTCTCTATCTAGCAAACCGACCTAAGATTTATTAATTTCCAAGACTTAAGAAAAATAAATAATAAGAATAATAATCTATTGGGAATTTTTCACTCAAAAAAAAAAAAAAAAAGAAAACCAATACAAAAACATGCAGCAAGATATCCAACTAGTTTGGTCCGTACTTAAAATAATAAGACACTAACCATCACTTATCACTGCACCCACCTCCAATGCCAGCATCAGTAACAATGAGAATGACCACCACCAACATCTGTGTAAGAAGTATGAGAATATCCGCCACCTCCGTAATCAGAATGAGAATATCCGCCACCTCCGTAATCAGAATGAGAAGAATGACCACCACCACCTCCATAAGAAGAAGAATGTCCATAAGAATGAGATGAAGTATAAGAAGAATGACCACCAGTACTACCACCTCCAGTATAAGAATGACCACCGGTACTACCACCTCCGGTGTAAGAATGACCACCTACATCATGAGTATGGCCACCACCACCACCTTTGGCATGATCACTAATACCGCTACCATGAGCGTGACCACCACCTTTGGCATGATCACCACTACCAATACCATGAGCGTGACCACCACCTTTGGCATGATCACCACTACCAATACCTTGAGCATGACCACTACCTTTGGCATGATCACCAGTACCACTACCATGAGCATGACCACCACCTTTGGCATGATCACCGCCACCACTACCTCCAGCATGAGCATGACCACCATCACAACCTCCCTTATCACCACCACCATTAGTATCAAGAATTGCAATTGCCGTAAGTGTGTTAATATCCATATCTATATTCCTTCGGTAAGAGGGTGTAGTTTTGGTTATACTACCACCACCAATACCAGAAGCCTTAGGTATAGTTTTGATACTACTACCACCACCACCAGTACTACCAGAAGATGTCTTGGTTGTGTTTTCTTTCTCTCTGTCTTCACGAGGAGCTGCACAACAAAATATCACCGAAAGCAGTGATGTTTTCTTTTTTCCTGACTTATGTTTGGATTCCATTCTTTGTTTCTTTCTCTTGAGAATCACTGGTTTTTTCAATCTTCTCTTGCGAATCACCGGTTTTTTCAATCTTCTATAATAAACGATTTTTCAACCCTGCAACTTTCTAGTCTCATATGACATACAATAAGATCTCAGGACTTGGTTTATTTATATAGTAAAAAACGGTTGCCATATAAAAGAGTTTTACTGCACGTAGGAATGCAAATTGTTTTAGGATATCGGATAACGATTATCATCACTCGACCTAAGAAATTAAGAACACGTTTATTAGGAAACTATAGGTTTATTAGGAAACTAGGTAGATATTGATGGCCTCATAGTCTATTTTGAGGGCTTAGGACCAGGGGGCCAAGGCCCCCGATCTATAATAAGTTGGGGTCAAAAAATAAAAATAAAAATTTCATGTAGTGGACAAAACTGAATAATAGGCTAACCGACAAGTATTGACAACGGCCAACTTGCCCTAATCTCCCTCTGCCGACCCGAACCCATTTTGATATGTAGAATTTGATATGTAAGAAAACCCTGTACAACTTCATCTGCAGTAGTCTTATACAAAGAAAAACCCTGTACAACTTCATCTGCCTCCGTTTTTTCTCTCCGTTTTTTTCTCTCAGTTCAAAGGTGAAGCTCATTTTTTTTTTCTTTAGCCACACCCGATTCACCGGTAATGTAAATCAATTTCTCCGTTAATTGATTTTGTAACTTTTTTTTTTTGTTCATCTTCTACACCCGATTCACCGGTAATGTAAATCTGTAACTTATTGTTGTAATTGATCAATTTTTTAAAATTGGTGAACGTTAATCATTGTATTGGGAAGAAGTCGATCTTAATTGAAAAGATTCAGGGTATGGGTTTGCTTTGTTCTTCACTGTTGTTCTGTTTTTTTTTTTTTCTTTCCTTTTGATGGGTATGGGTTTACCCGAGTCCGAACTTTGTTCGTCTTCTTGACCCGAAAGTTCATATTTTTCAGAGTTCATCAGAGCCGAATCATGCGATCGATTTAATGAGTTTTTTTAAAAAGTGTTAACAGGAAATCTATTTGTTTTATTGTATGTGAATGGAATTTATGATCAATTTGTTTGATTATAACTATTTGAATCTCCAATTCATGAAATTGGAAACTGATTTTATTTTTTCTGCACAAACTTTGTGACTGACAAAGTGCAGATTTATCATCACATAGAAGGCCTCCCTTTAGGTCGGCCAATTAAGAACACGTTTATTAGGAAACTATATGTTTATTAGGAAACTAGGTAGATATTGATGGCCTCATAGTCTATTTTGAGGGCTTAGGACCAGGGGGCCAAGGACCCCGATCTATAATAAGTTGGGGTCAAAAAATAAAAATAAAAATTTCATGTAGTGGGCAAAACTGAATAATAGGCTAACCGACAAGTATTGACAACGGCCAACTTGCCCTAATCTCCCTCTGCCGACCCGAACCCATTTTGATATGTAGAATTTGATATGTAGGAAATTACCTAGCCAGTGATACAGCCATGCAGGATTGTCACACCTCATGAAATTTTAGCAACCAAGAAATTTACTGTTTGGGCCCTGGAGCTAGCTATTCAGTGAGTGAGTTGTGGGGTTGAGCGTGTTGGGAAATTGGATTAAACTAGAGGATGAAAACAGAAACTAGAGAATGGTGTACCCCTGATTTCAAGGATCTTTCGATTCTATTAGACAATAATTCGACCTTTCCCTATTAACTTGGCAAGTACAACAGGTCTCTCGAATTATGCCTTCAGGATTCGATGAATCCCTAACACCGTAATCGAATTTAAGGATTATACTTCCCTGACCCGACCAAGAACACACTGTAAAAGGTTCTGATGAAGCTATTAGAGAAGAAGAAAACAAATTGATTTGATGTGATGGAATGGGAAAAAACCTTCGCTATTTAAAGAGGGTTTCATGCCTTTTGGAGATGTCTCTTATCTCCAATAGACGCTTTCAACAGGCATCCATTAATGGTATCTCTTCAGTGAAAATCCTATGGGAAAAAGACGCAATCGTAGAAATTTTTGGAAAAACGAAATAGGTTTTGAATTTCAAAATCATTTTTTTTTTTCCTGAAAGTTCCAGCAGAGCGCATTTGAATTAATTTGCAATATAATTAGTTTTAGGTTTATATTCATCAATTTGAATTTGATTCTGATTCTGATTCCGATTCCAAACAAAAGGAAGAAATAAAAGAGTTACATACAGTCTGTTAGGCACTACGCCCCATAGAATTTATCAAACTAGGATGTTCTTCAAGTTAAATGTTGCCCGCATTTTGGTTTGTATGTTTCAAAATTAATGTATTGTACAATTTTAGTCTGTAGCAGAATTTTCAGAAGTGCGGTTCGAATTCTTGCAGATTTGCAAAGTTGCACCCTCTATCAGCCACCCCCTCTTTGTTGATGATTGCATGATATTTTGTAAAGCCAATCTGACTGAAGCTCAAAATATCATGAAGCTTCTTCAAATTTTTGGCAGCACCTCTGGGAAGTTAATTAACTTCAAAAAGTCTGGAGTATTCTTAAGCAAAAACACTAATCCAGACCTCATTCCTCAAATCACCAGTTCCATGGGAATTCAAGTAATTCAACTGGATGATAAATCTCTTGGATCACCTCTCTTCACTCACAGAAGAAAAATAAGATCTTTCAAGCCTGGAGTGGAAAAACTGAAGCTGAGACTTACTAGCTGGAAAAATACACCTCTAAATCCTGTTAGAAGAGAAGTTTTCATCAAGTCTGTAACCTCCTCAGCATGCATCGATCAAATAAATTGTTTCTTGGTGCCTAAGAAAACCTGCAAAGATACAATCTTCAAAGAGATTTTTTCTGGGGAAAAAAATATAGAAAATCCTTCTGGTTATTACCCTAAAGATTGGACTGCAGTGTGCAAACCAAAATAACTAGGGGGGGGATTAGGATTCATGAATATGGAACTAATCAACAGTTCTATGATAACAAAAATTGGCTGAAGACTTGAGCAGGAGAAAGACTCTCTATCGTATAAGCTCATGGATGCCATTGCCAAATATCTCTTAGGAAGAAATGTACTCAACATGGATACAAAATCTAAGGATGGAGGCTCATGGGTTTGGAAAGGAATTCTGGAGGGCATCAACAAAATTCAACATCACTGCTCATGGAGAATTGGCAATGTGAGAAAGATAAAGATTTGGGAAGACATCTGGATCCCCAACACCTCATTAAGACAGCCAAAACCACAGAACTGCCCACAACATATGGAAACTCTAGAGTCCTTACTCCTTCTAGATGGAACTTGGGATGAAACTCAAGTATTTAACTACTTCAGCAATGACAAGGCAGTAATGATTATCAACTTGCAGACACATCCAAATGAAAAAGACAAGATAATATGGAATCTCAATGACAAAGGAGTTTTTTCTATCAAGGAGCTGTACAAGGCAAAAATTGGAAACCTTTACAGAAATGATACTGCAACAGGGAATTGGGAAGCTATCTGGAATATGGAAGTGGCTCCAGTCATCAGAATATTTATCTGGAAATGTGCACATGGAATCCTTCTCACTAATGCCAAAACAGATAGCATTCTCCATTACATAAACCCTACATGCACTATTTGCAATAGTGGTGAAGCAGAAACCATGTCTCACATGTTCTTAAATTGCTTTGCTGCTACTCCGGTTTGGTAGGAGATTCTTGGTTCCATTAATACCCAATTCGACAATAATACCATCTTCATTGACTGGTTGAATTCCTGTGTTCAACCTGGAATCACAAGCACTAACTGCAACATTTATGCCACTACTTGTTGGTATATCTGGAAAGCAAGATGTGATCTTATCTTCCAACAAATTCAACCTAATGCGGGAATAACATCTCTCCGGATTAAGCAGCATTTGTGCAATCACAATAGAATACACCATATGCAGGAGCATATTATGAACAACTTCCCACTTTTACCTGAGGAAACTGATACCACACTACAACACTCTATTACTTTATACTCTGAATGCAGCAGCAGAGTTTGGGAATAATATCAAAATATGCACCCTACAAGACCCTGAGAACTCATTATACTATACTGCACTAATTATGACAGATTTTGCAGGAAACATCATTGGAACTAGAGGAAATCCATGATACTATGGAGAATGGGGAGCAACAGGAGGGGCATACCTAGCATTCCAATGGGCCATGAGTTGCAGCACACAAACGTAGTCATATCTGCTGAGTCAATGGATGTACTGGTTTGCTTCAAACTTCTCTACCATGAAGCTACTAGAGGAAGATTTCATCTTAGTTATCATGAAAGAAGAAACCGTCAAGAAGAAAGTAGTAGAAATATGGTTATTCACCCAATATCTTTTGTTTTATTGAATCTTAGCATCATCCATCGTCTTCAAAATATGGATGCTTTCAATTTAGCACTTTCATGTAAAAACAATGTTGGCAGGCTAAGTGGTACATCTACTACCAATGCCAACACAAACACTTTGTTCTGGTCTTAAGTGCCTTTCTAGGCCTAACCTTTTTCAATAAAAAAAAATATTCTTGCAGATTTAACTTTGTATAAATCTGAGAACCACATCCTTCTTGTTCTTCGAGTTTGGGCTAATCAACTGTCGGATTTTGAGAACCAACTAGTCTAACTATCGGATTTGAGAACCGACTTGACCTACTGTCGGATTTTGAGAACCGACTTGACCTACTGTCGGATTTCGAGAACTGACAGGTTTTTTTCTTTTTAAAAAGGAGTTTCTATTTTTCTACTCGTCTTCTTCTCTTCTTCTTTCAGCTCCGACTCGGAGAACCAAACAAGAGAATTCTCAATTCCTGGGGCTTCATAAACAACCGCTCTTTCTAATATATTCTCTGTTCAGCTCAGCTCTCTGTAAGTTATCTCTCAATGTTGTTAAATTTTGTCAGATGAATTTGATTTTGTTTCTTTTTTGGTTAAATTTTATACTGGGTTTCTTGTTGTTAATTAGAGGATTTGATAAATTAATTCTGAATTTTCATGAATATCTTGAAACCCACATTCAGAAACAACTCAATTTCTCCTTCCACTTTAATTTTGAGGTCCGGGGCTTTGCTTTGATCTTCAATTTCTTGGTTTCAAGGGGTGGAATAGGGATTTCTGTGGTTATCATTTCATTGTTCTTGTTTATACTCTTAAAGTCATTCATATGCCCACATGTTCTTGTTTGATCAATCAATTTACTGTTTTCAATGATTGAGGTGAAAAACCTAATTGTGTGTCTGATTCTGTGGTTTTGCAGGTCCTGAATTTCATAAAATTCTAGAGACATTGTTTGGGTTTTTGTGTCATGGATATGGAGAATGACCCTATTCTTCTTTCCGATGAAGAAGATGCAGAACCTGCAGGATTTGCACCACCATAGGTAATAGGATAGTGTCGGCTGATCCTGCAGTACGGCAAACATTGCGCGTAGCACAAGATCTTTTTGCTACTCTCTTTCCTGCAGCAGCACCACCACCTCCTGAATCTTCTACTGGTCAAAGTAGAAGTGAGTTGGAGAGAGCTTCTGAATTGATGGATGAGCTCGTTAGTACCATAGAAGGATTCCCTCGCTTGCAAGAACTTGGTCAAGCTGTAGAAGCTTCATTGCAGGTATTATATTAATTAGTCTATAGCTGAAATGTTTCTTTCTTTTTTGTTTCATAGATATGTATATAAAGTGGGCGAATGAGAAACTGTCAAGGAAATAAGTCCCTTCGTGTTTGACTGTCTAGGCACTAGTTTGTTTACTTATGTCTATGTTGGTCTGAAAGTGCAGTGCAGGTTAAGCTAATACACAGGTGTAGGTTAAAGAAGCTTAAGCTGCACTGCATTGTTGTCCTGTGTCAATCAATATAGTTGGAGGTTTCTTATGTAACGTTGTTCTTTTGTTTGATGATATAGAGTCTTGGTTCTCGTCCTCTGAGGGCGCCTCCAGCAAGTAAGGAAGTGGTCGCAAACCTTCCAACAATCATTGTGACAGAGGAAAGCTTAAAAAGGTTGGGCATTGGTACAGAATGTGCTGTATGCAGCGAAAACTTAGTTATAAACGACAAAATGCAGGAATTGCCTTGCAAGCACTTGTTTCACCCTCTCTGTTTGATGCCGTGGCTGGTTAGTCCCCTTTAATCACTTCACTTGATCTTCTTGTAAAAAAATTTGAAATTTCAGTACTTCGATGGTTTACCAGAATCTAAGATCTACATTTGTGTAATGGCAACAGGACAAACACAACTCATGCCCGGTTTGCAGACACGAACTTCCAACAGATAATCAGGAGTATGAGAGCTGGAAAGAGAGTGAGGCTGAAAAAGTGGGAAGAGATGCTTCAAATTCTGTATGTTGAGACTCAATTAACTTTAGATGATATCATGAACAAACTTGCATAGAAGATTTTCAAATGCAATTACAATAGATTTAGTAGAACCAACATGGGTGTTACTGTCAGAATTTACTCTTATTTATATAAAATCTTAAAATTTATTAACTTTTGAGCCTTTCCCAATTTAAGCACATCTTTGTCTATTCTCTTTCAACTGTGCAAAAAATGATGCACGAAAAAGCATAAGTTAAAGCATTACATGAACAACCCATTAAAATCCCCTTAGGCGAACCATTTTTTCTTGACTGTCACATTGCAGTCTCAGGCTCTCTAACAGCCACCCTTACAACGAGTCCATGAGTTTCCACATGTATAGCAAAATTGATATGAACACCTGTGAACATAACATTCCAAAAACACATAAGTTAGCTATCAGAACTACGTAAGCTGATATTGTAGGCTTGTAGCACTAGTAGTTGTTACATACCTGCAGGTTATATGTGGGCAACCATCCACCCTTTCCACGTAATACCTGCAACTTGGACATCTTGTCCACTTTGATTCTTAGCTAGGTTAGTCAGCAACATGTCTTCTTAAGCTCCTCTTTTTATCTCTTGAAAATCATCACAAGTCAAATCAGAATGCCATGGGACCTCCTCACACTGTGTGCAGAACAACTTATTGCAGTGAGGACACTCTGTCGACCTTACAATCTCCCTATCCCAATCGTTCACCAGCATCACTGAACAGTCCTTAAATGGGCAGTAAATTTTGTGCGAAGCGAGAACTGAAGACTCACATAAGGCACTCTCCCAACCATCAAACACCTTGCGCAATATGGTATCTCTGCAGAAATGGGGTTCTACTGTCTCTTTGCAGTTGAACTCTGGGCACGTTATCAAGGTGATTGTTATCTTTTAACTTTGTTGCAATGTGTTTGGTGATGCATTTGGGGCAGTAAGTGTGTGAACATTTGTTGGTACCTTTTCTCATCTGAAATCTTGGTGTACTTGCTGACTGCCATTTCAAATTCTGCAAGTATTTTCTATAAGTTCTTTCTTTCTTTCTTTTGGGTTACAAATTCTTTAGATTAGAGACATATTTATGCTAATAAATACTAGAAACAATCTGTTGAGTTTCTCCAAGATGATGTAAAACAACGAAACCAATCAAACTTAAGAGGACGACGTCTTGAAATTCCATTGTTCTTTCAATTCGTTTGTGTTTTTCCTTCTCGTTTGAAGACTTCAATAAAACTAGCTATTCTCAAATAATCTCAACCTTAAAACAATTTATGGGGGAACCAAATGTGTACTAAAAGAAATAGATCCGGTTTGGATCCGCTCGTGTTAAATTGATCAGAAAAATAACTATCATCCTTGGTAGAGAAGATAGATTTTATATTTTTACTTTTCTCTTGAAGCATAGCTTTGAATTTTCTATCATCCTTAGTAGAGAAAATAAATATTTATCCAACCAAAATTTTTTAGAGGGTTGTCATAAATTTCAAAGGTCTATGGAAATATTTCAAAGATTTACATAAAATAAATAAGGATAATCGTATCTATTTACGGAAATATATTCCAAGGGGTATCTTTTTCAAAGGAAGATATTGTGCAAAATAAAATAAAATAAAAAGTAATACTAGATATTGTCCAAACTCAAAAATAAATAATCAGAAAGATCATAGTAAAAATTTGATATTTGTAAGATTATGGAAAATAAATAAGGATATTAATTAAAACAAAAAAAAAAAAAAAAAACCAAGAAGGCCTGGCCTGTTAATAATATACAGGCACGTCTAGCTAACTAGTCTGAATCAACAAAACTAAAAATACCATATACCAGCAAGACATCAACTAGCAATCGCCTCCACAACCGCCCCCGCCACCACAACCACCACCGCCACAACCACCACCACCGCAGCCAGCACCAAAGCCGTTACCGCAGCCACCACCATGATGATGATGATGATGAGAAGCAAGTCCACCAACTACAATTCCCGCGAGTACCGCACCTGTATTAATATCCATACCTCTATTATCTACGTAACTGGGTGCAGTTTGGATACCACCACCACCAACAGCAGGAGTCTTGGTTTTGTTTTGTGTTTTACTGTTTTTACAGTCGTGCCAGATTGACCAAATAATTAGCCATGCAACCGATAGACCCACCACACCTAGCACACATATGAGGACGATCAAGAGAGGATCCATATTCTTCTCTCGATTCTCTTTTTTTTGCTTTGTTTCTTCTGTTGCGAACTGCTTTTGAAATAAACTAGACTCGGTGTCTGAACCCTGTATTCTTCTGTTCTGTGGAAGAATATACAGCTCAAATAAATAGCTCAAAAGAGTTCTACTACATACAGGAAAATTAAAATACTAATTGTCCTGGGATTCAGAATTCCAACTTGGATATAATTCTGTTTCCAAGAAAATACTCCCTCCGTCCCACTATTAGATGACCTAGTTCAAGTTTGCACAATTCTTTAAGGCAAGTAATGCAAATGAGACTTTTTAAGTATTTTTTACAATTATACCCTTACGGGTGATAATTTGTAAAATTTAGAAATGATTTATCTCTCAAACTATACCATGGATTTTCGTAAACTTTGTATCATTGAAAAACATTTTAAAACACCTACGCAACGAGTACAAATATGAATATCAAATTATACATATTTCTTATACTTACGATAATTATTCAAAAGGATAATTTTAAAAGATTCCCTTGCTTAATGAAATAGGTCAACTAATGATGGGACAAAATTTAAAACTAAGTAGGTCATCTAATGATGGGACGGAGGGAGTACAAAATTCCATACGATTATTAGCCATATTGATGGCTCTAGTTTTAGCCGTTGGCTTACACATGCCGTTAATTGTTAAATCCTCCTCACCATTATGTTTGGGCATTCATAGCTGGGACATCCGGAAGCACTAAAATTTGTCCAGATTTCTTTTCGTGGTGCCTGCTGAATACCCATAGATAAGTAGTGACGGTTGGCATGATTTTCATAAAGTGGATAATTTTTACATACGTAGACTGGCCTGGCCGCAAATACACTTTGGACAAAGGCAAAGGCCCGCAGCATGATTCCCTGGCGCGGTGGTGTTTAAAAGGAAATTGGCGGTATAATATTAGTTGCAAGTTGGGCACAGCCTTAGATGCATGTGCAGACATCCCAGGCAATGGCTCGTGGCATGACTCTCCGATGCTAGTTGCAAGCTGGGCACAGCCTCAAATGCATGCGCAGGCAACCTAATTAAGCTAGATGGAAGCCTGGAGCTTTATGACGATGAACTCAGCCGTATTAACTGGTTTTAAGCATTTTTCCATGTTATTATCTCCATCGATCCCACGGAAAATGATATTTTCATTTATTTATTTTTCAATTTGGCCTAATTTGGTATAAAATCTTGGTGGATCTTTAAATCCCCTTTTTCGAGGGTGATGCTACGTTGATCGATCGCGGTTTTCACCGTGAATATCACCGCACCTCACAGCCCCTGGGACGCACTGGAGCTTGCAGGGGGTGGGCTATGGATCCCACTGTTTTTGTTGTGTCTTGAGGTGATATTCACGGGATTCATCACCCGGTGAATAAAGTAGGTAAAGAATATCTATTTCGTCTATCAAGCACAACAGTCATCACAGCAACCATCACAAATATCACCACAGCCCCCACTACAACAGACATCGCAACCACCGCAACAGCCACCAGAGAAATCACCGCAACCACCATCACAACAGCCATCGCAACCACGGCAACAGCCACCAAAGCAATCACCGCAACTACCAACAGCGTAACAATAATCAGGAACTGCGTCGATTACAATCTCGGTAAGATATGAACAGCAGCACGAACCTGTATCATCCACACCTCTATCCTTCTGTTTTCTACATCGTTTACATAAAAAGTAAATTAATAATGCTACAAGAACTAAAACCGTTACACCGGCAACGTTGAAGATGACGATATATTCAGTTGATCTTTTCATTCTTCTCTCAGTTCTACTATCTTTGCTTTCCAGCAGTAAATTAATTAGTCTCAACCCTTGAATTTGGTTTTGAAAAACAAAATATAGCGGAAGACATTGCAACAAAGGCCTCAAGGTGATAATGGTCGTTGTATGAAAACTCGTTTCACTTTAAGCACAATGCGAACAGTTAAAGAACTTGAGCGCATGCTTGATTTAGAAACCAATAGTCTTCTTTTCAAATCGATCAACTGTATGATCTAGTAATTACTGACATCTCGTCCTGTTTCTATGTGCATGGGAGACTCCCAAGGTTTAAATTAAAACCAATAACTTACCATGATAATTGTTTCGAAAATCCATGGTAAAGATCGTGTTATCGATTTTAACTTAAACTTTGGGAGAAAATACTAAAATGTGAAAGGCTATACAAGACTACAATTACAAGAAGAGATGGATGATTTTACATCGAAGTTTGACATTTTTATAGGTGTGATCAAGAATATATTCTAGTCTCATGAGTTTGTATTTCTTGCAGAGATCACATGAAACTGGCGAATGCAACAGCTGCAAACTCAACAGGGTAAAAGTGTGTTGGGGGTACAAAACTAACTCACTAGGAATAGATAACTGTCTTTTCTGCACTACATGTACATATGATTTGCATGCATTAGAGAAGCTGGTGGAAAAGAGAGCTCAGTGCAAATGCTAAACAGATATATATATGCATCTTCTTCATGGTCCAAGGATGTATGGTGAGGTTGATATGGGTGAAGCTAATTCCTACAGCCTATGTTGTCAAAGGCGAGCCGCCCGAAGGCGAAAATATACGAACAATATTTTTTTTTGGGCGCCAAGGGAGCGCCTAACACAACATAGCCTATACAGCTGCTAATGCGCCATATATTGGCTACAAATAATAATGGGGCACATTATTAACGCTCTTACTCTTCGGTTCCATTGATTTTCGTGCAAATATGGTCACAAGTACAACGCAAAACAACATAATAACTCTGTCAGATTTGTGTCAAAAAAAAACTCTGTCAGATGCATAAATAATTCAGAAGGAGAAGCAAACACTAAGAATTCCCAATAACAAATTACACTATGTGGAATAAACAAGCCTGTGTTGATCAAGGGATGCCTTACAGTAAATAAAAAGTGGACAATAAAAAAGAGACAAAAAGAAAATAAATTGCCATGGGACTAGGAATTTCCTCTAACAACCTCCATGATGATGATGATGATGATGGCCTCCGTGATGATGATGATGATGATGTGGATGGTGGTGATGATGTGGATGATAAGAAGAAAGTGCACCTCCAAGTAGCATTCCTGTTAGTATTGGTATTGGATCTGAATTCATACCGTAACCCGCACTTTGGTTGGAGGATAATAAGGGTGTTGTTTCCTTAGCACCACTATTATTCACACCTGGATTCTTTTGAGAAGTTGGTATAGTTTTAGTACCACCACCACTACCAGTGTTTTCTGTTTCTTCAGCTAGGTTGCATAATCTCAATGCATATCCAAAAACCAATAAACACACCAAACATAAGAATATGATGTCTAGATTCTCCATTCTTCTTGTTTGTTTTTCCTTCTCTTGCGAACTGGCTTTTAATAACTTGCCTTACCTTGTATTCTTGTGGTCTCTTTACGTGACTATAATAAACTAAGAGTCTAGCTTATATAAATCAACGAAAGAGTTATTTTAGGAATTATATATTCTACGTACAAGAAAAGGAATTCATATTGTTTTAGGATTTTATTTATCAGTTTGAAGCTAGATATAATTCTGTTTCCAAAAATAAAATAAAAGTAGACCTTGAGAATTTACCCGGAAGGACAGAAACCTAAAATATAAAACAGAATGCGGAACATTACATAAGCATTAGTGATGTTTCACAGCTTGCTCATTATGATGGTGTTCAAAATCATATGTGTACACAACAAGAGGACTTCTCACAGTGTGGTTTCCATCTGACCAGACCAGTGACGCAGTGGCGATTTCAGCATAGTCGAATGCATCTCCTACAACGGTTACGACGAATGACTTTCTTTAAGTTAGTGACTTAAAAGATAAGACGTTGGGTTTTACAGTTACATTGATCCTATCACTGTCTGCCCTGATTGCCGCATGATATGTTGAATGTGGAGTCCCAACATTTGTCACTGTCCTTCTAATATGTCAACTTGAAAGGCTTGTGAGCTACAATATGTGCACCCAGTGAAGGGTAATTGAGATTCCTTGCATTTCCTGGTCTAATTTTACTGGGACAACTGCGGTTGGTGATAAGTCGAATTTTACTGGTGATTACTGTTAAGAACTTTCGGGACATACAAATTACCTGCTTAATTTCAACATATCCTAGCTTAGACATTTTTTCGGGTTTATTCTATATATCAAGCACTTCTCATTTCTAAAGTGCATGCATGAACACCAAAGACCAAAGAACAAAACCCATTTTCCAGTAGCAAGTACCGGGTTTGGGTAGGAGACTAGATCCCAAAATAGGGCATAGTTTTTACGCCGGCCTGACCAAAGCATGCATGAACACCATCATGTCAAAAGTATAAAATATACCAGTAGCTAGGTTCTTTGGAGGGAATTATGTTTTGTGGTTTCCCTTTTGAAATTAGGTACCGATATACTCTCGTGCTCTTCATAAAATTTTGAACGTTACAACTTACAACCATCTCTTTCTCTTTCGTTTAATTGATTTTAGCCCAAACTTAAAGTCGCAAAACTCATCAACAATAATTTTTTGGAAACCCATACTTGATGGTTCAGTTTCATAAATATCCAGTTATAAGACTACAACTACAAGAAGAGACAGATAATTTTACTTCTAAGGTTACATATGATCAAGAATATATTCTGGTCTCAAGAATTGGTAGGTACATTATCAGTGTACGGGTCTCAACAAGGTAAAAATGTGTGTTGGGGTACAAACAGGCCTTGGTAGGAGGCATAGTCACGGGAAATAGTAGGACATTATCAGCTAATAACTTGCCAAATTGATCATTATTCGCTACGAAATAACAAAATCCAATTTATTCAAAGGGGCTAAAAGTTATGTTTTGCATTACAGAGTTGTCAAGTTGGTTATCATCGTTTGCCAACCGGTTCTCCAAGCACATTTTAACCTATATTTTCATTTTTTGGATGCAACATTCAGATTTTTACTCTCCTTAACAAATAATCCAATTAAAATTGCCACATAAGGTTGTAAAATTTGTTGTTAGATGGACCTTGACATTTTAGCACAAATAAATCGATATAGGCCCAAGTTTAGGAGATTATAACAACGCTATTATGCATATATAATTTAGAAGAGAATTGCAGTTCATTCAATTCCGAAAAACTTACTATTTTTTTTTATTGAAATTCCGAAAAACAAATTATACGATGTAGTTCAAACAAGGCATGTTTAACCAAGGGGATGCCTTCTATAATTAAGTGGCAAAAATGTGTGTTGTGTTGTTATCCATATCTCTATTCCTTTGGTAGGAGGGTAATAAGCAAGTAGTTTCCGTAGCACCACTACTATTCACACCTCGGTTCTTTTGTTAAGTTGCCATAGTTTTGGTGGTAGTATCAGAAGTCTTGATTGTGTTTTCTGTTTTTGGTCTCTACCATATACGCAAAATGTGTAACACGCTAGCTATCACTGCAAATCCAATGAAACAAGGAAAATTGAGAAGATCATGTCTGGATATGCCATTCTTCTTTATCAAATGTTTCGTTTTTCCTTCTTTTGCAAACTGGGTTTTTAATAAACTTGGCTCACAAGTCTTAACGTTGTATTAAACATGGTTTCTTAATGTATGCGACATAAATAAACTAAGAATTTGAGTTTATATTATATATCACAAAAGAGAGTTCTATTACGTATAGGAACTATATGATGAATTTGAAGTGTTTTATGATAAAGTTTGTCAACTCGAACTCGTACATAATTTTGTTTCAAAGAAAAAAAATTACATACGTTTATTAGTCAACTAAGGTATCTTATGCCGCTGTTTTGCAGCATGTCTGGCAAACGGGCCTAATTTAGCTGGTTTTTCTTTGTAAAACATATTTTGGGGAAGCTTTAGATAATGTGTGCTATCCATCTTATTAAGCAAAAATATGTCAAGAAAATCAATTCAAACTTCAAAAATTAGTTATCCAAACTCCAAAAATTAGAAGATCATATATTATAAATTTCAGAGATTTATGGAAATAAATCAAGATAATAATAAAAAAAATATTGGAAATAATTCAATTTAATAAAAGATAATTCGGTGGGATAAACAATTCCCATGTTAAAGAAACATCTAATAATCACATTAACTAAAGGCGTCTTGTTCCGAGATAAAATAAAATAAAAATAAAAACATATTAACTAGGCTGCGCAACCACCACCACCGCGATACCGACATCCACCACCATTGCCAGAATCACCCCCATCATACTAGCTAGTTCATGTTCCTGTTACACTTGTTTTATTCATATCAATAGCTTTAAACTTTTTGGAAGGCTCGTAAGGAGGTGTGGATGTTGACCTTGTGAGACGACCACCATTGTTCACACCATTATTTTTTGGATAAGTAAAGATAGTTTTGGTATTACCATCACCACCACCACCAGAAATCTTGGTTGTGTTCCCTTTTTTCCTGTCTTCAACGTGATCGAAACCGCTGCAACAAAATATCGATGAAAGTAAAGATGTTTTCTTTTTTTCTGACTTGATATGTTTAGACTCCATTCTTCTTTTTTTTTTCTCCTGCGAACTGGTTTTGAATAACAAACTAGTTTTCAACCCTTCTTTCTTCTCCTGTGAACTGGTTTTGAATAATTAACAAACTAGTTTTCAAACCTACTACAATCTTCTAATCTCTTATGACAAAGTAAGAACTTAAGATGGCGCCTTATTTATATAAAAAAAAAAAAAAAAAAAAAAAAAAAAAAAAAAAAAAAAGAGTTCTACTGCATGCAGGAATACAAATTGTTTTAGGATAAGGTTTCCGAAACCGGATCGACAATGGTGATACCATCTTTAATATTCAACGGTTCAACCATTAGATTAGTCACATTAATTACAGTTGGTTTATGTTTGGTGGCCACTCGTTTTAGGATTGTAAACTGAAACTGAATATAGTTTGGTCACATTAATTTCTCTTTACTGATTTGGTTGAGATTTGTAAAATCAGTTGCTAAGAAAAGCATAAAACTAAATCCTTATTATATAGAAACCCTAAATCTCAATGTTACAAGAAATCATCTGATACACATAACCAAAACAAAATCCAAGGTTTGTGCTATCTTCAACTTAATAACTAGCAGACTGTTCTTATGGAAATAACTTTACAGTGATCTTAATCTGTTGTAGCTACTATCACTGAGAAGATTTTATTACGGAAAGAAAAATATTAATCTGATCGCTTAATTTTACAATTTTGGTTTTTAACGTTAGTTGCAGTGCTTGCCAGGACCTTTTTTATTTCTTAAAGAGTTTTTGTCTTCTTCAGAGAATTAGGGTTTAGGGTTTACAACCTTCATGTTTTTTTTTTTGAAAAAGGCAAAGATAAATAAATAAGAAAGGGTGCCAAGATAGCACCTTCAAAAGATACAAGAAGAGATTAGCAAAGCGCCTAGAGAGCTTACAACAAAACTACTCTCTAAACAAGCTTGCCCAATCAAAAACGAAATCATCAAACTTTACATTTCTAAAAGATTCAACATTAATGGACCAACTAAGAAGCAACACTTTGATGTCTACAATAAGAGAGTTTAAAGGCTTTTTCACTTGTTTCTTAGTGATCAAAATGTCATTCCTTTCCAACCACACAACCCACCAAATAGCAAACGGCAAGCAATATCTTAAGAAAACAAGAGGCTTGATAGATACCTTCAATTTCCACTTCCATAGGAACTCGAGAACGGTCGTTGGATGCGTCCAAGCAAATCCCAACTGCTGTAAAAAATGTTCCCAAATCCGCCATACGAAAGGACAATGGAGGAAAAGGTGTTCCACTGACTCCTCCCTGTTCTCGCAAAAAGGACACACATTCACCACTACCATACCTCTTCTCAATAACATAGAAAGAGTTGGAACTGCTCTATTAGCTGCTGCCCAAACTAGGAAACTAATTTTGGGAGGGACTGTTTTGTTCCAAATATAGTCGGAAGGAAATTTTGTTGGCGAAGTACGACCTAAATCATGCATAAGCCAAGAATAACAAGAACTTACTCGAAAACATACCTCGCGAATCGGGTATCCATACTCGTTTGTCATCTCCGCCGCAAGCAATATTTGATTATCTAAAATTCTAGAGAAATCCATTACCTCTTGAAACTCCTGCTCTTTAAGCCTTCTACAAGGTTCTATATTCCAACACGGCATTTCTACATTTCCATTGTTCAAATCTTCAACTAAAGCTTCTTTCTTTCTACTCACTTTCCATAATTTTGGAAACAACTCTTTAAGCGCTTTTTCATGGCACCAAACATCGTCCCAAAATCTTGTTTTATTACCTCTTCCCACTGATATCTTCGACCCATTTTTGAGGATTGCACACTGATTTAGAATACCTCGCCAAAACCCACACCCATAAGTTATCTTTGAATCTTTAGGAACCCAAGCTTCTTCCACACCACCAAATTTCTCACATATTAGTTTCCTCCATAAGCTAGTCTTGTCTTCTCCATATCTCCACAGCCATTTGGTTAACAAAGCATCGTTAGTAGTCTTCAAATTTCTTATACCTAGCCCGCCTTCACTCTTCGGAACACAAACTTTTTTCCATGACCTCCAATGTAACCGTTTCTTATTAATAGTATCTCCCCAAAGAAAATTTCGCATAAGCCTTTCTAACTTCTTTGCCACCGAAACAGGGATCTGGAAAAGAGATAAATAATACAACGGTATAGCTGCCAATGTGCTGTTGATGAGCTCCACTCTTCCCGCTTTCGAGAGGTACTTTCTTTTCCACGGCGCTAGTCTTAGTATCATCTTCTCAATTATAATATTCCAAACTGATTTTAGCCTTGTGGGCGCCCCTATAGGAATTCCAAGATAAGTAATAGGAAACTCTAAGCAACCACGCACTTTGCTAAACTTGCACAACTTTGAATCTGCTCCTGCGTAACTTCAATACCCACCATGGAACTCTTGGAGAGATTAACTTTCAGACCCGTTTTAGCTTTAAATCCCTCTAGAACTTCCATAAGTTTCTGCACCTCTTCCACCTTCGCATCTAAGAAGACAATCGTATCGTCGGCGAATTGAAGATGTGATATTTCCATACCATTTTCCTTGACATAGAAACCTATAAGATAACCTTCGCCTTTGCATTGTTCATGAGTTTGTTAAAAACTTCAGCCACTAATAAGAACAAAAAAGGCGAGAGTGGGTCTCCTTGCCGCAACCCCCTAGAAGCCTTGAAAAAACCTTTTGCCGCTCCATTAATAATCACCGAGAACCTTGCGGTAGTGATGCAGTAACGAACCCATCGTCTCCACTTCCAACCAAACCCCATCTTCCTAAGAACACCGTCAATGGCCCCCCACAGAACATGATCATAAGCTTTTTCCATATCCAACTTGCATACGATCCCTTCTTTTCCTTGTCTTTTTCTTGAATCAATAAGTTCATTTGCAATCAGTATACCATCCACAATTTGTCTTTCTGCTAGAAAAGCTCCTTGAGATTGAGAAATCAAATTCGGCATTACCACTTTTAATCTGTTTGCAAGAACTTTGGATAAAATTTTGTAAATAGTACTCACTAAACTAATAGGCCGAAAGTCCTTCAACTCAACTGCTGCGTTCTTCTTTGGAATCAACGAAAGAAAAGTACAATTTAATCGCCTGATCAACACCCCTTTATCATTAAACTCCTCCACAACCTTCATGAAGTCGACCTTAATAACATCCCATGATGCTCTATAAAATTCAATAGGAAATCCGTCAGGGCCCTCGGGGACTTGTTCAATTTGAAAGATCGATGGTTGAAAGAATCTCATCTTCTGAAATTTCTCTTTCAAGCCATATGTTCTCCGTCTCAGAAATGCCAGAAAAAATGAGCTCATCCAATTGCACAAACTCCTCCTGATCTCTAGAGTATAGCTTTTCATAAAAATCAATGACTTCCTTATTGATACGATCTTGACACACTATCTCCTCCTCTTCGATCTTTAACTTAAACATCGCATTTCTTCTTCTATGACCGCTGGCGATTTTATGGAAAATCTTTGAATTCCTATCTCCGTCCACCATCCATTGAGATTTGGCTCTAGATTTCCACCTCTTAGTTACCAGCAGTAGCACTTCATTGTATGACCTACGAAGACCAGCCCTTTCTAAGAACTCAACATCCGAAAGAGGAGCAGCAACTTCTTCTCTTTTGTCAAGAAGGTCGATTAGAACTTCCAGATCTCTCAACTTCTTATCCAAGTTTCCAAAGGCCTCTTTACTCCAACTCTTTAAAACCGACTTTAGCATTTGCAACTTCTTGGCGAAAATAAAGCTCGGTGAACCCTCAAAACACATACTATTCCACCAGAAAAATATCAACTCTTTGAAACAAGGATGCTCAAACCAGAATACTTCAACTTTAAACGGAAAAGGGCCAAAAACAATACCACCACTTCTAAGAGACAAGGGCGAGTGATCCGACACCGTCCTTGTAAGAACACATTGCGCCATCAAGGGGAATTTGTCCTCCCACTCACCACTAACTACAAATCTGTCCCAATTTTCGCATAAAATTGGATTAGTTTGCATATTTGACCAAGTAAAATGACCCTCCATTCAACGGCAAATCGCAGAGCTCATGTCTTCGCAAGAAATAGTCCAACCGACTCATGTTTACATCTCGAAACACTAGGGGTATTTTTTCCGAGGCAACTCTGATAACATTAAAATCTCCACCTATACACCAAGGTAACTCCAGCCACTTCAATCTCACCTCCTCTAGCTCAGACCATATTCTCGTTCTATCTGCATCTCCCGTTGGACCATAAACATTTGTAAGAACACAATCAAAACCATCACAAATCCTCGTACCTCTGATGGATAAACAATGGGTTTGTGCGAACACCTCTACACAATTAAATATAGCATCATCCTGCACAGTTAGCATTCCCCCAGAAGCACCAACCGAATTTACTGCAGCCCATTGATGCATACCTGAACCCCAGAGACTTATGACAATTGAATCAGTCATATTCTCCATCTTTGTTTCTTGAATAAAAATCACAACAGCTTTTTCAAGTTTCACAACAGAGCTAATAGCAGTATCTCTGCCCTCAGTACCCAAACCTCTAATATTATAGCTTAGGATGTTAAAATCCATTAATACATTTATCCCCCTCAATTGGCACTGATACTTCAGCATCTTCCATCTCATCAAAATAGCTCTTCCTAGTAAATCTAACAATCTCACTTGATAAATTCTCTACTATAATTGATTCAAGTTGAGCAGATAATGGGAAAATTTCACAATACCTATCATCTAGCCAATCATCCCCAAAAAATTGAGAACTGAAAACCCTAGAATCTGGTTGTACCTCAGAAAAGATGTTACCTGAAGAAATTGGAGCTCCCATGCTAGCGTTCATGTGAGCATCCACAACTGCACCAGCTTCAACTCTTCGAATCTCGTCTTCAATCACTTCACAACTAACTGGAATTTCCTCCTGATTAGGCTTAACTTTTTCCATAGACGAAATAGCTTCAGTAGAAAAACCTTGGATAATAAACTTCAAAAACCTTTTTTGTTTAAATCTTCTAATCCTATCAACCTTTTGTATCTTCAATTTTCGATTCACCCTCCAACAGTAGTCCTCTGTATAACTTTTCCACATCTTATCTCTTACAAGATCATCTTCAGCTAACTCGATTTGTGACGGAGAGATAGAAGTACCATTCACCACCGACATAACTGGAGCACCCTGCATAGGAATAGCACATGGGTTGCCCTGAAAATTAACATTGCGTATAGCACATGGGCTGCTGTTGCTGGAATCACATTGGATTACATTTGCTGGCCCATTATTTAAGCCCAAGTGTAATCGCGTCAAACCCTGCTCTGAAGGTTCCAAATTCAGGTCATCGCATATCACCTTCTTCTTATCATGCTTAGAAGAAGCAGACAAGCACGCTCCCAAGCCAAGGCTCAAATCAAATAAAAGCCCCTTCCTCTCTAGCTCACCCTCCAACACTGCATATGAACCCCTAGAAATATGACAACCATCTTCGCATAACCCCTTGGACTTAACAGAAAAACCTTTAGGTATTGCACAATCTTTGATAACACGGTGTCCTAGTAAACAAGAGTCAGACACCATGTCGCTTTGATTTCCTAGGGTTACTGAATTTTGGAATGGAGCATTAAATGACGAGTTCAGAAGTTGGGTGTCATGTTGTTCTCGATGGATTTCCGTGTCTGTCTCGGACTCCAACACGATCAGCTGGCAAGTACCTTGTTTAGATAGAGCCATAATCTCCTCCGCTGATTTTTCCACCTCAAACTGAGCATGTACGTCTTTACAACCTTCATGTTCTTGGACAACTTCTGAACTTAGCACTCACTGCATTATCCTGTTCGTTACTGTTTGGTGTTCTTTAACATATCTCAAGTCTTTGATGTTGAATTTCGATCCATATGTATAATCGTAGAGGAGTGGATTAGACGGTTCATATACCTGATAATTCTTTTGGATTCTGGGTATTAAGAACCTTATTTGATATGTACTGAAGTTCTAAATGGTGAAATGTCAAAATAATTTGTAGAATTGCAACACGGCGTTCTTTAAAAAGAATTTTATTCGCATAGAGCTAGTATTTAGTTTTCTCTTCACTTAGCAATACCGAAAATACATCCACTGGATCGGGGAGATGTCAGATGTGCATCCCACAAAGCCTCTTCCAGGCCGTATCTTTTTTTGGAATCCAATGGATGTAAACAGTAATGGTACGATAGAAAGATGGCATCTGCTTCTCAAGCCATTAATTATGCAATGCCTCATTTATGGGAGGCGAGTCAGAAGTGAATTTTGTTGGTGCGAGTGTCGCTGTAAAGAAGTCATCAATTAGCCAGTCTATCTATAGACAGTGAATTAGCTGAGACAAAATGAATAAACAACGTTAGTATGCTTGCATTAAGAGTTGTATTGACAGCTGATCCTGGAGTCAGAATGACAGACATAGAAAATCAAGAGCCAATGCTCAATGCAGAAATCTCCAGTTTAAGTACACGTAAAAAGTTTTATTGCATTCATCTGTAATTAATTTGTACATCACTCGCAAACTTCTTAATCTTCATTAAGTTGAAAATTTAAGGGTATTTAATACGTTTTCCAATCAATGGATGCTGCCTGTTATTAAAGAGAAATGGGAGCTAGCAGGCACAGCCTCACCGGTCCGTACCGTATACCCATAATGCATCTGCAGCAATCAGCATCATCACGACACTGTTATGCATGCGCATGCGCAGCGGCGGCAACATGCTAACCTAGCTGGTTTTTATTATGAAACATAATTCATTCATTCCGAGAAAATAACCAACGGACATCTTTTACAAACAACAAAGAAAAAAAAAACACTAAACTTCCCGTAATATTACTGGGACAAGGAATTTTCCAGCTGATTTGGTACCCTAGTCTGTAAACTGGTACCCTAGCATCAAGTACAAGCTCCGTAACTGTTTACCTCAGTACAACATGATATACATCTATTCTTTAAGTCGTTTACCTCTACTGTCGCAAGTTTCTCTACTACCACTGCCGCTATTCATGCCTGTATTTGATATCGTGGGTATGGTTAATTATAAATTTAAAGCGAGTTATAGTTAGGGTTGCACTTAACCCAATTGTGGCCTTAATAATTCATTCAGAAAAAAATAACCAAGGAAAGACTCCGTAAACGAACAACAACGGGACATACATCTAGTTTTTTGTTCTTTGGGTCGTTTACCTCTTTTTTCGCAAGTTCTTGTGGTTCTATGCGTTTATTACAACTGCAAAACAATGACATAAAAACCAAAAAAAGATTACCCCGAGAAAACTGTAGATGAGGATATCTGATTCCATGATCTTCTCTGAATTCTTTTTTCTACTTTGAGATCTTCTCTTTGGAATTACTGCTGCTTTTAGATAGTGTTCTTCCGTGAGATATTTGATTCTACAAGAAATTGTTAGACTAGATAGGACTTATGTGTAAACTAATCAGCCCTATTCTACAGGAGGTGTTCGATATACTGGAGACACTGGCAACACAGCATGTCTATCCAGCCAAAGTGCTGTGCTATCAAGCACTGCCATGAACACGGAATAACTGTAAATTTCTAAGATTTATGGAAATAAATAATAATTCATAATAATAATCCATTCCAAGAAAAATATACATGCAGATAAAATACTGATTGTTTATGTACAACAACATCTAATAACGTCTCATAACATCTAATAACGTCTCATACTCAGATACTCTCATCCCATGCTCATGGTACCAAAAATAACCAAGGGACATCATCTTTCATGAAAAAATATAAATAAAAAACCTTAAAATTGACATACTATTACTACTGGAATGGATTGTCGTCGATCAATCACCTCCCCCGCAACCACCACCACCGCCTCCAGCATCACCACCACAAACCCCACCATTATGGTGGTGTCCGCTAGAAGAAATTGCATCACCAATTACAATTGCCGTAAGGACTGAACTTTATTATTTATCTGTTCTTCATTGAGGTTGGGTCTGGGGCAAGATCGGTTTTTGTTTTGCTTTTTGGTGTTTATAACATTTATAGCAACAAAATACCAGTACACCAAAAACCATTAAACCGAAAAGAACGTAGGTGGAGGTGTAATTCAGCATGATCTTCTCTGAATTCTTTTTCTTCTTCTTTCTTCTCTTTTGGAACTGCTTCTGATCAATAAACGAGTCTCAGACCTTGTATTTTCTTCTCTATAGGGAAATAGTGAAGTGATGAGAATCTGACTTTGTTTATTTATATAGTAAAAAGAAAACACTTCTCTTACGTGTGGGAATACAAAATTGTTCTCCGATAAGAACTTGGATTTATGTTTCAAAAAAAAAAAAAAATACCACTACACTAAGTAATCCCCTGATGAACACCTTAATTATCCTGGGATGGGATGGATTGTTTGACGGGATCTGGGCCGGACCTCGATGGAAAATGGCCCTACGAGTGGGAATACTATTGGTTTTCCGATAAGAAGTTGGATAATTATCGGTCGATGTAACTTTCTGGCTAGTTTCCTAGCTTCTTTCCGATGAAAACATGGATATGTACATATATAATTACGATTATTGGTTGCTGTAAATTTCTGGCTAGTTTCCTAGCTTTTTCGTTGCAGTGTTCGTCCTTCATGGTAACTCCAAATGATATCGATATATTGCCCTTTATCCCTATCCCCTAGCCTTCCATACAAACCATTAATTAGCCAAGGCTTATTTTATCTGGTTTCTATTCTTCTTGCATTTGTGAACCATTTGTTTAACCATGAAACGAAGACAGTGTGACATTCATAAATATATACATAAGGGAATTTTAGTGTGCTGATTGAGACCAGCTTGGACTTAAGAGGAATTGGCAGTATGTACGTTGAGAGCTAGCAGGCATCGCCTTACTGGCGGGTACCCTATAATCATAATGCATCTGCAGCATGTCTAGCAAAAGAGATGTGTTATCACGCAATGTCATGCGCAGTAGCAGCAGCCTAAAGCTGGTTTTTCTCTATAAAATGCGTATCTTTCACTGCAAAATTTTGGTGATCTTAAGATATATTCTCAATATATACTCTCAGATTTTTGAGTATTTTATATTTAAACAAACTTTGTTCAAAACGTTTCTCCAAAAAAAAAAAAAAAAAAAATTAGCAGATCATCATAAATTTCTAAGGTATATGTGGAAAGTAAATAATTCATTTCAAGAAAAAACTAAATCACTAAAATAAAAATTACATCTTCACAGATTTACCAAGAAAAAATTACATCTTCAAAAACTAAAATAAAAACGGCTGACATTACTAGTGATCAAGTACAAATTTACGTCTATCAATCACCTCCACCACCACAGCCACCCCCACCACAACCACCGCCACCACAACCACCACCTCCACCACAACCCCCACCGCCTCCACCACAACCCCCACCGCCTCCACAACCACCACCGCCTCCAACATCACCACCTCCGCAACCCCCACCGCCTCCAGTATCACCGCCTCCACAACCACCACCACCTCCAGCATCGTGATGATGATGATGATGATGACCACCGCCAGAATAAATTACATCACCAGTTGTTATTCCCGTCAGCATTGTACTTGTATCATCCATGCCTCTATTCTTCGTTGTTTTGCTTTCATAAGAAGGTACAGTTTTGGTTCTACTACCACCGCCAGTACCTAAAGTTCTGGGTACAGTTTTGGTTCTACTACCACCGCCAGTACCTAAAGTTCTGGGTACAGTTTTGGTACTTGTACCACCACCACCAGTAGGCTTGGTTTTGTTTTCTTTTTTGTCTTCCCGATTAGGAGCTGCACAACAAAATATCACAGATAGTAGTGATCTATTCTTTTTTTGTGATTTGATATTTTTGGATTCCATTCTTCTTAAATTCTCTTAAGAACTGGTTCTAGTTTTCAACCCTGCAATCTTCTAGTCCTATGTATATGAGATAGACTAAGAACATAGGACCTAGCTAGCTTATATAGGAGGAAAAAAAAAAAAGTCATATTGCATGTAGGAATACAAATTGTTTTAGGATACTGTTTAGTGTCTATCATAAATTCGAAATTTGATATGATTCGGTTTTCCGATAACATACGGATTCAATTACATGTGGAAATTTTCCGTAAAACAACCGGAAATGGGTTAATACGAAAAGGCCCAGCGAGCGATGTAGCATAGTTGCGCCCGTTCTTGAGATTTTAGTTAAATTTTAGGGGGCCTGGAACCATATTTTGAGGAGGCTGTGTTTTCACTGCAATTGGTGGTACTTTTTGTAATTATTTTTTTATTTACTTTTCTTTTTGAAAGTATCCATAGCCCAAAGGCACGTCCTAGTTTGGAACTCCGTTATCATATGCCCCATGCCTTCCAAACAAATCATTAGAAAATGGCAGTACATTTGTTGCGAGAGCCTCACCATTACCATATAGCTGTAATGCATCTCCAGCATAACTAGCAAAAGGGCTCCTCCCATCCCGTAATACAACAACCAGTTGATTTAGCAGTCTCTTATCCCTCCACCGATTAGGTTTATAGTTACGAGACCACACCCTAAGTGGGTATCTTCGGACCGAGTGCATCATAGTCAGGACTTGTCAAGAATGGTAAGGTAGGCTCCAACGCCCCCCCACACTCTTGACTCAACCGTGTACCTCGGCGCCCTGATCGAGTTTCTGCACTCCTTAGGAGAGACTTTCTCACCTTGGTCTTCCAATCTAAGATTATGAACTTAGACTGAAAATTTAAGGCACCTCTCCTGGATGGGCTTTTTCGTTTTTTCTCACCCCAAATCTCCATGACTCAAGTTCCAGGGTCCGTGTAGCTTTCCCTTGAGTCATGCTTTCTAGGTTCTCCGATTATGACGTGCGATAGGTCTTACTTTTTGCCTCTTGCATGTATGCGAACTAGGTTGCACGCCACATTCGGATTCCTAGTCTATCTGATTAAAATTTTCATTTCTGGTGCCTTTTATTAAGGTCTTATTATAAAGATGACAATTTTTCTTTTCTTGATATGGTATCACCATATGAAATTAGAATTTGTCATTACACTTTCAATTTTTGAGTTTATACAACTCTAGTACATAAATTTCTTATTAATTTCTTTCTCATGAAGAAAAAATATGTATTTCCTATACTACTCATTTGTCCCTTCCAAGTTTTGTATTTCCTTAAGCTCGCAGATGCTTTTCAGAACATTATTTCACATAGCTTCTTCAATCTCCTCTGCGTGAGAACCATCGCACCTTTCACTTTTATCTCGAGAACATGACTTCTGCTTCTGTATTCCTCCTCTTTCTGTAGAAGTGATATCTCTGGCTCGCTTAGTACTATTCGCAGAAGGTCCAGCCTCAGTATTCTTCTTATCTGTTTTTCCAACTTTATACACTTCGTCCACCATTAATCTCTCAGCTCTTTGACTCTCTGCAGCATGCTTTTTCCAATTTGTTCATTTACCTTCTCTTTCTTCGCACTTATCAATATCAATTTCTTGACAACTTCTACTTTCAACTGTATTTCCTCTTATTATGCCAATACCTTGGGGTAAAGGAAATTTTACGCACTGGTGAAATGTCGAAGCCACACCCAAGATACTATGCAACCATGGCCTTCCAATTAGAGCATCATAAGGTGATTCGACATCCACGACACAGAATACAATTTCCGTTGGTAACTTCTGAAGAAGAATCCTCATTGTCACCTCTCCTTTTGGTTTGTTCGCAGTTCCATTGAATCCATAAATTTTATATGTTGAATGAATTAATTCGTCATCCCTTCCACCCATAATTTTGTATGTAGGTGTTGATGGTGGTTTTTAGACAAAGGATAAAATCGTAAAAAACCATGACCTAGTGTTACCCGCAACACATTAACTAAGAGCATTTAACTCAGGTGTAAACAATTAATATGGGTATTTTTTCAAAATACCAGATTAGGGTTTTCCACGCAGAACCCTAATTCCAAAACCAAGCCGCATACTGCGCACCATGGCAACAATGCCAAACCAAGCCGCATACTGCGCACCATGGCAACAATGCCAAACCAAGCCGCATACTGCGCACCATGGCGACAATGCCAAACCAAGCCGCATACTGCGCACCATGGCGACAATGCCAAACCAAGCCGCATACTGCGCACCATGGCGACAATGCCAAACCAAGCCGCATACTGCGCACCATGGCAACAATGCCAAACCAAGCCGCATCATTGCGCACCATGGAAACAATGCCAAACCAAGCCGCATCTTTGCGCACCATGGCAACAATGCCAAACCAAGCCGCATCTTTGCGCACCATGGCAACAATGCCAAACCAAGCCGCATATTGTGCACCATGGCAACAATGCCAAACCAAGCCGCACCACGCGCACCACGGCAACAATGCCAAACCAAGCCGCACCACGCGCACCACCAGCAACAATGCCAAACCAAGCCGCATATCTGCGCACCACTAATCAACAATGCCAAACCAAGCCGCACCCTGCGCACCATGGCAACAATGCCAAACCAACCCGCATACTGCGCACCACGGCAACAATGCCAAACCAAGCCGCACCCTGCGCACCACGGCAACAATGCCAAACCAAGCCGCACCCTGCGTACCATGGCAACAATGCCAAATTTCCAAGCCGCTATACCTTTGGCCCACGCCAAATATAGCGCCCTAGGTTTGCAAGACTTGCAACTAGGTCAACATGGCCGTACGTGCCATTGGCACATGCCAACACGTGCCGCAAGCCATATTTCTAAGCCGCTATGCCTTTGGCCCACGCCCAACATAGCGCCCTAGGTTTGCAAGACTTGCAACTAGGTCAACATGGCCGCACATGCCATTGGCACATGCCAACACGTGTCGCAAGCCATATTTCCAAGCCGCTATGCCTTTGGCCCACGCCCAACATAGCGCCCTAGGTTTGCAAGGCTTGCAACTAGGTCAACATGGCCGCACGTGCCATTGGCACATGCCAACACGTGCCGCAAGCCATATTTCTAAGCCGCTATGCCTTTGGCCCACGCCCAACATAGCGCCCTAGGTTTGCAAGACTTGCAACTAGGTCAACATGGCCGCACGTGCCATTGGCACATGCCAACACGTGCCGCAAGCCATATTTCTAAGCCGCTATGCCTTTGGCCCACGCCCAACATAGCGCCCTAGGTTTGCAAGACTTGCAACTGGGTCAACATGGCCGCACGTGCCATTGGCACATGCCAACACGTGCCGCAAGCCATATTTTCAAGCCGCTATGCCTTTGGCCCACGCCAAATATAGCGCCCTAGGTTTGCAAGACTTGCAACTAGGTCAACATGGCCGCACGTGCCATTGGCACATGCCAACACGTGTCGCAAGCCATACTTCCAAGCCGCTATGCCTTTGGCCCACGCCAAACATAGCGCCTTAGGCTTGCAAGACTTGCAACTAGGTCAACATGGCCGCACGAGCCATTGGCACATGCCAAACACACACGCTGGTAGCCTAACTTGCAAACCATGCAACCTACCACCAAGGCATTCCGCACATGCCATTGGCACATGCCAAACACACACGCTGGTAACCTAACTTGCAAACCGTGCAACCTACCACCAAGGCATTCCGCACATGCCATTGGCACATGCCAAACACACACGCTGATAGCCTAACTTGCAAACCGTGCAACCTACCACCAAGGCATTCCGCACATGCCATTGGCACATGCCAAACACACACGCTGGTAACCTAACTTGCAAACCGTGCAACCTACCACCAAGGCATTTTGCACATGCCATTGGCACATGCCACACGCGCCACTAGCAGCGCCACTTGCACTCAAGATGCAACCAACACTCGAGACATCGACACAAACCGGGGATGCTTCTTTAGGGTTTTGGTTTGGCGGTCACAAAGATGCACAGCGTACACTACGCTCACATTAAGAAAGCGTGAAAAGGAATAAAGCGGTCAAATAAAAGAGGAAATAATGGTGAAAACGTTTTCGCCCATTAAACCATGCGGTTACCACCTCCTCCCATTATTTCACCCTTTACTCTCTTCCTTCATGAGGCCAGGGTACGTTTCAATCTCGACTTGTATAAATAGGTCTTACCTATTTCCACCAAAAAACAAGTCTCGGTCAGGAGAAAAATACTACACTCTCAGAAAGGCAACTTTGCAAGCTCTTCCAAAAAATCTTTCATCTCTTGCAAGCTTCCTAAGCTTTCACTTTCTGATACAAGTCGAGATACTACTCTCCCGAACTATTCTGGTCTCAACACCTTTCTTTGCTTCCCTCCCCAAATCAACCCTTCTCCTCCACTTTGTGACCGAAGCAAATCTGGAACGGCCATTTCTTGGTTTAGGCCGGACTTGTACAGATTGATCTCTCGAATCTATAAAGTGCTCACATGCAGCACATTTGTTTAGGGTTTGAACCAGTTTCTCACTCACCAACAGAATTTACCGAAATCGGCAGAAACTATTTTTACCCATAAACAGTAGGATAGAAAAGAATATCCACAGAACTTCCAGGATCTATAAGTATTTTATTTATTGCACAGGTGTTTGCTTCATCTTCTTCACCATCTTCTACTTTTGGTTTCGGATTAATTCCTAATCTCACTACTAATGGACATTCATGCGATTCCCCTCCTCCTGGTGTTTCTTCTGCACTGAATGAAATAATCTGTTTTTGCCAATCTTTTAATGGTGATACTTTCGCTAGGTTTAGAATTTCCCTTCCATCAGCATCCCTCGCATACACCCTACTCAAGATATTGTCATGGAATTCTTCTATGTTTTTGAATGAATGTATAATTGAATTGCAATATAAGTTTTTTGCTTTCGCACCTACTTCAATTACATATGTATTCTTTCCTTTCTCCGCTCCATATGCATTTCCTCCCGGTGTTGGTGGTGGTGGTAAGTTCTTTGGTTGTTGTGCTAAGAAATTATCCAACTTCCCTTGTTCTATCATTCGCAATATGATTTTCCTCACATTTCTACAATTATTTGTTGTGTGACCATGAAAGCAATGATATACACAAAATTCTTTACTCCTTCTTCCTGGTGGTGGCTCATCTCCTACATTATGTGGTTCAGGAATTTCTTCCATTAGGATGGCAGCTTCCCATACTTTATCTATTGTAGTGTTCAACTTTGGAAAATTTATTTGTTCCCATACTATCCTTCCAGTTCCTTGCCTCTTATTATGATATGGTTGCCGACCTTCAAATCCTTGTGGTAGATCGTCCATTCTCTGAGTCTTATTATTACCTTCGTGATTTTGAATTTGTTTTTCTCTATATTCCTTTGCGAATTCTTCTTGATCTACGCTACCCATGGCTACTGGCTTTTGTTCCTTCTCTATAATTTCCTTTCTTTGATTTGCGAGGTACTCGCAACATCATTTGTCATTCTTGGGCGTAAACTTGCATTTCCGATTTTCGCATCAGGTACCGCCACTGGATATGACTCCATATCTCTTTGCTCCTCTTCCAATGCTATGTATTCCTCTTGGAATTCACACAACTCTGACATTGTTATTGTATCCTTTATTCTAAAGATTTGTATATATAATAGATCTGTATGGAAAAGAGCATTGATAAATTCCATAATAAGGTTTCGCTCATCCACTCGTCTTGCCATTTCACTACACATGGTTCTCCAGCGTGTTGTTAGATGACGCAAACTCTCATTTACTCTTCTGAGAAGTCCAAATGTCATTTCAATTCCAGGTCTTGACTTATTATTGCTAATATATTGTCCTAAAAAGACGTTCTGTAAATGATGAAACGATCCAATGGTTTCTATTGGTAGCCCTTCAAACCATTTCGAGCTTTCCTGCCAGGGCTCGTGACAAAATATTTACACATCACCGCATCATTCTTTTCCCCTTTGTAATAATGATCGAGTGTAAGCTTTCACATGTTGTATTGCACACGCGCTTCCATCAAATATGCTAGTGAACGCAGGTAAATTGCACTTGGGCGGTATTATTGCCATTTTAATTTTCCTTGTGAAGGGAGTTTTTCCAGCTTCCTCCACTGCTTCTTCTAGTTGTCTCCTTCCGCTATTTCTTTTCGCATTTATCATTTCTCTTATTTCCGCCATTTCTTTAAGAATTTCTTCACTTAAAGTTTGATCTAAATCCTCTCGCATAGGTATTTTTAATCTTGCTTGGCTCAATCTATTCTCATGATTACTCTGGTGTATTGCCTCTTGTATCTCATTTTCTTCAGCTTCTTCTCTTCTTCTCCTACGCCTTTAAGTGTTCACATCTCCATTATACCTTTCCTCTTCACCTGTTCGATCATGTCGATGTATTAACATTTTCTCTTCATCCATGCGATAACATTCGCACTGTAATGCACAGTAATTCCGAAAATAGTGGATCTCTTAGCTGTCATCCACTATGTAGAACCCTATATAAAGGGAAAGAGTTTTCACACCGGGAGAGAGATCTTTTAGTGTGTGTTAGACAAGAAACTAAGGGAGATAAATTTTATTTGGAGAGCAAGTTAAGTCATTGTAATATCTTGTAACTGATTTGAATCTTAATAATCAATAAATAGTTCTATTATGATCACTTAGAGTCTTGTTTAGATATATTGGGATGTGGTCGTAGGATTTCCTGCAACTACAAGGAGACAAGATATCAGCCACGTAAGGTTCCAACGTACATTGACACACTAGACTTAGGAAGGGAAGAAGAAAAAAATAACATCTCCTAATGGAGATTTTGGACTTGGTACTCAATTTCTGTACCTTTGAAGAACATGGTGGTACTAATGGTTTATCAGCATCGGGTAAGCACGATTTTTCAATTCTTTAACCAAGATTGTGACAAGCAAAATCAAAATTGGCTAACATATGTTAGAGATATGATACTAATTGAAGTTTATGAGGTTTTAATAAATCTAAATGTTGTGTATCAGATGAAGCTAGCAATAATAAAAGATCAACATGATTAGGTGCAATTATCTCAGCAGGTCGTAAGTAGGATTGTTGACGTATCGGCACCACACTCATCCTCAAAAAATCTGAAAAATTAGCGTCACTTGGCAAGAGATCTAAACAGAAAAACCTATAAAAATTATGACTGCTGGGTCAGAGAAAGTCTCCAAATTCCAAATCCAAGAGTTACGATTATTGGACCAAAAAATGGTATGTGTCTTTTCTCAACACAGCTATTTGACAACATATATAGGACCATTTGGTAAATGAATATCTGTATTATTAGAGAATAACCATTCAAGTTACACCTTCCTCAAGAAAGCAGCCATAGATAACGACCAAATGATGAAGGATACGTCTCCAGAAATGAGACATCCAACTAGGATCTGAAGCTTTCCTATCTGCTCAAAATGCTACAGTCAAGCATGCTCACAAAAGTGTTACTATACCAAAAGGTTGGACCTGACATAACAGATCTTAAGGATCGACTAACAGCTTTCATAAAACAACATTAACCAAGACATGGGGAGGGAGTATAATTGGGGGAAAGAGAGGGTATACATAACAAAAGGACACTGAGATACAATATACAGAGATAAAGGAGAGCACAACCTCAGCCGTTAATGAAGAGATAACATGAAATGGTATGTGATCTTAGTGCTACTAGGTATATTTCTGAGATTATTGTGTTAGAGAAACTGCTGGAGAATATTAACTAAAAATGATACGAAAATGCTTTCTTAATTACTAGAAAAAGATTATTCCATCAATTATTTTAGAAACATAATTCGCAATTTTAGTTTGCAGTGATCTTATATCTATTATGTATCTTATGAATCTGATTGTTCAATGGCTAATGAATATGTGGTTTACATCATCCAGTCAGAAAGGTGCCAAATTAAGTCAAGGAGAGAAAAACAGTCATGGAAAAAGAAGAAGAAAAACTAGATTTCGCTGGGTGCATGCACTTGAGAACAAAATTCGCAAGACCAGCATATTTATTCTTCTGATCTTCTGTCAGCATATTTCATCTTCGGAAAGACTACTGTTTGGGTCAAGGTGTAAACTGTGTTTCCTTCAAAGGTGTGCAGCTGCACACCGAATGATGGTCGTTAGCTATGGGCCGAAATACTAATAAATTGATTCACACAATCTGTTCGAAAACATTCAGATTTCATTTGGCTGATGTTAGTTGATGGAAATTCTATATGGTCTCTTAAAATTGTTCGCTGAGTCACAGTACCAATATTAAAGAGCCTTGCAATTGGGTGTTGATTTCAGTCCTGAGCAAAGTAATGTTTCGGGGTTAAATCACCTCGGCGCCTCATACATTGATGCCCAAGTATAGATTGTTGGGCAAAGAGCGGAAGCAATAAAATTGGGCATTCATCGACTTTTCGTTAGCAAAATGTGCTCTTCATAAGTGGTCATTGACGTAATATTTTTTGTCAACCATTATCTACAATAAATTCTATGCATAAATGGTCAACCATTATGAATTACACTTATCACTTCTTCCCTTGGTTCAGTTAATAAACTAGCTAGCCCGTCCATTTGGACGGGTTTACAGCACTTGTTAGTAATGTGCATAGTCTAATCCTCTTAGGGAGAAATTTTAGGTATGACAAAGCTTTTAATACTTCTGTCAGTTTAGATACATGTCATAATGAGGTTTTCAAGTTTGTCCTGAGTCAAAACTATCCTTCAAAATTTTCTTTCTTTCTATGGTTCATTTGTCATCGAAGATTTCCTAGAAGAGATTCTTTAATTCGCAAAGGTATTAATGCTCCTTCTAAGTGTTTGTTTTGTAAATGGAAATGGGATCTACCAGTCGTCTATTGTTGCACTGCAGTTGATATGGCAGCACTTTGTCAAGGAAATGAAGGACTAATTTACTAGATGACCGCTGCCACGGTGGAACGGCCGACCGAAAAAATCGACGCGAAAATATCGTTTTTCTTGACACAGCGGGAAAGTATTACTTTTCCTGACACAGAAAATTACCCGATGCATAAACCAAAATACGGCTCAAGTGTAATGCATCCATTGTGATGGTTTGCATAATGGTTATGCATCAGTTTTCGAAAATTGTGCCTAAAGTGAAAGTATCACTTTTCTTAAAACGGAGGGAGTACATCATTTTATTAGTTGCAATGGAAAATAAGTTGATGCATAAACTAAAATATGGCTGCATAAAGTATTATGTATTTTTGTGGTGGTTTGATAATGTATACACATTTAATTTTCAAAAATTGTGCTTAAAATGATAAACTCCTCCGAATTTTTCGTAAAATCTCTAAATTTGATATTATTGTTTATACTCGTTGCGTAGATTTTTTTATAACCTTTCCAACGAGATAAAATTTGTAAAATTCCAAGGCACGGATTTTTAGATATGTTATATTAAAGTTTTGTTACCAATTATACCCCTGAAAAAGTAGGATACATAAGGAGTTATAATAATTGGATTTAAAAGGGAGGGACAATTTGGAAATTTCAGGGGTATGACACCAAATCCAATCTTTTTGTTAAATTGGAAAAAATGTCACGCTCATATTGACACAAAGTCACCATATATAAAGTCCTCCCTCGCTTCGCTCGGTCGGCCTAATTACTCATGCACATGTTCCTACTGGCTTTATTATGTTGGCAATTGTTCAATTTGGATGATCAGAGAAGAAGGATTTTGAATCCGGTGCTCTTCTGCTATTTGGTGGCCGGTGTTTGTGGAAGGAAAGAAATGCTAGGGTGTTTACAGATATAAGTTGCAGAATGCCGATCACGTTATTCGTAAAGTGAAGTGTGCTATTTTTTCAGTTGGCTTTATGCTTGAAGGATCTTTAGGATGTGTCTTCCATCTTTGTAGTTAACAACTGGTATAAAGTGTACTTAGATCCCCCATGATTGTTTCTGCTAGTTTTGGTCTATGATAATCTTCACCTTCCATTTCTCCTAACAACTCAAATCCCATGGTACCAAAAATAACCAAAGGGACATCATCTTTCATAAAGAAAAAAAAATGTAAAAAAAAAAAACATTAAAATCGACATTACTATTGAACTATTTATATCAATTTCCGTCTTTCAACCGCCCCCACCACAGCCTCCACCACCACAGCCTCCGCCGCCACAACCACCACCGCCTCCAGCATCATGATGATGATGACCGCCACCTCCAGCATCATGATGATGATGATGATGACCACCACCTCCGCTAGAAGGAAGTGCATCACCAATTACAATTCCCTTAAGCATTGAATTTGTATTACTACTACCCATACCTCCTCTGTATTCTGTTGCTTCTTCTTTTTTTGCATAAACATGCCATAATGCAAAGTGCCACCAGTGGACAAACTACAATTAAACCCAAAAAACATAAGGGTAAATATACCATTGGATCCATTGATTAATTCTTCTCTCTATTCTCTTTGGAACTGCTTTTGATCAATAAACTAGCGCGCGCCTCAGATGCTCAGACTTTGTGTATTCTTCTGTAGGAAATAGTGAATTAAGAATTCGGGATTTTACTGCTTAAATACTAGTAAAAAAAACCAGTTCCACTACGCTTAGGATATTTTTTGTTTTGATACAACGCTTAGGATATTACTAATTGTTTTCCGATAAGAACTTGGATATATGTAGTTGCATAAAGCGATATTTTGTTTTTTTTGTGGCTTCTTGTCTTAATTTTCAATGAATGCCTTATGTCTGTTTATCTTGGAGATGGATTAAAAAAGGTGTACGTACATGTCTAAGATAAACTGCATGCTCTTAGAAAGTAAAAACAACGTAATCAAACATCATGCCAGAACAAAATTCATGGTGGTTGCCAAAAGATTAGGCTGTCCCAATTACCAATCCAGAGACTAGAAAGGGAATGACTTGATCAGGATGAGAAACTTTCATCCATGAGAAAAAATGTTTTTTTTTTTTTTGCTCATCTTGCAATCATGAAAACCCATATCAATTATCAACGAACTAGCTAATGAAGAGATTTTTTCCTGATAAACCTCCCTTGAACCTTTAAAGAAAAATTCAACAAGCTGAGCACTGCGGAGGACTTGGTCAAAGATTTAATTCTCTTAGGAAGAAATTTAGGTATGACAAAGCTTTTAATAGCTTTGTGAAGGAAATGAAGGACTAATTGGACTAATTTAGATGTTCAGCGAGGGCCCATTTTGAACCCCAATTACAAGTGCAACAAGGGCCCATTTCGATAGTGAACGCCTAAAGAGGTGAGCATTTGGGATCGGATTCGTGGATCCTCTCTAACCCACCCGTTTGTTTGTGGGTTTTTTCCAGTGTGGATTCCGATCCATACATTAATGAACTGGAAGCCGGTATAACTTGTTGCATCTATCTACACAACTTGGGAGTATAAATCTGTTTCCACTTTCCACCCGGAAAAAAAGAAAAAGAAAAAGGAATGCCATTGCCACATTAGGAAGGAACGTTCTTAGGAAGAATTGTTTCGCGGGCTTGGGACCCTAGTTACAGTTCAACAAGGGCCCATTTTGATAGTAAACGGTCCAACGGTATACTGTAATTCTGGATCTTGAGATTTCTGCCGAAAAGGCATGGTCACAAAATTGTCATAAAATAAGGAGCATTGATCCAGTGGGTTTGATCTTGCCACAGAACTCACCTTCAGGCCTGGTCCTAGCATTTTGGTGGCGTAATGCGAATTATGGTGTGTGCAGCCTCTTGTTTTACCTGCTGTTAGGCGGCTGAAGATTGCTCTAAGTTTTCCAAAAGTCGTCGACTCGGTAAAAAAAGATACGGAAGAGAATTTAGTCTTGGTGCTTAAATCTTAACTTGATGAATGACTCTATACTGTAGTTTTAAACCTGCCCCTGAACACATTTTACCTCATGTTCTTTTTCGTTTTTGTTTTCTGGATGCTGAATAGATACAGTAAAATGTCTATCTAGGAATAGAATAGCATTGGGATCATGTAAAAACCTTCTTGTAAAGAGGTTATTTTCATAGCGAGCCAGTAGTTTTTTTTTTTGCCTGCCCATGGATAAACCCTGTAATATCCCATGAACTAAAAGTCATAAGTCGGGTACACAAATAATTCATCATAAGATTTGTTTTTTTCTTTGTCTCTGATGTCTCCTCAATGGGATGCCAATAAAAATGAGAGGAGAATATCAACTCCAAGATTTCAATAACTCTTAGCTTGCAACTGTTAAGTGCACTCAATATCATTCCAACTCATACGTTCAACATATTCAACCATGTAGTGACAAGTGTAATAACTCGTCGAGAAACGACACGTGTTTCGTTTTCATACGTCATTTCTTCCAAAAGGTGATGCTCCTAGTTGGAGATTAAAACAGTGACCTCCCTTAACCCTTATTAATCATGTATGTATACTTTGGCTTATTCTTCTTTCTTTGTTCTTTTCTTCTTCTTTCATTATCTCTTATTTCTGTTTCCCATCACAGGAAAGTTATGCCAAAAATTTTGTTTCTTATGTATTGAATTTAGGTTTATGCTAATTTGCCAACTAAATGTACTTGTATCTTGTATTCTATATTTTCCAGACATGTATATTAGTATTGTCACTTATATACATGACTGCTTAAGAGAGTTACCAAATCTATATATATAGTAAAAATAATTTTCACCAGTACTTAATCTAGTGACCGTCTTAGGCCTAGGGCGAGATGGTCGATCGCCCTAGGCCCAAATTTTTGAGGGGCCCAAAAAAGTGAGGAGTATTATTCCATTTCACGACGATGGGGTGCGTTACAACTCACACTAACTTGCTATATGAATTGTTACGTGTCTTTGGTAAGTTAGACATGATTTACATGTATTAGTTTAGATAAGAATATTAGCTACTTAATCTTTATCCATTATAGTATATCTTTACCGGATTGACCTTCTATCTAGATGTGATGATAAGGCAGTCATAAAGCCAATAAACAAAAATCATCTAATCAACCATTTCTCCTAGTATATATATAGATATAAATCAAGGATGATAAATGATTAAAACTTTGGAAATGGAAGATTTCTTCGTAAATCTTTAGCATGTACCTTTTGAAAGTATTTCTTTTATTTTGTTAACCCTCAAAAATTATTCTCCTAGTATTTGCCAAAATTACAAAATTATCTAAATTATTCTTTTAAAGCCTATTTTGCAACTTGTATAATATCTTGGTGATGTTTTTCTTTTTTTTTTAGCAAAAATCAAAATAAAAATGATAAAAAAATACGGACCAAAATGGTTTTAGTTAGCATTGTGCATTTTTATAAATAAAATTTTGATAATTTTTGAACTCTTATTGGACTTTTATATGCATGCATAATGAAAATTATTCATCTATCATTTATCATTTGTTCCCATATAAAAAAGGCCTATTCTTGAAATTTCGCCCCGAGCCTCTAAATATGTTGAGACGGCCCTGCCAGTGATATGTAATTTCTTGTAAGATTTGGCAACTCCTGGTAGCAGCTTTATTCAGGTGTTTTGCTTAAGCATTTTAATGGATTGTTTTGATAACCTCTAATCACATTAAAAGTATAAAAGTATGGAAAAGGGAAGATACTCTCCTAAAAAGTATGGTATGTGGAGGATACTTAAATCAAAAAGTACACACTAAAATCCAAATGAAGCCATTATTCACACATCTCTCTTTTATTTTTGTCCACATCAATCAAGTAGGTTTGTGTACTGCCAGTAAGATGGCTAAAAGCCTAAAACCTCAATTTCACATTGCTTTTCCCTCTCTTATTATGCTTATATACATTGCATGTTTACACAAAAAAGAAGAATCCAAACTCCTTGTGGACCTATAAAAATATATGTCATTAAGAACACAAATTAAGTAAACCCTAAAAAGTACAAGCAAAAAACATCACTAAGAGACAACACCACCATTGTGAGAAGGGAAAGCACTAGAGTAGGGCAGGCTGTTGCAATATTGACATTTTCTTGATCTTGTCCCTCACTCTTTGATGCGCTAAAGTCCATAACATACTCTGAAAATTATTGATGAGGAGAATCACTAGAAAATGAAAACATAAGAAAAGGTTAAAGCTGTGTGGTGGGGTTTAGGGTTTTGAGGGGATACATTCTCTCCCACTCCAACATCATCACAACCCCAATATCATTAAAGGGATCGGAAGCTTCAAAGAAACATGAATAATGCTAGATGCAAAGTTAACAAATGAAATGTCTAGATTCATTGCGGACCTCAACTGTTCATACATACAAACAACAAAAACGATAGTAGTATAAGAAACTTGCTACTTGCAAGTTATTTGTATTATGTATTAGCATACGGCCATCCAACTCAAAACCAATTAGCAATGAGTGGAGAGGCCCTAATAGATTATAAACCGCAGGATCTTAAATAACCCAACCATGTGGGACTAATAATCTCAACATTATGGCATCACTGTGACATACAGATTTTAATATTCATTCCAGGAGATTATCCATCCCAAAAAAATAAAATTTATAGATGAGGGACGTAACATTCACCTTGATTTGGATGTAAATAGTGCATGGCAGAGTTAGTTTTGGGAATTAATTAAGTTGAAAAGTCTAATGTATAGTTAAGGCACAAAACTTCTACTTTCATGAAACAAATATTTTCTACTTTTAAGAGCTATTTATACTTCTAATCTGCTCATAGAAGTACTATGTTTAGTGGTGCATTAGTAACTGGGTGCATTGATCGACTGGACTGGCCACATATGCAGTACAGCAAACAAATGTAGGCAGTTGTACTACTACTTCTATGTACTTTCTAATAGTTCTATAATGATCGTTCATGTTACAAGTCGAGTTAAAACGTTTAAAAACAAAAAAGAAAATGCTCTACAAAAAGTGGAGTATAGGCCGTCAATTAGTTGACATTTTGTACACATTTGTTCGATTTTTATTTTTGGCGCAGTGTAAAGCTGGATGGATAGGCCAGGAGCGATTGCAAGAAGCCTAAAATAATTGCAAAATTCCATAGATAGTGAAAGAGGTGACATTTTATGAGTTCAATGCATGGTTAAGAATAAGAACATATACTTTACTTAGATTAATTTAAGTGCATTTAACTCGATAGAAGTAAGGTTTGGGAATCAACAAGTCAATCATAATGCAACGTAGATTTAAGGGCATTTAACTCGATGAAAGTGAGGTTTGGGAATCAACAAGTCGATCAAAATGCATAAAATCTTCACCTAACGTGAAAAACCTCGTGGAATTATCTTTGAGCATTCTGAGAAATAAATTTGTACATTTTTTACTCGTGGTGCATGAACATGACATTTACTTTCTCCGTGACTCTGTCCCTATTATATAGGCGCAGTTTTGAAAATTTGTAGTCCCATTAGATAGGCGGAGTTTCAATTCCAACAAGGAGTTTTCCATATATTACCCTTATTTATTATAGGTAGTTATCACAACAATTAAGTTAATGTTTCTACACAAAATTGGTCAAAAAGACCAAAATCAACAATTCCTGGGTGAAAAAGACACTTAGGTTTTGATACTGTTTAAATAGCCAAAAATTAAAAGAAGACTTGTTTAAATGGACAAAAATTTAAAAATAGGCGAGGATGTAAAACAGGTTTCATCCCGTCCATTTTCAAATATTTTTTTCTTATTTTTATTTTACACGGGATGCATCCAGTTTCATCCTTGCTATTTTTTAAGTATAAGCGGGATGAATCCAGTTTCACCTTGCTATTTTTTTTTTGGCTATTTCACCCATACTTTTTTTTACTTGTCCATTTGAACCGTGTTTTAAATTTTTTTGGACAAATGACCAATTTTCTCATGTTTCTAACCTTGAAAATTGTATAAGAGGTAAAACAGGAAAGAGGGTGCATATGTATGAAATCTAAAAAAAATCATATTCTAAGATAAACCTACTTCTCCGCCTATATATTGGGATGGAGGGAGTACAACTTAGTTAAAACCATTATCTTTAAACTAGTTCTACGAGAAAAATGTGAATTATCCTATGCGAGTATGTATTCATCAAACTGTAGGTTCTAGCTAGTCTTCCAGAAGCCATGCGCTTTCACTAAAATATTCTCTTTGTTAAAGATTCATATAAAGAGAGAAACTATTATTCCTAGCTCTTCAAGCCACCTTAACGTTGCACACCTCCATGTCATAGAAGTGTTGGGATCTTGCAACAATGAACAGCACGTTAGATGTATCGAAAATAATATGTAAAGAACTAATGCGAAACAACTCTACCGAAATAACTTGACGAGGGCAGAATCACAGGTTCAACAAGTTGTCCTTAACACATTAGTTCGCGGGTATACTCGAGTTGAGTAATGCTAAACCCTCACAGCGAAGATGTGTCCGGGATAAGATCGCCCTGATATAACTTGAGTTAGCACAACGCAAGTTACCCCTCTTCGAACTCAAAGAACAGGATGGAGGTAAAAACGTCACGGAGAAAACCCTAGAATAAAAGAAGAATTTTTTTGGTGTATAGAATACTGAGAATTTCGAGTTGTATTTAAAGGAGAAAATACTTGCAAATCAAGTTAGGTTTTGGTTTTCTTTAAAAAACTAGTAAAACACCTAAAAGGAATTTACCCATAAATAAAACTCTAAAAATATTTTAGGAATTAATTTCCTAAAGAAAAAACTCACCCAAAAAATAAATCCGAGTAGAAGAGGAACTTGGTGCATGGCATACGCGCATATCGCATGGGTCAAAATTTGTATTTTTTCCCACCCGCTCCTCCACAATGTTGTTTTACAACATATCCATAAGCATATGGCTATATAGTGGAGCTCCTTCTCTATTATACCCAATGTGGGACTAAAGAGAGATTCATTCACTCATAAAATGAGCAAGTATCCTTGGACCCTTAGGTCACTAGATCAAAGCACACCAAGACCAAAATATTTTTATTAAAAACTCATTTTTCTCCAACAAGAAGATGATAACGCAACTTTGGTATCTAGAGTCCCAAACAAATAATGAACATATTTTTTTCGGGAAAACCTTTGAGAGTCTATTTCTCTACTTAGTAGAGCAAAAGGGTGATTGCGCATCATACTCATGACCAAACACCACACATTAGCAGCATAGTCTTGTACTTGACATCCTTTGGATAGGGTCGTGCTACTCTCTTCAATTCATAACTAAGACTTATCACAGGGAAGAACCAGGTAGCACGGGAAAATGAGATCAACTGTCCCAGTTGGATCTTCGGGTCATGGAAGCCTCTTTTTAAATAATGTTTTATTAAAACACAAAATTGGTCAAAAAGACCAAAATCAACAATTCCTGGGTGAAAAAGACACTTAGGTTTTGATACTGTTTAAATAGCCAAAAATTAAAAAGATACTGTTTAAATGGACAAAAATTTAGAAATAGGAAGGATGTAACCAGTTTCATCCTGTCCATTTTCAAATATTTTTTTCTTATTTTTATTTTACACAGGATGCATCCAGTTTCATCCTTGTTATTTTTCAAGTATAAGCCAGGATGAATCCAGTTTCATCCTTGCTATTTTTTTTTTGCTATTTCACCCGTACTTTTTTTTACTCGTCCATTTGAACCGTGTTTTAAATTTTTTTGGACAAATGACTCATTTTCTCTTATTAAAATTGTAGCTTTATTCTTTATCCACCTAGGCTAGAACCCCTTCCCACTTAAAAATTTCTCTACAAGTTGACATTTTTTAATCCATCTTTTTTTTTTTTTTTATATATTTTTGTCTTAACTTTGCGACCCAACTACTCCATTATTGATTAATACTATTTTCACATTTGAGTTTGGATTTGAAGTGAAAAGCTAAGTGACCTTTAACAATTAGTTATACGAGTGATGAAAGGTAAAGTTATGTATTCTAAGTGGGTTTTACTATTTAGAGGTTCTTTTCATACTTCATGGTGGTTTAAGTGAGTTAGTGAGCTTTGTTTCGTCTCTCATTTCATTCATGTGCTTATTTTAATTTTTGGCTTTTGGTCATTTGAGTAACTTCTTTTGATCGATAAAAGAAAAAGAGCTAATCCATTGACATTGTCGATTTCACAAGTTCATATAATGTGGGCAAAAGACAACCCTTTTTACTTGGTCGATTTTACAAGTACATGTAATGTGTGCAAAAACATACAATAACTTTTAAGGTTCGTTTATGCTAAATAACTAATAAATTAGAACTTAGAACTTCTAATCTCTAATCAATTCAGCAGTTCCTAGTTGGTCTTTGTAAACCTAAAATGATAGATTGATCGTGAATTTGATCATACGGTCTGTTATGCCTCTCAAGTGACTGAGACCCACTCCATTAAACCGCTCGCCAGCGATCAGTCTCTTTTTTTTTTTTTTTTTTGATCGATAAAGAATTTTTTTGGTGCTGGCGAATTTCGAAATCAAATCACAGATATCATCACCCAATGACTTTACCATTGCACTTCAGTGACACCGGTACGATCAGTCTATGAGTTATAGACGTTTCCTTTTAGAGTTCTTTCATTAGACTGTGGTCTAAACATATTGAAAGATAACTGTGGTCTAAACATATCCATGCAACTCACATTAAACTAATATTTTTATGCAAGTTGGATGAAATGTCATGTTGAAAGATAATTTGAAGCTAATGGAGAACAGAATCTTGTTTGTTTCATTTTACAACTATATCATCTTATTTTTTAACTTATCACTATTAGCTGAAAATTCCGTTCCCCATGACGCCGGATTAGGTAGAATGTCAAACAATTATAATATTACTGGTTAAAAATGAATTATTATCAATTGTCGACAAATTTTGAATAAACTGTTATAATCATCATCCAACGATTTCACCATTTTATTAGCAACTGTTTAATTAAGAACACAGGTTCTAATAGTACCAACTAATCAAAAAAATCCAAATACAAAATTATTATATTCGAAAATAGTGAAGGAGCAGGGAGATCACGTGCGGGGATTCAGCTTCCACGAGCAAGTACACATCCACCGACAGCTTGGAAAGGTAGTAGAAAAATGAAACACGTGTGGATTTCTAATAGTTGAATACAGCGAGCTTTGATGGAGAATAGATTCATCAAAAAGTTTGTGTCCCCAAGAGAGTGACGGATTCGACAAGACCACAAGAGGTCAAATGACATGTAGGACATTATGTCAGTTCCTTTTGTCCCGTTCTCCTCATTAAAATACAATATAAAAATGATTAATTTAAAACAAAATTGATTCCTTCACTACTGACTTTTACAAAAAGGAAAATAAAAATCACACGTATATGTAATTTATGGCACCTTTGGTGCTGGTGTGCCATGGTTACCCATTCTATTTATTTCTGCTCAAAAATGCTTTTTCTTTTTGATGGGTAAAAAATTTGGTGTAGACGAGCTTCGAAATCTGATCAAAGGGTTTTTGTGAGTTGGAAAATTTTAGAGTCGAAATTCGATTAGCTAACTACAAAGATGAAAGTCAAGTTTTTGGCTCACCTAGCTATAACTTTCGTTGGTTAAAGAATCATCATTGTTAGAGAATGTTTAGATACAGAAGCAGGTTTCAATTTGAATAGTGATCAGTGAAAAAATTTACTTCACTGAATTTTAATTTTATTACTTCTAAAAGTTATCCTCAGATTTTACTTTTAACATGTGACTTTTTTGCTTTTATAATCCGAGAAGTTACTTTCGATAGTGTATTCAAACGCTCTCTTAATCCTCGCTAGTTAAAAAAAAAAAAAAAAAAAAAAAACTAATTAGCTATGGTGTTAAACAGTTCTTTTTATTTATAGAAATTCTTATGCAAAAAGTATGCTACCTGCAAGAAACAAAAAAAAAAAATACTACCAGATATGTCACCAAAAAAATTGTTAAATGTAGATGTCATTGTGGTACAATGGTAAATTTGTTTGGCGATGATACCAACGACATGAGTCCGAAACTCGTCACGATCTGGGTGGGGGGTTTTTCACTTTCTTTTCCTAACTACCTGGGCTTGTAGGTAGTAGACCTCTTCGAGCTTTAAACTTTAATATAACATTTAGGCTTTAAACCCATTTTTTTAAAACTAGTAAATTGTTAGAGATTCACACATGGAGTACAAATACAAAAGTTGTCGACTAAAAAGAGAAGTGGAATTCTCGAGAATTAGAAGTATTTATTCTAAGTAGGAAAGCAAAGGGGAAAAAAAGTTGTTTTCATTTTTAGTCTTTTCTAGTCATCATGAAATTAGTTTCCATGCTAATTTCAGGTTCTTCAACTCAACTAAGTTGGAAAACTATTTCTGTATAAACATCATCTTCACTATGTCCTAAGAGCAACCACAGTGGGCGACTAAACCCAAATATTTGGTAAATGAACGAGACGTAGTGGGACGTACTATCGACTAAACCCCGACTATCAACTAAATCCCAAACTATATTTGGTCTGGACCAAAGACTAAACCCAAATATAGTCGAGCGGTCGTATAGTCCACGCCCCACCACCAGACGGGTATATAAGCTACGCCCCATACCAGGCGAACACATAGTCCACACCCGGTGTGGGGCGTGGTTTATACCTCCGCCCCTATATTCCCTATATATATATATATATATATATTCTTTTGCATGGGGCGTGGTTTATATCTTCCCCCATTCTTGTTTTTTAATCACTTTATATGGGGCGTGGATTATACCTCCGCCCCATTTTTTTTTTTTTTTTTTTTTACATTTTCGGAATCTCCCCCACAACAGGCGAACGTATACTTCACGCCCCACACCAGGCGAACGTATACTTCACGCCCCACACCAGGCGAACGTACCACCAAATTTAGTCTTCCACCCGTAGGGTCACACACCAGACTAAACCCAAAATTTGGTCTTTTTTTCCCTCTTTGGTCTTTGGTTATACTCGCACCACTGCAGTTGCTCTAAGCCTCAGAAATCACAATTATATCCTGAACCGAACCCGAAAATGCTTAAAATCCTTACCAAATTTTTCCCATATCAAGTATCAATTATATTCATTAGTAGTTCATGGTATTCGTGATGGCTAAGGCTAACCTCTATGGTCTATCAAATTCAGGTAGGGGAAACTTCTAACTCTTATGGTGATTTAAGATTGATTCACCGTATGTGCCCAATTTTTGGCGCATTTTTGGCGCATTGTCCTTAATACCTGATCGGGCGCAAAGAGAGGAGTCGCTAGATTTTTTATTTATTTTTTTTCTTTTTTTTGCTAGGAAAAAGATAATATATTAAGTAGAAAATCAAGTACAACGTTAAAGGATGAAATGAGGAGGAGTGCCTCCCCATTCACCTGTTACAGCATACTTTCTACTAAATTTGGCTGCCTTATCTTCTAAGCCATTCAGGACTCTTCTTACATAAACAAAGTTATAAAAAGAAAAAGAGTCCGCTATGAAAAGACAATCATCTAAAATAGAGGAACTAGACCAGCTAATCTGGTTAGAACTTTTATTTAAATAGGAGATTACATTCTTGGCATCTCCTTTTATGAAGATATTAGAGTAATTCAGTGACTAAATTTATAAAATGATAATATATTAAGTAGGAAATCATGTACAAAGTTAAAGGATGAAATGAGGAGGAGTGTCTCCCCATTCAATTCTGACATACTTTCTACTAAATTTGGTGCCTTTATCTGCTAAGCCATTCGGGACTCTTCTTACATAAACAAAGTTATAAAAAGAAAAAGAGTCCGCTATGAAAAGACAATCATCTAAAATAGAGGAACTAGACCAGCTAATCTGGTTAGAACTTTTATTTAAATAGGAGATTACATTCTTGGCATCTCCTTTTATGAAGATATTAGAGTAATTCAGTGACTTCATCCATTTGGATGATTCAGTCTTGCCATGCTTTCTGCTTCCTCTGCATCATTGGCTAGGCCTGAGATGGTTTTGCAGCCCTTGTAGTTACCCTCTGCATCTGTTAAAATGATACCAATACCAGAAGTGTGTGAGTTTTGATCAAATGAACCATCAACATATACTATCATTGAGCCCTCAGGAATATTTCCCAAACCATCAGTTGCATCTTCCGTGAGCATTACATGCTGTTGTTGATTAGCAGAATTTTGACTTGACATAACACCCATAGTTTCATTTGCCAATCTACAGGCAAATCTAGCTACATTTGTATGATTAATCTGTTTATCTTGAAAAATATTATTGCACCTTTCTTTCCATATACACCATGCAGTAGTGGAAACATGACAGATTTGTGCTGGACTATACTTACCAACTAGCCATTTCGTAATCCAATCAGAAATTGATATGTCTATCCCAGAATCACACAGTACTAAGTTGCCATAAGCGACATTAGCCCAGACAAATCTAGAAAACCTACAATGAAGAATGATATGCTCAGTCGATTCATGCTGGATGTCATTACACATGCTGCAGTAGGTGTTTTCATTAGGAAGATATAATGCAAGCCTACATTTAGATGGGAGGATATCTTCAAAACATTTTCATATGAATATTTGAACCTTATGAAAAGCTGGCATACTCCATAACTTCTTATAGAAATGAGTAAGATTATTAACAGAATCACTAGTAATTTCCCTGTAGACAGACTTAACAGTAAGAGTGACCTTTCTAGTATAAGGACAAATTAATCTATCATGGCCTGTAAGTGGAATTTTAGTTCTCATGATTTTTTAGCAGTAATCACTAGTGAAGTAAGATTCTACCAAATTTGTATTCCAACTATTATTGGTTTGATCTATGAATTGAGCTACAGAGTAATTAGGGTTTGGATAAGAGATGCACAATGGAGATGAAGCATTGAATTGTCATTGAAAGCACTAATATGTTCACTAGTTCTAACCTCCCAAGTAGAATGTTTTTTAAGAACCTCTAGGCATGCGTAGATGCTAGTCCAAACCCAAGAAGGGTTATTGGTTTTTTTGGAATGCAAGGGATGGAAATTACTAAAGTATTTACACTATAGAATGATTTCCCAAAGCTCAGTGGAAGAATGAATGAGGTTCCAAGCAGTTTTGGTTAAAAGAGCTATATTCATTTGTTTAAGCTTCGACAACCCATTCGCCTTGAGACTTATGGGTGCGATTCTTCCCCATCCTCTAATAAATATGCCTCCATGAGAACTCTTACCCCACCAGAAATCTCTTTAAGAGTTTTCCATTTTTTGGATGGTGGTATCAGGAAGGAGAAAAGAGTTCATGTGTAAATAGGAGTTGAATTAAGCACGTGGTTAACTAAGATGGATCATCCAGCTTGATTAAGATGGATTCCTTTCCATTTAGCTAGCCATTTATCAAACTGATCCACTAGAGGATTACAAGTCTCGACTCTCGATCTGCCATGGAAAAGAGGAATACCAAGGTATTTCTCATTCAGTTCAACTTTCCTAACATTGAGTGCTCTGATGAGTGACACGCAATGATCATGGTGCACATTCTTACTAAAAAAACATGCTTGACTTTTCAAAATTTATCATTTGTCCGAAACCCGACTTAAGTCTTTAATCAAAGACATAAGATTATTAGCCTCGAAGACGGGAAGATTTGGTAAAAATTAGACATCGTCGGCAAAAATAATATGTGAGTTATGCTAGGGGCTTCTCTAGTTACCTTAATACCATGTATTAGATGGTTAGTTTCAGCATGCAGAAGGTATCTAGAGAAAGCTTCCATATACAAAATAAACAAGTATGGAGATAGCGGGTCTTCCTATCTCAAGCCTCTAGAAGGTTTAAAAGATTGACAGGGTGAGCCGTTTAGCATAACATAGATGTATATTGTACTAATGCATTGATATATGAGAGCACACCAATGATCAGAGAATCCAAATCTCTTAAGCACATTAGTAAGAAAAGACCACTCAACCCTGTCAAATTCTTTTGACATGTCGAGTTTCAGTTCCATAATACCAGTTTTAACTTTCTTGTTTTTATTTTTCATGGAATGAACCAGTTCATGCGCTATAATTACATTGTTCTAAATATTTCTATTCGGAACATATGCAGATTGATATGGGCTAATCAATTTACAGAGCAGTGGTTTTATTCTATTCACTAAGATTTTTGAAATAATTTTATAATTGGTATTACAAAGAGAAATTGGCCTATAATCTGCTAGAGTAGCTGGATTTTGACCTTAGGGATGAGAGAAAGAAAAGTATGATTCATTTCTTTAAGCAAATGTTTAGAAGTAAAAAAACACTTTATTGTATTCCAGACATCAGTTTCTACAATTTTAATATGTTGTTTATAGAAACCCGGAGGGAATCCATCTGGACCAGGAGCAGTTCAAGATGACATTTGCTTAATAGTATCTCTCACTTCTTGCAAAGTAACAGGACTCAAAATTGTCATTGTCCTCTGTTGTTACGCAAGAATCAATACAGTTGAGAATGGAATTATCTTGATAAGGATTAGAAATAGTGCTTATGTATTTGAAATGTGATGTCATTAGTAAGTCTTCAAGGGCATTCCTATCCTCAGACCAGCTACCATCATTCATTTGAAAAGCACTAATATGATTGAAATGCTTTCTTCTATTCACGTGGGAATGATAAAAGCTAGTATTTATATCATAACTTCTTATATAATCAATTCTAGACTTTTGTGCATAAAAATCCTCTTGCACTTTTTGCCAATGTTGTAAGTCTGTCTCAACTTTCCTGATGGCTTCCATATTCTTTGTAGTATTATTTCTACTAGACAGGGTTTGGAGTTGATTTTCAAGATTTCTCACTTTATGGTTAATGTTACCAAAGTGATGAATATTCCAGTCTTTAAGACCATATTTGGCATATCTAAGTCTATTAACAAGTTGGTAAGGGGCAAAACCTCTAATATTGCGATTAAAAGAGTTCTTAATTACTTCATGTGAAGAAGTATCACGAAAGCAACATTTGTAGTATCTGTAGGGCTTCTTTCCTTGGTGATACTGAGGATTAGTTACCAAGATAATTGCAGAATGGTCAGAGCCAACTGTCTCGATGTGAAACAACTTGGCACTAGAATAGTGGGTTAACCACTGACCATTGACAAGAGCCCTATCAAGCCTAGCTTGTATATTATCATCACATATTTGCCTATTGGACCAAGTGAACTGAGAACCAATATATCCCTGGTCACTTAGATCACTGGCATCAATTATTGATTTGATAACTGGTAATTCAGAAGTTGTGGGATTGGTAAAAGTAGACCTCTCATAATCATGCATAATAATATTCAGATCCCCTATAAAAACCCATGGGAGATTAGCCCTGGTTCCTATTTCACTAATATAATTCCATTGTTGCAATCTTTCTTCATGGTATACAGAACCATAAAGAAATGTTGCAAGGAATTCTGGTCTACTTGGGTGCGGAGATATGATGGTGTTTATCATTTTATACGTATTCTGTACAATTTCAAGATGAAAACCATTTTTCCACAAGAGTGCAATACCTCCTGAAAGTCCATTGAGGGAACTATCCAACTATTAGGATATCTAAATCTTCTAAGGTATTGAATCATTTTACTACTGTCATTCTTAGTTTCACAAAAAAAAAATAACATATGGGTTTTGACTCCTAATAATATTCCAAAGAGCATTCCTAGTTGCAGGGTTGCGGAATCCCTGGCAGTTCCACGACAAGATTCTCATATTGTAATGATGAGAATGATATCTAGGAGTGTTTTGAATATGATGCACTAAAAGCGATAATTGACACTATTGTGACTATTAAAAATGGGTATCTAAAGATACTAGAAGATAATATGATGCAAATGTAATGATATTTCACACAAAAACTAAGGGCAATTTGAGTACTTCCTAGATGGGAATCACAGAAATATTGAATAAATTCCCTTATGTGGAATTGCACGGTAAAATTAGAATGAAATGCTGAAATCTGATAAATATGAATTGTAACCCTAATTTTATGTCCAAATCTATGACAAGATGTAGTTATAAACAGGATAGTAAGGGGTTTTAATTTGATTTAAAATACGGAGGTTGGGAACTAAAGATTGAAATCTGACCTGATTTGCAGTACTCAAGTGAGTTTCAATAGCTGGGAGATTGATTCCATTTGGTATTCCTCCTCCATTTTCAGCATCCTCCATGTTCAGATCACCATCAACATAATTTACAACATGAATCTCTGAGTTACTATCTCTACCATCATTAGGGTTTGCAGGGTGATTTTGGTTAGGGATTTGGGAACTGGTTTGAGGTGAGTTTTCTAAGATGACATAATTATCTTCGATACCCTCGTCTCTGCTTATTTTGTATTTCCTAAAATTCGGTTCACTTTCTTCACCGCTCGGCCCATCCTTAATAAGCCCCATTATGCCCATCATTAGTTTCTGTACAATTATTCCTAAGCATTGCCTCCACCTTATGAGCGTGCTGAGCATAATATTCTTCGAACTGCGTATCATTCATACGAAATATGAAAAGATCCCAGGCACGTTCCTCACACATCTCTGCGTTATGTTCAATCATGTAGCAGTCAGGGCGAATGCTTCTCGGTTATTTTTCAAAGTGGTACTTCACCCACACCTTTTGCTTAGCTGCATTCCAAAGCCAGTTACCTCTTTTAAGAGGTTTACTCAAGTCCACTTCTATTTTTTCACTGACACATCTACCTCTAATATTGTAACCTCTTTTACCTTCCTCAGCTGCTATTCTTCCCATATCTTCACAGAGTTTTTTTGATAATGTTGTCATCCAGATGTTCAAGATATAAACTAGTAATCAATACCTCGAACACTTGATGCGTGAAAACATAATCATCCAAAGGAGTTGAAGAAACATATTTTTGGAGAACTAGAAGGTGATCATTGATATTCCATGGAGCCTTTTCAATAACTGATTCCATATCCTCAGAGTTCTTGAATTTAAAAACGTAAAGGTTACGTCCCATGGTATTTATCTCCATTTTTTTCCTTCTCCATATTATTTTGACTTCTTTCTTCACAGCATCTGTATCCATCTCATCCTTTGAAATGATTTTCCCGATAAGACTATTGTACCATTGTGTAGCTGCAGCATCTATTTCAGCAACATAGATGAGACTTCCTCTCATGGTGTTTGGATTCTCAACTCCCAAGTTTGTATCCCTCATTCTTCTGGAAAGAGCCGCAAGCTGCATGAGTTGTATATTGATTTTCTAGAAAGATATTAGGCTTTAATTTAGGTAAGTGGAATTCAAAATATTGAATTGTAATTTCTAGTGCTCTTTGAATCTGTGAATTTCCTGAATTACCCTTAGTATCAAGAATCTTGGAGTTCAGAGATTGTGATCATGGGAATAAGGTTGTAGGTTGCAAGGATTATGATAGTAGGTTTGATAATGATATTGGATGGTAGAAACCACCATTGAGTTATGGGTAACACGTAGTGAGATTAAGGCTAAGAACACCAATGTTAAAAGCATGTTGTAACTTCTTATAGATCTGAACATATTCATAGTCATTGATTATGATAAACACCATTGTTTTGATAACTATGAAGAAACCAAATGCACCACTGCTCCCAAGAAGACCACCACTGGTTCGCTACTGAAATCACCCCAAGTACTGCAAATCACAGGATTATTTTTCCATTAAAACAAGCAAGAACAGAAGAAATGATTTATAGAAAAAGAAACATAAAATGGATAAAACGAGAATTGAAAAACGAATTAAATAAAAATTGAAAGAAATGACAAACAAAAATAGGATCTCCGAGTTCCTTAAGATCTCAAGTTGTACTCCTTGTACGATCACTCTGAGAGATTGAGAGCGTCGAGGAGCCGCTAGATTACCAGCAAATGTTTTAATACAATAACTCAATTTCTAGCGCACAATGATTAGGCATAAAACTGTGGAGTCGTTAGATCACCAATACATACGTGCAATATGATGGTTCAGATCTCAGCCAATTGATTGGTCACAAAACTGAATGTTTTTGGAGCCTAATTATTAGATGCACCAGACTTGATTCAAATTCATGTTTAAACGAATTCAACCAGGTCGAACGCTGTTTTGTTTTTTTTAGCTCAGTGATTTCCGATCAATTTCAGTAAAGAAGAAGTCAGGGGTTCAATTTTCCCCATAAAGGTTTGTATCAGTATAAATATATAGTCTGATTCGACAGATTGTGTCTGACAATGGGGCCAGTCCAGATATCTGGGTTCGGATAAGGACCTTGGTCTAGCTTTCCCGTATAAAAAAGAAAAAAAGAAAGAAAAAAAACAACACACACCCATGATCCATGTATGATGTACTATTAGATGTAACACGTAAAACACTATTAAGATATGTGCCACTGCCATGCCACACACATGTGTAAGTGCAACCTTTTGCCTTTTGGCTCATCACAATTTTCTTTTTCACCAAAACCCTACTTCAAAAAGTCCAAATTTCATCATCATCAACATCAACCTCATCAGATGATAATCTAATGGTTTAGAAACCCCAAGGTAGGATTCCATCCTTGTTCATGACATCATCTTCCCCTCATTATTTTACACTATATAATAACACCAAACCCCAGTGCAGACAAATGAAAAAAAAAGGACTCAAAATTGGACTTGGTTTTCTAAAGATTCCTTCTTCTTCACCAGCATATACTGTTAAAAACCCAGAGCTCCATTAAAACCAGAGAGAGATTGAATCATCAATCAGTACACTATTAACAAAGCAGCAGCTGAATTTTAAGAAGAAGAAGAAGAAATGTATGGAGAAACAGGGCTATTGTATCCATATTTCCAAAGCTTCACACAAGATGTACAACCACTAGAGGAATTCTATGAAAATCATTATCAACAATATCATCATCAGAAACCCAGTGATTCCAACTCTATGGTAATTTTAATTGTTTTAATTTCATAAATAATGAATTAAACCCTTTTTTTAATGGGGTTTTCTTTGTGTGCCTGTGTCTGTTCTTCATGGTGTAATTTGTGGTTTAATAAGTCAAACCCACTACTTAAATCTTTCAATTGTGTCAGAAAAATGATTCCTTTCTGAGTTTCAATCATGGGTTTTTGATAAATTGAAGAAAAAATTCCATTTTTTTTTTTTGAATCTTGTTCTTTGATTTTGGTGGTTTTTCAGTCTCTGTGTGGACATCTACCATTGAGGTCCTTGTGGAATCAACTTTAATTTTAGTGGTATGGATACAGTGAAAAGAAAAAAGTTGTGTTTTTTTGCCCCAATTTGATTCTAAATCCCCCTTTGCTTTGATCTGAAGAAAAAGTAAAGAGAACCCTAGAAAAGTTGAATTTTATCTTCTTTACCTTTTGATTAGTTCTTCTAGTTTGGGTAATTTGGTCATTGGGGAAGTCATTCCGATATTGCTCAATTGTGTGTAATTCAACTAGGGGCAGATGCCCCCCAATCAAAGTAGTAAATGTAGCTCAATTGTAGTACTATGTCACTTAACTGGCACAAGAGTCTTTCTGTGAATGCAGTTGTGTTTACCTTATGAGACAGCGTAATTGGTGCACTTAAGTGTATCGCAAGCAGTTGAAGCTTTAAAGACCTTGGTTGTTGCATTATTGAAATGTTTTTGTTTTTTTCTTTCTTAGGGGAGCTTGTTATCGGCCACCTCGTCATTCGAATACGATATGGGAGGTGAAGGAGATTTATTCAAAGCGCCTGAACCAATTCTTCAAGAACCACTCATGGGCCTTGATACCTTGTCAGACACCATGTCGATGATTACAGGTGGAAACAATGAGATGTCATCTCAGACGATGAATGTGGTGGACATGGAGAATGAACAATTGCTGAATGAGGTGTACTATGAATGCAAGAAGGAACTTATGGAGAAATCTGCCATTGGAGAAGAATATGTTGCTGACGACCTAGATGTCAAAGTTCCTGTAATACAGATGGATGAGGATCCAGATGTGGAGATTGATAGGTTGATTTCCGATGTGTTAATCCAGAAAACCGAGTTGTCAGAGTGTTTGGAGGATCCTATCGAAGAAATAGATAGGTTGATGTGGGAGGGAGCGAAACAGCAAGCTGCTTGTTCCAAGTTGTTGGATGATGAAGTTGAGGCGAAGGACAAGTTGAATTTGGGAGGTTTGAAACATAACTTTGCTGCTGGTTCTATTTGTTTGGACGATCCGTTCAAAGAGAGGGATAAGGTGATTCTAGAGGATTCGAAACAGAATAGTGTTAGCCCTGACTGCTTGAGCTCAATGGACTGGATGCACAGAGATTTTATGAGACCGAACTTTGCTGACTTTAATGGAGTAGATTTTGGAGCTGCTGGAATGAGAAGGGCATTCAGCGAGGGTGATATACAGGTACGAGTTGATTTTATTATCTGCTCAGTCTCTCACTATGTACGAATGAAAACTAAAAAGACCTCTGTAAACTTATATCATTTCGATGACTTCGTTCCCTGAAAATTTGATACCTTGTATGTAAATATGACTGCATATGTTTGTGTCTGCCATAATATGTGAGGCGTTAATGCATTGAAAAATTGCAAAGATTTCGTCAGTTGAACTGTTCTTTTTTATGTTGCATTACTCACCATAGAGTTCTGTTGCAGACTCTCTACAACGTCAAGAATAACATCAACATCTTGGCTCCACCTTATGAGAGGACAGTAACAATTGGAAATTGCACCACTGATGAACGCATGCTAAAACTTTCTAGATACAGAATCAAAAAGGCAAAGAGGAACTTTGGCAGGACAATCAAAGTAAGACTATTCAAATCTTTGTGCCAGTAGTTGCTTGCTCATGTACAACTGTTACATGTTCATACTACTTTCTACTGAAGTCAACGATTGCTTGTTTTCAGTATGCATGCAGGAAAGCACTGGCAGATAATCAACCGAGAGTTCGAGGAAGATTTGCAAAGACTGAAGAAACTGACATTCGAAAAAGTAAGCCATGTAAAACAGTTAGTCGAAGAGTTGTAGGTCAGGGTATTGCGGAGAAGAATCAATAGTAGCTATACACCAAATCGCCAAACGACAAAAGATATCACCTAGATTTTCCTATCTAATTGATCTTATTTAGGTTTGTAGAACCGTACTTAGTTGGCAAACTTGTAGTTGCTGTGTTCTTACAGTCCACAAGCAATTTGATGTACATATAGGGCTTGATGAATGATTAGCAAAATTCCTGAAAAATACAGCTCCTTCTCTATTTTGTAAAATCTATGAATAAATGTATGTCCATTTCAATTATGCTATGCTAGATATAACAATAACTCCTCATTTATAGAGTTCCAGCCTCTGCTGGAAATTATCTAATGTGATTTGCATCTTTTGAAACTGGCCTCTACAGAATTGTTGAAACTGAAACTGCCTGCAGACAAGTGTTATGCACAAAATGTGCAGGAAGGGAACCAAAATTGCAGACAACACCAAAATTGCATTTAGGAGCTTAGAACAGCAACACCAACTGAAAAGTTAAGACCTATCATCGTGGTCCTTCGCCTAGGCGCCCAGAGGAAAACTTAGAAAACACAATTTACTCACACTTCGGCGCCTTGGGCGTTTTATTGTCTAGGCGCGCCTTGGCGAGCACCTAGGGGGCTTTTTACAACATAAACAAAAACTAAGAATCAGTAGATTCTTTCCGAGCCAATTTCACCAACTCTCAGTTGTCGGTGACCGGAAATTGAGATGAAATGGTGAAGGAGGAGGAACAACCCATTCTTCTAAATCCTTCATTTCAGTGATTTCCAAATAAACCAACGAAGGGAAAAATGATAATGTCATTGTTTCATCGTCGCTCTCTCTGCTGTTTTCCTCTTGCTCATAATAAAACTCATCAGCTAAGCAGTTCGGAGAATCCATTCCGAACATAAAAAGCTTCTGAAGACATGGTAACATACCCAGTGCTGGAAGCCTGGAGCTTCTGACATGTTTTGCATTGCTTTAACTCGAGCACCACCAAATTTGGAAGGCAGCTGGACAAGGAGCTACCACCCATCACCCACTTGGGAAACTCTGGACTATAAAATCCTTCAATTGTCAGTTTTTTCAAATTTGAGTGAGGTTGGAGACCTTCTAACACCATACTACCATTCACTCTTCTGCACTTGACCTCTTCATTATTAAATTGCTCGTATCTCCACTGTATCTGAGACTTCTCAACTGCACCCAATTCTTAATATCTTTTGGAAAGTTACATCATATCCGAGGTCCACTATCTCCAGATTGCAGAGGTTCCTAGTTAAAGAATCGGGTGATTCCTTCACTCGAGTATATGGCAAATCAAGTACCCTTAACTGTGTCAGGGCTCCAATGTTACGGGGCAAAGTTTCTAACATCCTGCAACCATAAAATTCCAACCTTCTTAAATTATATATAGATGTTAGTGATCGAATCGGGTAACTGCTGTATAGGAAACATCTGGGAATGACAATTGTTGCAGAGATCCTATGTCTATCGGCAAGGCTTCAAGCCTGTAACAGAATCTGAGAACCAAAGACTGCAAATTGGTGAGCCTAAGGATGGAATCAGGAAGCACCTTCACGCCGGAACTAGAGAGATCAAGATGACGTAAATTTTTCAGAGACGTAATTTCTTTGAGTGTGTTTTGAACATTTGTACATCCCTTAAGATTCAAGACCTGCAGATTGTAGAGTTAACTGATAGAAGAAACATGAGGAAAATTATCAGCTGCAGGAGATGAGATATCAAGGTACCTCATATGCTTGAACTTAAAAGGGGTGGATGGAAAATTATCAGCTGCAGGAGATGACATATTTTTTTCCAACAATATGTTGATGAACTTGTCTCACCAGTACATCGACATTTGACACACCATCACTCTTTATTTCAGTAATGGACTCTAAAACATTTTCAAAGATTTTAAAGATATCAAAGTTTTCAGAAACACAGACCCATGCTTTTGTTTTAAAGGTTCTGTTTATAAACATGACTCCATAAACAGAGTTAGTTTATGGCACTAGAATTGGTAGCCGCTGATCTGCCTGATTGCCATATATAGTGTTTATTGGATAACATTAGAAGTCAGTTTGAAGCCGAACTTTCCAAGAAAGGTCCCTTTTTGTTCTTCTATATATTAGTTGCATCTAAAGTATCTTAGTGGGTATCTGTGTTTGTTATCTGGAACAAGATGCAAATAGTTATTTCACGCCTAAAATCTTAGACTTGGAATTAAGATTTTCAGGCAGGAAATTCCATCCAGTAAATGGCCCAACTTTATTTGAAGCTTTCGCATCAGTAGTTGTTCTTTTGAGGTTACAGAGGATACCACTACAGGTCTACGGTCAAAACCTTAGAGGTGGTATGCAAATCTTTGTCAAAACCTTGACTGTTAAGACCATCACTTTGGAAGTCGAGAGTTCTGACACCATCCATAACGTCAAGGCTAAGATTCAAGATAAGGAAGGTATTCCTCCAGACCAGCAACATTTGATCTTCGCCGGAAAGCAGTTGGAAGATGGTCGCACTCTTGCCGACTACAACATCCAGAAGGAGTCTACTGGTGCTTCGTCTCAGAGGTGGTATGCAGATTTTCGTCAAGACGCCTGGAAAGACCATTAATAAGAGGGTAAAATAATGAACTAATTAGAACAAGGACAAACACTTCTAAACCTGTGTGGATAATAAACTGAAAGGAAGGTCTCCTTCCAAAAGGTGGTAGGCACTCTCGAAATATTGTTATTGCTCAAAAGGTGCTTAAAATGGTGAAACTAGAGAAAATAATCAAAGCAGCGAGTTTGCAACGTTTTTATTGCGTTACAGACTCGCCGTTACAGAACAGGTGTTGTGAACCGAAGGTTACTGTTGCTAATGAACTGTTACAGAACTACGGAAATATAAGACGCTAGTTAAAAACGACTGTTCCTCACAGTGATATGTTCTTCATGTTCATCTTGTTGCAGCAACAGAAGAATGGCTCTGCAACTTTATTTTTTCACTCTGTTTCTTCCCCTAACTCTCCTCCCCCTTTTCCTTTCGACACCAACTACCCTTTTATACTCCACAGGCCTAAGAATATCTCGTCATTAATCCCAAATCCGCCGACAATCAATCAAGAATACTCGGTTTTATTTCCATGCAGGTTACGGGAATATCTTCCATGATTTAGCTTCTGAAACGATTACTCCATCTTAAATCTCTCCAGCTCACTTCTGCATATCCCTTGATCGAGTTAGACACACCTCAAACACCGGAAACCACACAGAAAACATGGGAAGTGTTAAAAGAATCCGTGTAAAGCTCAACCCCTGTTTTGCTTCAAACTGACATTCTAACCGATTTCCGTCGAATCAACGAGCTATACCAAGCCTGTTAATCAAAAACAGGCCCATCCAAACCGAATCCAGCAATTGAATCTACCTCCAACACCTTCAAACACCAAACCCTAATTTCTGCCGTGAATATTTTTTTTTCCGCCAAAATTTCTTTTGAAACGATGAAGATGGTGCCCCCCTATCCATTTGTGGGCGCAAATAGTAATTGGGTTGCCCCTTAGCAATTGGGTGCCCCTTATCCAAAATTGAGAGTCCGAATAACATGTGTCCTCCGAGGTACAAAAACCACTTTTCGAGCAACTTTCTCCATGAGAGTTTATTTCACAAAAATACCTACAAACAAGTTTATTAGTGATAAAATGAGTCTCAGCTAATGTATTTATGGGTGAAAACGCGTCGCACTTTCGTTCTCATCAAAATCCCCCACACTTACATTTTGCTAGTCCTCGAGCAAAACAGAAAATTGACCCGCTACACAGCTGGTCATAAAATAAGAGATAGAGAGAGACCCGCTGCACAGCTGGTCATAAAATAAGAGATAGAGAGAGACCCGCTACACATATGGTCATAAAATAAGAAAATACATGAAAATAGACCTGCTACACAGCTGGTCATAAGGCTAACAACAATTTTTAAATTTTTTTTTTTTTTTTGATCCGCTCATCAGCTGGTTCCTGAAAAAAGTAAAGTAAAAAGTTAACCACTCCCCCACACTTAAACATTACATTGTCCTCAATGTAATTGAGTCATCCAACGCAAAACTTAAGATGGGAAATTCATAATAAGATGCAAAAAGTAAATGAAAATATATAAAAAAAAAATACACCTACTGGAATATACAAAAAGGATCCCCATAAACTAATAACCTGAAAACTTGGTGATCGACCCAAAATACAATATTTACAAACGACAACTTCACACTTATGTCATGAAAACGCGGGGATGCTGAAACTATCAAAAACCAAGATTTACCCCTAAACCAAGTTTTTACTGCACAAGGAAGTGCGTAAAGAACAAAATATGGGGATTCTATTGAGACTGGGGAAATATCAATTGATTCATGCACGATATCAGGAATAGGCAAGTCCTCTGGGTACTTCGATGCAAAGTAATCCAACAATACTTTAGAAGCACACAATTATAACCCTAAATTATGCAACTTCTGGAAGTCTAGGGGTCTAGAAACAACCTCTAAGTTGGGTGAATGATCTTGTGAGGTAGATTCATCTATGGAATTAGGCGAATCATCCACACAATCATCCACAAGGTCATCAAGATGTTCTGTTTGGAACAGAGAGTCACTACCAGAGTCATTATCATCAACAAATAATCTTTGACATTCAAGAACTCTCAATCTTTGTTCCAGACTAGGCGGTGTGTGTTTGTAATACTTCTCATATATAGTTTGATGTGATTCTTCTCTTACCTCATATGGAGCAAAAACTCCATACCATTGCCTACGCATATATTCAGCAAGCGTCATCTCAGATGAGGTTTCCTGATAATTTGACTTTCTACGCTTATATTCCGCCAGCGTCATCGTAGGTGACGTCTCCTCAGAAGAAGTCATCATCCTCAAAAAGTCCCTGAAAAAAATACAAAAATAAACGCATAAAAAGGAAAAATAAATAAAATGAAAAGAAAATACTGTACAAAATAAAAATAAAAATAAACCTAAAAATTAATCTAAAAACAAATCCGCGTCGGCGGAGCCAAAATTAATATGGTTTTTAATTTGTCGTTGTAGTAGTAAAAGGGTTTTCGTTCACTTGGACGTTGTTGAGATTAAATTTAAAGGTTCAACGAAAATAATAAACAAAAGCGAGAGGCATCGGGTCTAGGATTCCACCGAATTCATATCAATAGGTTCAATTATTTATTCTTCAACAATTATAGCTCAATAAAGAAAACAACAAGGACTCTTATTTTTGCCAAGGTAGATTCTCCAAACATTAGTTATAAATCGTAAGCATGGGACATCAAACATCTAAGAAAGCATGACCCATCTAATAAAATGATAACTAATTTTTTCAAATCATAAAACAATTTAAAATAAATGCAAAAGTCATAAAAAGAATAAAATAAATTCACCCATTTATGAAGTTCGGCTTTCTCCGTCAACCCAGTGTCGGGGCTTAGCTTCTCATATTGTAGGAACTCTCGAAATATTTTTATTGCTTAAAAGGTGCTTAAAATGGTGAAACTAGATAAAATAATCAAAGCAACGAGTTTGCAACGTTTTTATTGCGTTACAGACTCGCCGTTCTGAACAGGTGTTGTGAACCGAAGGTTCTTTTGCTAATGAACCGAATTCTGAACTACGGAAATATAAGATGCTAGTTAAAAGCATTGTTCCTCACGGTGATATGTTCTTCGTGTTCATCTTGTTGCGGCGTGAGGGAGAAGAATGGCTCAGCAACTTTATTTTTTCACTCTGTTTCTTCCCCTAACTCTCCTCCCCCTTTTCCTTTCGACACCAGCTACCCTTTTATACTCCACAGGCCTAGGAATATCTCGTCATTAATCCCAAATCCGCCGACAATCAATCAAGAATACTCGGTTTTATTTCCATGCAGGTTACGGGAATATCTTCCCTGATTTAGCTTCTGACGCGATTACTCCATCTTAAATCTCTCCAGCTCACTTCTTTACATCCCTTGATCGAGTTAGACACACCTCAAACACCGGAAACCACACAGAAAACACGGGAAGTGTTAACAGAACCCGTGTAAAGCTCAACACCTGTTTTGCTTCAAACTGACATTCTAACCGATTTCCGTCGAATCAACGAGCTATACCAAGCCTGTTAATCCAAAACAGGCCCATCCAAACCGAATCCAGCAATTGAATCTACCTCCAACACCTTCAAACACCAAACCCTAATTTCTGCCGTGAATATCTTTTTTTTCCGCCAAAATTTCTTTTGAAACGATGAAGATGGTGCCCCCTATCCAGCTGTGGGGTGCAAATAACAATTGGGTTGCCCCTTAACAATTGGGTGCCCCTTATCCAAAATTTAGAGTCTGAATAACATGTGTCCTCCGAGGTACAAAAACCACTTTTCGAGCAACTTTCTCCATGAGAGCTTATTTCACAAAAACACCTACAAACAAGTTTATTAGTGATAAAATGAGTCTCAGCTAATGTATTTATGGGTAAAAATGCGTCGCACTTTCGTGTTCATCAGTACTCCTCTTTCTTCCATGTGGGACTACCCCTAGCTATACTTATGTGGTTTATCGTGCCACATACTCCAACAATCTCCACCTTGGAGAGATTAAACGACTTGAGTAGTCTAATCATACTCCACCATATGATTACCATATGTATATGTTACGCATCAATCATGATTATTGTCACTACACGCCCTAGAATCCTACTCCACCTCTTGAGCATTTACTTGGCCACCTAGAACCCTGCTCCGCTTGAGATTTAATGTGTGAGACACTAACTCCACCTCGAGCGCCAGTTCAACCTTGAGCATTGCCTTACCGATCTAGAACCCTGCTCCACCTGAGTTAATGTGTAAGAAATTAACTCCACCTTGAGCGCCAGTTCAACTTTGGGCCTTGTCTGCTCCACCTTGAGTGTGATTCCACTTGCTCCCTAAACCGGGTGACAACCACAACCACTTCTACGTTCAGACAGTAGCCCCAACCATTAGCTCTAATACCAATTGTTAGGATCTTTATGGACCATCAGACGCTACTCATCACCCGACCACATAACCCCGAACCCCACTTGACGCACCTTGGGATAAGAGGTGTGGGATTTTTAACTAAAAGGCCTCGGTTCCATGTATGGAGATGCCCAAGCTTATTAAGCTCCACATGTATTCCTCTTTATTCCATGAGGGACTATCCCTAGCTATACATATGTGGTTTATCGCTCCACATACTCCAACAACCAAGTGGAACCAAAACATTAAAGTATGTAAGCTATAGCAGAATTACAACACCCGAACTCATTTGTCTCAAGAATAATTGTGTAGATATTAACATTGCTCGGATCCTTGTTGCTTTTTTTCCCTTTAAGAATAGTTTTAAAAGAGTAAAACTCATAATTGACTCAACAATACATATCGTATTCTATGTTCTTACTATTTCGATGATATAATGAAAAGATAATTCATTCACTTAAGATATAATACTTTAAAATATTAAGTCATTCCCGATGGCAACCATTTTACTCACATACGATGTAGTTTTATTTTTCAAAATTCCCATATATATTATGTACTTTATTCAATTCGGCAGGAAGAGTTCACCGAATATAATATAGGTAATGGTTTGTCCTTTCGGAACACCGAGACCTTTTCGGCATAATTGGCTTCATAGTAGGCGAAAAATCTTTATAGTTAAGCATGCTCGGTATTAAGTAATCCTGGGATGGGTGACCTTCTGAGAAGCTGCTGTTGGATGACCGCAACAGTGACTATTGAAAACCCAATATTGTCAGATGACCGCGGTGGCTAAGTGAGGATATTCTCGGTTGATGGTCAGGCCATTACATTCTACGACATTACGCTTCCAAATGTGAGGTTAATCTTTGCATAAAAATAATAAAACCATGATTAGTTAGTAAGTCAAATCATTAAGTACTTAACATAATTACAATAAGTTGTACTAATAATAAATTATGTCATCCATCATCATTGATTAAAAATAACGTTAAACCATTTATCAAGAAATACGTGAGACGATGCAATATTACTCACTGGGCATCAATACTTGCCACCGTCACTATGGTCCACTTATATAATTGTTAGCCAATCTAACTAAGTTTGGTACTGCTTTTTTTTTTCAAAAAAAGAAGTACTTTGAAAACATATTTATAACAATATTTTTTCATCTTAGTGTTGGGTAAAGATTTCATAAAGTGTTTTGTATGCAAAACACTTCCAAAATCTATCAATTTTGAAAGTGGGGGAGAATGAGCTTTTAAAAGCTTCAAAGGCAAATACTATAGTTCACCCTAATTTCATATTTTATTTTCCAATTCTATCCCATCTTTTTTTATAACTGACAAAAATTATCCTTGAATCTATATATGATCACCAACTTTTATTCGCTAAGAAAACAATAAATAAATATTAAGAACTTTTAGATTTTTAAAAAGTGGTTAAGAATATAATACTTTTTAGTAATAATACTAATTAGTAAATTAATATTACATATATGTACCCTAATAGTAGAAAAATTGCTTATTTTTATGCACAATGAAATAGAGTAAACAATTTTCAGAGATATGTCTACTTTTGTCATTTTCTCACTAACTATATCTGGACCTGATATGTCTACTTTGGTCATTTTCTCACTAACTATATCTGGACCTGATATTTTCCCAGACTCAATTTGATCGCTTTTTAAAATAATTTTAACTTTAGTTTATAATTTGCAACTATTCAATTGTTTTTTTACGAGAACTCAAAGCATGGCAACCATTCAATTGCTTTTTTTACATAGATCTAAGCGCGATGCGTACATGAAAAGTACTTTTATAAAGCTCATGACAATACCAAACTAATACTAAGTATTAGCAAATAAAAATATATTAATTATCATCAATAGAAGGATAATTTATATATTATCATTTTTAATTTGACATTTAATAAAATATTATCATGGAAAATTAATAGGCTATTTATAATGAAGAATTATGGAACCGTAATGACATGATAAATTTTGTCTGTTAGATGCATTTCTAATCCCAATCACAACCATCACTTATGACAAACGATTACATCCCTAGATTTATCTCTTGTGAGGACAAATCTGAACCACCACTTACATAGGAAAAGTTAGCCAAACCGGAAGTTGGGCATGTATCAGGTTCAACCACTAAATTGGAACACCAACAATACGCATCAAAATCTTTATTTTTGAGGGGAGAGAGGCTCTGCAAATCGGGCGAATGAACTGAGTCAAACCAGTTTTTTTTTTTTTTTTTCAAAATCTGCTCTTGATTATGATTTTAATACTGATTCACATTTCATCTTAAATTTTTTATGTTCTCCTTAGATTTTTTCTCACCTACACCAACTTTCTGATTTATCCCTATCTTGTTTTTCTTAATGTCTAACTAATTTTTTGTTTCTCTCTTGATTGCAGTTCAGAATGTTTAGTCAATCAACAACATTTGCATAACCCGCGTTTGTAGTAATGGTGTTTGCCGTATCAATGTTCACAGTCACGGTGTTTGCTTCCATTGGAGTCTTGCTTGTTAAAGCTCTGGATTCAGTGCGTTTGCGGAATCGGAAAAACAAGTCTGGTTGGTACATCTCAGAATTGGTTCTTCTAAACTTCCACCTAGTAAACTCACCAAAACTCGTTTCGCGGCCATATAGTCATTTTCAAAATTCAAATTCCAGTTACCATAAAAAACTAGCTTTCCTTTTATTAATCCTTTTGACCCTCTCAAAAACACCCATTTCGTCAGCTGTTACAGAAATTACAGCCGAAATATCTTCCAAAATAAACCAGTTAGAGTATGAAAATAATCTTGATCAAAACTTTATCCCCTATAAAGCCGAGCAGAAAAACCCTAATTCTCATATAATTTTTATATAAGAGAACTATTTTTCCTACAACTCAAAATTACTCTCATACCATCACCATTATCATATCATGGAGTCAAAATTGGTTTCCGCTATGTCATCTGAGAAGATTGAAGTTACCCAAATCACTTAGAAGCTCAAAAATAATGATTTGAACAAAGAAAAAAACCCGATGAAATGGTAGTTTACACAAATAGTGAATATGAGGAAGAAAATGAGGCTGAACTGGAAGCTACACTCATTAGGACGATAATCATTGAAGGAAGGATGACAGACAAGGTGGTAGAAAAACACATCAAAAATACTTGGAGTTTCATACGTGAAGGAGATCTGAAGATTCATGAGCTAGATACAAACATAATGATTTTCACCTTTGCTAACTGGATTCAACTGAACAAAGTTTGGGAAGAGAGACCTTGGGGTATTGATGGAAATCTGGTAGTCCTTTTTGACTACAATCCAACAATGATCTACAAAGATTTACCTTGGGGAAAACAAGTTTTCTGGATTGAATTGAAGTACCTATTACCTGAGCATATGAATCAAACAACTGTTAAGGAGATGGGAAGCATTATGGGAGATGTGATTGCAATTGAACCACCAAGTGGTCTGCCAGCCACTGGAGAGTTTTTTTTTAAGGTCTGTGTGAATATTGATTTAATAACATCACTGAGATAAGGCATCTTAGCTAGCACTGCGGCAAACTCAACAAAATGGGTGAGATTCTACTATGAAAAACAACCACATAAGGTTTGCATAGAATGTTATATCCTAAAGCATTCTAAAGATAACTGTGAGGATTTGGCGGCTCAACTGGATGCTATTCACAAGAAACCTCTTCCACAAGAGAGTGTCAAAGTGTTCAAAATAGCTATCCCTAAGCAAGTCAGAAGCAATATACCAATTTCAAGGCATAATACCAAAAAAGGTGGTAAGACTATGTTTATTCCACCTGCTGATGGATACAAGATACTTGGAAACATGAAAGACACAATTATTGGGGCTCCAGATGATGAGAACAATGTACCAGATGAAGTAGCAAGACTTGGAAAGAGGCACAGAACTATTGATATCCCTATCTCAGGAAAAACCCATGCTATCCAGCTCAACCAGACTGTTTTCACTAATACTGAATCCACACCAATGGAGGTGACTGTGCAACATAACAATCAAGTTTTTGGAACAACTAAACATTCTGAACTCAATGCAGGGGAGACTCAGGTACCTTTTAAACCCAATCAATTTCTTTCAAATTTAATTTTTTTTTATATCTTATCTTCTCCTCTTAAAATAAGATTTCTAATCAGCTGGTTTGACTTGATTCTGTTCTCTGCTACAAATTGGAGTTATAGTATTTCCCTTCCTGATTACAACCTCTCTGTGTGTTCCAATTCTATATTTTTAGATACAATGAAAATCATATCTTGGAACTGTAATGGGTTTTCCAACAAGAAAACAAGAGATCAAATAAAAGATTTAGATAATATTTATAATCCTGACATCATTTTCTTATCAGAAACAAAATTAACTCTGATAAAATTCTAATCTATGTTAGGCACTTAAACTATCCAAATTACTTTTATGTTCCATCAATAGGTCTGGCAGGAGGTTTAGTTCTTCTTTGGAAGGATGGTTTTCATATAGAAGTGGCTGCACATAATAACAACATGATACAATGCCTTGTCACTAGTGATCCTTCAAAACATGTATGGTTACTAACTTGCATGTATGGTACACCATATGCCCCCCTAAGACAAGCACAATGGAATTATATAAAAGAATTAGGAACTGAAAATCCTGATTTACCTAGGGTAGTAATAAGAGATTTAAATATCATTATACATCTTGAGGATATAAATTCTAACAATGTTAGTTCTTATATGTCTTATAGTATTATACAAATGATTGATGATGCAGGTTTAACTGATTTGGGGTTTCATGGAAATCCATTTACTTGGACAAGCAATAAATTCGGTACAGGGAGAATTAAATCCAGACTTGATAGAGCACTTGTTAGTGCTCAATGGCTCTCTCAGTTCCCAGACTCCCATATGCTTCATCTAACTCAATTCGGATCAGATCACTTCCCAAACATGCTGAACCTGACAACTTCAACCATTACTGAAAATAAAAATTGGAAATTCTTTGAATGTTATCCCAGGGATGATACATGTAAAGGTCAGATTGCAAATGCTTGGGAAAAAATTATAACTGGTTCACCTGCTTTCCAGTTACACAGTAAGCTTATATATGCAAGAAATAATATCTCAAGGTGGAATAGAGACTCTTTTGGCAACATCTAGCATAATATAAAACAACTTCATCAACAACTGCAGCAACTTTAGGCCATGAGCAACAATGAAAGTAATACTGCAGAAATTCAAGCTATTGTACAACACATTGATGAATGGCATTACAGAGAAGCACAATACTGGAGACAAAAATCTGGAGACTCACATCTTTTGGCTGCTGACACCAACACCAAACATTTTCATACTCAAGCAAACTACAGAAGAAGTAGAAACAGAATTCAATCTCTTAAGGATGAAAATGGGAATTAGATTACAGGTATAATTGGTCTAGAAAACTTATTGAATAATCACTTCCTAACTATCTATACTTCTGTGAATCCTCAGCTAAATCTAGATATCATGAATCTTCTTCCAATATACATCACAGATGAAGATAACTTATTTCTTACAAGAGTACCAGATGCAGATGAGATATTCAGAACACTCAAGTCAATAAAACCATGGAAAGCTCCAGGACCTGATGGTTTTTCACCAGGTTTCTTTCAAACTCAATGGGATATAGCTGGCACAGATGTTATCAATATGGTGCAAATATTCTTCACTACCAAGAAGCTACTCAAGAGCATGAACAAAACAAACTTTACGCTGATTCCAAAAGTGAAGCTACATCAATCTCCTGGTGATTTCAGGCCCATTGCTTTGTGTAACACAACATATAAGCTCATAACAAAAATACTGGCCACCGGAATGAAGAAATACATGAACAAGATCATCTCACCAATGCAGCCTGCCTATGTCTGTGGAAGACAAATTTCAGACAATATAACACTAGCTCAAGAAATCATCCACTACATGAAAAGAAAAAAAGGCAAAAAAGGATATATGGCTTTGAAGCTTGATATGTCAAAGGCTTTTGACAGGGTTGATTGGGGTTTTCTTAACTCTATTATCTTATATTTGGGATTTGATGAAAAGCGGGTGTGATTTGGTGCATGAATGCATTAGTACCTTCGAGATAAACATAAAGCTCAATGGTTCTTCTTGTACTTCTTTCAAGCCAACAAGGGGCCTGAGACAAGGTGATCCATTGTCACCTTATCTATTTCTGTTAACCATGGAAGTATTTACAAGATCACTAGCAAAGGCTGAAGCTCATAAGAAGATAAAGGGTATTTTTATTGTAAGGAGAGCTCCACCTGTCTCCCATTTATTGTTTGCTGATGATTGTTTGCTTTTTACCAAGGCAACAATGCATAATGTCAGTAATCTAATGGAGGTTATTAATGAGTTCAGTTCTGCATCAGGCCAACAGATAAATTTTCAAAAATCCTATGTATACTTCTCAAGCAATCTTCATGATAGGCACTGCAGAATGATGGCAAGAAGAATGGAAGTTTAGAAAATGTCTTTGGAAGAAAAATATCTGGGCATTCCTCTTTTTATCAATAGGAAAAAAACCTCTTCTTTCTCCAGCATTTTGAATAACATGAGGAAAAGACTTGCAAGATGGAAAGGAAAATTTCTTAACCAAGCAGCAAGGTCCACAATGGTCAAAACTGTCCTAAATGCAATGCCTCTACACCAAATGAGCACCTTCAAGATCCCTGAGACTATAATTAAATAAATGGATAAGATACAGAGGCAATACTGGTGGGGAAAAGAAGATAATAGTAGAGGGGTTTATCCATGTGCTTGGTCAAACATCTGCAAACACAAAGATCACGGAGGATTGGGGTTCAGGGATTTAATTACATTCAATGATGCTCTATTAGCTAAAACAGCTTGGAGGCTTTGCACCAGTTATGATCAATTATGGGGGAATGCACTCAAATCAAGATACTTTCCAACAACTACTCTTTTACATGCTCATGTGAAAAAGAATGCAACATGGGCTTGGAAAAACCTATATAAGGAAGTGGATTTCATAAAACTTATAGCTTTTGGCAAATTGGAAATGGAGAAAAGGTTCAAGTTTGGAAAGATAATTGGATTTTAGGTATGAATGGACCTCTAGTACCAGCTAATGAAGGAACAATAAACTACTCAACAGATATGTTTGTTTATGATCAAATAAACCAAGAAGAAAAAACATGGAAAACAGAATTGGTAACTGAACTTTTTGAACCGGATGTTGCAGCAAGGATTTTTGCCATCAGAATACCAATATTAGCTACATACACACTTATCTGGACTCTCACATAATGGTGTTTTCACAGTCAAATATGCATATAATAAGAAGATGGGGATCAAAAATGGAAACCAATCTGCAAGTGAAGAAGATGTACAACTCTGGAAAACTGTTTGGAGTTTAAAAATACCAGAAAAGATCAAACTTCTTCTACAGAAATGCATAACTGATACTGTTCCTTCTAGCGACAAGATTAAGAGACAAGCTGGTGGCGAAGCTTCACAATGTGCTATGTGTGACCACAACATAGAGAATACTGAGTACATCTTTATGCAGTGTAACTTCACTAGAGCTGTTTATACCTCTATTCCAAGGAGTCAACAATCCATCCAGAATAACAACAGTGTTTAAGAATGGGTTAAAAGCTGGTTTAGCATGGAACATGAAGAGGGTACAGTTTGGATCATCAAAATGGCTTGTGCAGTTTGGGAAGTGCGGAAAGAGAGATGCAAGTGTGTTTTTGAAAATCATCATCCAAATCGATGGTAACAATAAGGAAGATTGAACCTGCGAGTTTAATCACAAGAAGTAACAATGATAATAGCCATCATCAAGTCGAACTATTATAGCGAAACCGAGAAATGGACTCCACCAAATAGCCCATATCTTAAACTTAATTACGATGCTTGATTAAGAAAAATTCTATTCATTATGGTATTGGTCTAATAGTAAGAAATTTTGCGGGGAGCATCAAGGATCAAGGTGCATTGCCGGGCATGGGTGACGAGATCCGAAGAAGGAGAATGTTTAGTTTGTTTTGGAAGGAGTTCGATGGGCTCTGGAGATTCACGTGGAGCATCTCTTACTGGAAGTGGATTCAAGTAATGTGGCCAATGCAATAAACGGAAATAGTCCATGTCTTTCTTGGCAGAATATGATTATTATAAAAGACGTTTTATTCTACTTAAGTAAGTTTTAAGTTGGGTATGTAAGCATAATATCAGAGAATGTAATGGTCCGACAGATAAATTAGCTAAGCATGTCAAGACCCTAGGAATATCTGAAACTTGGTACACTAATCCACCAGATTTCTTAGTTGAGGAAATTCTAAAGGATTATATCGATGTAATTGATATGCCAAATTAATAAAACATCTCTATTTAGTAAAAAAAAAGAAAAAACAAAGTTAGCCAAGTCGTGCTTTAATTAATATATAAGTTATTTTTGTTAATAATATAGATAATATCACGATAAATTGATAAATTTTATAGTTCTAGCGCTATTATTTTATAAGAGTTAGTTTGGCAGAGCCGCTAGACTTAGACCGTGTATGTTTGCATCTGACTCGCGATCTAGATTTGAGTCAACCCTTAACTCGTCGCGAGTTAGATGTTAGACCGTTTATTTTCAATTTTGAGTAAGATCTAACTTGACCTCTGACTCAGACCTAACCCCTGACTCGGACTCGTTTGAGTCAGGTAATAAAGTACCCTTGACCCATGGGACCAAACCACTGACTCACATTTTTTTTGAGTCAATTGAGTAAGATGTGACTCAAAACAAACATATTGAGTTAGATCTGAATCAAATCGGGTGATTTCACTCAGATTCAGATGGCTCAGATGAGTCAGGAGTACACTAACAAGGTGTTAGTGCGTAACACCACAATGAAGACGCCTTTGTGGATTTCGGATCCATCAAAGTGCATCACTTTACGGTTAGATCTGACGGCAATGAGGACCGGGACCTCATGTACGTGTTCAGCATAAGAAGCAAACTCGTTTACTTTAAATAACCCACATGAGATTGAATCCGCCGCCTGCCTCCTTCTAGGGTTGTCTCTGAGTAACTTTGGTGGTGGAAATTTTCTCTCTTCAGCTGGTTTTTAACTCAGGTAATCTCGTATTTCAGTTTCAATTGCAATCTCCATTTCAATTTGTTTATTAAAGTTTCAATTTCTCAATTTCAATTTGTTTATTTCAGTTTCAATTTTAATATGTTTTAGATTTAGGATTTTGCTCAAATTGAAATGCCGCCTTAAAAATTCCAGGTACTTGTTTGTTTGACGCAAACTGAGTCCTTTTTAATTAGGTTGTCCCATCAGAAAACAATGTATATATCACAGGAATTTTGGTGGAAATTTGGCACTTTCAATTTTAATTCTTTGTAGGAGCTCTAATTATGTTTTTGTATCATTGAATATGAATAAAATCATCGTTATATCTGTAGGAAGCGGCTAGCCAGCTCCATCTATAATTATTTATATTAATTTATGGCGACAATGCAACCCCCGCAAATTGGTTCTGGTGATGATATAACCACCAATAATACAACGACAGTGATGGAGATGAAGAAAACTTATAAAAGGAAAGATTGCAGAGGTGACATGCCAGCAGTACAGAAGAAAAGAAAAGATACAAATACTTCAACTGTGATTGAGAAGAATAGAAAAGATTGTCGTGGAACAAATACTCCAACTGTGATGGAGAAGAAGAAGAGAGCATATAGAAGGAAGCAATACCTTCCTCATGGTTTAATCATGGAAGAAATATTAACCAAGCTTCCAGTCCCGACACTGCTGACGTCTGTTCTGGTATCCAGACTCTGGTATAACTCCATTCACAATGATCATAAGCGTTTAACTTATTCTCATTTCCTTGAATCGCAGAAACGGCCCCAGGTTATCTTTAGTCTTTTAAATGTTAGGGATGATGATGGGGTTGTTAAAAAGCCTCAGTATGGGTGTCACTTCTTCAAATTTGATACTAAACTGTTCAAGGGTAATGGAGATATTCTAAGGTTTGACAAGTTTCGAGGTCGTGCTTTCGCTCGTGGTATATTTGAAATGGTTGGTTACTGTCGTGGTCTACCATGTGTGACTGCAGTGGGTAAACGCTCAACTTCTTACATGATTTTGGACCCAAACAGGCAAGACTTTCTCCGTATCTTTCATCCAGCTAAAGTTGGTAAAGGCATCTCCAAAACCTGCATCATCTGTCACGGATTTGGGTTTGATCCCTCAGCAGACGAGTACAAGTTGGTAAGTTTTTTTTGCACTCCTCAAAAGGAGCTTAACTTGCTAGTATTTACATTGGGAACTAAATCATGGAGAAATGTCACTGATACAACCACGTCCGTATCAGGTCGTCCTATATTAAAGATAAGAGTGCCCACAGGTAGTGACAAATCAGCCATCTTCTGTACAACTAGCAGCAGCAGCAATGGATGTTTGGTCTGGAAGATAATAGTAACCTTGGGATCTAATCATATCCTACATAATAGCAATGAGATGGAGATGTTACTGTCGTTTAATCTCCATGACGAAAAGTTTCAGTTCATTCCATTACCAGTTAAAACTACTACTGATGAGCACGCACTTGTTGATTATCCTCATATTCTGGAGTTCATGGGATCTCCTTGTATTGCACGTATTGAAAGAATATCAGGGAAAGGAAGTGATTATCCTCATTGTTTCCATGCTGGGCATCAGGGTATTAGTAGTAGTTGCTGCTGCTGCTGTTGTAAAGTTCATTTGTACGTACTCAAGGATAAAGTGTGGGTTAAGGAGGAGAGTTTTGATGTTTGTACAAATTCTACTCCCAATTATGTGGCACCAGATCCCTGTTGTTTTTGCTTTGGCAGTACTACTTCTACAACACCTCCTACTCGCATATTAAGTTTCTCAGGTCAGATATTACTTTACTGGTTCAACGGGAAGCATCTTCAAGTTTACAACTTGCGTTCTGAAAAGCTTCAGCTTGTACTGACTGTTGGTTCTGGAGAGGATGCTATATTTTGGTCTAAGAGGAAAGAACCACGGCACAAGAATATTTCTAGTGATGATGATATTTATTGCTCCAATATGGATTATCAGCTGCACTGTCATGAGGAGAACTTCCTTTCTCTGGAAACCTTGATACCAAAAGGAGTGAAAGGAGTTGATAGTGATGCTTTCAGTAAGTTAGATTTTAAGCGAGAAGACGATCCACGTTTGGCATATATGTTTATCTACAGAGGCTCAAAAGTATATTATCCTTTTTTTTAGTTAGTATCAACTTCTTGGTAATTGTCGTCAGCTTACTAGGTTAAGGAGTTGATGCTGATGTTTTCAATGAATTAGATTTGAAGGCTGTCCATGTTCTGTACCTCTGTTCATCCACACAGGTCCAGAAGTGTTTGTCCTTTTAATTAGTTCATTATTGTACTCTCTTATTATCTTGGTAATCGTTTACTAGATTAATCAGTTAGAGTTGTAGAGTTATGGGCATGCTTTATTAGGAGGCTCTAGAATTAGACCTTAGATTAAATTTATGGGCATAACAAGTGAAATCATCATAAACTGCAATGAACTGTAATGTGATGAATTTTTGTTGATGTATATCTTTTAAAGTTGGTTTTCTTTTCCGCTGAATGAGCCCCAAAATCATGTATGCAGTATTTTTTCTTCTCTCGAATTAAAATTTAAATACAGTTTGAATTTTCCTGAATTTCTTTCCTGCATTCCTTTTCTCATAGGTGACATGCCAGCAGTAAAGAAGAAAAGATTAGATACAAATACTTCAACAGCGATTGAGAAGAAAAGAAAAGATTGTTCTAGTCCAAATACTCCAACTGTGATGGAGATGAAGAAGAGAGCATATAGAAGGAAGAAGTACCTTCCTCATGATTTAATCATGGAAGAAATATTAACCAAGCTTCCAGTCCCGACACTGCTGACGTCTGTTCTAGTATCCAGACTTTGGTATAACTCCATTCACAATGATCATAAGCGTTTAACTTATTCTCATATCCTTGAATCGCAGAAACGGCCCCAGGTTATCCTTAGTCTTTTAAATGTTAGGGATGATGATGGGGTTGTTAAAAAGCCTCAGTACGGGTGTCACTTCTTCAAATTTGATACTAAAATGTACAAGGGTAATGAAGATATTCTAGAGTTTGACAAGTTTCGAGGTCGTGCTTTCGCTCGTGGTATATTTGAAATGGTCGGTTACTGTCGTGGTCTACCATGTGTGACTGCAGTGGGTAAATGCTCAACTTCTTACATGATTCTGGACCCAAACAGGGAAGACTTTCTCTGTATCTTTCATCCAGCCAAAGTTGGGAAAGGCATCTCCAAAACCCGCATCATCTGTCACGGCTTTGGGTTTGATCCCTCAGCAAACGAGTACAAGTTGGTAAGTATTTTTCGTACTCCTCAAAAGGAGCTTAACTTCCTGGTATTTACATTGGGAACGAAATCATGGAGAAATGTCACTGCTACAACCACGCCCGTATTAGGTCGTCCTGTATTAAAGATAAGAGTGCCCACAGGTAGTGACAAATCAGCCATCTTCTGTACAACTAGCAGCAGCAGCAGTGGATGTTTGGTCTGGAAGGTAATGGCAACTTTTGGGGGGGCAGGATCTAATCATATCCAACCTGATAATAGTAATGCAGTTAATAATGAAAAAGAGATGTTACTGTCGTTTAATCTCCATGATGACAAGATTTGTTTCATTCAACTACCAGCTAAACGTACAACAGAGGAGCAGCAGAAGCACTTACTTGTTGATTATCCTCATATTCTGGAGTTCATGGGATCTCCTTGTATTGCACGTATCGAAAAAAAATCAGGGAAAGGAAGTGATTATCCTCATCTTTTCCGTGATGGTCATCAGGGTATTGGCAGTAGTAGTAGTTGCTGCTGCTGTTGTTGTAAAGTTCATTTGTATGTACTGAAGGATAAAGTCAAACAAGTGTGGGTTAAGGAGGAGAGTTTTGATGTTTGTACAAATTCTACTCCCAATTACGTGACACCAGATCCCTGTTGTTTTTGCTTTGGCAGTACTACTACACCTCCTACTCGCATATTAAGTTTCTCAGGTCAGATATTACTTTACTGGTTCAACGGGAATCATCTTCAAGTTTACAACTTGCGTTCTCAAAGACTTCAGCTTGTATTGACTGTTGATACTAGAGAGCATGTTATTTTATGGTCTAAGAGGAAAGAACCACGACACATGAATATTTCTGGTGATGATGATATTTATTCCTCCAGTATGGATTATCAGCTGCACTGTCATGAAGAGAACTACCTTTCTCTGGAAACCTTCATCCCAGGAGGAGTGGAAGGAGTTGATGCTGATGATTTCAGCGACTATGATATGGACAGATGTTGGGCGTACGGGTTTATCAACAGAAGCTCAAGATTGTATTTTCCTTCTTATAAGTAGTACACATGTACTCTAATATTGGTAACTGTCATCAGTTTATTAGATTAATTCAGTTTTCTCAGATCAGATGTTCCTTTAATGGTGAAACGGCTTAACTTTAAGTTTACAACTTGCGTTCTGGAAATCTTCAGCTTTTACTGCCTTTAATCCTCAAGATGATGTTGTCTTTCGAGCTAAAATGAAACAACCGTGCTAAATCTGTGGATGATGATATATTTATTGCTCCAATGTGGATTGTCAGCTGCGCTGTGATGAGGAGACCTTCCTTTCATCCCGGAAGGAGTGGAAGGAGTTGACGGAGAAAGCCGAACTTCATACATGGGTGAATTTATTTTATTCTTTTTATGACTTTTGCATTTATTTTAAATTGTTTTATGATTTGAAAAAATTAGTTATCATTTTATTAGATGGGTCAAACTTGCTTAGATGTTTGATGTCCCATGCTTACGATTTATAACTAATGTTTGGAGAATCTACCTTGGCAAAAATAAGAGTCCTTGTTGTTTTCTTTATTGAGCTATAATTGTTGAAGAATAAATAATTGAACCTATTGATATGAATTCGGTGGAATCCTAGACCCAGTGCCTCTCGCTTTTGTTTATTATTTTCGTTGAACCTTTAAATTTAATCTCAACAACGTCCGAGTGAACGACAACCCTTTTACTACTACAACGACAAATTAAAAACCATACTAAGTACATCTAGAGCTTAATAAGCATGGGCATCTCCTTACGTAGCACCTAGGCCTTTTAGATTAAAACCACACACCTCTTATCCGAAGTTGGTCAAGTAGGGACATCATCGGTGCTATGTGGTCAGGCCCACATTAGGTTCCTATGGTCCATGAAGATCCTAACATCGTTCACTAAAATAAGGAAGATGCAGAAAGGTAAAATCAGTTTTAGTCTTCTTCTTCCTCCCCTCCTCTGCCTCCCTCACTTCATATCGCATCGCCGTGAAACTGATAATTGTCGATTCATGAAAAATTGATCGTCGATTAAACTCTACTATATAATGGGTCGTCGTAAAAATGTAACGCGTTCTAATAGATCAATTGAAGCATCAACTGAAGAACCAATTGAATAGAACTTCATTGAAGATGAAGATGTAGAACAAAGTGAAATCCAACCACAAATCGAATCGGAAGAACAAAGTGAAGAACCAACACCTGAAATGAGAATAACAAAGTAAGTTTCTACAAACCCATCTCATAATTTGATGTTTTTGATTGTTATAATAGGTTAATAGTCAAAAATAAGGGTTTTGCGGCGGTTACAGGATAGGGTTCGGCGTATGTGACTTCCCAGATTTGCACCGAACTGTTCTTGGCCGAACTACGAAAATGCATATGAGCAGAGTTCGGCTTAAAAGTTTAGATGAGATTTGAGCCGAACTTTGTTAAATAGAAGCCTTGTATTTAGGATCGGCTTATTCGATACAATTAGATTTGAGCCGAACATGTATATGTAGAATTTCATATATTTTTCAAGTGTATAGGCTCGGCGTATCCTATGATATTCTTTTGCGCCGAACATATGTTACAATTCCTAAGTATAGATTCGGCTTATTCGATACTATTTGTTTTGAGCCGAATATGTGTTGTTAGAATTCATTATTTTTGCAAGTGTGGAGGTTCGACTCATTTTATGAAATCATTATGTGACGAATAATTGTTTTAATTCGTAAATATGGATTCGGCTTATTCGATAATAGTATTTTTGTGCCGAGTATACATGTTCGGCTTGGAAGTATATTGTGCATATAAGCCGAACTACTCTCTGTAAATGATAATCAAATACATATTTCATATAGTTTGTATTCCTTTGTTGTTTGAAGTATTAGGCTTATAAGTTTTATGCTTATGTTAGGAACAATGCAGCTAAAAAGAAGAAGAAGATGGAGGTAACACCTTCTACTTCTAAAACTCCCGATCCTCGAGGAGGAGGTAAGAAAAAATTGGGAGTGAACCGTAGAGGAACTGACATACAAGAAGTAAATGAACAAGGAAGAGTTGGAAGACAAGAAGAAGGTATTTATGATGATGAAGAAGTTGATGATATTCAAGAAACACAACCCCAAAGAAAACCCGAGAAAGGTAAGAAGGTTGCACAACCAGAGTCAGAGAACAAAGTTGCAGAACAACGGGCTACAGGTTTTCACATTCCTAATGAAGCTAATGTAATTTCACCTAGATCGGATGGTGAGCCTCATGGTCTTGCGTAAGATGGAGGAAATGTGTTGATTGGTTACGCCGAATCTTTGGAAAAAAAGATTTATGAGACTCCGATCTGGCAACGTGCGATCCGAGTATTGAGACACCGGAGGGCAGCGGAATGGAAACTTTCGAAGAGGTTGATGAGGTGGTTGCTTATGTACAATCCTCTACTTTATGGCCTGCCATTCAATATGGACATCAATAATATGATAGTGTGACTGGCCTCTGTTTTTTGAGAGATTTTGTCGAGAGACTTACACGTTTCAATTACCTTTTGGAGAGATGACAATCTCTCTGATGAAGCGACTAAGATTACGAGGCCTTAAAGCAAGGGGTATAAGCGTGGATGCTGATTATTATGACATGAGTTGGGAAGAGTTGTACAAGTTGTTCGAGGAAACTCTTGGTTGGAGTTCATACAAAACTGAGTCGGAGTTTTGTCGATCCGTTAGATATGTCGATTCAGTTTGCATACCTGGTGGAAGGAATAAGAAGAATAAGAAGATCAAGCTAACTGACTTGAAAAAGGAATTTGAGAACACAAAGGAGAAAGTAAAGCAGGGGGTGTTGGTAATGGACGAGATCAAAGTGAAGCAAGATGGAACCGCATACTTACTTTATACTCTTGGCAGAGATGTCTTTCCTGACCTTACCGGAAACAAGGTAAATGCTAATTATCTCCAATTGGTAAAGAATATTGAAACCATTAACAAGTATGCTTGGGGAACGGCTTCGCTGGCTTACCTGCTGGACCAACTTGCGTCCGCCTCTAGGTTTACAAGCACAAACATTGGAGGAAATTTCACTATGCTTCAGGTAATTCTCGACGTCAAAATTAAAATTTTTTGGGTCATCAGTATATGTTTCGGCTTATTATTGTGGTCACACATAAGCCAAACCATAAGTTTTCAAAGGTTCGGCTTATAAGCCATCCAATGTTTTAAGTCGAACAATGCACTGAGTTTTCAAATTTCTTTATTACTTTGTTGTGTCAAAGCAAACAATGTCTACTGTTCTGTTTCTATTAATTCAATCATTTTAAGTTAGTTATATGTTTATTTGGATGTAGGTGTGGGTATATGACCATTTCCCAATTTTAGAATTGCCCAAACTATTTGAAAAGGATGTCGATTGGGTTGATACTGAGCCAACAACGACAAGGTACGAGTATGAGGACTCAAAGAAAAGGAACAAAAAACAGTTGGTGGCAAGTTTGAGGGAGAAGTTAGATACAATGGGTATTGATGACGTCGTTTTTCAACCATATGTGAAGGAAGATAAAGATGATGAAATTGTTGAAGATGAGGATATGCTGGTTGCTATATACCATGGTTCATTGTTTTATCCCGGTGGTTATGTAATATATGATCCTCGGAGAATACTTTGTCAATTAGGATGCATCCAAAAGGTTCCTTTGTTTGACGAGAAATTCATGTTGTTGCCAAAGGGTGGTAATGGAACTAAAAGCACCACTTTATCTGGGAACCAAAGTATGATCACGACCCTACCCTTGAGTATTGGAATAATTTAGATACTAACAAATTAGATTTTTCCAAGTTAGTACCTTTAGGTGATGATCCATGTGAAGAGGATCCAGGCTACATGGATTGGTATAACCAGATTTCTCATCCCTACATTATCAATAAGAAAAGTCAAAAGAAAGCTGATAAGGCGAAGGAGAAGGCAATAAGGATCTATGCCAAGTCTACTTACGAAGAAGTAGTAATGGCTTTCAAGATAATGGTAAGAATGATTTCACTTTATACTCTTGCATATATAAGTTCATGGTAAAAATGTCTTCATACTGGCGGTTGGAAGTTGTTGTCAAATGAAAATAGGTTGTTGTGGGTAGGGAGATGTTGAAAAAAATGAAGAAGAAACTTGGTTGCAAAACACCTATGACTATTGAAGAACATAAATACCTCTATAACAAGTGGGATGCAATTATAAACAAAGGACAAGGACCTGAGGAATCTGCACAAAGGCCTACCACTAAGAGGTCTCGACAAGTTGATGAAGGTACAAGCGGAGGTGGTACTAGGGATGATGCGTCGGAAGATGAACGCCAAGGAGGTAAAGGAGGTGGTTTTGGAACTAACAAGAAGGGTCGTCGTTAAGTGCACATTTAAGTTTGCCAAGTTCTTTTTAGTGTTTTCTTAAGTATTAAGTACACTTTTATGGTGTTGCAAACACCTTGGATTTTAGGTGCTGAACTTTGTTTTTAATGGTGTTTGGATTGTGTTATGGACACCTTGAATTTCATGTTTTAATCAATAGCGTACCAGTTAGTTAGTTACTTATTACCTGGAATTTATGAAGTTCGGCTTATCCTGTAATATGAGTTATGCGCCGAATCTTAAATACTCTTGTTCGGCTTATCCTGTAATGTTAGTTACATGCCGAATCCTTTGTCCTTCAGGTTCGGCTTATTCAATAGTATTAGTTTTGCGCCGAACCTGTAAGATTGAACTATTATGTAAATCATTGTATGGTTCGACTTATATCTGCAGACTATTATGAGCCAAACCTGTAAGAAGTTTCAAATTTTGAAATTCTAGTCGTTACTTAAAGAGATTCGGCTTATTTTCTAACCTTATTATATATGAGCCGAACATTGTTTGTTTTTTTTGCACAAAAAGACAATGAACGACTCTTTTTTGAAATATATAGCCGTTGTAACCTGTATTATATATATACATACAAGGTTTTTCATATCTTCAGAGCATATACTACAAAAAATGGCAGCCCCAACTCATGAGTTTACTTTAGAAGAAGATTTGTCTCTTTGCACTAATTACGTAGCATACTATTTAAAAAAGGGTGAAGAACGAAGAATCAAGGGTTTGATGAGTATGTACTACTTGGTTAGAATTCATGAAGCCTTCAACACCGAAACGGGTAATCCTCACAACCGGTATAGTGCGTCCTTGTTTTGCCGAATTCAAACTATTAAAGAAACGGTGAAAGACTTTATAGCTTTAGTTCGGATTGTGAGTCTATATTGTCTCAAGGGTGAAACAAACTCTGAGATTGAAGATCGAGCTCTAGAGGAATGGCGAAGATGGAAAGGAAAGAATTTCGAATACAAAGATCACTACTACATTATTAGAAGGTTTCTCATTACCCGTTTTGGATATTAGAAGAATTCGACTCGAAATTTATTGTAAGACTATTATGTAACGGGTGTGTAATCCACCTTTTCTATGAATTTGAAAAGTCTATTTGGAATGATATAATATGTTTTGTGTTCATGAATCATGCAAGGTTCGGCTTATCCTGTAATTTAAGTTATGCACCGAATGTAGAAATCCAGGGTTCGGCTTGCAGTGAAATAATGTGATAAGCCGAACTTGACAAAAAAAACTCTGGTTTTTTTATTTGGTCAGGTTCGGCTTGCAGTGAAATAATATTACAAGCCGAACCTGACAAAAAAAGTCAGAGTTTTTCGTAATGTCAGGTTCGGCTTTCATCAAAATAATATTACAAGCCAAACCTGACATAAAAACTCTGGATTTTCATCACTCTGTCGGGTTCGGCTTTCCTTGAACTAATGTTACAAGCCGAACCTTCTCCTGTGTTGATGGTTCCAGTTTCCTGAAACGACACATTCCATAACCAAAAAGTAAATCATTCAAGTATTTCGTTTTGATGGGTACATGTAACTGCAATTCTAGTCAAAATATCATCCTCATCATACACGAAAATCAAAAAACACAAAATACGCGGATAAATCCATGAAACATTTTTATGGAGATCCTAAACGAATCTCATCCTCTTCACTGACCTCTTTCTCATCCTCTTCACTGACCTCATTCTCATCATCTTCACTGACCTCTTGCTTATCATGTCCATCCTCATCACTCGAAAACATAATTACTTGTACACTTGGAGGTTGCACATGCAAAGATTTCCAAAGATCCATTTCCGTCGCATAATTTTCACACCAATCCATCGCAAAATTATGTTCAAATCTAAGCCAAAAGGCTGCACTCATCAAGGGTGGTAATGGGCAACCGGGTCTAAGTTTGAGGCCGATAAAATGATAATTTTGAACAAATCCAAGAACAAGTCTTCTATCCTTTACACCATCATTGCAAGGTTTTATTGGAGGCGCATAAGTAAAGCTACTACCTGTCCATGCGAAACAATGTACAACGCAATTGAATGTCTCCGCTATTAAAAACCCACAAATGTGCATTGTCATCCAATGTTCTTCGGGTAATGATAAAATCCCCATGCAAACGACGTTGGAATGCAACGTACTCCGCTGCCACCCCTGCATCTTTTCTTGGACCTGTTCTCATCATTATTTTATAGAATTCTTTGTTTTTACGTAGGGTTTGTAACAATCGTTGCCGAATATAGTTCACTTCATTTTCAGGGGGCACTAATATATTGCCATCCATAAAAGAACCAAGTTGTTCCGCCGTGACGTAATAACCACAATTTCCATCACCTTGCTGATAGGATTTTTGATTTGTCGTTGTTGTAAACAAAGATTCGAACTCTAAGACTTGTGAAGATTAAATTTAAAGATTTAACGAAAATAATAAACAAAAGCGAGAGTTACTGGGACTAGGATTTCACCAAATTCATATCATAAGGTTCAATTATTTATTCTTCAGCAATTATAGCTCAATAAAATAAAAACATGGACTCTTATTTTTGCCAAGGTAGATTCTCAAAATATCATTTATAAATCGTAAGCATGGGACATCAAACATTTAAGCAAGCATGACCCATCAAATAAAATAATAACTAATTAATTCAAATCATAAAACAATTTAAAATAAATACAAGTCATAAAAAGAATAAAATAGATTCACCCATGTATGAAATTCAGATTCCCCCGTCGTCCCGGTGTTGGGGTTTAGCTCCACATGGTGAAAACACGCTCAAAAAGATAATTCATAGCTCAAATGGTGTTTTTATTGGAGAAATATGATAAACAAAGATTCGCAACTTTTTTTCAGTGTTACAGAACACACTGTTACAATATATGTTGTAAACTGAAGATATACGTTGCAAACAGACCGTTACAAACTGTGAAGGTATAAGACGCTCTAAACGACAGTTAGTGACAGTACTAATTTCTTCAGCTTCTTCTTCCCTGCAGCAGCAGAAAAATATGCTCTGCAGCTTCCTATTATTCTCTGTCGCTTCCCCAATCACTCGATCTGCTACCCTATCACTCCCCTCCCCCTTTATGACTCACAAGGACCTTATTTATACATCACAGCACCTCGACATCAAAATCTTCTCGTAATCAATGCATTATTCTCCTCGGCAGACATGGAAAATAATTTCCCTTTTTATCACTTGCACACTTCTGCTGATGCCGAATTTCTCCCAAAACGTTTCTTACGCGTCTCTGATGAAGTCAAGCGCGTTGTATGCACACGAAATCATTCCAAAGATAACTAAAAATCCGAGAATATCTTCCACGTAACATGCGTACCCTTTTTTCTTCAATACGACGATTTAGCCAATACTAGTCAATCTAAAAGCCCATACCAACCCTGTTTGGGCCTAACAAGATCATCCAAGTCGAAAAAAGTGATTGAGTCTCACTGCAATTGCTCCAAAATCAAAACAGAGAATGTCGCAGGTGAAAGATCAGTTTCCCGCAAAAATTCATTTTCAAACGATGAAGATGGGTGCTAAAGACAAATTTGGGCTACACATAGCCATGGGTGCCCCTTATCCAAAATTGAGAGTCCGAATAACATGTGTCCTCCGGGTGCCTTTAACAACTTTTCGAGCTGATTTTTCCAAAAATGTTTATTGCCTAAAAATACCTGCAAAGAAGTTTATTAGTAATAAAATGAGTCCCAGCTAATGTATTTATGGGTGAAAATGCGTCACACTTGCGTGCTCACACTTGCACGTCGTCCATTGCTATAATATGCTCATGAATTATTGGCGATAGATCTTCCAAGTAGTTATCGTATATAAAATTGATAGGCCTCAAATACTTACCGGACTTATCTCTTTTGGGTCCTCTCATCCTACCAATTTCATGTACGGTCCTTTTATCATTTATCTTAGTTTGCGAAGGATACATCTTAGCCTTCCCCTTGACATCCTCTTTACTATCCTTTGTTTGTGACGGACAATCATTATCATTCACCTCTTTGTTACTTGTTTCCGCTTTTTGAATACTCGGACGACCTCTTTTTTTTGGAACTTTGACTTCTTCCTCCTTCATTAACTTGATAATTTCCTTCTTTTCCTTTTCATACATTGCATCATGGTATTCAACGCCGGATGGATCCCTTTTATTAGCCAATAGTTCCTTGTTGGCTTGTGTAGTTTGAAAATTATTCATTTTTTACTCTTCCTACCTTTCGGTTCACTCTTCTCCGGTTCCAAAATATTTTCTTGGGTGAAAGGATACATGACCGGCATCATGTTGTCCCATAGAAATTTCTTTTGAGGTCGGGACATATTCCTATACATCTCCGCCAACTTTTTCCCATTTGTCGTGTCCCATATCTCTAAATCATCCTCGTCGTCTTCGGTTGGGAGAGGATCGAAGCTTAATTGTTTCCAAAAATGATCAATATCCTCAAATGGTATGACCCCATCCTTGTACCGAAGTAGGTCGTGGCGGCATGGAAGTCCCATAGATGTCTTCATTTTACAAACACACTCTTCCTCCAAGTTGGCGCCTATTGTCTTAATCAAATCCACTTCTTTCATCAACAAGTCGATGCATAGATGGGAGACTTTATAAGTTAATTGATGTAGCCAATTACTACCATAATGCTTGTGTCTAAACATGAGGTCATGCTCGAACGCGGCTTTAATTCTCACAACATCACTTTTGAAATATTCATCAATTGCATCAAAAACTGTGACAAAAGTGTCAACACATCCAACAAGGTTCTTCTTTAACTGATAAGGAGCCGACTCTACCATACTTGTGGCTTGGTTGTCGAAGTTTTTGTGCCGATTTTTGAAACAACTCACGAACCTTTCTTTATTAGGTTCCAACACATGTTTGACCAAGTAAGTAATGACATCGGGGTAGGCGGTCTTCCAATGCTTAATAAGCATTTTAAAATTTTCTTCATAGACATCCTCGGTGATTGACCATATCAAAGCTTCCCATTCGCGATGGAAAGAAGCCCACAACATCTCATTATGTTCATATGCTTTCAAGAATTCCTTCTTTTTCTTTACTCGTGTCTCCAACGGTAGTTTAGCAATATTCTCTAATTCTTTCAACTGAAGTGGTTGAATTATCGGTTGGCATTTTTTCCTCACATTGTACCATATGTGAAACGTACAAAGAAAATTGAATGCATCCGGAAACACCTTCTTAATAGCATACATCAACGATGAATCTTGATCGGAAACGAACACTTTAGGAAGAGCACCCTCCCGGAAAATTAACTTCAATTGTTCTAACTCCCAAACATAACTCTCTTTCTTCTCGTTTTTCATGAAACAAAAATCCACGGTGAACGGTGCCTTTGTCGAAGTATGCCCCACAATGTTCATCAACGGCATCTCATATTTATTAGTCTTGTACGTGCAATCCAATATAATAACTTGTGGGAAGCATAGAGACAATTGGGCGCATTCCGGGTGGGAAAGGAAAAGGTATGTGACTTGACCGAAGTCATCCAACTTCTTTTGGCAAGCGTAATTATTCTTCACCCCTAACCACATTACTTGTTGCATCACCATCCTACCTTGCAAATTGAGTCTTCTAATCTTTTGTCTTGCATTGTAGATAGTTTGCATAGTCGACTTGTTATTCTTGTTGTCCGCCTTCAATTTGCTAAGAATCCTAGAAGGTGGCAAACGTGCTCGTGTCATTTTATCCACTTCTAGCATCTCGTCGGGTTTGAGTCGCGCTACTTTCGCATGTCCATGAAGGTCTTTGGGACGTGGGTGGTTATGTCGACAATCCATATCTTTATTCATTATCCAATATTGGTCTTCTTTCTTCATGGTCTTATTCTTGAGGTTGAAAACGATCTTGAAAGGGCAATTTCTTTTCTTCGTCTTCGTCCTATTCTTTCTCCCGGTCTTCCCAACATATACGGTACCCTTTTTAACCTTGCTAGTGCCGGTTCCACTACGCTCACAAATCATTTCAAACTGATCCCATCAGCCTTGTTGTCCTTTAACTAGTACACAATTTACCTTCATCGCATGTTCCTCAAGCCAATCAAGAACTTCGAGTTTAGTTTTCCATGTCTACATTCATTCCAAAACAAATAATTTGTAAGAAAAACTTTGGAATATTCCGACAACATTAAGGCAAACAAAAAGTTCATACATACCAAATCATTTTGGAAGTGATCCTTGGTATCCTCGTGAATCATGTCTACTGGATCAGGTTGATTTTCCATGGGTCCAAGCACGATCTACAAAGAATATCATAAGGTTAATTATCAGAAAAGGAATATAATAGAAATATTCGGCTTATACGATATTCTCAATATGTGCCGAACCACACACAATATTTTAACCCAAAAATTAACAAATTCATGTTCGGCTTATACGATAATGATATTATGTGCCGAACCTTGAACATTTAGAGGTTTCGGCTTATACGATATTCTCAATATGTGCCGAACCACACACAATATTTTAACCCAAAAATTAACAAATTCATGTTCGGCTTATACGATAATGATATTATGTGCCGAACCTTGAACATTTCGAGGTTTCGGCTTATACGCTATTTTCAATATATGCCGAACCAATAACAATATTTTACCCAAAAATTAACAAATTCATGTTCGGCTCTTAATATTTTTAATATATAAGCCGAACCATTAATTTTATTATTCCGGGCAATGCATGATGTTGTTCGTCTTACTATGAAACATACAAGCCGAACTAGTGTCTAGCAAAAGGGTAGGAATTGAAAATTATAGGTTCGGCGCATGCTGTAAACAGATTCAGTGAGCCGAACCGTTCATGATTTGGTTGATTTGTTTCATACATGTGAGCCGAACCTGAACCTGGTTCGCCGAACCATGAAGCAAAACTCCAAACTTTTGATAATTTCTAGCTATAGAAGTGAGATTGAGCATAAGATAGAAGTGTACCTGTGTATTAGAAGTATTGGGTTCCTCATATATGTGCTCATCATCTGGATTTGGCTCATCAAAATCATCATCTTGAGTTTGTGTTTGAGTTTGAGCTTGAGTTTGAGTTTGTGTAAAGTCATTCTCATAATTTAAGAAATCATCCATTTGGGAATCATTGTAGTAGTTGATATGTATTTTCCTAGGTTTTTTATATGAATTATGACCCTCCTCATCCTCCATTGAATCAAGAATTAAAATTTTCTCACTTTCTCCTTCTTTTTCTCCTTCTTAACCAAAACTTTGATATTTTTCCCCCCCAAATTTTTCATCTAAACAACCTTTATAATTCTGAAAATTATCTTAATCACTAAACAAAATATTTAATCACTAATCCAGATTACCAACACTAATACGTAAAGGGTAGATTTGCCATTAAAAAAAATTGGGTTAAGGGGATACCTGATTTTGCTATTTCACAACCCTTTTTGTCTTTATTGAGTATGCCTAGAAAGATTTCAGTATGCCTAAAATCGGTGTTCATCAAAGAAACTCAATTGACCCCTTGGATATGAAACTGGGCTTATGATAGGGAGATAGTGGGCAAGATAGCCCAAAAGAATGGATGGGTGGGAAGAACCTATAGGATAGTCAAAGGAGGCTGTCAATAAGGCTTGACCGAAGGTCAACGCAGGATATTGGAGGAGATAAAGGCCTCTTAAAAAATACCTTCATAAGGTACTAAACCCCTAGATAAGTTTTGTTGATGGTAATACTCTAATATATGAAATTTTGTACATATATTAAAGTTAAAAGAAGTGGATCCATGAACCCCTAGATACGTTTCCCAGCGAATCTAAAGGGTCTGTATGGAGGATTTTTTGGAAAAATAATTCTGATAGGAAATGTAATTCCTGAGATTTAGGCGACCATACCAAGAAAAACATGATTTTAACAAATTTCCTGGACCCATAAATCTCACCTCCTTTAAAATTCTGCACCCAAATCACATTTGTATGAACTAAAGCCCACATGAACTCTAATCTTTACAAGTGAGATTTTTGTTTTGTGTGTCTAAAGCCCACCATTTAATTCCTACTTTTGTTTGTTTAATTTTGGCCCCCACTTTTATCACCATCCGGCCAACACAAACTTGGGAAGTCTCACAACAAACTTTGATGCTATTGCCTGGACGGCAAGAACTATTTGTTTATTGCACTACAATCTTAAATTTAAAAGAAAAGAAAAAAAGTTGATGCATAAAATCGTTGAAAAATGAGCACTTTTTGTTTTAATAAAAGGAAGTGATACAACTACCGCGAGATAGTCCCACCTGAAATAAATTTCTGGTGGAGTCCACCCCTTTTCTGTTTCGGTAGGGATAGAAATCAGGTAACCTCTGAAAGAGACCCAGAGACCTAAAAACCAGCTACATGCTGGTCTGACGGGTAACCGGCGGTTAGTCTAACTGGACTTGTACTGAAGTTGCTCTTTTATTTATACTTCTCCTAATAAAAATCCGAATTGTGACAAAAGGAAAAACTACAAGGCAGCAAGCAACCAAATGGAAACAAGTTTGAAGAGAAAGAGTCTTCCAAAGAAAAATTCCACAATTGACCATTTCTTTCATTCTTTCTTTTTCACACGAAAAACCTTTTAATGGAAGTCACGTTGGTCACAATCAGAGTAAGTGCATTTCCTCAATGCGACAGCTAAACATGATCAAATTTCCTTTCAAAGAAAAAAGAAAAAACACTGTCTAACCGCGTTATCCACCAAAATATACAACAACACGGAGGAATTCTGCCTCTCAGACTTTTTCAGGCAGAATTTCAGAAACTCAAGCAAAGTTTTCTTTGAGAGAGTGATAACCAGTTTCAAGATCAAAAGCTAAATCGACCGGGTATTTCCTGTTGATCGATCGCCAAATTTCCAGGTCTGTCAGTAACTCTTCTTGATTAACAATACCTTCTGCAAGTATATATAAGTATATATACCGTTTTTCTTACCGGTGATTGACTTTTTTGTTTCATCAGAAAGATCTGCATATATACCTTATACAGCAACCATGTCAGGAAGACATGAACACAGATACTCATACTCAAGTGAAGAATCTGGAAACAGACACGAAGAAGAAAACCAATTAGTCCCTGTGGTGAACAACAATCAAGCACTAGTTCCAATGTACCAAAAACATGTTGCTCCACCTGGTACTTACGTTGTTCAGATCCCTAAAGATCAGATTTATCGCATCCCACCGCCAGAAAACGCTCGCCGCTTTGAGAATTACACGCGCAAGGGGAAGAAGAAAAGCGGTCCGAGCTGTTGTTGTTGTGGCCTCTTCTGGATTATAGGTATCCTCCTCTTTCTTGGTTTCCTTGCAGTCATCGCTTCAATTATCTTCTACATCGTTCTTCGTCCAAAGGCTCTGCAATATTCGGTCGAGAGTTTCTCCATTAAAGGCCTCGACGGAAATCTTACTTTGCCATCATCATCATCAACTCTGAAACTCTCACCGGAATTTAACGTCACCATGAAATCCCAGAATCCTAATGGAAAAATCAGTTTCTTTTATTTCACAGAAGGAAGCGAAGTTAGTGTTTCCTACTCTAAAGTTGAATTATCTACTGGTACATTCGAAACATTTTACCAGCCTACGAAAAATGCAACGGTTATTGAGATGGCGCTGAAAAGTAATAACGGAGTACAGATGTCAAATGAAACTCGTACATCGCTGATTGATCACAAGGAACTAGGTAATATTCCGTTTGAGTTGGATTTGAATGTGCCTGTTAAGGTCAAGGTTGGTTCTATCAAGACATGGAAGATGACCCTCAAAGTTCATTGCCATGTTTCAAAGAACGGGTTAAAGGTCAATTCAGCATTGGTTTCGAGCAAGTGTGGAGTTGAGGCAAAAGCTTTAGGTTAACCCTCCTGGGGTCTAATGTAATCAACAACAAAAAAAAAGATTAAATGATGATATTTTTACGGTTAGTTCAGAATTACGAGCTATGGTGAGAAATTGTTTACAGTTAGCAATTTGTTTGACATTGTGACTAATAAAGTTCTATGGCTTGTTATATTACAATGTTTTTTACACTTCATATATAGAGATGCTTTTTCATGTAAGAAAAAAAAAATGTAAATCGAATTTTGATTGAATATACAGTTCGTAATTTCTTATAATGAATCTTCATTTGTTTCTGATCAACCAATGATTTAAATGGGGTAATAGGTATGAACTATGAACTAAATAGATTGGTAACCGGAGAGACTCACCTCATGTTTGTTTACAATGTTAAGCTGTTTGGCACTCTGAATAACTCCACAATTGAATCAATCTCGAGAATCCTTCTATTACACTTGGTCCGGGAAACAGGTGAACTACAACAAAATCAGCAATTTTATTTAGTAAGACTGGCAAAAGCAAAACAAGAAGAAATCCTCACTACTTATGAGTGTTAATTAAGAAAGTGGCAATTCAAACCTGGATAGAAAGGGTTCCTTTGAGTTTCTGCAACTTCCTCTTCATCACCACCATCATCTTCATAACCGTACGCAAAGCGACCCGTGAGATAGAGACAAGTGTGTGGTAGAAGTCACTGTAGAGTGTACGAATAGTAATATATTACTATTAAGAAGCTGAGGCCAAAACAATTTGCTTCATGAATTATTTGAAATTGTACTAGTAAACTAATTTCTGGCTTCCAAAAACACTAAAGTACGTAAAAGAGTGTTACTAAGTGAGCAAGGGCCGGTTTATAGCCCCTTATTTTGATGCATCTCTGTTGCTATTCACCACATTCATCAGTATTATACAAAAATATATTGAGATAGAAAAGGAATTTAGGAGGAATTACTACTTCTTCCAGGAACCTTAACGAGTTGTGTGGTCAAATTATGAAGCCTTCAAAAAAGTGGCAAAGCTTTGGTCAGGAAGTATTCTGGGAAGTTACAGAAACTGGTTTTGATGCATTTCTATTTGAAGAATGCAAAACTCTGGTGTCTCAGTCAGTCACAAAACTCTGGAATCCAGACAATGCCATTCTCTAACAACCAAAAGAAGAAAACAAGAATAGATAGATATATAGAGGGGGACCAACAGACAAAAGTCTAAAAACACAGTCAATTTCAAGGCTCGATGAAAAAAAAGTTATCTAGACCCAGAGAAACAAAACTGGATAGATTTTTCTGGAGAATCAAATGGAAAGAAATTTCATTTCTTATATGATTTACATGTGAGAGGGAGAGGGAGAGCTAAAGAGTTAAGGCAGTACTTTGTTGATTTTAAATTTATGGTTCAATCTCTTATGAGTGTTTATTACATGGAAGGAAGCGCAGTTACCGTTTCTTACTCTAATGTTAAATTATCAACTGGTACATTCAAAACATTTTATCAGCCTACAAACAGTGCAACGGTTATTGCGTTAAAAAGTAATAATGGAGTAAAGATGTCAAATGAAACTCGTACATCGCTAATCGATCAACAGGAACTAGGTAATATCAGTTAGATTTGAATGTTACTGTTAAGGTCAAGGTTGGTTCTATCAAGACATGGACGATTACTCTTAAAGTTCATTGCAATGTTGGGTCAATTCAGCATTGGTTTCGAGCAAGTGTGGTGTCAAGGCAAAATCTTTAGGTCAACCCTTTGGGATTAATGTAAAAAAAAAAAGATAAAAATGTGGAAACTCTTACAGGTTAGTTCGGAAACAGTTTGTTTGACATTGTGACTAATAAAGTTCTATGGGTTGTTATATCAGAATGTTTTTTGTACTTCATATAGAGAGAGATGCAGCTTCTTCATGTAACAAAAAAATGTAAATCGAATTTTGATTGAATATAGTTCGCAAAAAAATTTATAATGAATCTTCTTCTGTTGGTGATCAACCAACGAGTTTATATAAATAGGTACCCGGAGTGACTCACCTCATGTTTGTTGACAATGTTATGCTGTTTGGCATTCTGAGTAACTCCACAATTGGATCAATTCTCAAGAATCCTTCATCACTGCTCAGCTTGGTCCCGGATACAAGAGAACTACAACAAATAAACAATTCTATTTAGTAAGACTGTGGCAACAGAGACACAAGAAGAAATTCTCACTACTTTGTGTTTTCAATAAGAAGATGACAATTCAAGACAAGTACCTGGGAATAAAGATGCTTCAAGCAGAAAGCAAATGCTCGTCGTGTGGATTATTAGAAATTTTCAGTGGTGTCATACAAAAGAAAAGAGGAAAATGCACCATACTAACTGGGATTGGCTCATCACAGTAAATGAAAAACGAGGAATCTGTGATTTACATTCTCCTCCACCAAGCTTCCCAATATTAGCTAGAGCTGCAATTCCCTTTTTTAATATTCCCCACACATACATGTGAACCAAAGGAGGAAGCTCTTAAACTGCCAGGAATTCCCTCCACGGGAAACTGCTACAACCACTCCTAGAGCTTCACTTCTCTATTTTCACCCTGTCCATGGGCAATTCCTTATCTTATCTAACTTTTCACCGATACTTATAGCTTCATCCACCATTCCATTAACAAGAAGAGCTTCTTTAAGATTATCATACAATTTCCCGGGAGGTCTTATCCCCAAATCCAGCATCTCTTGAAAATATCTGCAGGCATCATCCATCATATATTCATGGCAGAGACTATTGATCAAAGACGCAAACATATACATACACGGAACGACTCCTTTATCCTTCATCTCATCCCATACTTTTACAGCCAAGTCAACTCTCTCAACCTCTTGACATAACATCCTCACTATCATCGCGTAAGTATTGAGATTTGGTTCACACCCGAAATCACTTTCCATTCTCTGAAACAAAAAGTAGGCGTCTTCCGTTCTATTTAAACGTATCAGGTGATGAATTATTATGTCATAGGTCCTTGAATTCGGGCCAACACCTGTTCTTCTCATCTCTTCCACCAACTGATAAGCATCATTTAATCTCGTAGACCAACAGTACGATCCCACAACTGCATTATAGGTGGGTATTCCAAGAGGAGACACAGCCGCCTTGGCACGTTCAAAAATCTCCAATGCTTCACCCAATCTCATCTCACTCCCTAATCCACTAATCAAAGTACAGTAAACATGTGCACTTGGCCTGCATTTCTCATTCGCTTCAATCTCCCGCAACAACTCCAAGGCTTCATTATATTTCTTACACCTACAATAAGCCCCAATCAAAATCCCAAACGTCACAACATCTGGCTCGAACCCACCTTCATCTCTCATCTCCCTATACACTTCCTTCAACATCACCAAATTCCCTTCCTCACCCCATCCTTCCAAAAGCACCGTATACGTCTTCAAGTCCGCTGCAAACCTCTTCCTTCTCTTAACCATTTCATCAAACACTTCCTGCGCCTTCCTCACATTCTTCGACTTACACAATGTACCCAACAAACAATTCAAATCACACAACTCCTGTCTCAACCCATACCTCTCCATCTTCTCAAACGTATCGATCGCATCACTCGATCGCCTAGCTCTAGCGTACCGCCGCTCAATCAATCCGAACGTCTCATTAGTCAAAATCCCTCTAATCTTCATACTATAAACAATATCCCATATCAATTGAAACTGTTTGATTTTACCTAATGAATCAATCAATGCATTGTAAATTCCAGGTGTGTGCTCAAACCCTTGTTTGTGCTCAGCCCACCGGAAAAATGATAATGCTAATGCTCCTGAATTGGTTAGTTTCTTTAAAACTTGTTCAACTAATTCAACTGTGACGACATTGATACCTGAATCATCTAGTAATGAATGTGTAGTGTACCTGTTGAATGAAATGCTTTGCTGTGAGTTGTATTGATTCCTGGACAGGATTTTACAGAGTTTATCAATGTGATGTTGATGATTACTGCTGCTGCCATTATCAATTCTAGTAGGGTATTGAGGAGGAATTGGGTGTGTGTTTTTGCTGGAATCACCATGAATCCCTCTGAGGAATCCAAGAACATGAGTAGGATTAAGAAGAAATGATGAAGAGAAAAATGTCTCAAGTTTCAGGGGTTTTGATGAACAGGAGAGAAAAAACATTGTTGTTTGTTCGAGAGAAATGAAAGACACGTCTATAAATACTCCATCCGTCCCAGAAAAAGTGATACTTTCATTTTTCCTATAGTGAAAGTATCACTTTTCCTGAAACAGATATTAGCCAGAAACACAAATTGCAAGGAAAGAACTGTCTATGACACCCACAGTATCATAGCTGAAAGGGGTGCAAGTAATGAGCCACTCTACTCCATAGAAAAGAAAGTATTTACATTCCAAACTTTTTAAGGAAAAAATTTAATCAACAGCCCGTTTCTGAATCCAGTAACCATTCATGTCTCAAGCTATTTTACATATATCCCCAGAGATGTTGCGGCTCAGATTCGGGATTTAAAACTACCAACTACAATCATTCGTTAATATGGCAAGTGAAGAAAATCACATGTTGCTAAGCTCGTTGCTAAAGTTCGAAACAGAAAAAGACATATTTCCAAATAATCGCTTTTCTCCATCAGATGCTTCCGCAGCGCAATATTCTTTTAGAGTTTTCATCCTTCATAATAATCAACTAAACTGCTGCAGGACAACCTATTTAAGTGTAGCTTTCTCATGGGCCGAATGAATCAGTTAGCATAGTAATTCCTCCCACGGCCTGACCTCTGCTGCTGTTGTGGGGAACGTCTCGCAAATCCTCCACGCCGTCCAGCAGTATTATTCTGCTGAGACTGTATTCTCATCCTCTGTTCCTTCATGTTTGCAAATAAGGAGTCCAGAGTACCCTTCTGCCTTGGTTGCGCAACCATCCTTGCCTGAAACTGGAATTGTCCTTGCTGGTGCTGCTACACCACCAATAGAACCAACCGTTAAACTTTTGCACTTCAAATCAGGATATAGAGATACTATCACCAGTAAGTATCTATACAGAACATGATAGAATTAGTACCTTATTGACAAAGCCTACTTCAGCAGTCCTCTGAATTGATTGTGGAGCTCCAGTCCTGCACAAAGGAAGTAAATTGTCGTTGGAAACTAACCTTTTTATACTGCATAACATGAACAGAACCACCTCCGACTGTAGGATACCGCAGTTCAAAGCTTGGAACAAACTCACCAATGAACATTATATTGCTTCAAAACTAAAAACAAACTACACAAACCAATATAAACTCTGAGAGAACGCCGTCTTGTCCACGTGGAACTAAACAGGATCCTCCATCCAGGTATCATATATAACCCAGTGATTTAAAGTAAAACCAGCCAAGGACTCACAAGAGATCAAACTGACTACAACTTTTTTAAGCAAAAAAAGACCCAAGAGTACAAGAAAACTTTAAAGTACAGCTCCTCGACATGATTGATGAAAACAAATCAGACCAACTGCCAACCATGAGTTCGCGTTCGTTATGAGTGAGTACAACCATCTCCCAAATCAACTTGTGTTATCTCTGACTTCAAACTCGTTTTCTGACATAGGCCCAAATACTACCCAACTGCTTAGGTGCCCATCTACTCAAGATTGCCCATTTATCCTTTTAAGATCAATTAATCAACTGCTTAGGTAGTTAAGTGTCCATCTATTCAAGGCTGTCTATGTTTCCATGTCGAAGATCAACCATACAGGCTGATGCTCCTTCAGCAAATATTGAGTTTAATGGGGAGTATGAAGAAACCAGAAAAGTTTCGATGGATCAACATATAATCACAACCAAGAAAAAAGATGATGGATCCTTTCAAACTAGAAAGCAGGAGTGTGGTTAGGAGTAGAAATGTTGTGGTATAAATGCAGGGGGGAGTAAACTAATTCAACTGGAAACCTCCGTAAAGAGAATTAATTGTGTGTAAATAATTTCTGGGGGAAAAAGCAGTGTAAATAATTTCTGGGAGAAATAGCAGTGTAAATAATTTCTGGGAGAAATAGCAGTTCCAACAGCTGAGTAAGGTAGTTGACACTCCATACACATATAACGCTTGACAAACAATATCTCAACCACAGGGTTCGACCGAACTAATTTTCACATTAGCACCAGTATGTAACTTAACCCAGATGCATTAGTAGAATAATATGTGCAATGTTGACCCTAGTATGCATGATGTTGAAATTCCATTTAAAGGTACCCGCAAATCTTAACATCCGGTGACTTCTAATAAACCAGGCCTAGCAAAACCATGATGTGATGTACCATCAACCCGAAGAACCTCAGTAATATACTGCTTAAAAACGGCCAACTCCATAGACAACTAAACAGCATCATGCAATCTTGACTATATAATCACTTTCCATGCCACAAACACCAAGAACAATAAAACAGGAATCGAATCTCTTTGCATATACAGAATATGTAGCGAAAGAATCATATCCTGAACCCATAAACTTGTCATAACAATATCCCATCATCATGTAGCATGCGGTCCCAAACCAAACCACAGTGGCTAAAAAGGCTTCTTAAAGCCTCAGTAATCTACATTAACCGGAAGTACACGATATAATATCATCATTGGCAAAAGGAACCCACAATTACCTGTGTAAAAGACGAGCCAATAATTTCCATTATATAACTACTACTACATGATATATCAAACTAGACAACCCCAGGAATATATCAAACTAGACAACCCCAGGAATATTGTCTTACCTTTGCTTATTCCAGTTACCCAGCCTGGTACGGTTAAAAGGTCTAATATTGCGAGCAGGAGCCACTCCAGCTTTCTTTGCAACCTCAGCAGCTAAAGGAAAATGGCTATTCCCTTGGAAACTTGACCTTCTCTGAGCAAGTGCTCCCTGTTTACGATTACAAATTTCAGCAACCCCTTAGATAACCCAAACCCAACACACACTTTCCATAAATATATAAAAACACAAGGGTGAATAAGCCCCATCTTCCACAATACCTGTCGAAGAGATGACCTAGAATCCATGAACTGCCTCACTTTCAAAGGGTTCCCTCTACCACCATGTCCTTGGAGATTACCAAGACCAAATCTCTGGTTTTTATTCTGCAAACCACCATATTACTCCACATAAGTATAACAACACAAATACAATATAACTCAGAAAGCTATCACCACCCACATCAGCATCCAACACCACCACAATCCGCCACCTTCACCACTCCTACCAACGGAATCAACCACCTCCACCTCCACCCTCATCCCCACCCATACTAACATCCACCACCGCCACACTAATACAACATCACTAAAACCCAAATCCATTCAAACAATAATCAAAAACCATTACTTACAGGAAGTCGGTGATTTTTAAGTCCTCCTCTCTGTGCTGGTTTCTTGGACATCTTGATAATTTGATCTAATGTCATATCCATCTTCTTCTCTGTTAGAGCAATCGCTTCACTTGTAAGTGGTTTCAAAGTCTCCGCCATCTACACAAATCAAACAAAATCAACATAAATCACAAAAATTCAATATCAACGAACAAACCCTAGAAAAAACGAAAACGAAATCGATTTTTTTGATGATTTCGATGTACATACCGATTAGATGAGCTACGAAAATTGAAGAAATTGATCGATTGAGTGGAGGAAGGAGATTTGATTAATCTTGTATTGAGAAATTATTAGGGCAAATTTCTGAGAAGAGAAGAGAAGAAAATTAGGGGTTTTTCGTTTTTTTGGGAGAGATGAGATAATGATAATGAAGAGAATTACTATTGGGTTTATTTATTTATAGGGGAGAAGTTATGAGAAAGCGCGTTGCGTAATAAGCCTGCCTAGGTAAAAAAGTTGGTGGTTGTTTGTGGTAAAATTTGATTTCAGGTCGGATTTGGAAAGAAAGATAAGAAAAGACAGAGTGCAAGACTGTTGGATTGAGCTGGATGATGAGTCGATGGTTGACAACTTGACATGATATATAGTACGATTAACAAGAATTCAAGTCATCGAACCTTTTCTTTTAAAGCAGGTAAAGTTTGTTTGGCAACCAGAAGCAAAGCATGTTTGGTAACTCTGCTTTCCAAAAATCAAAAGCGAGGTCTTTTAAGAGGATATTCAGATATCAGAAGTGTTTCTGATTTCCCGGAAGCAGAATTTTAATCTCGAAAGCAAAAAATGTACTTATTTAGGCATTACTAAGTTACTTTTGAATTCTAAAAGTTAAAAAAAAAAGTCTGAGTTAGCTGTAAATACAATTTCAAAATGATTTCTACAAGCAAAAAAGACAAGGAAAAAAAAAAAGTTTACTTGAAGCAAACTGAATTTCTATGTCAATCTAAGAAAGTGTCCATCTATATAATTTAAAGATCTGAGTTTTGGTTCTAGAGACTCGAATACCCATGAAGGGGGAAAATGGCTTTGTTCTTTCTTATGATATTTCTCGGTATCACTCACAACATATCATTCCACGTCATCTGGTATGGTTCTGTGTTCGAAGGCATATCACTTGTGTAAACTACCAATGGTTGAACGAGCAATGTGTGCTGATTCTCTTCGTAGCTTATTTGAGCCTATGAAAGTTGAACCCAAAAGAACCAACGCTTTCAAGCATCCATCTATATCGGCAAATTCAAAGTAATTCATCTCAATTTTCTCAAACATCTGAACTGTTAGAAACACTTCTTCTTCCTGAAATCCATACAGTGCAAACTTTACGAAGCGCATAAGGGTTGGTTCACTTTATACAAATAGAAAATGTTGTAAAACTTCTTCATCATTAGTTTCACATCTAGTTCACGGCATTTGTTTAGTGTCTTGGCTTAGGACATACCAAAACTAAAACAAAATAAATCGATATTTATGTGTAAGAAGTTCATGAATTTATCATGTCTAGATAACAACATAAACATTAGAGGTGACTGCACACGACTCTTACGATCAGGGAACTTTTAGAAAAGTAGCAGCTAAATTCAAAACCAAATTCACCAAATGGTTGCAAAACCGTGGAATACTTCAAAATTTTCCAGAGAGACATTGGCCGGAGAAAACTTATAATTGAGGTTTCGGGGGAAAAAAAATTATTTAAAGTATACACATTTGTTTTCAAATAGTAATATTTTTTAGCCTCTAGACTATAATAATCGATCATCAGACGGTAACGAAACAATACGTAGGAAAATAGTGATAGACACATTTTTGTGTCTGAATTGTCCTCAGTGTCTCTATTGTTAGTGCTTGATTTTGTACTTATTATGGTCTTTTTATGATTGTGTAGGTGTTTTTGGAGAAATACACTTGTGTGAAAAAATTGCTCAAAAAGTGCTATTTGGACCCCCGGAGAAAATTACTAAAGGCACACTCACTTTGGATAAGGGGCACCTCAGTTGGGCACCTGCTATTAGCACCCCCAGTTTCGTTAGGGGGACGCCATCTTCATCGTTTGAATGTTGGTTTTTGCGGGAAGCTGATTCTTTCACCTGCGACATATTCTGTTTTGGATATTGGAGGAATTGCAGTGAGACTCAATCACTGTTTTCGATTGGGATGAACTTGTTAGGCCCAAACAGGGTTGGTATGGGCTTTTGGTTCGATTAGTATTGGCTGAATCGTCGGAAGTAAAGAAATCAGAGACGTGCACTTTTTCCCGTGAAATAATCTTGGGGATTTTCTTATCTTTGGAAGGTGGCGTGTGTGTTCTGCGAGTTGTACATACTCTAGAATACGTATTCTGCATGATTGGAGTTTGCCAGCGACAAAATAACGCGTGAAGGAACTGTAAAAGAAATTATTCCCGTGACTGGAAAATGAGAATAATCGAATTCAATGAAGGATATCTGGAGTTATGGAGAGGATTTTCGATGTTGTTGACTATATATAGGGTACCAAGGTGTTTCAGAGGGGGACATAGGGTTTGGGGGAGTTTAGAGGATAACAGAGTGAGGATTGATCGAGTTGCAGAGATGAGTTTTCTGCTGCTGGTTGAAGAACATACGAAGAACATTAGACCCAAAAAGACAGTCGTTCATGCTACAGTGTTAACGACAAAATTGTAAGGGTCGTATAGCTACAGTGACAGTGACGCTATATTTGTATTGTTCTTTGTAACACAATTTCGCAACAATTATAATAATTACAAAAACCCGGTTTTAATCATTTTCTCCCATTTTCATCATTTGTAAACACTTTTGAGCCATGAATAAAAATTTTAAGTGTGTTTTCGACGTGATGAGCTAAACCCATCCTCTGGGGCGACGGAGGAAGCTATTTCGCCAATGAAAAGTGGTAATCTCTATTTTATTTAATTTATATGATTATTTGCCTTGATAAATAAATAGATAAAATGGTTTTGTTAAACAATTGTTATTTCAATTGATGGAGCATGCTAGCCTAGGGTTTTGATGTCCGGTACTTTCGATCTACAATTGTTATTTCTAAAAATCAACTTTTGAAATATTAAGAATTAATTTGAATGAAGGATTTGCATAATTATAATTAAAGAATATAAATCACTTTGATATTGGTAATTAGTGGAATACATAGCCCCCAGTCTTCTCCATATTTTTCATATCACTTTTATTTAAGTTTGCTATATTTTTAATTAAAATTAAGTCTAAAATCTGCTTTCACAAGTCTTGAACGAACTATTTACTACAACTCAATTGAAAATCATATCAATTTTTGGCGCCGCCGACGCGGACTTGTATTTAGGCTAGAGTTTTTAGATTTTTTTTTTCTTTTTTAGGTTTTCCTTTGTTTTTTTGGGTTTTTGTCTTTTCCTTACAGAATTTGGAATTTGGAGCGAAAGAAAATTTTGCCAAAGCTTTTGGTGAATACTTAAAGACTTGGAGTAAAAGGCAAAACGAAAGGAGCGAAAGAAGAAGATTTTTTTAAAAGAGAGGAAAAAAAAAAGAGAGATACATTTTTTTTTTTAGACTTTCCTTTTCTTTTGCACTTGTTGGAATCCGAGCAACAAGCTGGGCACCAAACCCCTTCTGAATCACAATCCCTAGTCTATGAAAAAAGAAATTACATCGCTTAGCGTTAACATCAAATCTAGACAGGTGATTTTGCAGTCTCTTTAAAAATTCAACTGTATCGTCTCCAATTTCACCAAACGTGGAAAAAGCCAAAGCACCAAACCCATAACCTTGAGCTACACATTTATCAAGATATTTTTTTATTTTTACGCATAATGGCATTACTTAAGGCAAGACCTGGCTGGAAAGCACGAACTCCACCACCCAGAAAAGGGGACACCAGGTAACATCAAAACACATGTCACGACCATTATCCCAATTATAGAAAAAAATATTTGCAGGTCGTAAATCGTCACCCTCATTAGAAATAAGACCCAAAGAGACTTCTTTCCTAGCGGGAACACTAGCACGAAAACACATATCAGCAATGGTATCACGAACAAGGTCATGCCGAAATTTAAGCCCCACCTCATGGGAACAATGCAAGGCATGGTCTCCATAACAATCCATGTCACAATTGCAGAATGCACACTGGCTGCCTTCAGAAAATAGGGGAATACCCAACCGGTAACAGAGGACAACACTAAATTGTCGCGCACCCACTCTCTGATTAAGGCCCTCGATGGGAAGAGCTTTAAGGAAGTCTTGACTCTTGAGCATGTCTGGATTTGTTACATTGCCACGAGAGCACAATCACGCTCGAGACATTGAGAATTTCAAGGCATGTCCTTCATAACAACCTCAAAATATTTAACCGCCGTACTTTCATGGGATGGGGGCAAGAAAGTCGATGTTGGTATCAGGACACACACTGGAAAACAAGTCAACGGCTCGTTGCAAACCAAGATCCAAACCTTGCAGACAAAATTTTCGCAAGATAACGGATTGGAAAGGCTGAGTTTGGATAACAGACGCCAAATAACAATAATGTAAAGCATCGGCCATAAAATATAAGCCCAGGCCCCCATATCTAAGAGGAAGCGAGGCTAAACGAAGTTGTAACGGTCCCATACCTGGTCCATCATTCGCTACAATGTGACGCAGGTGCAAAGCAAGGTGGACTTTGGACTTTATTTTTTGGACTTTGGACTTTAAACTTTGGGACATTATTTTTAAACCCTACGGAAGGGTAGTTTAAATATAAATTATGTGCAGAGAAGGACGGCGATTACGATATCGCCTCGGCCCCTGGGTTCGTACATGACATAGGAGTCGTGGCCCGAGTCAACTACAACGGTTCATCCCCGTCCGGAACGGGGAGGTAAGTTTGTCGAAACACTCGCGAATCCTCGTCGGTGAGTTACCGTATTCCTTCGTTTGCATATATCCGAGGAATTGAAAACTACGCTTTAATTTCCTAGTAAAGGGCAAGGACTGGCCATATAAGATAAGGGTTCGGATTTCATCACCGTTCTCTTCTTGCCCGCCTTAGGAAAACGATACTTAACGCGAACCTAAACTTTAAAATTTGGAATAGAACGAGACCTATAGAGTAACGAGCTTAATAGGAAAGTCGTTCGAAAAATATTGGTTACTCTTTTAAGCATACTTCGAAGTTCATGATGGTTTCTGTGAGTTAAATGTGTGACTGCGCCGCATTGTAATGCGGTGAGGCCTTGTGTATCAAAGCTCCACGCAGCTTCCCTCGCCTCTATTCAACTTACTTCAACTCGGATTGATTCCAGAGAGGTTTGCTCGATTTTAACGAGTTCCTTTTCGAAATATTAGAAGTGGTCTAGAAACAATCTAAGTGGAGCCATCATGCTTTTTGTTTGCTAGAAATCATTAGGTTTGCTGTGGTGGAGTCAGCCTTGTTTGTGTTTGCATAGAACTTCCTTTCCTTTTAGGATTTTTCTTTTTTTTTTTGTTATTCTAGTGTACGCCCGAGGTTATTAGAGAGCGGGCTTGGAAAAGAGACAATCTAGGTCGATTGATTAGTGAAAAACCTAGTAATTCTTCTTATGGAAGCGGGGAGCTCGAAGAATCTTCTTTTGAGAGCCCCGTTTTTGGAAACTTCAGTTTTGAGAATCATCTCTTCGTGAGGAAAGTACCCCTAGTACTTCCAGGTTGTGCAACGATGGCAACTTTGAAAGATTACATGTTCCCAACTAGGACCAACCGAGCTTCGTGCATTAAATTGCCAGCCAATACGGCTACTTTCGAGATAAAACCTAGTATTCTTCAGATGATCCTATATTCTTAGGAAAAGATGATGAGAACCCTTATTTTCATATTAGGGACTTTGAGGAAATTTGTGGGGACAGCTTAGAATAAAAGACCTTACCGATGAAGTTTTGAAACTTAAGATGTTCCCCTTTTCCTTGAAAGATAAAGCCAAGACCTCGGCTAAACAACCTACCATCCGAATTCATTGAAACATGGCAGAACTTATTGCTAATTTCTATATGAAATTCTACCCTAAGCATAAAACTGAAATTGTTAGGTAAAATTAGTTCCGAGTGTGCAACAAGAGGGAGAGTCTCTTTATAGGTTTTTAGAGAGATTCAATGATCTCCTATCCCAGTGTCCTCACCATGGATTTGATAAGATGAAACTTGTAGAGATTATTTATGATGGTTTAGACTATTCGACCAAAGCCATGGTCGAGTCTTTGTCTTATTTCTTGAGTTCACTAATAAAAGTGCCGAGGATGCCTTTACCTTCTTAGGAGTTGTTCTTTGAGAAATCCCAACAGTGGAAGTCTTGTGTTGAACCCCCTAAAAGACTCTTGGTTAATAGAAGTAGCACCAATATGGTAGATACGAGTTTTGCGTCAGATGCTAAGTTTGCTTCTTTGTCTAGAATGTTAGAAGCTTTGGAAATGGGTCAGTCTAAAAATGGTTCCCTTGTTGAACCTAATAGAACCTCTCAAGTCTCTAGTTGTGGAATAGACCCCGATAACTCATTTTGGGAAGGTCAGGTTAGTGAATAGCAAGCTCATGTTGTCTGTAACAATGCTAGGTTTGAGAACCGTCATAAGTTTGACCCATACTCAGAGACCTACAATCCTGGTTGGAGAAACCATCCTAATTTTTCTTGGTCTAAGGGACAAAATCAAGGTTAGTCTAGTAATTCTCAGCCTCCCTCAGGTTTTGGTTATGCTAAGAACTCTTGTGTCAACCCAGCTTCGTAACCCTTCGGATAAAAAGATCACAAGTTTAGAAGAGACTCTCGCCTCGTTTATTAAAAGCTCTGAAAAGATCAACCAAATGGTTGCGCAAGGGATAAAATAAAGTAAGAGTATAGGTTATGCTAACTCTCAGGATATTTCCGAGTTGAAAACCCACGTTAGTCAGATAAATGAGTCTTTGAGGGAAAAAGGTAAGTTTCCTAGTCAAACTCAACCCAATCCTAGAGGAGTTCATCAAGTAGGTGAAGGAACATCCCATCATGTGAATGCTATTAAAACCCTTAGGAGTGGTAGAGTGATAAACAACAAGGTTTCCACGCCTGATAGTGAACATGTTGTAGTTCACCCTTCCGAACTTAAACCGATGAGACTGATAGAGTCTCTAAAGAGACCAATGAGGGTCATATTGAGCCAGGCTTTGTTCCCAGAGACCCGTTCCCCCAGCTGCTAGTTCCAACTAAGAGGGAGTGAAACTTTAATGATATATTGGAGGTTTTTAAGCAGGTAACTATCAACCTTCCATTATTAGATGCAATTAAGCAGATTCCCGCTTATGCCAAGTTTCTTAAGGATATGTGTACGTGAAAGCGGAAGCTTAGTGTCCAGAAGAAAGCCTTTCTAGCTAGTCACGTGAGTTCTATTATTCAGAATACCACCACTCCTAAGTATAAATACCCAGGGTCCCCTACTATTTCTTGCACAATAGGTAAATACCATGTTGAGAAAGCGTTGCTTGACTTAGGAGCCAGTGTAAACTTACTCTCATACCATGTGTACCTTAAGCTAGGACTTGGTGAGATGAAACCTACCCAGATGACACTCCAGTTAGCTGATAGGTCCGTTAAAATCCCTCGTGGTGTAATCGAGGATGTTATTATAGAGGTCGACAAGTTTATATATCCAGTGGATTTTGTTATCCTAGATACCCAACCTCGTCCCCGACCTGCAGAACCAATACCGGTGATTTTAGGTCGTTTTGTTTTTAGCTACATCCAATGCGATCATTAACTGTCGAAATGGTATTATGAACTTGTCTTTCGACAATATGACTATTGAGATGAACATTTTTAATATTAGTAAGTTACCCTCTGAATTAGATGACTCAAACATAGAAGAGGTGCACATGATAGGAACATTAGTCGAGGAGTCATTACCAAACACTTTGTTAGAAGATCCATTAGAGAAATGCCTAGCTCACTTTGGGATTGATTTTGATGATGATAATGTGATTAATGAGGTAAATGCTTTGTTAGATTCAACCCCTTTGTTAGACACTAGTAATGGATGGAAACCTAAGTTCGAACCACTACCAGTTTCTAAGTCTACCCTAGTTCCTTCGTTAGAAGAGCCTCCTAAGTTGGACCTTAAACAACTACCTACCTTGAAGTATGTGTTTTTAGGCCCATCTGAAACTTTACCTGTAATTGTAACATCCGACTTGGATAGTGATCAGGAAAGTAGGCTAGTAACCGTCCTTCAAAACAACAAGGAAGCTTTAGGGTGGACTATAGCAGACATTAAGGGTATAAGTCCCACTGTTTGTATGCATCAGATCTATTTAGAGAGTGACACCAAACCTTCTAGGGAGATGCAACGTAGACTGAACCCAAATATGAAAGAAGTAGTTCGAACCGAGGTTCTTAAGTTGTTAGATGCGTGCATTATCTACCCCATTTCGCATGCAAGTGGGTCACCCTGCTTCGTGTTGTTCCCAAGAAATCCGGTATTACTATAGTCCATAATGATAATAATGAGTTAATCCCAACCCGAGTGACCACGGGTTGGCGTGTTTGTATTGATTATAGGAAATTGAACAATGTCACTAGGAAGGACCACTTTCCCCTTCCCTTCATCGACCAGATGCTAGAGAGATTAGCTGGACATAGTCATTACTGCTTTTTAGATGGCTACTCTGGTTATAATCAGATCGTTATTTCCCCAGAAAACCAGGAGAAAACCACTTTTACCTGTCCCTTTGGTACCTTTGCGTACAGACGCATGCCTTTCGGTCTATGTAACGCCCCTGCGACTTTTCAGAGTTGCATGATGAGCATATTTTAAGATATGATAGAACGGTTCTTAGAGGTCTTTATGGATGATTTTTCAATGTTTGGTTCATATTTCGATGAGTGCTTGCATCATTTGTCATTAGTGTTGACTAGGTGTATGGAAAAGAATCTAGTGCTTAATTGGGAGAAATGTCATTGGTTCGATCAGGAATTGTTTTAGGGCATATCGTATCTTCTAAGGGTATAGAGGTAGATAAAGCCAAAGTTGACCTTATCACGACTTTACAGTCCCAAAACCGTAAGAGATATTAGGTCATTCTTAGGGCATGCAGGTTTTTATCGTCGATTCATTAAGGATTTTAGCTTGATTTCTAGACCTCTTTGCAATTTGCTTGCAAAAGATGTTAAGTTTATATTTGATGATTCTTGTTTAGAGGCTTTTGAGAAGCTTAAGACTTTACTCACTACCGCCCCCATAGTCCAGGCACCCAACTGGAACCTACCCTTTGAGATCATGTGTGATGCTTTAGATTATGCTATTGGTGTTGTGCTAGGTCAGCTAGAAAACAAATTACTTCATGTGATTTACTACGCTAGAAAAACTCTGAATGATGCCCATTTGAACTATACCACTACGGAGAAGGAACTGTTAGCTAGCCATTGTGTTTGCCTTAGACAAGTTTAGACCCTATCTCTTAGGTTCTAAGGTTATAATCTTCAATGATCATGCTGCTTTGAAGTATCTTCTTTCCAAGAAGGATACTAAACCTAGATTGATTAGATGGATCCTCTTGTTACAGAATTTTTCTTAGACATTAGAGACAAAAAGGTGCGAGAAAATGTAGTAAGACCACTTGTCTAGGCTTGTTGTGGATACCCCCGATGATTCTCATCCCGTTATGGATAGTTTTCCGATGAACAACTGTTCTTTGTTACCCAATTACCTTGGTATGCGAATATAGTGAACTATCTTTTCTTTGGTCGAATTCCCCAACATTAGTGTAAACAAGATCGTTCTAGGTTTTTAGCCGAGGTTAAGCACTTCTTTTGGGATGATCCTTATTTGTTTAAGTATTTTCCGGACAGCATTATTAGGAGATGTATACCCGAGAGTGACTAGTCAAGATTATTTCCTTTTGTCATGATCATGCTTGTGGGGGTCACTTTAGTGCTAAGAAGACTGCTGCTAAGATATTTCAGTGTGGATTCTACTGGCCTTCGTTGTTTAAAGACTCCCACAGTTACTGTGTTACTTGTGAACGTTTCTAGAAATTAGGAACCATTTCCCGTAGGAACATGATGCCCTTGAACCCTATTTTAGTTGTTGAGGTCTTTGATGTGTGGGGTATTGACTTTATGGGTCCGTTTCCTAATTCTTTTGGTAACTTATACATCCTTGTCGTTGTAGACTATGTCTCTAAGTGGATTGAGGCGGTTGCGTGTAAGACCAATGACCATAGGGTTGTGATTGAGTTCTTGAAAAATAATATACTTACACGTTTTGGTACACCGCGAGCTATAATTAGTGATGGAGGGTCGCACTTTTGTAATGGACCTTTTAGGCTTTTGATGAAGAAATATGGTATTACACATAAGGTAGCTACCCCGTATCATCCACAAACTAGTGGTCAAGTAGAGATTTCCAATAGGGAGATAAAACATATATTAGAGAAAACAGTTATTCCTAATCGGAAAGGCTGGTCGTCTAGGCTTACTGATGCCTTATGGGCTTACCGTACTGCGTTTAAGACCCCCATTGGAATGTCTCCTTATCGGCTTGTGTATGGCAAGGCATGTCACTTACCTGTTGAGTTAGAACATAGAGCATATTGTGCTGTTAAGCAGCTAAATTTTTCACTTGACAAGGTAAGAGCCCATAGGAAACTCCATCTCAATGAGTTGGAAGAGATTCGTATAGATGCTTACGATAGTGCTAAGGAGTATAAGAACAAAATGAAACTTGTGCATGATAGAAATATTTTATGGAAGTCATTTTCTCCAGGTCAAAAAGTTCTTCTGTATGATACCCGCTTGCATCTTTTCCCTGGGAAGTTACGTTCTCGGTGGACGGGTCCTTTTATTGTTGGCTGGTGTCTTTCCTCATGGAGTTTGTTGAGATCGAGACACCGGATGGTAGTAGTTATTCGAAGGTTAACGGTCAGAGATTGAAACCTTTTTTAGAGCCCTTTCCTACAGGTGATGTTGAGGAGGTCCCTCTGAAGGACCCCGTTTACCCTTGATTAACCATCAAGGCGATTTGTATGTTGTATATTAGTTTTTGATTTCTCTCTTCACCCAGGTACTACCTTTCCGACTTCTCTCTTTACTGATTCCTCATGTTACTTTTTTTTTTTTTTGGTATTGCTCTTTCATTAGAAACATTAAGGACAATGTTAGATTTAAGTTTGGGGGTGAGGAAGAAACTTTTTGTTAGCTCTTTGTTAGCTTTGAGTTGAAATAAATAAACTCCAGAACCTAGAAATTTATGGTTATTAACGTTGGCACTAACCAATCTAAGTGGATGGGAACATCTTGGTTGTAGGAGTTGAGGAACCAGTCTGATTAGATGGAAACATATAAAGAGTCTATTCATAAAAGCACAGAGCTCGGGTGTTAGAATTAAAAAAAAAACATGGTAGTTTCGCCATATCTCGTTGAATCCTTTTCACCTTCGGTTTTTATTTTATTTTTCTTTTAAGTGATTTGTTGGGGCACACGATTCAAGTTGTTACCATTTCTAGGGTGAAATAGATTGATTCAAGTTGTTACCATTGTTAATATAGCTTCTAGTTTTCAATCTTCTGCACCCCTCGTTGTTGCAGCTAGACCCTCCCCATCTGCTTCTAGGTCTAGGGATTCCATTACATATGGGAATCAATCTTCTGCAACAACTTCAGTCGCACCTAGACCTCCACCTTACCCAGATACGACAACTCCACAGCATGCTCCCATCAATGCAGCTACTCATGTTGTTACAGCCCCTGATACCGCAACTCCACAGCATGCTCCCATCATTGCAGCTACACCTGTTGCTACGGCTCTTGCGATTCAACTTTCTACAATCCCATCAGTGTGCACTCCCATCAATGATGTTAGTTCTGTTGCTGCAGATTCAGCGATTCAATTTTATGCAATTCCATCAGCGTGCAACATAGGCTATTCAGTGTCGTCGTCTAGTGTTGTCGACTCGAAATTTCACCAATGCCCCTTTGCTGGGTTAGAAATGGCGTGGGAGGGAGGGGTTATATCAAGGGTTACCTTCTCACACATCTCAGAGACAATCATTACCCACGGAGGAGGCCAAAGAGAAATGTCGACTGAGGATCAAGAATGATTTGGCTGTATATCATGCCTGGGAGACATCACTGCTAAGTATGAAAATGTGGCTTTGCCACCGCTGTATGCTCATACATGGTTGGAAGAAGAAGTGTGCCATGCACAAGGGTGATGAAACTCAGTATTCGTTGAAATGAAGGACTATCGACTTCCTTATTCATGGTATTCCACGACCTGCTGCCCCTACTGTTGACGGTGGTGTTACGGACTTGGCTGGAGTTTCTGTGACATTTGTGCTCCCTCTGATTGATCTTGCTTTGCTTGACAAGGTTTTATGTTGCCAAATCTCAACTGTCAGCAGCATTCCCGCTAAATGCAGGCTCAGTTTTGCTAGAGTTTTTGCTGCAGAAATCCAGAGAGTAGTTCATAATCCTGTGGATATCTCCTGCTGGATTAAGCTCTTGTTGTTTCCTGTGTGTACGTTGCGGTGTTACAACCCACATGCAGCAAAGAAGAACATTCAGGCACTAGGAAGAGGTTGAAGGTGGATGCGATCCTTTCGGCTTTGAAGCAGTGGACGAAACGGATGGATGTGCGTCTCTGGTTCAAGATGCTTTGGAAGAACATGAGTCTATACAGAAGCTAAGGGCTAAGGAAAATAAAAGGACACCTCGTGCTAAGTCAGAAGAGGATTTTGAAAAGGCTAATCTCCAGGTATGCCGTAGGAAATTGAGTAACGGTTTATATACGACTGCGATTCGCACTTTGACTTCAAGTGGTGTTGCTTCTCCTGACGAAGCCATTTTGTGTGAGTTGCAAGTTATGCATCCATACGCGCCACCCCATGCCCGATACCCCCTTTTGATTGCCCATACGCCCTTCGTCGCATCTAAAGATTTGGTCTTGGATAAGATGAAAAGTTTTCCTAGAGGGACATCGTGCGGAAGAGATGGTCTTCGGGCCCAACACCTTATTGATGCATTGGGAGGGGCTGCTGCAGCGGTTTCAAGTGAGCTCATTACCTCCATTTCGGACCTTGTGAACATTTGGCTCTCAGGGGGTTGTACGCAAGTGCTGGGTGAGTTCATAGCTTCGGCCCCCCCTCACACCTCTTGTTAAACCTAATGGTGGCATCCGTCTGATTGTCGTGGGCACTATCTGGAGACGTATGGTCTCCAAAGTAGCTGCCATGTCGGTAAAGAATTGGATAGCTATATTGGTGACTATCAGTTTGGCGTTGGGGTACCTTGTGGTGGTGAAGCCATTCTTCATGAAGTTAACCGGCTCCTAGAAGTCAAGGGAAACTCTACTTCCATGTCTATGCTTCTGGTGGACTTCTCTAACGCCTTCAACCTGGTAAGTAGGTCTGCTATGATTAGAGATGTTATAAAGAATTGTCCTTCGATCTCGAGGTGGGTGGAGTTTTGTTATGTGTCTCCTGCTAGGCTATATTATATGGATAAAACTCTCTCTTCTGCTCAGGGAGTTCAACAAGGGGATCCTCTTGGTCCCATGTTATTTTCTTTGACACTGCACCCCCTCATACATATGATCGCTTAGAGGTGCACCTTGGATCTTCAGGCTTGGTATTTAGACGATCGTACCATAGTAGGAGATACTTTGATGGGCTAAGGCCTTGGACATTATCCAGTAGGAAGGTGTTCGCTTGGGGTTGCATCTCAATGTTTCTAAGTCGGAGCTCTTCTGGCCTTAGGTTGATAGTAGAGGTTTAGTTGATGGTGTTTTCCCACCTAACTTATATCGTCCCCCCGATGGTGTTAAGTTATTAGGTGGGCAAGTTAGTCGGGATCCCCAGTTCTGCAGAAACATGGTTGTCAAGAGGGTACAGAAGACTATTGCATTGATGGATGCGGTGATGAAGTTAAAGGACCCACAAGGGGAGTTTCTTTTGCTAAGGAACTGTTCTGGTGTCTCTAGGTTATATTTCTCCATGCGTACTACTAAACCTGAGTTTTTGGACGAGGCACAAGTGGTTTTTGATAACCATCTTAGACAGTTTCTTAGACACTTGGTTATGGGGGACGGTCCAGGTTTTGGTTTGTTGCAGCAGAGACTAGTTACGCTTCTCATTAAGGATGGTGGTTTGGGGGTGTACACTATGGAGGACACGAAGCAGTATTGTAGACTAGGGCTGTCACAATGGGTACCCATTACCCGGAGCCGGAACCGGACCCGCTAGTTTCGGGTCCGGTTCTGGGTCCTAAAGTTGGACCCATTAGCAACGTAGGACCCGATTGGACCCGAATGTTAACGGGTCCAAACGGGTAATACCCGTCGGGTACCCGCGGGTAATGGGTACCCGGTTATTTATTCTTTCATTCATATTTTTAGGAAAATTATAGGTATATTCCTTGTTTGGGCTTTGATTTTTTTTCCATTTTTCATACTTTTCTTACATTAGTCTTTATTTAGTACATTAATAAAGAAATAATAATAAATTTTTATAAAAATAATTTAGATTCAAGTTAAAAAGAGAAAGAAATTAAGTTTTTAAGATTTTCTTTATAGGTTTTTTAATACCCAACGGTACGAAGCAACGGTACAGGTACTTTAAACGGGTCCGGTTCTGGGTCCACATATTTAGGAACCGGACCCGACATTTATAAGTAGGGTCCGGGTCCGGGTCTAGTGATACCCGGGAGGACCCGGACCCATTGACAGCCCTATTATTGTTATGTAGCTTCTTGTTTCCAGGCGAGATCTCAGCAGGGGACCATCCCTGAGACATTCTGGGGTTTCGGGCCCAAGCTCCAGTTTTGAGTACGCTTTGACATGCTTCAAACAGGTATGTGGTATTGGTGATTCTTTTTTACGCATTGATGATACTGCCCCCCACTCTATGAGCTCTTTGGCAGTCAAATACTTTGATGCGGTGAAGAAAAACATACCCATCCAGCTCAACATGTCGAAGCGTGATTCAGCCCTCTGGCAGAGTAACAGGGTTAGCCATGCTCAAGATTTCTTGTTGGCGATGCCTATTGACGGGATTAATCAGACAATTGGTGCCAGACAGTTTCGTGATATTCTGCAATACAGGCTCGGGATTCGCCTCTTTGAGAATGGTGACTTGTGCTCTGTTTGTGGTGTTGGGATGGATATCTTTGGGGATCATGCCTTGCACTGCAAGCAAGTGGTCGGGATCAAATACATGCATGACCTAATGTGCGATACCTTTGCAAACATTTGCTATCGTGCGAGTGTTCCATCCAGAAAGGAAGTAGACTTGGGGCTCCTTTCGAATGATGGTTCGGTTTACTCCCAGCGGATATCCTTGTGTATGGCTTGGATAATGGCTACGATACGTGCTTATATGTCACAGTGGTTTTCCCCTTCACTGGCGCTTGGGAGCGTAATTTAGATCTTGGTCGGGCTATGGATAATGCGGTGGCGACAAAGAGGGCCAAGTATTTAGAGAAATGTAAGTGTCAGAAGCTGGGGTTTGGGGTTCTTGCTTTCACTACCTTAGGCGGATTAGGGAGTGATACGAAGGAGTTCCTGAAGAGGTTGCGAAACTATATGGCTAGTCATGATGAGAACGTTTCTATTGTAGATTTTATTTTTCATAGGATAGGTGTGGTTCTTAATAAAGGGATTGGAGCACAGCTTTTTGCCAGACTTCCATCCAATAGTTGTAAACTCCTTATTGCTGATGATGATTAATAAATTTTCAATTTAAATAAAATGAAAAAAAAAAAAGAAAAGAAAAAGAATTGAGACCAGACCATCAGACCAATCGGAATAAATTCAATAAAGTCGACCACTGGTGCCCTTGTATATGCCAGTTATGTTGACCTAGAGTTAGGATTATAACCCGCTAGTTCCCTTGTATTTGCCAGCTGTGTTGATATTAGTCATACCGGTATCTCAGTCCATTAGGATAGGTTCATCCTAGTAGTGGCCTTCAGACAGATATGAGAAACACCGTTTACCTTAGTCAAACCATCTACGTTTTTCTCTACATCCGTCTTCTTAATCTTTCCATGTGATTAGTTGACTCCGGTTATGATGTCCAGAAACTATCGGAGTAGAGCTCTGTGACTTATGTATGAATTTTAGTATGCTTGAGTGCAAACTCGTGCACAGCAATTGGAATTTCGCATCAGGGTACTTCCTCCTACTGTCAATGATTGTATGCCAACCAAGGAGATTCTTTAGTGCCTTTCAAGGTTCTGCGTAGATAGCTAGGGTCTGGAGTAAAGGTTTTGTGGGTACACCTCTAGTAAACCCTCCGGAGACGACACTCCGCCACTAGGGCCACCTGGCGGTTTAACGCCTTGATGCACGTGCTAAGTGTAGTCATTTTATTTTCTAGATTAGATTTGCTCGAGGACTAGCAAATAATAAGTTTGGGGGTATTTGATAGACACATTTTTGTGTCTGAATTGTCCTAAGTGTCTCTATTGTTAGTGCTTGATCTTGTACTTATTATGGTGTTTTTATGATTATGTAGGTGTTTTTGGAGAAATACACTTGTGTGGAAAAATTTGCTCAAAAAGTGCTATTTGGACCCCCGGAGAAAATTACTAAAGGTACCCGCACTTCGGATAAGGGGCACCTCAGTTGGGCACCTGCTATTCGCAACCCCAGTTTCGTTAGGGGGACACCATCTTCATCGTTTGAATGTTGGTTTTGGCGGGAAGCTGATTCTTTCATCTGCGACATATTCTGTTTAGGGTATTGGAGGAATTGCAGTGAGACTCAATCACTGTTTTCGATTGGGATGAACTTGTTAGGCCCAAACAGAGTTGGTATGGGCTTTTGGTTCGATTAGTATTGGCTGAATCGTCGGAAGTAAAGAAAACAGAGACGTGGACTTTTTCCCGGGAAATAATCTTGGGGATTTTATTATCTTTGGAAGGTGGCGTGTGTCTTCTGCGAGTTGTACATACTCTAGAACACGTATTCTGCATGATTGGAGTTTGCCAGCGACAAAATAACGCGTAAAGGAACTGTAAAAGAAAATTATTCCCGTGACTGGCAAATGAGAATAATCGAATTCAATGAAGGATATCTGAAGTTATGGAGAGGATTTTCGATGATGTTGACTATATATAGGGTACCAAGGTGTTTCAGAGGGGGACGGAGGGTTTGGGGGAGTTTAGAGCATAACAAAGTGAGGAGTGGTCGAGTTGCAGAGACGAGTTTTCTGCTACTTCTTGAAGAACATACGAAGAACATTATACCCAAAAAGACAGTCGTTCATGCTACAGTGTTAACGACAAAATTTTAAGGGTCGTATAGCTATAGTGACAGTAACGCTATATTTGTATCGTTCTTTGTAACACAGTTTTGCAACAATTATAATAGTTACAAAAACCCGGTTTTAATCATTTTCTCTCATTTTCATCATTTGTAAACACTTTTGAGCCATGAATAAATATTTTAAGTGTTCTTTCGACGTGATGAGCTAAACCCATCCTCTGGGGCGACGGAGGAAGCTATTTCGCCAATAAAAAGTGGTAATCTCTATTTTATTTAATTTATGCAATTATTATATGATTATTTGCCTTGATAAATAAATAGATAAAATGGTTTTGTTAAACAATTATTATTTCAATTGATGGAGCATGCTAGCCTAGGGTTTTGATGTCCCATACTTTCGATCTACAATTGTTATTTCTAAAAATCAACTTTTGAAATATTAAGAATTAATTTGAATGAAGGATTTGCATAATTATAATTAGAGAATATAAATCACTTTGATATTGGTAATTAGTGGAATCCATAGTGAGTCTTCTCCATATTTTTCATATCACTTTTATTTAAGTTTGATATATTTTTAATTTAAAATTAAGTCTAAAATCTGCTTTCACAAGTCTTCAACGAACTATTTACTACAACTCAATTGAAAATCATATCAAATAGTATGCCTAATGCTTGCATAACTTCCCGGATCAAAATCAATCACCAGAATTAATGCTTAAATAAATCGATAAGCTTTTAGCATCCTGTGCCATACTCGCAACATTAACTTTAAGACGACAATCTCAATAACTCTAAATGGCTAACTGTATTTTTGTGTGGCAGTAAATACTAGTAGTGAAAATCTAACTATAAAATTTCTTCTAAGTCCGAACTAGTAGAACCAAACTATGTACGTATGATTTCCATCCGTTTACCCTGTAACAGAGGCTAAGAAAATCAAGCTTCATCCACTTAGTTTCCTCGAACATCTTATTTATAAATTTCTACATCAGCATAAAAATTATTATATATCTTATATAAAATGCACAGGGAGACTTGTAGTTTATTTGGGTTTTGCTTTTGTTTTTATTAGCAACGTAGATCAATAATAATAACGGTAGGATGTATTTCTTCCATTTCAAGAAAAGGTGGTAGTTTAGTTTTTTCGATTTAACCTATTTTTAGGCACGAGGGAAAAGTAAAAGTGAAAGTATTGTGAAGGAGGTACCATAGGTATCCATACAAATCTTATTTGTGTTTAATCTCACACAAAAAGTGCCCTAAGCAAAGTTGTATAACTAATGTCAAATTCACAAAAGGTAAGACAAAAAAACTCGAATCACGTGTCACTATTTCATACACATCAAGAACTATTTTGCCTCAGTTGGGTTACACATGTGAAAGGACTTACAAATCTTTGTAGGATATGAATAGAATATCAATAGATGTCGATGCGGCCAAAGGTCGTGGAAATTTTTTCAGAACGAGTTACAAGATTAGTGGTTAACTGGAATTCGCCTATAAAAATAGACAAGTATAAGATTAAAATCCGCAAGTTTTGATTATGAAAAGTGATTAGAGAAAGTAAACTGTGTTTTATAGAAGAAAAATGAGAAAGTAAATGGATGTGACAAAGAAAGTTATATGTTTTAAACAAAATCTTGGGATAAAAAGACAACAAGGATTAAACATTAATAGACATGGGCTAGTTACTAATTTCGAATAAAAATTCCTATACAAGACTTTTAATAAGCTAAAAATAAGGAGGGGTTATAGCCCTGATTAGCCCTTTACTGGGATCGTCCCTGGTTATATACATGTGAGTCGTCGTAGAATATTGAGATTAATTGAATGATGTACATGCTCATTTTTAGGCATGGTTAGGCTTGGGATCTAGCACTAAAGGATAGGCAATTGTCTATCCTTGTACGGGTTGGCTTCGTCCCTGATTTAATTGTTTACGAGTTTATTAAATATATATATATATATTCTAATTATCTAATTTTTTAGACTTGGTGACCATCTGAGATACCTGGAAGCCGGAGGAAAAGCAAAAAATATTCCTTAACTTTCACAGACGAGGATATTGTGGTGCTTAATTACTTTGATTGCACTCTCTTTAGTCGGATTAAAGTCCTAGTTCAGTGTCTCACTGTATATATTTTTATACTCTATGAATTTTTATTTATGAAACTACGGGATTAAATTCAGATTATTCAAACAAATTCGAATTGATTTGGGTGAGAACGAATAAATTCAAGTGTGGCAAACCCATATGAGTAAGATAAGAATTAAGACCCAACTGCCACATTGATTGAAACGGCATTTGGTAACAAAGTCGCTACTTAATTTTTTATTTTCTAAGACCAAAAGGAAAGAAGAATCACCGCCATTTGTTGTTTTGTTATGAGCTCTGCTTTTACAAGCGTCTGTGATTATAATGCGGAAATCAAAGTAAAAGACACAACAAGATTTTGTTAACGAGGATACCGCAAATGCAGAAAAATCCCGAGACCTAGTCCAGTTAATTAAAAGCATATAAAACCAAAAATCTTAATTAAAAGATTCTTACCTTGAGTACTAAGGAATATCTTTGAACTATAAATGATAAGAGTTACTGCTTGTGTTCAAAGTATGTTGACATCTTTTCACTGCAAATCCTTATTTCATATTTACATGGATTTGCATTCTTGGAATCGGTTACACCACACTCCCAAACAAGTTTAGAATTAGTTCACCTGTTTTCCAAGACTACTATGTGATTGATCAAATACCAAATCACATACATGGGTTCAATCGGTTCTACCAATCACTAGGATTGGTTATACCTAATTATGGAAATACTTGTGATCGGTCACACCAGTCACTAGGATCGATTACACCAGTTACAAGGATCGGTTTCATATACACATGGTATTACTTGTGATCGGTCACACCGATTACCAGGACCTGTTTACAAGGATCGGTTACACCCAATTACGTACTAGGATCGGTCACACCAATTACAAGAATCGATCATACCATCACATGGTGATTACATAGGATCGGTTACAACAATTAATAAAAACCAGTCATACCAAATCATAAGTCAGGCATTGTGATTAGTAATACCAAGATACATAACATAAGTTAAGATCGGTTCTAGCATCTCATACATATTGGTCATCCAAAGATTTGCAATGAATAGACGGACCAATAAGCCTAATGATTTCCTTTCGATTCACGAAAACAAGTTCATGAATGTACTTCCTTTAAACAAATGTCAAACATTGTTTCCAAGGATGAAATCTTCACCATAACCCATTCACATAATCATAACAATATATGCAAGATTATGTCGATGTTGAAAATGTGGGGGTCTAACAACCACACCCAACAATTCGTTTGGCAATCTGAGAGGACGTACTCCAATAAACTTTCTAGAGAATCAACTAGACAGTCAGACTCAATCTAGAGTAAAGTATATCAAAGAGTTTAATATCTCTAACTCTCAATTCAATCCGCAATCAGCAAATAGAAATCTACGAGCCCGATTGAATATAAGAGGAATAAATTGAACGGTACCAAAGACCAATGTTCAAGTGTTAATCAATTTAAATCAACAACCCAAGGTCGGATATTATAATTGATTGAACTTAACGCACAACCTGTGATATTTCAATTATATAACAAAATATAATGCGGAAAATAAATAACACAGACAACATAATTTTGTTAACGAGGAAAACCACAAATACAGAAAAACCCCAGGACCTAGTCCAGATTGAACACCACATTGTATTAAGCCGCTACAGACTCTAGCCTATTACCAATTAACTTCGGACTGGACTGTAGTTGAACCCTAATCAATCTCACATTGATTCAAGGTACGGTTGCGTTCCCTACGTCTCTAATCCCAGTAGGATACTACGCACTTGATTCCCTTAGTTGATCTCACCCACAACCAAGAGTTGCTACGACCCAAAGTCGAAGACTTGATAAACAAATCTGTCTCACATAGAAAAGTCTATAGATTTAATAAATCTGTCTCCCACATAAATACCCAAGATTTTTTGTTCCGTCTTTTGATAAATCAAGGTGAACAAGAACCAATTGATAAACCAGACTTATATTCCCGAAGAACAGCCTAATATTATCAATCACCTCACAATAATCTTAATCAACTAGCGAAACAAGATATTTTGGAATCACAAACGATGAGACGAAGATGTTTGTGATTACTTTTATCTTGCCTATCGGAGAAATTAATCTCGAGTCAATTATTTCAATTGTACTCAATACGATAGAATCGGGCAAGATCAGAACACACAACTACAAAGAAAATAGTTGGGTCTGGCTTCACAAACCCAATGAAGTCTTTGAAGTCGTTAACCTACAGGGTCTCGATAGAAACCTAAGGTTAAAGGAGAATTGACTCTAGTTATGCAACTAGTAACACACAGGAGGTGTGGGGTTTAGTTTTCCCAGTTGATAGAGTTCTCCGTTATATAGTTTTCAAATCAGGGTTTGCAATCCAAGTTGCCTTGGTAATAAAGCATTCAATATTCACCGTTAGATGAAAAACCTGATTCAACCAAGCTAATCTTCCAACCGTTACATCGAATTTCGCTTGTCACACACAAATGAAATGTACCCTCATTTAGGTTTATGTAACCGTACCCAAACGTGTACACCATGTTGGTTCATAAATAGTTAACCGAGGTTATCCATATGATTACTCTCATATCCACCTTATTCATCTTAACCATAACTAATTCAAATGACTCAAATGAAACTAGTTAAAGAGTTGTTCAATTGCTATATTCTCATAGAATTATACAAGAACACAATTGAAGCAAAATCGGTTTGATTCACTCGAATCAATCATGAACAATATATCTACGGTTTGCAAAGATTGCATTCCTTATTATATAAATGTTTATGTTCATGTTCATAACCGATTTTAGAACTTTAACCTTCAAGTATGCAAATGTGTACACATACTTAAAATACCCTGACTGAGATTGGGTTTCGCCATTACGCAACCGGGTACGCGAACTTTACATCCCAGAAGAAATTCTCGGACATGAACTTGTACGGCTGTACGCCAGTACGCAAACATGTACGCATACTTAGGTTCCCGGATTTCTCAAACCAACGGGTACGCAAACGGGTGCGCATACTATGGTTCCAGGACATGGATTACATATGTGCAAGAGTGCAAAACATGACATATCCAATAATGATTAAGTATTCTAAACTCTTATTTCAATCATTGAAACTTTCTTAGAGGATAACAATAGAGGTTTTCACACACTATTAGCATCAAAGCAATTTTCAATTTATTGAAATAATCATAACGAAACATTCCAAGACAACACCAAATGATTGTATCACACAAATCATGTAAGATGTTACTCGGAAATTTTCACATGATATAAGATGAACTTGGTCGAAGCGAAAGCTTGCCAACACATATTTCGAGAAGTATGTAAGCGAGATAAACTCAGCTCGAAATCTCAAATGTGTATATAGAAAACTATATCGTAATACGACTTATGTCTCAATATAGGAGATATGGTAGAAATAGACTTTCCAAGTGATAGATGAGTTTAAGTCTCCACATACCTTTTGTCGATGAAGTTCCACAAGATCCCCTTAGTAGTTCTTCGTCTTCAAATGATGAACGTCGTGAAGTCTAAGCTCAACTACACAATCTATGTCCTAGTCCGAGACATCTATAAATAGGCTATAAATCGAGACTTATAGTTTTGATCACTAACATTGACAAACATGCTTCAGATAGAAACGCATGCGAGTTCGACCGAGCAGTGCTCTAACAATCTCCCCCTTTGTCAATTTTAGTGACAAAACTATCAATAGATATGGATTACAAAATAAATAAAAATTTGTAGCTTCTCATCCAAATGCTTGATCTCTAGGCATCTTCAACACGACTCGAAAACTTCGTCACTTCCAATTACTCCATGATTATAAACGTGTTCAACTCAGCATCATAGTTGTTGAAGATCCGTAGAGATAACAATGAGAAAACAAATGCTCTCAATCATTGATATACAATATCATAGTATTATTACACAGCATCAAAGTTCAATTGTATCACAACTTTGACAACAATACTATGGTGATATGTATCACTCCCCCTTAGTCAATACTTCATCTCAACAGGAAAACCACTCCCCCTTACATAATGATATGTAAACCATATATATTTGTAGTATGAAACTGCGCATTAATTCTCGCCCTTTTTGTCAATATAAATTGGAAAAGGTACGAAAACTAGTGGGATCCTCATGAAATTTTCATAGAGATACTTCATGACCAAAAGACAATAACATACCAACTTATTTAGATGAAATCATAAAGCCGAAGCTAAATGCATTCATCAAGTAGTTTATAACGATACAAGATAACCCCTATAATATTCCACAACCGCACTCCCCACAAAGATTTGGCAATTAAGCACAAGTTCAATTAAGAACTCTCCCCCAAAATATGTCATTCCCGAAAGAACAACAAAGGCGACCTTGTTTTTACAAGAAAAGAAGGATTTCTTTGGATATAACCAAATCACATGAAAACATGGATTTGAATCCAAAAATATCAATTGAATCAACCACAAAAATGATCAATTCAATTGGTCATGCTCGACATAAGAGAACTTACGGAGCAACACAGTATATGCACAAAAATGTGGATCGTAGATCGACCAATACTGCGGAATATACAAGGATTCATTCTATTTTTCTTCACTATTTGCTCAATGACATATAATAGACTTAATCCTTGTAAACAAAAGTGTATCCTTTCTTTCACCAAAATTTGCATAATGACATAAAAGGCTTTAACTATTGTTTGTCAAAAGTTTATTCTATCTATTATCAATATTTTTATACCGATATAATAGAGATAACTTTTGAACAAGTATGGGATAGTCACATGACATAAACAACATATCCCATAACAATTTGCAATATATAAAATCATAAAGATTAAAATTGTAAAAATCATCTTCCAAAAAAACTTAGAATTTAAATAAATCTAAAGACATGAAGATGAAAACGTTGGACATAGCTAAGTGTACTCACAATAATGGCTATTCCAAACCCTAGTAATCCTTATAAAAACAAAAGAAATAAATTCTCATAAGAAGTTTCCTAGACATAAAACAAACTTGTAATGTACATATAGGATGATTTGTCCTTAGAGGGTTGAATCAATCTTTTTCACCCGAATTTACACCAAGAATAGCTACCAGAGGCGTATAAAAAGATTTTCTTAACAAAGAAGAAAATACAAAGTCATTAACGACCATGCACCATAGTTCACATAAAATTATTGTGAACATTCAGGAATCCCATAGTAATGCGTACTACTGCCCATTCTTGAACTTCCTTCTTTGTGATTCACCAACAACATTCTTGTAAAAGCTAAAAATGAGCTTAGAAGAGTAGTAGTCCAAGAATCCAAGTGTCCAAGTCCAAGAGCACTGGAACAAGTGCGACGAAACGGAGCAAAATACTCAAAAAACAAGAGACAGGAAAAATGCCAATCTTAACTCATCCAAATTTAGTAATTCTCATCTCCATTTTGAAGAGAATTCAAAGGGGAAGAGAATGCAAAAAGAATGAGGTCATCCCGAGTTCGGACGAAGAATTTACGGCAAATTTTTTTTTACCGAAAATCGATGTCTACGGGCTAGGATGCATACGGGTTTGCAAACGAATTTTTGTGACCTGGAGCAGTATGCAAACAGGTATGCGTAATAAAACCCCTGGATTTTGGTTTTAAATGATGGTACGCATACTTGATAAGTGTACCATGAAGTCCAAACATCCTGAACTACTATTTTCAAACCTAAACACTTAAGAACCTTATACACAAATCAAGTTAGGTAGAAATAAACGATAAGCAAGGTACATGGATCATTATATGTACTCTAAGCAAATAAAAACCCACATATTTCTCAAGTTTATAGACATACCTTTTTAGAAGAATCCAATCGAATTCTACAACCTTACCGAACATAATCTGTGCGCCCAAATTCTTGTTCTTCCCTCACCCTATACATAGTAGGGCAATTCTTGGTTAGAATGCACTTCCAACACAATCAAGTTGTGTCGGGGTGAAAAATGTCTTGCTCATCACAAGTGATCTTTGGATTATCATGAAAGAGATCGCTTTTAGAACCTTTCATATACCCATCAACAAACGCTAAGAAAATCAAGTTCCATCAATTTAGTTTCCTCGAACATCTTATTTATATATTTATAAATACCAACATCAACATAAAAATTAATATATATTTAATATATATATATATATATATATATATATATATATATAACATATACAGTGCACTAATTAAGAGACTTGTAGTTTAATAGCATTGTAGATCAATAGTATAGATAAGGTATACTCCTTCCATTAATTTCATGAAGAGGGGTACTTTAGATTTTCCAATTTGGCCTGTCTTCAGGCAATAATAAAAATAAAAATGTCTTTTTTCATGTAACAAAAGTTAACATAAAGTATTCATAAAATTTTTATTTGTGTTTCAACCTCACACAAAAAAAGTGCTCTGAGGCTTAGTGTTAATAAAGACTCAAGATTAGAGATTCAAGGAAAAAGCATGGTGTATGCTTTATTTTCCACCGAGTGTCCAATGATTTTGTTGACTGTTGTATGGAATCATCCAAGAGACGCCAAATGGCTTGGTGTTGAAAATTTACTTTTTGTGCCCAAACCATTTGGAGTTTTCAATCTCAGCCATCAAATCTTATATTAGATTTTAAAATCTAACGGTTATGTTAAAAGTGCTAAATTATTCGGTTTTTTTAATCTAATTCATCAGATTATCTTTAAATTTTAAAATGTAACGGCTCTAATCTTTTGATGTCAAATGGTCTGGCGTTATGTTGATTCAACTTTGAATCATGATAGATCTTGGTCGTTGATTCAAGGTGAGGTGTAAAGCCTTGAATCTTGAATCTTGACTAAAGATAAAGAGAAAGCCTAAAAAAATGTGCATGATCAGTGTCAAGTTTGCAAAAGAGAAAAAGAAAACCCGATTCACGTGTCACTATTTTATCCTCTATTAGGTTTCAGTTTCACATGTGACTCATGGTGGAGTATTGCGATTAATTGGATAACGAGGTAAACATGCTCATTTTCTGGTACGGTTTAGGCTTGGGAGCTATTTCTAAAGGGTAGGAAATCGTCTATCCTTGTCATTGGCTGATAAATTAAGAAAATATTAGTTTATTATCTAATTTTCTAGACTCGGTGACCATTTATAATACCTTGAGTCAAAGAAAAAAAAATGAAACTCTCACAAACGAGGATATCATCGTGCTTAATTTATGTGATCGCACTCTTTTTAGTCGGATTAAAGTCTCATTGTTTGGATTTCTATACTCGGTGACTATTTTTTTTTTCAGATAAAACAAAAATTCTATTAAGTTAACTATTTATTTATGATACTCATATATATACCAATTTTCTTAAAACTCTCATGGATGAGGTTATGGTGATTACTGTGATTTACTTATTGAGAATAAACAACGAAATTAAAATTCAGCTTATTCAAACAAGTCAAATTTATCTGGGTGAGACCGATTAAATTCGAGTGAGACAGACTCAGATGAGTAAGATGAGAATTAAGACCCAACTGAATCCGCACACCACATCGATTGAAATAACATTCGGTAAAAATCATTACTTTAATTTTTATATGCTAAGATTCAAAAGTAAGAAGAATACCAAGAAGTTCCAAACCGCTGTTTGTTATTTTGTTATAAGCGCTTCTGCTATAATGTTATGTTACGTCCAAGCTCACATTCTTTATTAGCACTAATATATGTGTTAATTTGTTTTGTCTGTTCAATTCAATATTGTTCTTCAATTCAATATTGTTCTTTATAGAGTCAATTAGTGTTTGGGTCTTAGATTTTGGACCTATTTAGTGTTTGGGTCATAAGTTTGTCAGTTATAGTGTTTGGGTCGTAGACCCGTTAGTCAAAACGGTCAAACAGTCAAGCTGTTAACAACCGTTAATGAAAGTAGATTTTTATGCCTCTTTGTTATTTTTTTTCTATCTTATAGATCTCACAGAGGAACAACTTCCTTACACAAATCTGATCCTTCCTCCATTTTCATATACACTACTTCTTATCTTATCAGTTCAAAGTTCAAATTACCATTTAATATGTATTCTACATTAAGTTTATGTTTCTTTTCGGAGCTATGATGATAAGGACCTGTTATTGACGCTTTGAAAAATATGCTTGTATTCTTTTCTAATTTGAATGCCTACTAGTCACTTAAAGGAGCACTTCTAGCCTCCAACATAACTAAATATAGTTTTCTTGGTGATCGGCATTGGCTAATAGCGGATCCTTGACATTCTTGTTGTTTTTAACAAACTCTCTCAAACTCTCCACCAAATGTTGTTTTCGAGTATCCGACTATACAATTTGTATATGGAGCACAGATTTGGTAAATTTAGCAAAGTGGATGCTTGCTCATTCACCACTGTATAAGATTGGTGGAGTATTCATGGAAAGAAAATATGCTTGCATATTTTTATTATTCTTTAATTTATTTTAATTATCTAGCAAAATATTATATCATTAATTAAGTTATTTTCAATTATTAAAAATATTTTAGAAATATAATTATTTATTTAGGGATTTTATTAGTTTAGAAATATCTCTTATTTTAGGTAATAAGTATTTATATAGTTTAGGAAATATTTAAGGTAAAGTTATATATATAAGGAGCTCTATGTATTATTATTAAACAGTTTTTGGATGAATGAAAAGTATTGAGTTTCTTGAGTGTTATCTCATAAATGTGTGAGTTTTGGATTTAATTCTGTTCAACGCTTCCGCCCTGCATCAGTTGGTATCAGAGCTAGGCAACGCTCCTTCATCATGTTTCGAGGAAGAAATTATGGTGTTATTCGAAGAGCCACTCTCAACGATGAGAAAGAGCAAGTGGTAATAGATTATCTAGAACGGAAGGTTAAGGCGCTCACCCTCCAATTGGCTGAAATCCAACCTCAGCAAGAGCCCCATCATGGTCCTAGCCTACATCGAGTGGAGGAGGAGATCGGTGATGAAAACAAAAATCTCTTTAGTGACAAGGAGAAAGGATTTCAAGGAGTTGCACGTAATCCGTGAGATTCGTTGGAGTCCAGGTTAAAGCTTGAAATCCTAAGGTTTGATGATATTTTTTCTTTTTCTGGAATTGAAAAATATCAAGTTATCGTGGATTCTACTTCCCCACCAATCTATGATGTTTACCCTGATGATAAGGTTTCAGTAAACCCTGATGATAAGGTTTCAGTTGACTCTATTGACTTGTTCCTTCTCAGACTATGGGTATTCATACAGGAACCTTAGCTAAACAACTAATAGATGCTAGGTTTACTTACATGACATGCTAGCTAAGTAATAGAATTGGTTGGACTAAAATCAATACTAGTCCGCCGGGAATAATTTTATTTTCAGCAAAACTATAGGCTTACTACCGCTGCTGATCACATTCGGAAAAATTTTTTAGCCCCCTGATTGAAATCCTGGTTCCGCCACTGGCATACGTTATCTTTCATGATTCTTTATTTTAACTCTTTATGTTAACATCTTATTTTTGAATGAGAGAGTGGATACCAGAATGATCTCAACATCAGTGAGTTCAATTTCCCCAAACACCTCAATTCTTATACTGTATTTCCCTTTTCTACTCTGAAAATCATAAATGCGTAAATCCATACAAAAGTCTCATGGGAGTTGGATCAGATATTATATACAAATGCAAAGAGGTCGTGAAGCTTCTTGATCATAATATTCGCACCATCGAAAACCAAAAGTATATGCGGCAAGTTCATTTATTAAACATTGCGTCGAACAGAAAAGAAAATAATTCACCTTGCATCCCAAATCTGAGCACCCCATTTTAGTGGGTTGGGCTTGCAACAGTTTACAGCTTGGGGCGTCTTTCGGCAATTTTCTGGCCTAGTCAAAAGCTCGAACATCCAAGACTCGGTGTTTTAGAATGAACCGTTTTTTTGGGACCATGGTTTTTTTTGGGGACCATGATTTTTTAGTTATAAGTTCGGTTAGTTGCAAAAAACCTTTCCCAACCGAACATAAGTTCGGTTAGTTGCAAAAAACATTTCCCAATCGAACATAAGTTCGGTTAGTTGCAAAAAACATTTCCCAACCGAACTGGTCAGTTCGGTTAGTTGCAAAAAACAATTACCAACCGAACTGATAAGTTCGGTTAGTTGTAAAAAACATTTCCCAACCGAACTGGTCAGTTCGGTTAGTCGCAAAAAACATTTCCCAACCGAACATAAGTTCGGTTAGTTGCAAAAAACATTTCCCAACCGAACATAAGTTCGGTTAGTTATAAAAAACATTTCCCAACCAAACATAAGTTCGGTTTAGTTGCAAAAAACATTTCCCAACCGAACAATAGTTCGGTTACGTCGCAAAAAATATTTCTCAATCGAACCTAAGTTCGGTTACGTCGCAAAAAATATTTCCTAACCGAACACATTAGTCCCCAAAAAAAACCATGGTCCCCCAAAAAAAACCATGGTCCCCAAAAAACGATTCTTTAGAATTACCGTTATAACGGTGTAGTGGTCAGAGAATACCATGGTTCGTGAATGAAACAGGAAATTAAAAATAAAGAAATGTTTGGAAAAAAAATACATAATCTATTCTGTTATATCAATTGTGTAATGTAGCTTTGCATTAGGATTTTAGGTAAAAAATTCCTAATACACCGTATATTTAAACTCTCTTGAGCTTTTTTGATCCCTTCGAAGTTGGAACAAATTCATATGCGGGCACACAAGCACCACATATACAAAGAAACATTCGAAAAAAGACATGAAATATATCGTTTAATGAGGAGGGATCCCCTCACACTTTTATTATCACACTATCTCACACGTTCGGCATCATTTTTGTGAATAAAAGTCAAACCGTAATGGATTTGAAGCTAATATTTTGAGGATATGTTCCTCTTACCAAGTTCTACATGCCTACCAAAAATGAGCACATTCCGAAATATAAAACCTCACAATCTACCGGTCTTAATTTCGACGGCCAGAAATCCGTTGATTTTTAACGGTTCATTTTCAAAGTAGTAGATGGTGGTGTTATACGTCTCGGAATACGCTCATTTTCGGTATGAACATATATATATGTGATAATAACATATCCCCAAAATATTAACTTCAAATACGTTACGGTTTGGTTTTTATTCACAAAAATGATGTCGAACGTGTGAGATAGTGATAATAAAAGTGTGAGGGGATCTTTCCTCATAAATCTAATGCTAATGTTTTTGTTGTTATTTCGTTATTCACAAACTGAATAGCACAGCTGATCTTTACCATTGGAACAACTCAGTTTCCTCAAACATCTTAATTTAATTTGGAGATTTTTCCAACTGCAAACTTATTGATTTATTAAAAATAAAATGGGGATCTTTTCATTTTGGATCTCTATTTGTGACGGATTGTGGTGAACCTAGCTAAGTATACATAATTGCAAAAGATTCATGCAAATCTTATTTGTTCTCAATACTCACATTTAAACTTTCATCCGTGCATACAAAACTAACTAAATCGGTGAAATTTGTCGTAAACCCAGTTTTGGTGTGGATCACAAGAAGAGAGTACTTGCACCATGTTTTTTTTGGATCTGAGTCTTCTAGGTCTGACTTATCTAAATTTGATTGAAACTACCCGACTTACCTAAATCTAAATTTTGAGTCAGATTTGATTCAAATAACTCAAAAATAAGTATCTCGGTTGCTTGATCTCATGGATCTTAGTTTGTTACCTGATCCAAACAGATTGTAGTCAGAGGTTATGTCTGAGTCAGATAACGAATCGGATCTAACTAAAATTAGAATACAAACGGTCTGACATCTGACTCACGACAAGTCGGGGGTTGATCCAAATCCAAATTGCGAATCATATGCAAACAAACATAATGTTAGTTGTTTTAAAACAGAGTTTTTAAGCTTAAAAAAAGAAGGGCCGGTATAGCAGATTTACATGTTTGAAACTTTGAATCTCAATTCGATCACTAAGTGGTCGAGTGTTGATAACCATGACACGAGGTTGAAATTTGGGTAACAATAAAAGAAAACAGACTAAGTAATTTCACAAAACAGTAAAAAAGTTGCTCTATTTTAGCTGTACATTGGAATTGAACAACAGTATAAGAATGATTCCAGAGTCCAGACAATGGACCTTTTTCATGTAAGTTATCACTATTTAAATCTATTTAGTCTATTTACATCTTCGCGAAACTGCATTAACATTATGATTTGCTCAAATCTTGGGGTTGTGTGGTTGTTGTTTCAGGCATCAATTTACAGTCGATCCGTAGTGCTGTCAGCCAAGCATCCACCTGCAGAATCATGCCATTGAAAGCTTCAGTTCCACTCATATTTTGATGTAAATGCTGAATGAAAGAAGATCAGTGGTACTAATCTAAGCTACCTGTATCTGAGATGGACTTGAGCACTCAAAGCGTAGTCCCTGACGAGTTAACATATAAAATGGATATCTTGTCTGCTCGTCTTCTTCTCTTATGAAGCTTGGAAGTGGACCGACTTCAATAATATCAGACAGTAGAGTGGAATCTTGTGGGCTAAAATCTGCAAAAGAAACTACATGAGTCTCATGGATTGAACTTGCAGCATGTCAATTAGAAAATGGAGTGCAAAACGCCAGAATGGCGCTAAAAGATGAATGGAGTGCAAATTTATAAATGGTAATTTTGCAGGGGATAGCTAGTATACTTATGCGCAAAAAGTTAACTATCCCCTTACCTGTAGACCGTAAATAGAAGAAGATACAGGGCCCGTGCAGAACGAGAAAACGAGGAAGCCAGTCGTCAACCTCAGCATCATCTAGCGGAGGCGGCTCTCCTGGTAATGCTGTCCATCTCTACCGAAACAACAAAAGCAAAATAATCAGTGCAGCTCGCGTTTTGCACACAGCGGTGAAATTTTTAAGTAGGACAACAATTTAGTATGAAGAGGGAAGTAGTCATTACGGTTCGGATATACAAATAGCCAGCCAGGCGTGCAGACCTCAAAATTTCATCAATTTGTTCCAATCTGAAAAGGATATAAGAGTCCAAGTCAAAAACAAAAGTTATACAAGATGCACCCGTAAATAAACCTCATACAGGTATGGCTGGTCAAAACAATAAGTCATACGAACAAACAAACAATCAAACGAGTTTGGAAGCAGTCGTTCTTACTGAGCTTTCAGATAGGCTTCTCTTTCTTCTAAATCAACGATTTCAGTTCTAAGAGATTCTACTTGTGCAGCAGTTAGCTCCACCTAAAAACCACAGAGATCACTTGAATGAACAAAATATTGAAATCTCACTGATTGCAATAAGAGAACAGAACGTCCGAAATACAATAACGTTATTGTACCTTCTCCTGACCACCACTACCCCAAGGAAGACCAGGTAAACTAAACAATCTTAACATAGATGCAGCTTTCACTAACTTTCTTCTAGAGCTAGAACGATTATTGGACCTGTAAATTCACAAGTACTTTGTCAGCCATAACTGCATAAAAATTGAGACAGTGCAACAAGTTTGAGACGAGATGTGTGACCTAAGAGAGCAATCAATCTTCGATTGCGAAATGGGAGGAGAGGAGTTGTTCTTCTGAATACGATCCGCAGTTGGTGTTGAAACTTCAAAGTGATCCTTATACACCTTTACATTCCCATAAAGACTATCATCCATTAAGTTAGTTTCCAACTCTTAGGACTAAACACGAGTTCCACTAGGAACATTACAGAGGGGTTTAGCTCAACTATGGTTTTCTGCCACACTCTTAAAATGTCCCTCCCTCGACACCTGCAGAAAAAAAACAGACAAACAAAAACCAAATTCAAAATCAGATGTAGTTCTATAGTTTGACTAAAAGAGTGAATGTACTACAACACTTTCTCCATTTCCCAGTTCAATTATAATTTGTTTTAAGTACACGCTCAATCACCGCCCTTTCCATACTTTATAGAAGTACAAATTCATGGAGATATATAAAATTCCACAACATCAACAACCATAGAAACAGTTTGAATGATGGCGATTCGTGTTTTCCTAGCTCATTACCCTCTTAACAAACTAGAAATCGAAAACCTATTCCATCGACATCTTCAAACAAACATTCATTAAACATCACTACTAGTAATTGTAACCAATCACTACCATGGATCGAAAGAACCATTGATAAACTTCAAAATTATCCCAAAATTCAACAGAAACACTTCTACTCTACTTTACCAATTCTTTTGCACAATTTCCTAAGAAAATTACACAAAACTAAAACAAACCCAGATCATGAAATTACTTGTTAATCAATGATTCAATTGAAACAAATAGTCATATGACATCAAATACAGTAAGATCAAATTAAACATAAAAAAAAGGATGTTCATACTGAAATCAAAGAACTATGGTGTGATGTACATGTGATTAGTTAAAGGAATCTATGTAAGTACTGGTTAATAATTGAGTTTACCTGGTTTCGATTTGATGCAGCCTTTTGGAGTTCTAGAAAGAGAGATTACAGGGAGTTTGTTCGCGGAAAAAAGAAAAGAAAAGAAAAAGATTTTGACCAATTACAGAGTGTTTGTGCTTTTGAGTCTACCTGTAAATTGAGTACAAGTACTTATAATGTTTTTTTGGTAAAATGACATAAATACCCCTCTTCTGTGGTCTCCTTGCTTGCTGGTGCATGTTGATTGGTCAGTCTATACTGCAGGTCCAGATCGGAATTGGATTTTGGATATTCACGCGGTTGACTTTTTCTGCCTTCTTCCCGGAATTCCTAAATTCGGACTCGGAAGTTGGAACTGATTCCTACTGAGAAAGTGATATATCCGTCTCTAGTTTGCTTTCAAAGGCCGGCCGTAACAAAACATTTTTAGGCGATGATTTATACCGTTTCGAATTCTGCATTCTTATGTATTTTAACAAACGACTGTGTAGCCTACAAATTGAACATTATCCATATGCGGGAGTTGTCTCCCAGACTAGCCTGTTTGGATATCAGAGCAGAATATTTTTATCTTGTAGATGTAGAAAACCCTACTACTACTACATCCCAAGGATTTCAAACGTATGCAAAGAAGTAAATAAGCAAAAGACATAGAAGAACACAAGATATACGTGGTTCGGCATGATTACCTACGTCCACGGGGGTGAAAGGATGATCTTATTACTTCGCACAAGTTTACAAGGGTGAATGCTCTCGACAGTACTCTATCTCTTCTCTCACTTACTTCAAATTGCTTGCCTTTACCTCTCTACACGATTTTTATTTATAGTTACAAGTGGTGATACATCGATATTACAGTGTTGGGCCTGGTGTAGCTTCCTTGATGTTCTTCTCGGACGACTAGCTGATGCTTCGGCCGATATTCCCTTTTGCTCGAGTCGAGACATCTAGCCGAGTGGTGTCATCACCCGATGTCGTTCGTTTGGTGGAGATGATCGACGTCGCCCTTTAGATTCCTGGCCGAGTCCCACTTTGACCGAGCTTTTCTTATCTCTTCACGAACTCTGTCAGTGCATTAATTACCCTCGAACCCGATGAGCATCACATCAGAACTTTTCTCCTCCTTTATGTCGACCTCTCGAGCTGTCTCCATTCCTCTTTTCTCGCGCCCAGATCTGATGAGATGATTCAGTGCTTCTAGTGCTTGCTTTTCTTGGTGCGCCCTCGGCCAGGATGGCTCCACCTATCCCTGTGGATTATTTGCACATACATTTATGCCCCTTCTTCCGCTCGTGTGATCGATACGAGGGGAAGAAACCGCCTCGTCTTCCCACGTCCTCAGTCATGCCGGGTTTCGCGCCATGCTGTTCCCCACCTTCTTCAGTTATTGCAACCGGTTTACCTTCCTCGCCGGTTACCACAGGTGAGGTTTATAAGTCCGACCCTTAAACCTTATTTTCTTTTTATTCTTTCCTTAGCCATTTTTCTTCTCTCTCTCCGTTCTCCTCTCGCTTTTTCTTCATCGCCATTAGTTATCCTTTTCTGATTTCCTTCCTTCTTTCTTCACTGTCCTGGGTCTTCTTTGTTTCCGTTGTCGCTGCAACTTCCGATTCCGGTCATATTTTTACTCCTCTTGCCGTTTCCTCCGCTAGCTTTCATGGCATCTTCAGCTCATTCCATGACGGAAAAAAGGTGCGTGAGCTATGTGTTTTCTTATGAAGACGGTGTGCCGCTTGATTCCCTGTTTGTTATTGAGAGCCCTTCTAAGCATGATTATCGTTCTCTGGATTCTATCTTTTCTGATAATCCTTCTTCGTTTTCGTGTAGGGCTGACAAGAGAACTGCTAAAGACTTGTCGAATGAGCAATTCATCCAACAGTTAAAAGATGAGTTCGACCTCCATGGCTATGACGTCAGGCTCTTGTCGGGCCAAAAAGGCGTTTTGAAGAAGGATGATGTTCTAAAGTTTACTCACTCGGCCGAGGCGACCATTGTCACCAGGGGCCAGTTAGAGATCGGGCTGCGTTTTTCTTTGTACGATCCCAGCCGTTCATTTTGGTATGAGGCTCTTTCTAAGATCCGCCCGTCCCGCGCCTTGGCTCAGTGGAATGGCAACACCTTTCGTATCTTGTCCGAGTGGGAGAGACGCAGTCGAGGCGAATGTACTCCTACTACTTGGTCTACTTACAATCCTTCCCAGGCGGGTGACTATACTCCTGCCAGTTTTGCTGATAATTATCGAAGCGAAACTTCTACTAATGGTGACCTTACTGGTTTTGCTGCTAGCCCTCATCGCCATAAGACTCTTCCTGAGGGTGTCAAGAAGCTTTTATTGGACGAGGATCCCGAAGGGAAAGGTTCCAACAGGCATGCCCGTCATACTAGCGACGCGGCTTGGGACCGAGTTCCTTTGGCTATTTCTGGTCCCCTTCTGAGTGGCAATTTTCCTTCTCCGGCCGAGTCTTATCCCTTTTAGGTGGTCAATGTTGATCGAGTAAGTGTGTTTCCCGGCTTTTGATTTATCTGATCGGCTCGGGCGACTGGTAAGGCAATGTTTTGATTTTTGTATTTTTGCAGCCCAAGTTCCAGAACGTTCCTTCTGAGTCTCTCGTTCTTCTAAAAGGGGATAGGGGTTCAAGCGCAGGAGCCAAGGAGGAGACAGAGAACGTAACAAATATACTGCTTCTTCTTTGCATTACATGTACTTGCCCCTATTTGTTGCCTTGAATGGTTCTGACATTGGCTCATGCGCATAAGTTGAGGGTCGATAAAGCTAGAGGTGCTTCGGCGAGGGATGGTGAGGATCTCGAGGATCTGCTGCCTTTATCGCATTTCATGAGGAAGTCGCCTCAGAAAACTTCTGATGTTTCTTCTACCCTTGTAGGTGGGAAGCCCAGTGGAAAGGGCAAGGAGACCAAGGGCGACTTATCCGTCCCGGAAAAAATTGTGCCCCAGCAGCCCGCTGGTAGAGGGATTGTGCTTGCCGATGGTGTTGTGTATCTTGAGTCTGATGGTGACGATGATGATGATCTTTTTGATGGAGAGGATGAAGCCGATGGTGATGAAAAGGAGCCGAAGCAATCGGAGAAGTCTGGCGGAGATAATGTGGTTACTCGTGAAGAAGAGAACACCACTTCTGGGGGAGAGTTTCTAGAGCCTCTTTCTCCTGTGGTCCCTAATTCAGGGAGTAGCACCTCTTTTACTGTCTCAGGCCCTATGTGCAATTCCCTTGGAGCTCTTATTTCTCCTAAATTTGCCTCTCTGTCGGATTAAGATAAGATCAAGGCTGTCTCGTTGTATGACGTCGGTCTGAAGAGTACTTTCGATCTACTGGTGAGTTGTGTTGATCAGGTTATGCATTCATGTTATGGGGTAAATTCTAATGCTGTTGGTGTTTGTAGGATATCAATTTCTCGTTGTTAAACGCTGCCATTCAGCGCAGGGAGGTCGCCGAGAAAGAGGGTCTTCGTCTCTTATTACAGCAAGAGCGTGAGCGATCCCGGGAGCTGGAGAAGCGACTAGCCGAGACCCAAGGTAGTTACTTAGCTTTCACGTGTTTATGATTGATTCTGTAGTGCCAATATCATGAGTTTAGTACTGCCTTCCTAGCCGAAACTTCTAGTGCGGAGGCCGATGCTTCCACGAGGTATCGCTTGTTGAAGAGAGAAATTAATATAGAACGGGATCACGTTTCCAATTTACAACAGAGGATTGTCAATAAGGATGATAAGATCGATCGCCTGGAGACCGAGATTGAGGGTCTTCAAACCCAAATGCATCGTTACGAGACTTTTGAGTATGTCCCCGAGGAGATTGATAATCTTAGGGCGAGCTTAGCTCGGTTCCAAGGTATCGCTGCCGATAAAACATTGTTGGCCGATAACTTAGAAAGTCAGTATGGTCGGTTAAGGCATCAGGTTCGAGATTTGCACGCAGATCGCCTTCGGATTTTGGGGGAGAAGAATGCTGCCGAGAAGTGTAGTCAAGGATCCCTTGAGAAGCTTAGAGAGTCCCAGAAAGTTTCTGAGGAGTTGGAGTGGGTTCGCGCTCAATTATCAGGTTTGCAGATAGCACACTCTCGGCAGAGAGCCGAATGGAGTGATCATAACAAATACTACCCCTCCAATGAGTTTAATGAGCAACGATATATAGAACTTTCCTCTAAGATATCTTCCCTAGAGTGTAGCTTGTCTGAGTCTGAAGAGACCATTAGAGTAGTCACCCCTTTGCTGGAAGGTGGTGTAGCTTGTATTGTGTTTTCCTTGTCGTTGTCTTAGTGATGTTACTATGTGACTGACCGCTCTCGTGTTTTGGCAGCCGAGCAAAGGAAGGTGGCATCGCTGGAGGAGGAGAATGCCCGATTGAAGGGAAAGGAGGTGCAACTGCTGGCAAGGGAGGTTCAATTACTCGGGCAGGTGGCCACTACTGAGGCGGCGTCGATGCAGCTGACACAGGACCTTGTTGCTGAAAAGGTGAAGTTTAATGATGAGCTCGTTGTGAAGGTCAAAGCCGGTGTAAAGGCGGTACTTGATAAGAAACGAGCCGATGCTTCTGCTAAGAGGGCGATTCCGGGGCCAGTTCCTCCTAAAGAGTAAGCTCGTCTTTTGTAGCGCTGCGTCGCTATTTCACCCTTTGCGTTGGGTTGTAATTCGCTTAAACACCTTCATTTTCTCGTACTTTAATGGGGTGCTGCATCGCCAATTTGGTTATTTTCTTGTTGTCTGACGTTACTATTCATGTTACCGTTCTTATTTATGTTATGCCGATGATGCATGGTTTATTTTTACGACTAAGTTATGTATACCTGCATAAACATGAGTAGATTTATTAATCGTGAATGCCGTTTCTGTCGAACACACTCAATAGGGAGGGTCACCGGGCCCGATGCCATGTCCTGATTGAGGTATGTCATCACCGTCTTTCAAGATCTAGTGGCAGGGTAGTTGGTCCTTCCTAGTTTCTATGGGATCGATATCCCAAGAAGTTATCAATTAACTTTCTTGGGCAAGTGATTTCGGCCACTTGTGAGGGGAGCAATGTTGTCTGCTCGACTGTCGAGTATTCATGCCTCGACAATCGGCCACTGGTTTCCAACCACCAGGGCCCTAAGGCTACCTCGGCACTTGCACACTGTCGTCGCCCCGAGTTCGAATAGCCCGTCTTAATATAACTCGCCCCGGCACTTGCACAATGCTATCGCCCCGGGTTCGAAACGACCATTCGAGTGTAAGCCGCCCCGACACTTGCACAATGCCATCGCCTCGGGTTTGAAACGGCCATTTAGACGCAATTGTCACATTTCCAACCCCACGTGGCATTTCAAGGAAATAGCTGACAATGTATTATACCTGTTCTTAGGGGTGAAATAGCTTTAGTCGCTTAGCATTCCACGGTCGTGGCTCGGGTGTTCAGTCCGTTTTTAGTATCTTGTATGCTCCTTCACCGACCTTCTCGACAATGGTATAGGGTCCTCCCCACCGTGCTGCTAGCTTTCCGTCTTTTTTTATCACGTTCATAACTGGGTAGATCCTTTAGTAACAATTTCCCCGGCTGGAATTCTCTTGGTCAGACCCGCTTATTATATTCTCGTTGTATTCTTCGCTGGTAATTTTCCATCTTTTGCGGGGCCATCTCTCTTGTTTCTTCTAGGTCGTCAAGCTTGGCCAAGATAAGATCTGCCGAGATGTTTCGCCTCCATAACTCGGTCCTTGTTGTAGGTATCATCGCCTCTGTCGGAAGGATAGCTTCGGTCCCATATGTTAACATGAAAGGTGATAACCCAGTTGCCTCTCTGCGAGTTTTCATGTATGCCCACAAAACGTTGTAAAGCTCTTCGCACCATTCTACGTATTCTCCATCAAGCTTCTTTTTCAAGTTGTCGACGATGGTTTTGTTTGTGATCTCGTCTTTTCCGTTACTCTGAGGGTAAAGGGGTGTGGACTTGCTCTTTTGGATGTTGTAGGTATTGAATAGCAAGTCGATATTCTTACACTGTAGCTATTTTCCATTGTCCGATACGATTGCTGCCGGTACTCCAAAGCGACATATGATGTGCTCCCAAATGAATCGGAAAACATCTCTATCCCGGATATAATTCAATGGGGCGGCTTCTACCCATTTAGTAAAGTAGTCGGTAGCCACAATTAAGTATTTTCTCTGCCCCGATCCGACATGTAATGGTCCCACGATGTCGATCCCCCAATTGGCGAAAGGCCACGGACCGGTGCGAGTTTAACGTCACTGCTGGTGCGTGTATCTTTTTTCCGAATTTTTGACACTCATCACAGATGAGGGCCATATGTTTTGCGTCCTCATTCATGTAAGGCCAGAAATATACCATAGTCTTGGCTCGGGCTGCTAAGCTACGGCCTGAGCTGTGGTTTCTCGTGGCCCCATAATGCAGTTCGTTCAGGATAGTGTGCCCCTCTTCTTTACTCAGGCACCTTAATAATGGTCCAAGGCATGATTTTCTGTATAGAGTGTCGTCTCGGAGCTCGTATGCAGCTGCTTTGCTTTTAATTTTGTTGATCTCGGGTCGCCCCTTGGGCAGTTTTCCTGTTTCAAGATATTCGTGGATCGGTTTTCGCCAATCATCGGCCTTATACTGATCGGTAGTGGTTGCTGCTACGTGTGCACTGATGTCCACTATCTCAGGCACTGATGGTATTAAGATTTTCATAATTCTGATGCCCTCAACACTTGCATCCGTTAGCATGGAAGCGATGTATGCGAGGGCGTCCGAGTGGCGATTACCTTTCCTACAGATGTGCCGGAACTTGATATTTGGTATTTGGCCGATATAGAATTGGGCGAGTTCCCAATATTTTTGTAACAAGGGATCATGTATAGCGTACTGCCCGCTGATTTGTCGGACGACTAGCTGAGAGTCACTTGTTAATCTTACGTCTTGAATTCCCATCTCCACTATCAGGCGCAGAGCATGTATCATTTCTTCGTATTCAGTGACGTTATTGGTCGCCTTAAATTCGAGTCTAAACGAGTGGACCATCTTTTTTCCTGTCGTGAAGACCAATCCTAGGCCTGACCCGTCTTTATTAGATGATCCGTCCACAAAAACTTCCCATCGTGTCGGGTTACATGTCTCGAGTAGGTCGGATGGGTCCTCTTGGTCTTCCTCCATTCCTGGGATGTCTTTCACTTCATCTTCGTCGCTCAGGGGGAAGTCTGCCACTGCCTGTGCCTTTACTGCCATTCTCATCTCATAGAAAATATCGAATTGCTTGATCTGTGCGCTCCACTTGGAGATCCGCCCCGATCTGGCTGCATTGTCGAGTACTGATTCTATGAAGGATTTTGTAAGGACCCGAATTTTGTGAGTTTGGAAATACGTCCAAAGATTTTGAGTTGCGAATACCAAAGCTAATATCAGTTGCTCGATTCTGGTGTAGTTCCTCTCCGCTGGGTTCATAGTTTTACTTATGAAATACACCGGCTTTTCTTCCCCTCCTACGTTTTTGACTAATACGACACTAATGGCATAACTGGTCGCCCCTAGATATAGGGTTAGTACTTCCTCGGGCTCGGGCCTTTGTAACACCGACAGGCTCGCGAGATGCTGCTTAATTTTCTGAAATGCCTCCTCGCAGTCCTCAGTCCATTTGAACTTTTCTCTTTTCCTTAATGTCCCGAAGAAGTCTTTGCACTTGTCAGATGATCGAGAGATGAATCGCCCCAAGGCTGCCAAGTTCCCATTTAACCGTTGTACGTCCTTAATCGTCACGGGTGATGGCATTCTACTACTTGCTCGGATTTTATACGGGTGCAGCTTCGATACCTTTGTCGGTAATTATGTACCCTAGAAATTTGCTCGAGGTGACCCAGAAAGTGTACTTAGCAGGATTTACCCTCATCTTATATCTTCTCATAGTTTGAAATATGTCTCGGAGGTCGTCGATGTGGTTGGTGTCCACCTTGCTTTTGACCAACATGTCGTCCACATATACCTCAATGGTTTTATGTATTTTGTCTTCGAACAGATCTTCTACTAATCTTTGGTATGTGGCGCCTGAGTTCCTTAGTCCGAACGGCATTTTGGTGTAACAATATAAACCTCTGGGTGTGAAGAACGATGTATGCTCTTGGTCCTCAGGGGCCAAGGGGATCTGGTTGTACCCCGAGTACCCGTCCATGAGTGTTATTGCCTTGTATCCGACTATGGATTCTACTAGCTGATCGATGATGGGGAGGGGGAAGCTGTCCTTCGGGCAAGCTTTATTCAAGTCGCTGAAGTCGATGCAGACGCGAACACCTCCATTCCTTTTAGGGACTATCACCATGTTAGATATCCATTGTGGGTATTGAGCTTTTCGAATGATTCCTGCTACTTGAAACTTTTTTAGTTCGGCCTCCACCGCTGCTTGTAGCTCGGGTGCAATTCTTCTCATCTTTTATCGGATCGGCTTGACCTTGGGGTCTATTCTCAAGTGGTGTGAGCAGAATTCTGGGTCAATTCCTTCCATATCGTGCATTTGCCAGGCGAATACGTCCATGTGTTCTTTCAAGAGAGTTATCAGCTGCCGTGTCTGTTCATCCGTTACTAGAGACCCCACTCTCACCATTTTAGGTTATTCCTCAGTGCCTAAGTTAACTTGTTGGGTGGATTCTAAGGCCGAGAAATTAGGCTTTGGTTCGTCGACTATTGTCGGCTCCTTTGATTTCTATAAGATCTCCTCCTTGTCAGCTTCGTAGGTGGTGATGGCTTGTGATATCACCTTTTCTAGCTCTTCCCGCGCTTTTATTTCCCTAGCTTTGTTCTTTTCCTGACGTTTCCTCGATCGTCTTTCTTCATTCTGCTAGATATCGATTTGTACGCATTGTCGCGCCGCCTGGGGGTCGCCCAATACCTCCACTACCCCTCGAAAGGATGGAAACCGCAATCTTTGGTGGTAGGCCGAGGCGACCCCTTTGATTCCCGCCAACCAGGGTCGACCAAGGATCGCTTCATAAGTTGACACAACGTCGACCACACAGAAGGTGGTGAGTATGTCTAGGAACCCTTCCCCGTCCGAGACTCTGAGGGGGACTTCTCCTTTTGGTACCGTCATTGTACCGTTGAAGGCGTAGATTCGATAGGTCGACGGGATTAGGATGTCATTAGATAGCTCCATTCTTTTGAAGGTGTCGTAAAATAGGACCTCGGCTGAACTGCCATTGTCCATCAGTATCCTTCGGACACCCCATTCTTCAATGAGTAGGGTTATCACTAGGGGATCCCCATGTGCTTTACCATTTGACGGGACATCCTTCGCTGAGAAAGTGATCGGCTGCATCATCCAAGATTCCATGGGCAGAGTTTTGGCCACACTGAATATTTTTTTTTCCGCCCGATCTCTTTTGTGGATCCTTGAAGTGATGCCGGTTCCTAGATCAAACCCCTGAGTTGCCGAGTACGAGAAGGTGTTGCAAGCGAACTGGGTACCGCGATTGATCCTTATCTGATGCACTGGTGCGTCGGGCTGAGCTGGTATCGACGATGTTTTGACGAAATGTCGCAAGAATCCGTCTCGGATCAGGTGCTGGACGATATCTTTTACCTCTCGACAATCATTGGTCTAATGGCCACGGAACTGGTGGTAATGGCAAAACTCGGGATGGTTCCTTGTTTCGTCGAACTGGACTCCCCTAGTCTTCGGGTATCGGATATCGTTTCTATTTTCGACTTCCTTGAATATTTCTTCCAATGGTGCATTTAACGGAGTGTAAGATCTGGGTTCGTGGAGAGGCTTCTTTCCTTTCTCGACCCAAATTTTCTTGTTCTCCCCATGATGTTGTGTGCTCGGCCTTTTCTCAGATCTCTTCAGAGCTTCTCGTGGGGTTGCCTCTACTGTAGCGCTTGCTTCTTGTATTCCTCTATCCTGCGCTCCTTCCTGTATTTCCTCTAAGGAGATATAGTGTTCTTGCATCTTCCTGATTTCCCTTAACGTTTTAGGCTTCTCGGTGTACATTGCTACCCAAATGGGATCTGACTTCCCTAATAAATTTTCGAAACCGAATATCTGTTGATCGACCGGTACCTTTCCGATGTTAGTACATAACTTCCTCCATCTGTCTGTTAGAGACCGCAGCGGTTCCCTGAATCTTCGTGCAAGCGTAAAGAGCTTATTAACTCTGGGCCGAGCTATACTGTTATGCATGTAAGTTTCAAGGAAGGTTTCCACCAAGACTACATAATTGCCAACGGATTCATCGGGCAGGGTATAAAACCAGCTCTTTGCCTCGCCCTCCAAACTTTCTGGGAAGAACTTGCACATGACCACATCGTAATTCTTCCATTGTAACAAGGACATGATGTACATTTTGATGTGCTCTCCAGCGTCGCCCGTGCTGTCAAACCTAGATGGGAAGATCGGCAACGTACACTTGGGCGGGAAAGGAGTCCGATCCAATTCCTTGGTAAATGGTGTCTTCTGTGCTTCGCTAATTACTTCTGCTAACTTATCGTCCTCGTTGTTTCCTGTCACGTTTCTTGACCGTCTGCTCAAGTTGCTCGATCTTTTATTTGGTTGTCGCATCCGTACCCTCATTGGTCGCCTCTTCCTCGGTCGAAGAATCCTTGGGTGGGCCATACCCTCCCCTTGATCGATTAGGGTCGGGTATGCGTTCTCGGCTCGGGGATGGGGGTGGAGTGTTTCTTGGTAGGTGTGTTGCTAGAAGTGCCTCGGCTCGACGACCCTCTTGACCCCGCTCTCCTGTTGCGGAGTCGGTAGTTTTCATGTTCTAAGGCTAGGTTCCTTCTCTGCAGCTCTCTCATAAGGTCTTCTTGCCTTCTTTGGCTTGCCAATATAGCGAGTAACATTGGGTCGGTGCTCTCATGGCTAGAGTGGCCGTTCACTTGGTTTCCTACTACATTGGGGGGTGCAGTTGGAGGTCTTGCCGAGGGGATAACGGGGGGAACGGTTAGAGCTACGAGATGATCGGCTGCCGTTGGTGGGATGTCTCGGTCGAGTTCGCCCCTTCCTAAGCGCACTAGCCTAAGCCTCTCACATTCTCGTTCTAGTTCACGCTGGTACTATGTCAGTTGTCTTTCTCGCCCCCGTTCCTCATGTATCGTCTGCACTTCCTCCTCTTCCTCGGTATCCGATGCAGTTCTTCCATCCACCATGTCCCCCTGCATTATCTGGCTCAGGTTGATCCTCAGTATCCTAGATGGGAGATCGTCGTCTCGGCCTAAATCGACCTCCTCGTCAACAGTAGCCATGCCTTTGCCTAGTGCCTGAGTCTCGCCCTGGTTATTTTGCCGATGATCTTCGTGTCGGGAATCCGTCAGTCCTTCTTGTACACTAGATCCCGTTGTGGCTCGGTTCCTAAGGATCCGACTCATCCTGGAGGTACTCGCCATCACCTTCATGTGCCCTTGTTCATCGGCTCGCCCGTCCGTCCATACCTACGTCAGCAAAGTACACAGCACTTACTTCGAACTGTTTTCGAAAAGGTTAAGGATGAAGTACAGCAGTTCTGCTTTGTAAGGTGGAAAAAGTTTTCACAGTACAATTCCATTTATGCTAGCGTGTTAATCTCAGCAATCAAGCGGGTTTGACCGCAAGAGGACAATTTTTTGAAAAGTTGTCTCAACACATCGCTTTCGGTACTTTTTCTACGCATTAATCATTATTTTTCCTAACATTCCTAGTGCCAGAAGTCATTAATCATTCGTATGTTAGGTCGGAAGATTTCTTTCTTGACTATAGTTGACGATACGATAACCTTTACCGATTGTCGTGTCGACCGTCCACTGATGCTGTGAGGCTTTTAGCGTAGGATCAAGATTAGGCTTAATAATGAAGCACCCACTAAACTCCTTCCAGCCGTAGTTTCCGGAAAACTGAACTCGATGACTTCGAGTTATTCTTGCCTCCACCACTGTCATACTTTGTTTTAGCTAACTAAGAAGATCCAAACAACGAAGTAACGTTTCAACTTAGCTTCTACCGGTCATCAAAGATGATCCATTCGGGAGCTTTTGAGGTGTTATTACGTTTTATCTTAGATCGACGACAAGGCGACCTTTGACAAGAAAAGCTTTACTCCAACGAAAACATTTACCTTTACATAATTAGTCAAACTTACTCGACCGGAATCCCTTATTCATAAGGAAAGAGATCTCCCGGCTCTTGTTTGGTGGAGTTAAGATGATGAATAACTAAACAAGTTTTTCCTTTTAAACTAAATTTCCATGAGCTTTTCATGAACTTAAGTAAGTAAAAACAAATGTAACAACATTGAGCTTTTGACCACAAAGGTGAACTTGAAACAACAAATCTAGCAGCCCACGGATTTTAACCATTAGAGATGAGAAGAAAATAGGTCAGCGAGGTGAATTTCATTCTAGCTTCTACCAACATCAAAAGATGTTATTTAGAGAGCTTATTGATCTTCTAATAACTCGCTTATACGACTTAAGCAAACAGCCTAGTTTGATGATTTAATCTTGGCGACTCGATTCAAATGAAAGCGAAGCGATTGATGCTAATAGAACAATCCTACATCAAAACTCAACAAGGTTTTGCTAAGAAAACAAAGACAAGAAAATCTCGCAAGCTTTGCCTATCAACACTCTTAACCAAAAGAGTTTCTCCCTTAGCTTCAACTAACACGCCAGGTGACTTAGGAGCTTGGATTTCTCTCTTTTGGTAACCGATTTCAAGGTATCCGAAGATGTTACACGGTCCCCTTAGTCGGCGCCAGAATGTAGATGTAAAAAACCCTACTACTACATCCCAAGGATTTCAAACGTATGCAAAGAAGTAAATAAGCAAAAGACATAGAAGAACACAAGATATACGTGGTTCGGCATGATTACCTACGTCCATGGGGGTGAAAGGATGATCTTATTACTTCGCACAAGTTTACAAGGGTGAATGCTATCGACAGTACTCTATCTCTTCTCTCACTTACTTCAGATTGCTTGCCTTTACCTCTCTATACGATCTCTATTTATAGTTACAGGTGGTGATACATTGATATTACAGTGTTGGGCCTGGTGTAGCTTCTTGGATATTCTTCTTGGACGACTAGTTGATGCTTCAGACGATCTTCCCTTTTGCTCGAGTCGAGACATCTAGTCGAGTGGTGTCATCACCCGATGTCGTTCACTTGGTGGATATGATCGACGTCGCCCTTTAGATTCCTGGCCGAGTCCCACTTTGACCGAGATTTTCTTATCTCTTCACCAACTCTGTCAATGCATTAACTACCCTCGAACCTGATGAGCATCACATCAGAACTTTTCTCCTCCTTTATGTCGACCTCTCGATCTGTCTCCATTCCTCTTTTCTCGCGCCCAGATCTGATGAGATGATTCAGTGCTTCTAGTGCTTGCTTTTATTGGTGCGCCCTCGGCCAGGATGGCTCCACCTGTCCCTGTGGATTATTTTCACCTACATATCTTACAAAAATGAGCCTTTTTGCTTTTCGAAATTAATTTGGAATTATGTACCCAAACTAGTTTTGACTTTTTTACTTTCAAAAATCAAAAAGAAGTATCCAAAATGACATCCAAACAAGCTATTTTGGCTTCAGAATGAGTATTATTCTGTATTATATGGAGTGGTAACACCGTAACAATAAGAGCAGTTCCTATGGAATGAACAAACCATCTAGTTTGTTGATTTTTATCCCACTATCGACTCAACAAACATGAAAAATGGATGTTTGGTTTGTTCATTGAGTTGGATGATGTAGCGCGCGCTTGATGATAGAGCGGGCGATTGTGCAACAATCGCTGGAGTTGGAGGGAAGATCGCTGGAGTTGGAAGGAAGCACTAGTGGAAAATGTCAGTTTCGCTACTGCCATAGCAAGTCATAGATACGAGTTAAATGACTTTCTTTGGCAGTCTGGGAAAGGGTCGCTGTTTGAGCATCTTTTTTATCTACGACGTGTCTCTGCGGGTCGTTGAAAATCTTATATCAACGACCGGTGTTAACTGTCAATACTTTATGACCGACTTCAATCGGTCATAGATATAAATTTTAAATATAAAAAAAAATAGATTCAAATTGGCTGTCTAGCCTGACTAAATCATAAATCAAACACAAATGAAACTCAAATGAGAATCAAATGAAACTCAAATTAGAATTCAAATGAGAATCAAATCAAACTCAAAACAATAACCAAATCAAATGAGAATCAAATCAAACTTGCACTGGTAAACTCAAATAATTTTTCTTAACATTCATTGATTCATTAGGTTCAAATTACACAAAAAAGGGTTTAAATTCTGAGTTCATACCAATATAAGTTTAAGTCCTAACTGACAATAAAGTTGGAAGACAAGTCTTGTTAACCAGCAAAATGATTTACTCCATAGTAATTGCATAAACATCATTCTCCTGGAATTCTGCATCATCAACTCTGGTTTCAGGAACACCGAGTACAACCTTGTTTCCATCTATCACAAACTGCTTGAGTTGATGGCTGAGAACACCTTGAACAATTTTGCATTCATAGGAAGCAAAAACCTGTTTTCAAGAGAACAATTTTCAGTTCCTTGTTGTTCATAGTTGTGAATTTATTTGTATGCTATGCTATAATGAACCTGAAAATAAAATATTCAAGATATACACTTCTAGAGCTTTGCATTCTTATGGAAAAACTATCTTCTATTCAGTTGCAGTGAAAAATGTAATGACTAGAATTTTGATGAATGTGCAAGCATGAGCAGTCAATATTTGATTGGTTTAATGACAAAATGTGAAGGAGGATACAATAAGAGATAGTGAAAATAACCCATATGGAATTAGATAGAACCACATGCATCTAAACCTAAATATATGAGACTTGTTTAATTCAGAAATTTACACTACATGATAAGTTTATGTAAGTAATCGTTATAAGGCCAGGGACATGTCTCTGTAACATCATGAAGTGTGGCGACCCAAAAAAAAAAAGGACACGAGAACTCCAGTGTACTGCATTTACATCCATTTTGTGAGTCTTATCCTTCCTTAGTTTATCAACCTGTAATGCGTCGCATATAAAAAAAATTAGGATCTGCATCACCTTCATCAGATGTACTGAAGGCATTGGTTGGGAAAATCAAACAACTACAACATAAATCAAATGTATCACTAAGCAAAAAAAACAAGTAAAACCATAACTAGAAGTCGAAATCAATAAAAGGATCTGAAATACGATCTCCACTAGCAATTATCCCCTCCCTGTGTACATAAAAAATGTCCCAATTTAATATCTTAAATAAAAACTGAAAACAATTGACAAATAAACAATTGTGATCAGACTTGCACAACTAAATGTAAACCCTTTCTAGTACTATAAAATGCCAACTAGAAATAATAAGCCCCTCCTGTCATAATTGAAGCAAGGTACAGTCCTTAGCAATTCAAATATATCACCCATATTCACCGTTCAAGAACAACAACAAAAAATTCAAACACACATCGAGCACAACACCACCATCAAAGGATGAACCCAAAAGAATATGCTTAATCAAATTGGATGAACAAAAATTCATGCATATAAAGTAGATCAGTAACCTCGGGGTGATGATCACCAAATTTAAAGTTGCATAGTTGCTATTAGCTATTGATATGATGTTGGTCAGATACGAAGAAATGTTGCTCCATCTTGACAATGTCATCTCCTATCAGTTCCTAGTTAGCTTGGAAGAAGTTTGGTGGGAAGCCATCAGGTCCTGAAGCTTTATCCTTTGCCATGATGAAGAGGATGGATTTGATTTCATTGTAATATGGGGTTCTGTTCAGCATATTGTTGTCAGTAGTGTTGATGGTAGTGGGTGTTAGATTGATAATTTCTGGGTTGATTAGGGTTGTTTCAGCAGTGGCCGTACTAGTGAAATGCTTGGTAAAGCAGTTCTGTTAGAGCATTGCTCGGTCGAACTCGCATGCGTTGCTATCTCAAGCATGTTTGTCAATGTTAGTGATCAAAACTATAAGTCTTGATTTCTAGCTTATTATAGCTAAAGGTCTCGGACTAGGATAGAAAGGGTAGTTGAGCTCAAGACTCCATGGCAATCATCATACAAGACGAAGGACTACTCAAGGAACTGGTAGAACTTCATCGACTAAAAGGTATGTGGAGACTTGAACTTATGTGTCACTCAAAAGTCTATTTACTCTATCTCCTATTCTTGAGACAAAAGGCGTTTTGATATATAGACTTTCATTATACACATTTGCTATTTCGAGTCGAGTTTAACTCGCCTATCTATTTCTCGAAATATGTGTTGGTAAGCTTTCACTTTAGCCAAATTCATCTTTACCTAGTGACAAATGTCATGTTATGTTTCAATCACTTTGAAAATTGCTCTGACGAAAAATGGTCTGTGAATAACGGCTATATAACGTTCTCTGAGAATGTTTCAATGATTGAAATGAGAGTTTAGATTACATAACCACAAGGGATATAAGCATTGTTGTGGAAACACATATATGTATAAGTCCTTATTCCTTGAACCAAAGTTTGCGAACTTTGTTGATCAAGAGAAATGGAATGTGGCGTGAGCCAAGTCCGCGAACTCAGTCCGCGAACTGGCGGAAGTTCTCGACCCGAGAATTTGTTTGGAGTTTGTGAACTCCTTGGTGAGCTTAAGTCCGCGAACCCATTCCGCGAACTTGAGTAGGTTATATCTAAAATCGGTTGTTCTTGAACTCATGTTTATATAAACTAAGGAATGCTTTTGCAAACCGTGGCTGTAAAGTTCATGAACCAATTCGAGTGAATCAAACCGTTTTTACTTTGATTGTGTCTTGTGTAGTTACATAAGATCTAAGCAATTGAACAACTCTCTAACTAGTTCATTTGAGTCATTTGAACTAGTTATGGTGAAGAAGAACATGGTTGATATGAAATTGCTCATATGGCTAACTATTGGTGAACCAACAAATGTCAATGTTTGGGAACGGTTACATAAACCCAAAATTGGACATTTCATTTGTGTGTAACAAGCTAAGGTTTCGATCCAATGGTTGAGAAATATTAGCTTGAATCTAATCAGGTTTTCATCTAACGGTGAATATTGAATGCTTTGTTACCAAGCTAACATTGATTGCAAACCCTGATTTGAAAGACTATATAAGGTAGAAATCTAGAAACTGGGAAACCTAATCCCCACACCTTCCATGTGATACTAGTTGTGCTAAACTAGAGTCGATTCTCCTTTAACCTTTGGTTTCTTCTTCTAAACCAGGTTAACGACTTAAAGACTTCATTGGAATTGTGAAGCCAGACCGATATTACTTTTCTTATAGTTGTGTGATCGATCTTGTTGTTTTATCAAATGCAGTACAATTGGAATAATTGGCTTGAGATTTATATCTCCGATAGGCAAGATAGAAAAGAAATCACAATCACTTCATCTCATCGTTTTTGATTCCGCAATATCTTTTTTCGCTGCGTCGATTAAGATTATTGTGAGGTGATTGATAATACTAGGTTGTTCTTCGGGAATATAAGTCCGGGTTATCAATTGGTTCCTGTTCACCTTGATTTATCAAAAGATGGAACACAAACTCGTAGGTATATTCGTGGGAGATGGATTTATCTATTACCGTAGACTTTTCTGTGTGATACAAATTTGTTTATTAAAGTCTTCGACTTTGGGTCGTAGCAACTCTTAGTTGTGGGTGAGATCAGCTAAGGGAATCAAGTACGTAGCATCCTGCTGGGATCAGAGACGTAGGAGCATAACTCTACCTTGGATCAGTGTGTGAGATTGGTTGGGGTTCAACTACAGTCCAGACCGAAGTTAATTTGGAGTAGGCTAGTGTCTGTAGCGTCTTAATACAACGTGTGTTCAATTTGGACTAGGTCACGGGATTTTTCTGCATTTGCGGTTTCCTCGTTAACAAAATTCTGGTGTCTCTGTTATTTCTATTCCGCATTATATTTGTTTATATAATTGAAACATCACATGTTGTGCGTTGTTCAATCAATTAGAATATCCGACCTTTTGGTTGTTGATTTAAATTGATTTACACTTGGATATTGGTCTTTGGTACCATCCAAGTTATCTCTCTTTGATAAAGACTTGCAGATTTCTATTTGCTTGAGTAAAGATCAAATCGAAAGATCGAGATATAATCTCTTTGATATACTTTTCTCTAGATTGAGTCTGACTGTCTAGTTGATTCTCTAAAAAGTATATTGGAGTTTGTCCATACAGATTGCTAAGCGAAATATTGGGTGTGGTTGTTGTACCCCCGCTTTTTCAAGTTCTTCAAATCTTGATAATCTGAAATCCAATTTCCATTATTATCTTCGATGGTATCAATCTTATTTCTTCTAGTTCTGCACTTAGTAGCTCTATGGAAGTAGCTTGTATTTTGGTTACCTAGTTTTATGAATTGATCCCTACATTTTGTCTTCCAAAATTTTTCTTCAATAAGTTGCCAATCCTTGAGCTTCTGCATAGCTAGACTGACAGCCTTATTTCTGTCAGTTCTGAAGTAGTTTTTATGTAACCAAACAAGATGTTGTTTGCAGTTTTCAATGTTGGTTTTAATGTTGCCATAAACCTCTTTGTTCCAGACTCTGAGGTGAAGTTTAATATCTTTAAGCTTCTTAGCAATGAGAAAAACACTTGAGCCAGTGAGGCTTCTTCTCCAACACTCAGCAATGATATCCCTACAATCCTTATGATCCAACCATGGACCAAAGAATTTGAAGGGGATTTTACCAGTTTGCCAAGTTGGATTAGAATTGAGGAGGATAGGGTGGTGATCTGAACCAATAGCTAGCATATTAGATATGGTAGTATTGGGATATAAGAGTAGCCAGCTTTCAGTAGCTAGTCCTCTATCCAACCTTTGTTTAGTGAGAGCAGGACCACTTCTTTTGTTAGACCAAGTGAAGGGGCAACCAGTGGTGCCCAGATCAACTAAATCCAGATCAAGGATTTTGTTGCCAAAGATAGTGGCTTCATTAGCATCCAAAGGTTGAGTACTGAATTTTTCAGTATCATGAAAAATGATATTGAGGTCTCCAGTAACCAACCAAGGCAGAGTATTATATATTGACAACAGTGTTTTCCAGAATTTTCCAAGCATCTATTTTACTTTTGGTGTTATAAGGACTACCATAGTAACCAGTGTATAACCAAGGTTTGCCATTGGCAGGCTTGACTATAGCATTGATATGATTTAAGGAGGAGTGAAGAATCTCAATGTCAATGTTGCTTTTCCATATCAATGCTAAGCCACCAGCAATGCCACTAGCACCTCCTAGATTTACAAACCAGTAGTTTTGGACATTAACATCTTTCATGGTTTTCTTGAGCTTTTCTTGTTTCTGTTTGGTTTCATAGATGAAAATGATATCAGGGTTGAGTTTATTCAACATATCATTGAGATACTTTTTAGCATCCTTTGTGCCCAAACCTTGACAATTCCATGCCAAAGTGGTAAAGAACTTCCAGAAATAGGATACATTAAGATACTTGGATGAAGGTCTTCTAGCAATGTTGTCATAGTAAGTATGTAATTTAGATGGCTACTTAGTCCAATTATTGGTAAAAGTAAGAGGCTGAAGAGAGTATAGAATTGTACCATGGTGTTGTGAGAGGAGCTGCCAGAGTCACCATTAGCCATCAAGGGAATGCTGGAGTACAGTGGTTCAGTAGAAAGATGAGCTTGGTCTTTGAATCTTTTGAGACAATCAGAGTTCATTGAGTTGGTGCCCATATCATCCTCAGGAGGGAGATGCTTCTTTCTTTTAGGTTCCATCAAATTGGCCATTTGAATTGGATAACTAGTTTGCTCGAATTAAGACATGATCTTTCTTTTTGGCCTTCCATATATATATATATATATATATATATATATATATATATATATATATATATATATATATATATATATATATATATATATATATATATTGTCATTTTAGCCTCCATTCTGTCTTTGATATGAGCAAGAGTTGGGAGGGTGTTGCAATAAATAACACTATATCAAAGAAATTGGTCCTCGCCCCCAAAAAATGATATTTTTTTTTGAAGCATGAAATTAATAAAAAACCAACTATAATGTTATTACACGCGGGAATGTGATTCCCATAGAGTCGCTCAAAAGAATGTGATTAAGAAAAGCCGGATTCGTCCGTTCCCAAATTGATGTTGATAGGTTTCCGGCTTGGCTACCATCGGCTGCAAAGTTTGCCAGTCCATCCGCGGCTTGGTTTCCTCCTCTATAGTTATGTTGAATATCACAACATGGAATTTGTCGCATTTGATGTATGATTTCCTTAATCATTTCAGAGATATACCAAGGAGCTTCCCTTGGATTGTTGATGAAGTGCACAAGACTTTCGAGTCCGTTTCGAATATGATTTTATTCCAATTTCTTTCATTTGCTGCTCTGGTTGCTAACACTGTTGCCCATGTTTCCGCTGTTAATGTTGTGGTTATACCTAGAGGTTGTGCAAGAGCCAGTACCGTGTGCGTGCTCGAGTTCCTGCAAATGAATCATGCACCCGCCATACCCGGTTTGCCTCTCGCTGCACCATCAGTATTTATTTTATACCAGTCTGGTGGTGATATACTCCAACCCACTTGAATGGTTGCATGGGATTTTGTGATGTTTGTTGTGAATCCGGAAGGAATCTCCCCGGGGAGAACTGGATGGGAGGTCATTTTTGCCCATTCAAATTCATGTTGGTGTGCGAAAGATCTCGCCAGGATGTCGTCGGGGGTGGACTGCTTCTGGTTGATTAGAAGCTCATTCCTGGTAGTCCATATAGACCAGAAGAGGAAACAACAGTATGTGATAGAAGAGGTATTACCTCGAGGTTGCAGCAATTGAGAAATTGTTGTTTGGTGGTTTATGATAAATGGTTGGTGGTTACCTTGGGGATGGTTTGCTGATATGCGGTTAGATAGGGTGTGCCAAGTGGACAGAATCATTGGACAATGAATCAACATGTGATTGGCTGTTTCGGGCTCAGAATTGCAATGGGGGCATAGGTTGGAAGTTGAGAGATTGATGTGATGGAGCAGAGATAAGGTTGGTAAACCTTCGTTTATAGCTTTCCACAAGAAAAACTGAATTTTTGGAGGACACGGTAAGGTCCATAAGAATTTTGTGTTTGGGAGGGGATGAGTGTGAGGTCATGGGAGATAGTTGTTTTCCTGTTGGATTAGGCTTGTTTGTATCCAGGATCTTTGTGGTATATTGACCGGATTTAGAGTGAGGCCAAATCATTTTGTCTGATGTGTTGTTAAGGGGGAGGTGAATGTTTATAATATGATGGGTAACATTGTTGGGGAGGATGCTCAGCTGATCATGATTCCAGTTATGGGAAATTGGGTCAATTAAGTCTGCGACATATTGGATTGGGTCGCATTGGATTGGATCAAGGTTCTGAAAATGGGGTATCCAATTTGCTTGGATAGGGGTATCCAACCCATTTCCTATTTGGTGAAATATATGTTTTTTGACAGTAGGTATAAGAGATGCCATTTGTTTCCATTGTGGGCTGGCAGTAGTGGGTATTGATATCGTACCTTGCAATATCGGCTGGTAGTGGAGGTATTTCTCGTTGAAGAGGCTTGAGCAAATGGAATGTGGTTGGTCTTGAATATTCCAAAATTTTTTTATGAACAGAGCTTTATTGTGATGACTGCTCTTCCTGATACCTAGCCCTCCTTCCGCTATTGGTTTTTTAGCTTGTTCCATCCTAATGGGTGAAGCTTAGGACCAGAAGAATCGTGACCCAAGAAAAAATTCCTGGTGATCCTATCAATTTGTTTGTGAACATGGGTGAGGAAAATCTGTGCTTGCATGAGGTGATTTGAGGTTGGCGTTAAGGAGGTCTTTATTAGAACTAGTCTTCCTACAGGGGTAAGGCATTTTGAGATCCATCCTTGTGCTTTCCGTGCCAATCTCTGGAGTAGTGGTTCAAAGATGTGACTTGAGGTCCTCCCATGTTTGAATTGAATTCCTAAGTATACATGTGGGATTGAAGTAGTCGGCATCCGAAAAGGTGGTGGAGGTTATCTATGTGATGTTGTTGTAGTCTTGGGCGGTGAATGATGGTTGATTTTCTTTGCATTGATAATTTGACCATTTGAAGAGCCGTATGATTGAAGAATTCGATGGAGGTGATTATTACATTCTTGGGTATTTGTGTATGTGATGAGCAAGTCATCTCGCATACATTAAGTGAAGGATGGGGGTGCCTTTTTGTAATTCTGATACCTTGAATCAGATTTTTTGCTTCCCATTTGGCAAGATTTGTTGAAAGAATTTCCGCACAGATGATGAAAATGTAGGAGGATATGGGATCACCTTGTCTTATGCCCCTGGTAGGAGTAATGAATCCATACGGTGTACCATTGACGTTGACTGAGTAAGTTACTGATATGATACAGAGCATGATATATTCTACAAATATTGATGGAAAACCTAATTTTGTAAAAGCCTTTTGATGAATCCCAGTCTAGGCTATCATATGCTTTTTGGATGTCAAGTTTGAGAGCTATTTTGGGGTTTTTAGTGGTTGATGATGTTTTGATGTGATGAAATAGTTCTTTGGCAATTGTGATGTTATCATGTATTGATCTCTTAGGGACGAAGGCACTTTGATATGGACTTATTAAGAAAGGTAGGAGAGGACGTAAAGCGGTTGACTAGTATTTTTGAGATGATTTTGTATGTGACATTGCAGAGGCTTATCGATCCGAACCCGGGATGGTTGCGTTGGGTTGTCTACTTTTGGGATAAGAGTGATGTTTGTATGATTCATGAGAGGGTGGATGTTCAAATTATGGAAAAAACTTCGAACCATAGCAATTAATTGAAGATGAGTGGTGTCCCAGAAAACTTTAAAAAACTTACTTGTGTATCCATCTGGACCAGGAGCACTTTCAGAGTTGATGGAGAACAATGCTTGCTTGATTTCCTTTATCGTTACTGTCGCCGAGAGTCGGTCACATTGTGATGGAGTCAATCGTGGATCTACATCTTCAAAGAGTTCTTCATCCAAAGTTGTATTTGGGGCAGTATATTGAGTGGTGAAATGATCAAGGATGATTTGGATCACTTCATCTTTATCATCGACCCCAGTTGTTATCTTGATCTGTAATTGCTTTATGTTGTTGCGGCCGGTAGATGGTTGCCTTGGTATGGAAGAATGTGGTATTATTGTCTCTGATTTGAGCCATTGAATTACGGACCTTTCTTTGCCGATGTATGTTGCATGGCATTGAAGTAAGGTTAGGTGATGATCGCGTAGTTCCTTTTCGCGATGTATCCAAAAATTTAGTTCTTCAGTTGTGAATAGCACATTGGTGTTGAGCCATTTTTATCTGTCTTTGTTGATTTTGAATTAACTTTGGAAGATGACCAAAAGTGTCTTTGTTCAGTCCATTAGTGTTTGTCCCGTTGTGATTAACTTGAGTTGAAGATCAATGTAGAATGCGAGTCGCTTTATTGTGTCCAGGCTATTTCGACGATTTGCTTGAGATGTGGATGTGTCAGCCATAGATGCTCAAACTTGTAGTTTTTTTGCCCCTGCCAGTCTATTGCTTTGGTGTGCAGCAGGATGGGTGAGTGATCCGATGCAATCCTTGGAAGGTGGGTGACTCCTGCATGAGGGTTCGTTGTTCGCCAGTGTTGGGTTGCAATTGCTTTATCTAGTCTTTCCAAGATGTTGTCTTGACCTTGTTGGTTGTTTGTCCAAGTGAATGGATCTCCTCGAAATCCAAGATCGATAAAACCCATTTGGTCGATCATTGTTAGGAACGGTTGAGTCTGACTATAAGTGACTTATGCCCCACCTTTTTCTCAGATTGATCCATAATGTCATTAAAGTCCCCTATTAGGAGCCACGGAGTTGAGATGTTGGTATTTTGGAAGATTGTTGGGAAATCTTGCCACAAATCCGTTCTTGCATCTGGATGAGGAGGGCCGTAGATGCCAGTACACAACCACGGTTGTGCCAGGCCAGGTGGAGTAATGATGACGTGAATGTAACTTTGTGACTGGAGAAGAACCCGGATGTTTAGGTTATTCCACATAAGACATAGTCCACCTCTGCGACCTACTTTAGGAACTGAGGTAAGGTTTTGGAATTGAAGCGATCGAGCGAGATGTGACATATGTCGGTCATTTGCTAAAGTTTCTGAAAGGAAAAGGATATCGGGTTTATGCAAAGATACAAGATCCCGTAGGTGTTGAATAAAGGTTTGATTGTTGATGCCTTGGCAGTTCCAGGCTAGAATGTTCATCTTGGGCCTAGCACTGCTTTGGTCTTGGCTGTGCTTCTTGGGTGAAATTTAGTGGTAGGGTAAGATTTCTATAAGCCCGATTAGGATTGTATGTTAATGGGCTTTAACTCGGGATTTGAAAGGAAACCGAATTTGGTATTGAAATTGGTTATTATCTAATAGAAACTACCGGAGAGAATATCTAAACTGAATTTAAATAGTAAGAATATCTAAACTGAATTCAAATAGTAGAAGGTTATTTGATGATACCTGGGCTGGCGTATTTATCCCGCATTTTTGAATCAGGTTTATCCCCAAAAAAAAAAAAATGATGAAAGTAGGATATTTCACCTACCAAAGTGATAAACAAACAATCACGGCGTGCAAAACAAATTCTTTCTGGATCCAAGACCTTCCTTTCACCTAAATCTTAATACTAAGATTTTAGCCAGGTGTGTAGCTGTCATAGATTATATACCTTATCCTTTTTGTGGGTTTTTGTCTCCTCCTGGATTATAACAAGACTTTGGCGTTTCAAGCGCAAACGATTTGAGTCTAGATAAAATCTTCGTCTTTCAACAAGTGCAAAACATTTGCCCCATCCCTGGATCTGGATATAGCCGTCTGACTGACCCTTGTGCTCCCGGATTTACGACTTGGCGGCTGAACAATTTTGGCAGATCCGAAGCAAAACTCCATTTTCAACTTGATTTCGCAATCGTCGTGCCTCCCAAAACTCCATTTTCAAAGCGATATGTATTTACACAACATGATGATCAGATGTTGTTCATCATAGCAAGGACAAACAAAAGAAAAGAAAAGCGCCTCATCAAGATTTGGAGGAGATAACCAGTTGATCCAATTCCATTGTCGGAGATTGCATCTTTCGCATCCCCGGAACAAATAAAAGAAAGAAAAAGAAATGACATTATAAATCCAAAAAAGAGGACGATTCAACAAAATTAGAGCACGATTCAAAGTGAGTGAGTCCACTAATCAAATAAATTGCGTTAATACTGAAAACTTATAAAAATGTCATGAAAAATCCTACCTTCATTTTCTTTTCATGTATGTACACGAAAAAGGTAAAAAAAAAAATGGCAGTACCGAAATCAAACGATACCTTTACATGTAATTCTTTCCTTCTGAATCATTCATCCACAATCCCTTAATGGAAACAACCCCAAATCGACTCCGGGAAGGTGACCCTAAAACCTCAATCAAATCAATCAAAAAAAAAGGGTCCGTAATCATCACTATCACAAATCCATTAAAAAAAATTTGTCCATCAGACAACTAATCACACATTATCTTCCTTTCCCAAAACAACAACAAATTTTAAAGTCAACTAAAGTGGATAGACACGTACGGGGGTTTAACTCCTCCTAAGATATAGAAACTGACATGAACCAGTTCAGTTCATGCCACCACCATTGCCATCTTCACTCCTAAACAGTGCCTGAAAATCCCAATCATAGGCCACAGCCATTGCTAACAACACGGAACCAAAATAAATTATCTCTGTTCTGATTATTCCTATCAAAACACCAAAAAGAAAGGAAATTTATAAAATAAAAATTTCTTGGGGTATAATTCAAGAAAAATTAGGCGAAATCCCAAGAGGAAAGGGAAAAAGAGGGGTAGTTATGAGATAAAACAAAATACGCCTGGAGAGAGAGAGAAAAAAAAAAAAAAAAACAGATCCCTTTTCTTCTTCTTCTTCATCGTCTCCGTCTTCTTCAACCTCCTCCAATTTTCTCTGCAACTACGATTATCAAAACCCTAGAGCTTTCCTTCTAAGACTTTTCCCGCCAATTCAACTTCCAATCAATCAATCCGACCTCTAATTACATCTTCCGAATTCTTTCCATCTATCTCTGTTCTTCTTCGTTCTCGTTGAAGAACAGACCCAAAAAAAAAAATCAGCGACAATTTTTATTATTTTCTTCTTATTCTTCTTCTTAGTTAGGGATTAATAGTTGAGAACTGGCTGGAATTTGTCTTCTGTTTGATGATTGAAGAGAATGGTTGAGTCAGAAGACGAATTCAGATTTTGATTAATTTGGAAAAAATTTAAAGGAACCCTAGAATTTGGGTACTGAAATTTCGAGCAAGATGATAATTAAAAAGGCATTGAAAACCAAAATGCCGATTCTGAAACGGTGTAAAACTGAAGAAGACGATGATGAATTCGCCAGAAGACAACAACAACAACACCGAAGTAAGAAACGGAAGACGATGAATACTAATGTTAATGGCGGTTATTGTGCGCTTGATCTGCTTGGTGATATTGCTTTTAGTAGAGCTGCATTTAATTACAATGGATTCCGTGGGAGATTTCCGGAGGATAATGATGATGATGAATTCGAAGAAATTATTCGAATACGGAGAAGGCAGGAAGAAGAAGAGGAGGATGAAGAAGAAGAGATTGTAAATTTCAATGCCAATGGTCGTGTAAAGCATTATCAACACCAGCAGCGGAAAGTGGCAGTGGCAGTGGCAGCAGCAGCAGCAGCTCAAGTAGTTCGTCCGCCACTAGTTAAAACATCGCGAGGGAGAGTTCAGGTACTTCCTTCTCGTTTTAATGATTCAGTTCTTGATCCATGGAAGAAAGATAAAGAAACAAATGCACCCATTGAACAAGAAGAAGACGACGAACAACAACAAGTAGGTATGCCCACAACAATTAAGAAGGAGAAATCAATGTTTAGTAGTTATAGTAAGAGTAGAAACATCATTAACAATAGATTGATTGCTAAGAAACAGTTCAGTAAATTGGAGAAACATGGTAACAGTAATGGTTATAGTAATTATCCTACTAAGTATGTCGCGTCGTATCGAGACGAGGAAGAAGAGGAAGAGGATGTGAAGCAGCATAGTTTTATGGGGTATAACAACTTTGCTGGTATGAGGAAGTACACTAGTTCGCGTAGTAAGGTGATTTATGAGCCAAGGGGAGGGAGTGAAGATGAGGATCATAAGGATGTGTTGATAAGGAGATTCGATGACACTGCCATGGATGATGGAAAGGGGGATTCGGATTTTGTCGCAGGGGATGTAGTTTGGGCGAAGTCAGGGAAGTATCCTGCTTGGCCTGCTATTGTGATTGATCCAGCATTGCAAGCTCCTAAAAAGGTTCTGAGCATGTATGTTCACGGAACTACTTGTGTTATGTTCTTTGGCTACTCCGGGAACGGAAGAGATAGGGTAAGTAAATCATATTTTCTTTTTACGTTCCAAACCGAAAATTATCTTTGTTTCGTTTTATTAGAATCGTGTCTGAATTATGTACGCACTGTTGATGAATGAGCAGGAATATGCATGGGTGAAACGCTTGATGCTTTTTCCTTTCATCGAGTATGTGGACAGGTGTGTGGTTACTCTCTCTTCCCTTCTTGATTTTTAGTCTTCGGCTTAAATTGCAACTTGGGTTTCGGTATGGAGATGGGTTTTTAGAAATATTTGGTTTTCTTCAGATTTCAAGGGCAGACCCAATTACACAAGAGCAAGCCTACTGATCTACGGAATGCGATACAGGAGGCTTTTCTAGCAGTGCATGGTTTTGTAGAGTTGCCAACGATTCAGCTTGACACGGTGTCTTGGCAGTCAGGATACCATCCTTCAATATCCAACGGGAAGATCCAAGGGACAACAACCGATTCTGATGGATATCGGGGATATCACTCTCATACTGAGGTAAGTTGGCGATCAGTCCTTTTTTCGTTTTCTCCTTCTTCTTTTTTCCCCAAAACAACATAGTAGGTGCTAAACTTAAAATACGTGGAACACTAGGTTTTCTTACGCTTAGTTTGTCTTGTTTTCTTTCCTCTTTTAGTAATAGTCGTACCTTTTGTTTCCCAATTATGGTGAAAGTAGTTATGGTCGAGCATCTGTTATCCAATGAAGATGGTAGCAAATCTAGGTTTGTCTTGGGGTTCTTAGTTAGATTTCAGAATGTAAATAACAGATAACAGTTTACACTGTAAAATAGCCCTTCCTCCTGCTTTTGTGTTGAAGGAACTGAAACGAGAGACAATCTAAAGAAGGATTATGTCTTCCATAAGAATAGTATAGTCAATAGTCCTTAAAAAATACCAGTTGTATACTGGGTGATTTTGTGGTAGGTGTAGTATGTCAGTCTTTATGATGTGGTACTTCCTGTGGGTTTCAAAATGTGACCATTTGGATATGGTGTTTTTCAATGTGGTTGCAGCTACCGAAGTCGAAACAATGTTGTGGCGTATGCAGGAGGATGTTGAACCATTCAGATGGTGTTAGTTGGGTGAGACCATATAGAATATGTAATCAATACCTATTCTCACTGACATAAGTTATGATCAAAGTATTGATGATTTTTCACTGATTTAGGTACGTTGTAATGGATGTAAATTTCGGGTTCATGCGGAATGTGACAAAACGACTACAAACCTTATGAAGGTAATTCTATAATTCATTGCTGGGATGATTGTGAAATTTTTACTTGCCCTCTTTTCGACATTTCTTTTCAAGTATGATAGGGTTCCACTTACTTTTTTTTTGTTCTGTTTTGTTAAAGGATTTGGAAACCTCTAATTACTACTGCCCTGATTGCAAAGCAAAGTTTAACTTTGACCTATCAGATTCTGGAAGATATCGGCCGAAAATGGGGTACATCTCCACTGTTCTCTTTGCTATATTAAATTTTGTTGACTTCCTTGGTAACTGCATCCACTGCTTGCTAGTGGTTTTCGTTCATCTTTCATATACCTGATTAAGTTATTGTGCTGGTTACAGATCTAACAAACAGAATATCCCATTAATGCCGCCGAGCAAGATAGCTGTTGTTTGCATTGGTGTGGAAGGGACATACTTTCCTAGTCTACATTTGTAAGCATCAAAATCATCCAATTACATTCTCTATGATTTCAAGTGGTGAGCTTTTCGGCATTATTTATTTATCTATTTCTTCACTTTTTGTTGCAGAGTTGAATGCAAGTGTGGTTACTGTGGGTCAGAGAAGCAGACACTTATGGAATGGAAGAAGCATATAGGTTCTAAAAATAAAAATTGGAAGAAGAGTGTTAAAGTGAAGGGTTCGATGTTATCACTTGAACAATGGGTTAGTAATTGAAATTATTTTACTTATTCTAGTAGAAGATATGTGTGATGCACGTGTTATTTGAGTAGAACATGTCACATATGAGTACCACTAGGGATGCAGTGATGACTTTGGATCTCTGACAATTCTGTCTATAATCTTCTGGTCAAAAGATTAACAGTCGCCATCCTACTTGTGAATGTTTTCAGATGCTGCAGATTTCTGAATATCATGAACGTGGTCTGTTTTCTGCAAATCCCCCTAAAAAACCTTCTATGAAGTCAAGAAGGCAAAAGCTGCTATCGTTCTTGCAAGGTTAGCTTTCTCTACCTAGAAACAAATTCTTAGTTGAAGTGTTTGTTGCTCTATATCCGGCTGCAGCAGAAAATTCTGTGCAAGGTGTAACTCTCAGTGTTGAATAAACTCATGACAATTGTACACTTTCATAATCACAGAGAAGTATGAGCCCGTTCATGCAAAATGGACAACAGAAAGATGTGCGGTTTGTAGATGGGTGGAAGATTATGATTACAATAAAATTATCATCTGCAACAGGTATTTATATTATTGATTTTTTCACCATTTTCCTGGCGAGTATCTTGTGTGGATACAAATTTTTTTCTTCCAAACACTATTAACTTAATCCTATGTTTTCCAGGTGCCAAATCGCAGTTCACCAAGAATGCTATGGAGCAAGAAATGTTCAGGACTTCACGTCGTGGGTTTGCAGAGCATGTGAAGAACCTGATGTGAAAAGGGAGTGTTGCCTTTGCCCTGTAAAAGGTGTGTGGATTTCTTGATTCTGATGAATCGCTTAGACTTAAATCTTTTTCAATTATGTGCGAAGGACACATAATTGCTTGTATAAGTTTTTCTGTTATTGAACATTTTTCTTCTTCAGGGGGTGCTCTAAAACCAACTGATATCAAGACGTTGTGGGTTCATGTAACGTGTGCTTGGTTCCAACCCGAAGTTTCTTTCGCTAGTGATGAAATAATGGAGCCTGCACTTGGAATCTTGAGTATTCCGTCAAATAATTTTGTAAAGGTAAACATTTTGTGCGCACACCATTGACTTTTTTGACCTTTTTTGACCAGTTTGTTAGTATTAATCTTGTTCTCTTGACGTTGCTGGTTTCATGTTAATAAATGGGTGTTTTTCCTCTTCTGCCATGAATCTGTAGGTATGTGTGATATGTCAGCAAATGCATGGTTCGTGCACACAATGTTACAAGTGCTCCACTTATTATCACACTATGTGTGCTTCGAGGGCAGGATATCGTATGGAGGTAAATTACTCGAAGAACAGTTGTTTAAAATTACTACAATAATAATCTAACATGGATCCTCTTTTTTATTTCGTGATCTGATTCTAGTTCTTTGGCTTGACTTACAGTTGCATTGCGAAGAGGTAAAAGGGAAGCAGATCACAAAGATGGTCTCATATTGTGCTTTTCACAAGTAAGATATAAAGTTTGTCTGTTTGATCCTAATGATATTTATAGAAGTGAAAAATAGTTGGATTAGCGAATTAGGCCACTCAATGATTGTATTTTTCAGGGCTCCAAATCCAGATAATGCTTTGGTTATTCAGACACCATCAGGAGTTTTCAATACAAAAAGCTTGCTTCAAAAGAAGCAAACTGGCACAAGGCTAATTTCTTCTAAGGCGAAGATAAAAGAAATCCCAGAAGATCCAATAGTAGAAGAAGCCGATCACCAAGATCCATTTTCTGCTGCAAGGTGTAGAGTTTTCCAAAAAAGAAAAAACAAGGTACATAAATCGTACATAGTAGAAATCAATAAATTTCAAATAACTATGTAAAGGAAAACCCATCATTATTGTACTTTTTTATCGGTCTTATTTGATCATAATTTCTTTGACTTCATCTTTATAGAGAATACCTGGAGTCCGACGAGAAGCAATAGCACATCGACTAATAGGACCTTGTCGTCATTCTTTAGAAGTGATACAGTGCCTGAGAACAGCTAAGGTAATTGTTTTTTCTTACTTTGTAGTTGTACAATAATTTGGCGACAAACTGAGAACATAAATGTCCCCCCCTTTTTTTTTACAGGAGCAACAGGATAATAAGTCCTTTTCCACTTTTAAGGATCGCCTTCGCCATTTGCAGGTGAAGAGCTGTTCCCTGGTGTTCATGTTTTTCTTTCTTGCTTACCATATTCATTTTTCTCATCTTATTAACTAACTTCTATATGTGGATACAGAAAACTGAGCATGAGAAGGTTTGCTTCGGTAGATCTGGAATACATGGATGGGGCCTCTTTGCGCGTCAAAATATCCAAGAAGGAGATATGGTATTTTTTTACTGCAATATTTTGCTAGCCCTTCATTTTCCTTCTGTCGCGTTGCAGTTTCTTGACCATTAAATCATATTTTGGAGAAATTGTTGCTCATCGTGTGTGATCTTACGTGCATGTATTTAGGTCATTGAGTATCGTGGGGAGATGATGAGGCGAAGTGTTGCAGATTTGAGAGAGAAACAGTACGCAAGAGAAGGCAAAGACTGTTATGTGAGTCTCCTGTTTCTACTTGTTCCATCTTATATGCTCTCTCTTTTGTTTTGTCCTCTATGTTCGCTGAAACCAACTGAATTTGGTTTTGCAGCTGTTTAAAATCAGTGAAGAAGTGGTGGTCGATGCAACTGACAAAGGGAATATAGCACGCTTGATTAACCACTCTGTAAGTTTCACCAAACCGTTCATTTTCATTCTTTAACTCTGTGGCGCTTCTCAAGATTTGTCGGTCAGGCCTTCAGTTCTAAACGGCTCTACTTATCTTTCCGCAGTGTATGCCAAACTGTTACGCAAGGATCATGAGTGTTGGCGATGATGAGAGTAGGATTGTGCTTATTGCCAAGACGAATGTTTCGGCTGGTGACGAGCTAACGTATGTACTCCTTCACTTCAACTTTCTTTTCGTCATCTATTTTTCCTTCTTCTTTATATCTTATTAACAATGGTGCTATTCCCAAATAACTTACAGATACGACTACTTGTTTGATCCGGACGAGTCTGACGACTGCAAAGTTCCCTGCCTCTGTAAATCAGCCAACTGCCGGAAATACATGAATTAACAACAACATTGCACAGTGAAAAACAAGAACAGAAAGTAAAATTGTTTCTCCACATGGAGCCCCCCCACTGACAGACATCATTTGTCACTCACTCACCACACAGGACGACAAGATCGATCTCAACAGTTTTTAAAGAGATTATTGATGCTCTGGTAAATCAATCAATAAACCCAAGTTTGGCGCGCGCGGTGTTTATGTAAATCATATCATCGTACAGAGAGAATCTCACATCTTCTTCTTCTTGTAATTTGTCCCAATCCCCATTTAAGTAAATTAGTTTGAAAATTCTTGTAAATTACAATCTTGGAATATTATAAATGAGATATCTAATGTAGAATTCCATTTTTGTTATACTCAAGAATTTACCTTCAGTAATTTACTACAGGCAGCCTGGCCTTCCGGTGTAAAATTTCCATTTTTGTTAAAAATATTTAATATGAAAGAACTTTTCATTTATTATTATTATATTATGATGTCATGCTGAGTAAAAGGTAAACCGAGTACTATAAAGCTTATTATGAAGCGGTAATGAAAAGGCAGCATGAACAATATGAAGCTGCAAAGATGAGTCGAGAAGAGCCAACTAGTTCTGAAAATTAAGGTTTCTCAGGTAGGCCTTCTTATCGTCGTCGGGTTGGCATGAAAACTAAACGTGAGGATGATAACGACAAGATAAACTCATGATGCATTTGAAATTACAAAAATCTAGCTAATCGAAGAAAGGAGATGATTTTCATTTATATGTATGTAGAAATAGCTGATATACAAGCAGAAAAGAGCCCCATTTTCATCACCAGCTTCTCTACACTGGTAAGGGAAAAAACGACAACTATCCTGTAAAGGGAAGAAGATCTCTATTTCCTACATACCTTTCTTTCATCTCTTTATTGAAAGGTAAATAACAACTAAGAAAAACGACCCTAAGACGATGAGCAAAGGAAGAAACAGAAAATGAGAGAAAAGAAAATTTTCAATGGTGAAACGGAATTAAAAAAGGAAAAAAATTACGGGAACTGAAATTGTCTTAATGTGTACTTTTAGAAGAATGTATCCGACTTAAATTTACCGACCTACACTCAATTGATTCTGGCGTTAAAGCCTCCTCACATACCTCGTTATGGGTATAACCTAACGACGTATCATACCTTGAACCACTATTGGCAGACTTACTATGTTCAGCATCAGTACCGGCTGTGCCACCATCACCTTCAGAATCGCTTAGAATGACAATAGCATCTTCCTCACCGACCAGGTCCACCACTTCGTGATGATATGCATTTGGGTCATGTTCCTTTTGATAAAAATTCGGAACAGGGTTGTGTGCTTTCTCCTGATCAGAGTCCAGAACTGGTTCTTCCCCTACATCAGGAATCTGGTCTAGAACTTCAGTTATTTTCTGATCATTGTTAAGGTCTGGTTTCCCGATTTCTTCATAATCAGCAACGGGAATTGAATCATCAACCATCTGTGGAGAAGGGCCTGATTCTTCGACCAACATTTGAGCAGAGACTGGTTCTTCATCCAGCAATTTAGCGGGGATAGGTTCTTCAACCACCGTATGAGCAGGGACTGGTTCATCTACCATCATTTGAGCATGGATAGGTTCTTCAACCATCATTTGAGCAGGGACTGGTTCATCTACCATCATTTGAGTGGGGACTGGTTCTTCATCCAGCAATTTAGCAGGCACTGGCTCTTCTACCATCATCTGAGTAAGGACTGGTTCTTCAACGGCCATTTCAGATGAAATTGGTTGTTCAGCCATTACTTCAGCTAAGATTGGTTCTTCAACCATCGTTTCAGCTAAGATTGGTTCTCCAATCATCATTTCAGCTGGGACTGACCCTTCAATCGTCATTTGAGCAGAGCTAATTTCTTCGGCTACTGATTCAGCTGACGTATGATCTTTTGCTATCTCTTGAGCTGAAAGTGAATTTATCTGAACGGTCTCATCAGAGGTAGTTGAAAGTGTCTCAGGTTTTTGCCCACTCAACGCTGGATATATCTCTGCGTTGTCATGATTACAGGACGGAGCAGACTCTGATTCTGAACCAGGTAGGGAAGAGAGAAGAAGTTTGGTTTGTGTTTCTTCATCTCGATTCCTGTAAAGGAGCATGGCTCTCTGCATATGAGAAATTATAAATACGTTATTGGATAAAACAGACAATACAGAATCCCAAAAAGATAGTTTAAATTTGAAATAGCTTTAAAGAAATCAGAAAATCTTTTAGATTATTATAAACATGTTCCATACTCAGTGCACTTCTTGCATATCTGCTGTCTGAATTTCATACTACATTTACATAGATTTACGAGTAATTATGGTTCTGAGATGAATGTACCTGCAATAGAGTATCCTTCAGTACGGGGAAAAGTGAAGCACTCAAGGTTGTGTTGGACATCTTCAGTCTTGATTCCTCGTATTCCTGTCAGAATATAGATGTGATCAGTCCCAGGCCAATAGGAAAAGAAAAGAAGTTGAAGCCAGACTCTCAAGGAATAGAATCTACCTTTAAATGTGCATGCTTAGTGCCATAATCACTCATTGAATTTCCTTCTATCTCAAATAAACTCGCGCACTGCTTATATAGCTGAGGATGAGTAAGATCCACTGAGATGTCAAGCTTAGAAAGATAAACATGGCAAAAATGAGTATCACTACGACGTGATGTTTTGGCAGGTTCTGGTGTCTTTTCCAGTACAGGCTTCACTGAAGGAGCTTCGATTGGGGTCTTGGGTGGTGGAGGTGGTGTTTCATCGGATCTCTTTACCTCAATACTCTCCGCCCTAAAATTAGGCCTGTTTCGCTCATTCCGGGATCGCTGACTTGGGTGTCCAGCCCAAACATCATTTCCTGTGGAAGATAGACCATGATCGTCTTTTTTCAGCTGCTGGGATTATTTGGCGCTTTCCACGTATCTGAATTCGCATCCCAGCCTTGACCATTCAGCATGTGTCTGTTCTGATCCCAATCTGGTCTCCCGTACATATGGGATTCATCCCCAAAGACAACATTACTACTTCCATCCCATCCATGCATCTGAACATTAAATCTATCAGCATCAGGCATGTGATAAGGAATCCCAGGGTGGTTACCAAACAAAGGTGGAGGGGGGAATTGCTGCATCATTGGATGAAATCCTCCTGCAGGTGGACCATGCTGAAAAGACATAAAGTTGTTTGGTAATTGTGAAGGCCAGTTTGGAATGCCCTTCCATGCATTACCCGGCCCTCTTCCAACATTAAAATCACCAGTTCTCCTATACCGATTGGACTTGCCTCTACTTTCTTCTTCTGAAGAACCATAAACTGATGGGTTGGAAGCACCGCCCCTGAAAGAAGGTGTTGTAGGAATAGAAGAGGAATTGCTTGGAAAGTGACTGTTTCGATTAAATGATGATGACACGGATACTGTATCGCCATCTGCCTCTACCATCTTCTTCTCCGAAGGCAGTTCCCTGCTTCCTCTGTCATCTCTTCGTCCAGTTTCTTCCATATCAAGGTTTCGGTTAACATTTGGTCTGTTTGAATATCTTCTCTCATAACTTGTTGAGGATTGGGGCTTATCTATCAACGCTGCAGGTGAGGCCTGTCTATCACGTACTGGAGACCTTTCCACTGAAAAATCAGCCAAATGATTTCCTTCCTCTTTGGAGGGCTTTGTTACGGATCTGTGCTTCTCTGTTGACCAAGATTCAGAAGCTCTCTCAGAATTCCCATGAACACTACTACGCTCTCTTAAAGGAGTAACATTAGATCGAACTCTTTCATCTGAAACAGGTTCCCTGTACTGAGATTCCGCTTTTGAACTAGTCCTGTAAAAGAGACAACATCCGGATAAAGGGTTAAATGTTTACAGGATTATTCGATGTCTGGGGAGCCGTGTGCTTTCAAACATTGGACTCCAAGATCTTATGTACATTATGTCACAAAATATATTTATTCCTCCTCTAATACTTGAGTCAAGAACAGATTTCACTTTTGCCGCTAGATCATTATGTGAAAGCTACGATTAGCTTAATAGTTTGTACTGATGGCATTTCAACAAGCATTACATGGACTCTTCTCTAGGCTGGAACAGACATTCATGTGGACCTACAAATCTAAGTTTTCTGGATACCTATTGAACTGTAAAAATTTGAGCAATTTGGATAATATATGCTGAACCACCACCTAGTGGTCGTTATCTTGCATTCATTATCCATCATTCCAGAAAGTCATGGCAGGAGAGTTTACAATCATAAGTGCGAAAAATATGGATTACCTGAACTGATCCTTGACAGGATGAGCACTGGGGCTGGGACTTCTGCGTCTACTTCGGCTCATAGTAGAATCATAATCTATATGCCGCGACTGTGATCTTCCCCTATCAGCAGGTGATTCTTTTCTGCTACTGCTTGGTGTTTTCTTCTCTGCCGCTGAATGGTGGTGCTCCTTGGCATTACGAGATTTAAGATCACCGTATTCATCATTATCATCCGCGTATCTCTTCTTTCCTCTACTGTCTTTGTAATTAGAGACACGGTCATCATTACGTGGACTACCATCACCTTCACGTTCCTGAGGTTTAGACTTCTCCTGTGGGCTTCGTTTTTCATCTCTGGGATACTTATTGTCAGACCTTTGACCTGAGTGATCTTTGAAGTAATCATCTCTGCGCTTGTCATCTCGGTACGTGTGGTCCTTGCGTGAATCTTCATGACGACTTTCTCTATACTTATCATCTTTATGCTTGTCCTTGCGCATATCATCATGATGACTTTCTCTATACCTATCATCTTTCTGCCTGTCCTTGCGCAGATCTTCATAATGGCTTTCTCTATACCTGTCATCTTTCTGCTTGTCCTTGCGCAGATCTTCATGATGACTTTCTCTATACCTATCATCTTGCTGCTTTTCATCCTTGTACCTTGCACTCCTGGACCGATCATCCCTTGACGATACACGACTCTCTTTAGCATCTCTGCTATCATCATGATACCTATCCTTGTCATCGGAATCATCTCTCCTCCTCCTGATTCGTTTCTCAAGTTCCTTCTCTAACTCAGGATTTCGCAACTCATCATGCTTCTGCCTCTCTATAAACAAGACAGTGGAAACTTAATAAGTTACCGATTTCCAGTAAGCATAGATGTCTCCACCAAGAACGAAACTCCATAAACTGGAGTACTTAAAATAAACAAAGGAGACGTAAAGCAATTGACATTGTATACAAGTTCCCCAAGAATCACAAGATAGAGACACATTTTGTAGCAAGAATTTATGCAAAACAACCACAACTCCGGACTTCATATTAAGGTTTAGAACTATAAAACAATAATGGCTTTAAATCAGATCAGTTTCTTTTCATTCGTTCATGGATCAAGAGAAAATGCATTGTTAAGATCCAGATAAACAAATGAGAATCTCGTTGTCAGATAATATATATGTCCAAAACCTGAGATCAAAAACAACTAAATGCAGCACAAGTCTAGAAAAAAATTCCCACACAGTTCATTCGTTCATTTCTTTCTAGATAAGTATATAAATTTACCCACCTCTCAAAGGTTCCGAAATTCAATGGACACAAAAAATGTGATTAACAAGTGTCCTGCATTGTTGTTTACGATAATTTGAAACATTTGAACTCTAAACATGGATTAATACAAGTACAACCATGATGATGCATAACAACCTCTAATGTCAGCAACCTGCTACAAAACAACCTCTAAATATCTCCGATCAATGCCCAAGTTGGGTGACTTAGGTTCAATAGTTAGTTAGTTACGAAAGAAATAAAACTGACTAAAATCCTCATCTCCTTAAAAAAGCAATGTACTACATCTCCCTTTTCTTCTATAAGAAGGCAATGTCACAATTAACCTAGAAACACTAACAAGCTATTATCTGTGTTTGACAATGGTTCAATTCTTTCCTACTGATGTTACCAAGTCTTAGCAAATCTACACAACAAGACCCAAATACCAAAACGAACCTTAACTCATGTAACTAACTCGACAATACAAAGGAAAACATTCTAACCAACATAAATAAACAACACAATAAGTTACCTTACCAGCAATTACTACATCTTTCTTCACACTCACCGCCACCGAATCAATCTTTGTTTCACGCCGCACATCTTGATTCTTCTTCTCTCTCTCTGAAGACCTATGTTCCTTCTCCTTAGTAGACTCCTTATAATGAACCTCTTTACTAGACTCCTTATAATGAACATCTTTAGTTGACTCCTTATAATGAACCTCTTTTGTAGAATCCTTATAATGAACCTCTTTCTTACTCGAATCCTTATCAGACCTCGATGAGGTCTTCACCTCAACCTTACTCCCATTACTAACAACATTTTTCTTCACCACCACCACCTCCTCATTCTCCACAACAACAACACTCTCAGATTTCCTCTCCTCATGTCTTCTACTACTACCACCACTGGACTTACTCTTCAAATCAATCTTTGATTTCAATCCATCCTCATCAACTAATTTCTCCTTAATAACAACAGAAACTTCGCCGCCATTCCACCGATCCGATACCGGTCCATCAACAGCCTTCTCTTTCCGCCTCTTCGAACTACCACTCCCACCACCGCCGCCACCACCATTATACTCTCCTCCAATCAAATCACCGCCACCACCATTCCCAACAAGTTTCCGCTTCTCTGATTCCCTACTGCTCAAGGATTTCTCTTTACCACCATTCTTCTCTTTGAAGCTCAATACCTCTTCTGCATCTTCTTCAGAATCCATCACATCTTTTGAGCTATGTTTATGTTGATGAGACTTGTGATGAGAAGACTTATGTCTTGAACTTCTTGGCATAATGAAATCAAAATCAAAACTTCTTCAAACCCTTTATTCAGAACTATCAAATCAATAAAAACCCTATGGAATCAAACCCTAATTTATGATTTTTCGACTGATTTTTTCGATTTTTTTTTAATTATGATTACAATAAATTAAACCTAATTTCTTGATCGAAGAAGATGATGACGGCGGAGATGAAGTAACCCCTGATTTCAGATTTTAATGGATTGAAATTTTGAGTAAACCCTAATTTCTGTGAGCAGAGACGGAAAAGGAGTTGAAGTGAGAAAGAGGAGAGAGGGAGAAAAAGAGAGACTGATTTTTATTTTTCAGGGTGAGGAGATAAATTGATAAATAGTTTGTTTGGACGGAAACACCCATGGATTAATATATAATATTGGTGATAAGTATGGGTATTTCGGTCTAATTGGTGATATTTTTGAAGTCAATGTGGATAAATTAGGTATGGATGCCATATAATTGGAACGTGGAGATTTGATTCTAAAGATGCTTTAGCTTAATCATCCCTCCTCCCTACTCATTTAATTTTTGCTAGTTTGGAAACTTTGGATTGTTTGTTTTTTGCTGACTCGAAATCTAATTTGTTCCGGCAATTCCGACGATAAACATAGTTATAAGTTGTTCTAGTGGCGGATCCAGAAATAAGTTTGGCTGAGGTCAACATAGGAAAAATAGTTAAGTCCAAGTGGGGTCAATTTGCAACTAATCAGTAATTATCATCACTCTGAGACCCAAAATCGAGACGGGTCTATTAAAGCCCATTTGACTTTTTTTTACGTCCGCTCTTGGGTTGGTCTAATAATAGGCGCAGAAGAGAATCTCAAATGTCCTGAAAATAATAACTAATTGCTTTCTAAGAAGAAGTTAACACCTTTTCTTTTGAATGTTATTTAGAGATGTGTTCCCAAATCAATTTCTGGCATTTTGATTTATGTAAAGTGAAATAAAAAGTAACTTCTTTTAGTGTATCTAAACATCTTATTAAAGTCGGCTTTTATCGGAAATCAGTTATGAGGTTCAACCTAGATCGACCAAAAGATGTTCGAAATACACCAGCAAGGAAGGTTGCAGGGAAATCTAATTGTGGATACATAACTGGCTTTAGAGTTGGTAAGAGTGTGAGACTATTTCCCAAAGCATGGAACTCATTAGTAGTGATGTTATTGATACTGGACCAACTTCTATATGTCTTATAATTTCAAAAACTGCATGCACCAATGGTACCTAGTAGACCACTAATTTTTTTGTTCGTGAACTTGTATGGACAATCCCTTATACACTCAATATGTATATATCAACATAAAATATCTTTCTACTGTTGTAAAATAGGTTAACCTAGCATATAACTGAATTGTGCACGAACCGAGTCCCAACAAGAGCAAGTCTTATGATCTATGTTTGAAGACACGAATTCACAAGAACAATCTACTGTTCCCTTATATTATACTCATATGTGAATTAAGCTTTCTCTACAACTAAAAAATGGGATCTAAAAACTAGAGATTTAATTGAAGGTAAATATTTCAATATAAAATCTTTATCATTTTTTTTTTTTTTTTTGTAAAATCTAATTTTACTTATCTCCAAAACATAATAATTAGTTTCACCTAAAATTTCTACTTCATAATACATACACACAACAAGAAAAAGAATCAATCAACCAAGTAATTTTTTTGTTGTTAATAGCTTTTAGTGATTAAGAATGATCCCACAACCAACCCGGTTCTAAACTAATCAAATTCATCAACTGCCTTTAAGTATTAACTACCGTTTTCCTTGTAAGATCTGATAGTGAGCTCTGATACCAACTTTGTAGCACCCCAAAATTAAGTTTCTTAATAATCAAGGAGATTAACTAAATAATGAAGCATTGGGGATTTAATTCTTTAACTTAAAAATCAAATTAATAATCTGATACTTATTTTGGAAAGTAAATAGGGACGGAGGGAGACAAACTAATGAGAGTGTTTATGTAATTTGGTATACAATTATAATTAAAGTCCAATTACAACTAATAGATCTCATGCCTGGTGCAAGTTAGCCTAACCTTCATACTATCATATGAGACCTAATGAGTTATCAACGGCGGGGTTAGGGTCGACCTAATGCTCTAAGGAACATGATATATTTTGAGGTTAAGTAAACGAACTGCTATATATATAAAGGTTTCATACAACCTAGTTTGAGCTCATGTGTTGTTCTCACTCTTCTTGTGCCTAAAAAAGATGGAACTTGTCGTATGTGTATCGATGCTAGAGTTGTGAATAAGATCACGATCCGTTATCATTTCTCAATTACGAGATTGGATGATATGTTTGACATGCTTTCCGGTTCCAAACTATATTCTACATTTGATCCTAAATATGGGTATTGCCAAATCAAAATCTGACAGATATGAATGGAAGACTACATTTAAAACAAAATGATGGTATCGTCGAATAGCTTGTTATGCCCTTTGATTTGTCTAGTTCTCAAAGTATATTCATGAAGCTTATGAATCAAGTCCTACGACTTTTCATTGGTAAGTATGTTGTGTTATATTTCAATGATATCTTTATTTATTTGAAGTCTGAAGACGAACATCACTCTCACTGGTAAATTATTTCCAATTCTCATTGAGAGAATGATTAATTAATCAATGTCAAGAAGCGTCATTTTTTCCCTCCTAAAATTAGTTTTGGGGATACGTTGTTTGTGCCGATGGTGTTCAAGTAGATAAATCAAAAATTACAAATATTGGGATTGTAAGAAGAAAGCATTTGAATAGCTCGTTGTTTTCATGGTTTAGCTTCCTTTTGCCGTCGGTTTATAAGAGATTTCAGATATACCACAACTCTAATTACTGACAGTTGGAAGGATAAACGTTTTTTATGGATTGTTGAAGCCAAATCAAGCTTTAATAAGTAAACTGATTAATCCCAACCATTCCCTCGTGTTGTTGTACAAATACAAGGCAACTTGTTTTTTGATGACTTGGGATTTAATTTAGCCTCAGGAAGTTAGTGAGTAAATTGAGTAATCCCGAGCATTCCTCATGGGTTGTTCAACATATACAATGTTTTTTTGGTAGAGGCAATTTATTTTTTACTGACTCAGGATACAAGTTAGTGAGTAGATTGAGTAATCCCAAGCAATACCTTGAGTTTTTTTTTGTACAGACTATATATAAATAAAATTATTATTCCCCTAACAATAAACCTAGTTGTTAAGTGTTTTTTGGATACCGGAAGCAGAGCTGCAGAAGTAAATTCCAGAAGTAAGAAACAAAACAATTTTCTTTATCAACAATTAACTTTTTTTGGTTTTAAAAGTCATTTTGGAATTGTGTCCCTAAACTAACTTCTAGCTTTTAAATTTAATTAAGTTGAAAAGTAACTTCTTAAAATGTACCCATTGTGAAGCTCAACCCAGGTTGACCAAAAGATGTTTGAAATATACTAGCAAAAAAGTTTGCTTTGAAGTTAATTGTATATACATATTTGGCTTTTGAGTTGTTGAGAATACTTCTCAAAGGTGGAACCCATCTAGTGATGTTATTGATACTATTCCAAAATATCATGAACTTCCGAGAATCGCACACTCCAATGATGGTACAAAACTTGAATATGTCACATCCAACAAACCCAAAATCAATAAAACTTTGAAAAAAAAATATGGAAAGGGAATTCAAAATTGTTCTTAAAAGGTCCATGAGGTGGTCGATGGGTACCAATCTACCTCGACCAGTACTCAACATATTATAAAAATAAAAAATAAATAAATGTAATAATATGTTTATAAAAGTAAATATATCTAACCATACCATAATATAGACTCGAGACAAATAAACGACTCCTTAACAGTCACTTTTACTTTAGATGGAGATATTGAATTTTTATTACTTCGTTGTAATATATGGGAATATAGTCCACGTGCTTGTCTTGCATTTAGATTTGCACAAGATGAGATTAACATTAACAATATCGCATATACGTAGTTACATATTAATAATCTGAAAAAGAAAGATCTTATTAGGTTTGACGCTTTCGTATGTTGATGTTCAATGGATCTAGATACTTGATAACAACTAAGCATTAGATTAAAGTCATTCAAGTTTCGTCTATGTTTAAATGTTGTTCTTTATTTTATTTTTTTCTTTCACTTGTATTTTATAATAAGTTTAGTAATGTCTATTAGATCATTTCTAATAAGTGTTATTGAATTGTTTTACTGTGCTAGCAGAATCAATTTGTTTTATCTCCATTTAACAAGGATATATATATGGACTCTTGTTAATCAGTTAAATATACTAAAGTTCATAGACTGAAACCGAGTGATGATTTTTATTAGGCAGTATCCAACACTAGGGAATACAAATGATTATTAATCAGGAAAATAATAATTTTATTGGGATGCGACTTTCGGTTGTTCAAAATAGATGAACTAATTTAGGTATTTGTATTACAATTAATTATTGTCTCAAATATTATAGTTTATCGGAATTTTTTTACATATTGAAATATTAAGTTTATTTCTTCATTTTTATTTCATGATGAGCTCTAACCCATCTTGTTAATTCTTTACCCATGATGAGAGATCTCCTTTCCCCTAAAAGTGTTACCTAGCTCCCAACTTGTCGTGCGCAGACATCAATGAAAATGGAATATTCCCCAATTCTCCAAGATAATCTAAATTTATATTATGATCCACGATGTATACATTGAAGAGAATATCTTCGTTCCTTTTAAATTAAAAACATCGTATACAATAAGGTATTATATGTTGAATTTTTTAGGAAAAATAATAATAAAAAAAATTCTCAAATGTTTTTACACATCAAGTTAAAGAAAAATATGACAACTATATTACCATAACGAAGACTTGGCCACAAATTCATATGTTACTGTTGATGGTGGTATTTAGCTTAGGGTTAAAATCGTAAAATCCTAGTCATACAATGATGTCACAGAACTTGAGTAATAATGTCTCCACCAAGCGCATTTATTAAATCCTTTAATTTGACTGCGAAGAAATTACCAGGGTACCTTTTTTGTTGCTAATTAGGGTTTCGACAAGCCAAAACCCTAATTCTCACACCGCACGTGCCAATGGCTCATCATGCCAGCCACACCAATCGCACAAAGGCATGCCAACCATGCTAGCCACACCCCTGTGCCAATGACAAATCATGCCACCACCTACCATGTCAAGGCATGCCAACCATGCTAGCCGCACCCCTGTGCCAATGGCAAATCATGCCAGCCACACCTACCGTGCCAACCATGCTAGCCGCACCCCTGTGCCAATGGCTCATCATGCCAGCCACATCCTACCGCGCTAAGGCATGCCAACCATGCAAGCCGCACCCCTGTGCCAATGACAAATCATGCCATCCACACCTACCGCGCCAAGGCATGCCAACCATGCTAGTCGCACCCCCGTGCCAATGGAAAATCATGCCAGCCACACCTACCGCGCCAAGGCATGCCAACCATGCTAACCGCACCCCTGTGCCAATGGCAAATCATGCCAGCCACACCTACCGCACCAAGGCATGCAAACCATGCCAGCCACACCTACCGCGCCAAGGCATGTCAACCATGCTAGACGCGCCATGTGCCAACGGCATGCCAAACCCTTGGCCCCACCATGCCAGGCCAAACCGCACCTTGCCTTGGCCCTAACCATGCTAGCCGCACCATGCGCCCATGGCATACCTTGCCTTGGACCTATCCATGATAGCCGCACCATGTGCCAACGGCATGCCAAACCCTTGGCCCCACCATGCCAAGCCAAATCGCACCATGCCTTGGCCCTAGCCATGCTAGCCGCGCCATGTGCCAACGACATGCCAAACCCTTGGCCCCACATGCCAAGCCAAACCGCACCTTGCCTTAGCCCTAGCCATGCTAGCCGCACCATGCGCCCATGGCATACCTTTCCTTGGCCCTAGCCATGCTAGCCGCACCATGTGCCAACGGCATGCCAAACCCTTGGCCCCACCATGCCAAGCCAAATCGCACCTTGCCTTGGCCCTAGCCATGCAAGCCGCACCATGTGCCAACGGCATGCCAAACCCTTGGCCCCACATGCCAAGCCAAACCGCACCTTGCCTTGGCCCTAGCCATGCTAGCCGCACCATGCGCCAACGCCATGCTAAGCCCTTGGACCCACATGCCAAACAACACCTAGCGGCGCCACCATCTTCGGCCTTCCCTACGCGGTTACCAAAAACGAAGGCGTGCGACGATCAACGGTCCCTCTTAAACCCAGGAGCAAATCCTAGCAATCCAAGGTTACCAGACGACGCATGCTAACCTTTGGCCCGAAAACCTAAGTTTGGCCACGCCAAACAATGCCATGCCAACGGCATGCCAACCTAGCCGCGCCACCATACTGGCCTTCCCTACGAGGCTACCAAAAACGAAGTCGTGCGATTATCAACGGTCCTCCTTCAATCCAAGGAGCAAATCTTAGCAATCCAAGGTTACCAGACGACGCATGGTAACCTTTGGCCCGAAAACCTAAGTTTGGACACGCCAAACCATGCCATGCAAATGGCATGCCAACCTCCATACTGGCCTTCCCTACGCGGCTACAAAAAATGAAGGCGTGCGACGATCAACGGCCCCCCTTCAATCCCAGGAGCAAATCCTAGCCATCCAAGGTTACCAGACGACGCATGTTAACCTTTGGCCCGAAAACCTAAGTTTGGCCACGCCAAACCATGCCATACCAACGGCATGCCAACCCAACCGCGCCACCATGCTGGCCTTCCCTACGCAGCTACCAAAAACGAAGGCGTGCGACGATCAACGGTCCCCCTTCAATCCCAAGAGCAAATCCTAGCCATCCAAGGTTACCAGACGACGCATGTTAACTTTTGGCCTTAAAACCTAAGTTTGGCCCCGCCAAACCATGCCATGCCAATGGCATGCCAACCCAACCACGCCACCATGCTGGCCTTCCCTACGCGGCTACCAAAACGAAAGCGTGCAACGATCAATGGCTATCTTTCCTCTTGAGATGCAAAATCTCGACCGTCGAAGGTCACCAAGCTAGCAAGTCTCCCCAGCGCAACTTCAAGGCAACAACAACATACTACATGTTCGAAATATCAACACATATCACAAACTGGGGGATCCTCTTTGGGTATTGGTTTGGCGGTTTACAGCGTGCGGCGTACACTACGCCCGTCATAAGGAAGTGTCATAAGGATGAGGAGGTTAGTAAATACAGGGAGTTAATGGTGAAACGTTCTTTCTATGGAACATCAATTCCATGCGTTAACGGTTTTATGGAACATCAATTCCATGCGTTAACGTTACCACCTCCTCCCATTTATTCACCCATTTTTCCATTCCTTAATGAGACCAGAGTACGTTTCACTTCGACTTGTATAAATAGGTCTTACCTATTTCCACCGAACGGCAAGTTCAGGCAGGAGCATACACCACTCAGAAAATGTTTGCTAACTTTTCCATCTGTTAGCTTCCCACTTTCTGATACAAGTCGTAACACAACTACTCTTCCATAATCAACTATTCTGGTCTCATCACTTTCCTTGCTTCCCTCCCCAAAACCAACTCATTCTCCTCTACTTTGTGACCGAAGCAAGTCTGGAACGGCCATTTCTTGGTTTAGGCCGGACTTGTACAGATTGATCTCTCGAATCTAAAGTACTCCCTTGCAGTACATTGTTTAGGGTTTAAATTCGTTTCTCACCCACACACCGAAATTACCGAAATTAGCAGAAACCATTTTCACCCACAAACAATTACCCATAGCGAATTTAGCTCATAAAGGAGCCGTTCATTCTTGGTTAAATGTGTCCCATCCATAAATATTTTTTTTCTTCACTGATCTAGTGTTTAATTGGGATAGTCTTTTTGATTGGCAATAACACGTCTTCTTCCTCCGTAGACTAGATGTCTGCATTGTGTTATCATTTAATCTCGGAGTCTACGTTGTAACCAAAGTTTTTAAATTGTAAATCGAATCGGGGTTCGTTTTTTGTTTTTAAGACTCAATATGTATGTTGAATCGTTAAGCGAATATTCATGATAGTACCTCTATGCTTCATTTACCGTGTAGTTGTTTGATATGGAATAAGCTATGTAAACTATATACGATTGATTTATTAGCTCTATCACAAGAAAAGTTGACAGCCTGCTATGAAGTCGATTCAGTTTTGTTAATGTATATCATGTTATCTGTTCGCGCCCATGTCTGGATGGACTTTTTTTCCCCTCATATACTGTTGCTAAGATTGCTCGGAGCCAAAATACTAACCAGGGTGAAGAAATCCCATGGTTTTTCATGTTAATAAGCTGTTGCATGCTTTTATTGTCTGATCATATTCATTATGTGATACTTGGGGTATCTTCTTTCTTGTTGTTATATGGTTTTCATGTTATTTTGTAGCTTGTTGTTTGGTCTTCTAATGAAGTTGTATCTGGAATGGCTCTCTTGCTTGTGGCGACCGTCTCGGAGTCGCGTGGACAAAGGTCAGTGGTATTGGCCGTTTACGATTGTTTGCAATATACGGATGGTTTTTTTTTTTTTTTTTTTTTTTTTTTGCTGAATGTGAAGCTTAACTGTTTTCTCTATTTTTTCTGTGTAGGTTGAGAACCGTGGCAAAGCTAGACGATTAATTCATCATTAAAATCTCATGGAGCACAAGTGAAGTAAAGCCAGTGTGATCAACATTAGTTACTTATGTTTGTTTGAAGAAGATAGGAAACAACCAGACTTTACTTTTGAATGATTTCATCATTGTTGAGGCTAAAGCTACCTGATATGTTGTTTCATAGGTACAACTAAAAATAAATAGTTTCTGACTCCGCTAATCCAAAAAAATTGTAGATTTATAATCTATCCGCAGAGATTTAGCTTGCCATGCCAAGCCATTCTTCATTTCTTTGAGCTTCTTATCTAGATTTTTGTAATTAGACTCCAAAAAACATACTCCGTAACAAGTTATCGGGTCCATTAAATTGCTTCAGTGGCTGCATGCACGTCTATTTTGTATCTATTCCGCGCCTTTGGATATTTGATCCTTACTTCCAGGCAAACACCAAGATACCTCAAGTTGATTCCTTTTCCATGTCTTCTTACAGATGATAGTACTTCACTCATTGTTCCACTTCCTCTTATTTTTTTTGGAGGGAAAAAATTGAAATTTAAAATTATTTGAATTCTCATCAACAGTTAAAAAGATCTAGTCGTTAGGGCCAACCTTCTGGGGACCACAACGTTTCCTCTCTCTGAATATAAGGAATTCTGTTCAAATATTCGCAAATCCTGAGGAAATCAAGTCATGGATTCAAGGAAATATCAGGATTCAAAGTCAACCTAGACAAGAGAACAATCATAAGCATATGATTGATCTTCCTACCTAGAGGAGAGAGTTTTCTTTTCTCCCCCGTTTCCAGATCTGTAATTGTAAGATTATTAATTCAAGATATAATTCCCTTTTGAAAGAAGATAATAACATGACAATAGTTGAAGCAAAAGTAAAAGAGTAAAAAAAACACATTTTTTTTAAGCATATAAAGCAAGAAAATTCATTCATTTGTAGTTTTGTGTAGTATCATACTTGAGATGTATCTTGTTGGTCCACTATTTGTTTTTGGTTTTGATTTATACACTATTTGATGTACTATTTGACAGTCCAACTTCTTAATATTTGTCTTTGAATTGTATTTTCTTTTGTAAGACACAAATTTTGATTTTTACGATTACTCAATATTTTTTCTCCCATATTCCCATGTTTTCTCATTATTTTTGTGACTTTGACGAATTCGTTGCATCGAACATTGAACCAGTTTTGCTGAAAGAAAACAAGTTAAAATATCTATTTTTTTTTTCAAGATTTATTTATCGAGAAATTCCTTTAAAAACTTGAAGATAGGAATCTTATAGTGTATCAGTCGAGAGAATTAAAATGTTAGATCTTCTAATCTTATTGCTCAGCTAGATAGGTAAAACTAGTATTTCCTCTTTAGGTTGTATTGATATTTTAATTGGATTACTTCAGTTGAAGAACTAAAAAATATGTAACTTGACACTTTGATTGCAGCAAGATTGTTTACATGAATCAAAGAAAATTTGAAGAAAAAAAAATCTACTTGATTAGCTAGTGAAGATAATGTTAGACCATTGCTCAGTCGAACTCGCAAGTGTTGCTATCTCAAGCTTGTTTGTCAAGTTTAGTTGATCAAAACTATAGTCTTGATTTCTAGTCTACTTATAGATATGTCTCGGATTATGATAGAAGTGTAATTGAGCTTTAGACTTCACCGCGTTCACTAATTGAAGACGGAGATATACTGAGGGGAGCTTGGAGGAACTTCAAAAGGTATGTGGAGACTAAAACTTGTCGAAGTCTATTCTATTCTATATTCTAATGAGACTAAGTCGTGTAGCTATATAGAATTTTACATTATACACATTTGATATTTCGAGTTGAGTTTATCCCGGTTATCTATTTCTCGAAATATGTGTTGGAAGCTTTTTTCTTTAGCTACGTTCATCGTATTCCTGACGAGTTTAGTTGGAAAAAAATTTATTTGTTGGAAACTAAAAATTAAGTCAAAAGATGATCATGTGGAAATCGGCTTGAGACATCTTACATGATTTGTGTGAGAAAATCATTTGATGTCGACTTGGAATGTTTCGTAATGATCATTCAATCGCTTGAAAATTACTTCGAAGCTAATGGTTTGTGTGAGACAACCATTGTCGTCTTCTAAGGATGTTTCAATGATTGAAACTGGAGTTTAGAACAAATACTTATGTCTGGATACAACACAGTAAGCTTACCTAGTACACAAACTGTTTTGGTATGATTCGAGATCCAGGAAAACTTGTTTGCATACCCAGTATGTGAACGGTTTTATCTGAAAAGTCCGGTAACCTAGTATGCATACCTAGTATGCGAAAGGTTCTACCTGAGTTGGGTCCGTGAAGGCTGTTTGCACACCTGGTATGCGAACGGCTGGACAGACAGGGCCGGTCCTGTGGGGTAAGCAGGACAAGCCCCACTTTGGGGCAACAAGGGGTTGGGGCAACCAAATACACATTTTACATTGGATTCTTTTTCTTAGATTAAATAATTTCCAATGATCCATATACAATTTACATAAAATATAATGACAAAAATGCCAGAAATCGAATGGGTTAATTAGGAGTAAATATGTTTCTACTTTCTTCAGTTTTTCTTTTACATATTATTATTAGCCAATCAATTTTCTTGCAACTTGTAAATCCTTGATTGATGTTAAATTTTAGATGGTTGATTTTTTGAGGAATCAAAGTTTTAATTTATTAGTAATTGAACTAAACTGTTTAAATAATTCATCGTATTTTTTGTTATTTTACATCGTGTTTTGGTGAGTTTTTTTTTTAATTTCGGTTATAAATATATTTATTTTTCTTACAATTAGTAAACCTTCTGTGTAGAATAAGATTATTAAACAGATTGCAATTTATATTTTTCGTCAAAAACAAAAGAAAAAAGAAACAAAAAATTCAGGTAGCCGGTACCAACCTTGTATACAAAAATTTATTCCTTGTATGCCAGTATTCTAGCTTCGTCCACGTAGAAACCATGTGAATCTTTAAGAAAAATATAATAAGAATAGTGTATCATATTGGCAAATGATACGAATGTAATCAAGTATATACTTAATTGTTTCTTTATCGGGGAAAAAAAATTTACTTCGGGGCAAAAAGTTTTTGGAACGCTACAGGACAGAGACCAAGTCCGGACTCATTTTTGCGTACTGGGTTTGCAAACACAGTGGTTAAGTTCTAAAATTGGTCATGTATGATTGATTCTCATACTCATGAACTAAAATATTAATGAATTAAGGAATGCAATCTTTGCAAATAGTGGATTAATGTTCATTAATTGATTCTTGTATCAGTACTTTGTACAATTACGAATCAAACCTATTTTGTTCCAATTGGTTCATATACATTTATATTCAATGATGAACAATTGAACAACTCTATTGGAAACACAATTAGATTCATTTGATTATCTTTCATGTTTGATTGATCATCATATTTGATCTAGAAGTGTTAGATGAATATGGTTAAGACAAAAGTGTTCATATGACTAACTTCGGTTAACTATTGTTGAGCCAACTCAATATACACATTTAGGTACGGTTACCCATATCTAAATGAAGGTATATATGATTTGTGTATAACAAGCTAAGACCATCTAATAGTGGAGAGATATTGCTTTGGTTTTAAGCAAACTTAATTAGATTAAATATAAAATCAGGTTTCCATCTAACGGTGAATATTAATTGCCTTGTTACTAAGCTAAACCTAGCTTTGATTGTAAGCAAACCCTGATTTGAAAGACTATATAAGGGAGAACTCTAGCAACTGGAAAACCTAATTCCGGCACTTTCCTGTGTCCTAGTTGCGACTAGAGTCGATTCTCCTTTAACCTAGGTTTTTCCAAAACCATATTAGGTTAACGACTTGAAGACTTCATTTGGGATTCGTGAATAAATTAATCTAAAAAAAATTTCCCAAATGGAAGTGGAAAGTGAAAACTACGGTCACACCCATTTTTCAATTTCTTTCACAGTCAACCCACCGTCCCAAAAGTTCACGGGCGCACCCATTTTCTATCACAAAATTTCCCTCGAGCCCAAATTTTATAAAATTATGTCTTGGTCTTTGTTTTAGCCGAACTACTTCTTAATTCCTTTTGTACGTCTCAACTGTAACGTAATACCGAAAGAATTCGCAAGCGTATTATTGAAGACTGCTCTAAATTGGAGAAATCAGATGAAAATCTTCATCAGTGATGCTGTAATTAGGGCTTCACGAGGACATATGTGAAATTGGTAAGGTTTCTTATCTAGATCTCGTGATTAAAAAGTAATTGGGGTTGATATTATGGAATACTGACTCAATTTTGAGTTTTCTATATAATTTCCGCCTCAAAACAAAGCTATAACAACGATCGACCTTAAAAGGATGAATCGCCTTCTCGTTTCCTTGATTTTGGTTTTGATGTAGTCAGATTGGAAGAAAAATTTTAGAAAAAATATTTCATGATAACCCAGATCCTGTTCTACATCGAAAATTGATTTTCTCTCAAAACGAATTTCAATTAAAGATTTGTGATTAGCCAAACTGGATTTACAACCTGTGTATTTAATCTTAGAAAAACTTAAATATTGGGATTTTCAATCTAACCTTGCCTTTGATTATCTTTTGTCTGTGATAGTTAACGAAGAAGCAACTCCACAATAGAACATCAAAACTATGAATTTGTTCATCAACTATTTTTCAGCAAAAGATGAGTTGCGGTGGTATATCCAGCAGGTGAAGTAGGATTGCAAGTTTCTCGTAGCAGGAAACTGGAGAATTCACCATTCAAACCATTTCTGTGGATACAAGACAGTACCAACAACCCAGTCTAGTGCGAAGCAACAACAACCAGTAAAGCGCGATGATATCCTAACTAGTCTATCCAAGATACGAATAAGACCTAACTTCAGCCTATAAAGTTAATGGGCAAAAGAAAAAATCATTACAACGCGAGAGAGTTCCAAAGCACGAAGAGAATTCAACAACACGAAGAGATCATTGTCAGTCAAAAGTGCGAAGAGAGTTCATAGACACAAATCATGAAGATTAAAGAGCCACTCATCTCTAGCAACCCAATTTTGATAGTAGTGGAGTGGGAATCTACGGATGGAGGATAATGGTTGGATAAGCTGAGTTTGAGGAGTTGGTGTTGTTGGTTAGAAAGCTACGGATGTATGTGTTGATGTTGGTCATAATGGTTGAATAATTTGTTATGCATCTACGAAAATGGTTGCATAGCATGTTATGCGTATACAAAAGTTGTTGCATAACTTGTTACGCAGTCCAGAAAATGGTTGCATAACCTGTTATGCATATACAAAAGTTGTTGCATAACTTGTTCTGCAGTCCAGAAAATGGTTGCATAACTTGTTCTGCAGTCCAGAAAATGGTTTCATAACACGTTAGGCAGCAACTTTTTTTTTTATATTGAAACCAACAAACAAAAAGACTGCATAACTTGTCATGCACCTACAATAATATCTGTATAACATGTTATGCAGTCATGAAAATGGATACATAAAGCATTATGCAACCACTTTTTTGTATGCACTGAATTAAAAAAATTGATGCAAATCTTTTATGCATCCAAGGAAATGGATGCATAACCTGTTATGCATAAATTAATAGATGCATGAACCAACATATGGTTGCATAACCTTTGTTATGCATCTTTGTTGTGTCTGCATAATGTGTTATGCATAATTTTTGGTGGCTGCATAATGGTTATGTACCAAGTTTCGAAAATTTTGCTTACAAGAACAATCGCCTCCGACTTTTTTCGTAAAAAACTTAAATTTGGTATTGTTGTTTGTAGTCGTTGTGTAGATTTCTTTAAAAGCTTTCCAACGAGATAAAATTTGTTAAATTCCAAGGCACAGTGTTTTAAATGTGTTATATTCAAGTTTACCTTATAATTATACCCCTGAAAAAATTAGGATGTATAACGAGTTATGTCGACATTTTTCATTATTTCAGATAATTATGGGTGTCACTGTAACCCAAAAATGTTATGGGCCTGACAATTTTTTTTTGGGCCTTAGCCTAATTTCCCCTAGTGGAAAATCATACAGTAGCCCACCGAAGACAATTCTTCATATGGTCGAATTCAAGCCCAAACTTGACAAATAACAAGCTTCATTCCAAAGAAAGTTTTACTGTCCCATGTAGCAAATTTGGATTGGTAGTGAAAATTGCCACCAGGATTCTTGGTAGAGGAGAGTATTTTCTTGCATTTTTTCTTAAACTCTTTTACAAGGATTTAATACAGGAAAAAGGTTTATTGGATCGTGTTGCACTCAACTCAAAATAGAGTATTCTGTTTGCAGCTAGAAATAATTTGTTAGGTACGTATCAACACACATACCCTGTTGAGACCACTTTCAAGTGATCTGCATGATCAGCTGGTCTCAAGCTTTCCCCACCCAGCAGTATGTTCTTCACGCCTAGCTATAAATATATGTCAAACTTAGACGTAAAATTCATTCGTCTCTCTTGTGGTTGTTGTAGCATTCACAAATTATTCCTGCAAAGAAGACAAATTACTGGCCAGTTATGAAGATGAATCAAGTACGGGTTTTCGAAACAACTATCAAGCTGATGATCCTATTATCGTTTTTTGGTTATACCATATCTGCTTCTACTAATGACGCTGGTTCTGCCACATATGGTACTAATTACACTGTTGGTGGATCATCAGGTTGGTCACTTGATTCTGATGTGCAAATTTGGAGCTCTACCAACACTTTCTTTGTTGGAGATACACTAGGTTTGAATACTCTTAATTTCTAATTTATTTACTAGATGATACAAAGTTAATCAATTGCAAAACTATGTCATTAAGCATGCTCTAACTTTTTTAACCGTTCTCTTAACACTCTAATATTATATGCAGTGTTTTTGTATCGGCCGATCCACAATGTTCTTGAAGTGAATGAGATGGCATACAACAAGTGTATTTCAAGCAACCCAATCGGCATATACAATCAGACATGGGCTATAATCACTCTTGAATCAACTGCAACAAGATATTTTATTTGTGGAACACATTGCAGCAAAGGCTTGAAGGTCAAAATTATCGTCAGCGCCTCCACTAATCCTCATGCTCCTCCCCCTCCAGCTGTCCCTGTTCCTAAATATGATTTCCCACCATCAGCAGCAGCAAATACTTCCCATCGGTTTGTATTTACTTCTATCTTAATTAGTCTATTTTCGAGCATACTGATGATCATCAACTCTTAAGTGGGATTCTTAACTATGGCGGGTCTTATTATAGTAGTGTGCACAAAAAACTACTAGTATTAGATTCAAGATTCACATTCACACGAGAAGAAAAAAAAAAAACAAAACTGGAGCACTTCTAATCAGTAATAAGTGTACAGTGTACTCGAACAAAAAAAGAAGTAAAAACAAGATTTCTTGACAGATGTGATAACTCCCCTAGTAAAACGTCCTGTAGCCAACTCCAGAAAGAGATGAACCTTATACGTACGACCAGGAGGAGCTTCATTCTGATCATAAGCTACGAAAACAAGTTTATATTCTCTTTTGAAATTCCCTATGATTTTAATTAATTCCGCACTCACTAGATGATCCAGCGTTAAGCTTGTGTTGGCTTTGTGGTTGTATCTTTCTATTGCCCAATTTGCCACATAGTACTCCGTTTGACTCCTCTTGTCGGAAATCTTATCGTCTTTGTTTTCATTGTTTATGAAGATCGGCATGACAAGAACAGCGATTACGGAAAGAAAGATAATACAACAAAGAATCCTCCTAGTAAAAGAAGATTTGGGTGCTCCCAACAATGAGGTGCTCATGACTTTCATCCTGGTTTTTTTTACTTCACTTTCTTTCTTGGTTTTGCCTTATGGCGTAACATATATATACACAGACACAAAGTGGAATTCGTGTAGGAGAAATTATTTTCCCTTTCCTAGTTGTAAAAGGTATCCATAAGCATAACTGTTTCCCTTGTTGTGTCCATAACCTAAAGTGCTTTTCCTAGTTGTAATGGAAAAATATAAACCCGTAAACTAATCCATACCTAACCTAATAAATTAAAGGATTCTCGGGGGCTGCCACTTAACGTCTGAAAGAGTGCCAACAGTAGGTCTAAATTTTGTTTGCCTTTTAGTGATCTTAAAGATTCCCAATAGTAGTTTCGCCCTTATCCTTCTTTTGGGTGCCTTTAACATTCATAATTATTAGCTTAAGGCAAATTATTTTGTGGATGGAGGTTTTTACTGTCATTGGACTGTTGCTTCTCTTTTTAATCGATTTGCACCAAGACTCCAACACTCCAACTGTTGGAGTCCAACATAACTAGAGCACCAGTCTTATAGTTCGAGGAAATATATAAAAACAGTAATAAATAACCTAGCATTTTTGGGGGCGACCCTAAAATAATTAGGGGCAACACTAAAAGATAAAAAAGGTCACCCAAACGTAGATCTAAGCTATCCCTTATTTTCGATTTTTTGAAATGGCTAATATACCCTTATATAGTCGGTAGCCTACACCATAATCGGTAGGTTAAATTGAAACACTACCTACTGATTATTGTGTAGATACTTCGGCCAATATTCCCTTTTATAATCGGTAGCTTATCCAACTTGTACGACTACCGATTATAAGGAGCCCCATATTCAACCTTGGCCAAATTCCATAGGTTTTCAGGGGTGCAAAGCCAACCATAAAAAATTGGCTTGAGCTGTGGATGTAGCCATAATCGGAAGTTAAATAGGTTACAAGAACTACCAATTATAAGTTGCCCCAAAATAAGTTTTTTCTAAAATCCTTCACGTAATGAATTTTGAAATCTACTATAATCGGTAGGGTATACAACTAAAAAACCTACCGATTATAAGGATCCCCAGATCCAACCTTTGCCATATTCCATAGGTTTTGAGTGTACGCAGCCAGTGATAACCACTTGGTTCGTGTTTTGGATGCATCGTTAATCGGGAGTTAAATAAATTACCAAACCATCCTAACCATCCGATTGTTGCCAACTTACGAAAAGACCTCTTTTCATCAACCATTGAACACCCTAAACTGCGTCACAACCACTAATATCAAGCAAGTTGAAATCAGTGGTAAACTCATATTGCTGAAGTTGTATAGGAACGTCTACACAATAACCTTTAGTATCCAATTTTCCACCATCACCAACCGTAACACTTAACGGAGATTTTGTAGAGAGAATCGTATAACCACATCTCTTAGCCACAGACGGATGCAAAAAATTATGGGTGGAGCTTGAATCAAGCAAAACTGTAATAGATTGAGTTCTAGTAGTACCAGTAATGCGCATAGTTCTGGGAAAGGTAGATCCCATCAATGAGTTGTATGAAATTTTAGGCTCAGTGGCAACTGATTCTAAAACCTCAAAAGAAACATGCGTATCTTCAGTAGAGGAAGAAGATAGTCTCAAATGGTGCGGTAGAAATGTCAGTAATCTCTTCAGCAGTATCCAAGATAGTTAATCTAGGATTCACACAAACATGAGTAGGTGTAAAGAGTTGATCACAATTAAAGCAAAGTCCTTATTCTCTTCTTTCTTTTGGTTCAGCTGGTGATAAACATCTCGCTGCTAGTGGTACAAATGACTTATTTTATGGAGTAGGTTGTACTGTAGCAGTAGACCTAAATGGAGGAGGAGGATAAGGTTGTCATGTGGCAGCCTTAGTAACAGCTGCATAAGCTTCCTCCTGATGAAGCGCTTTGGTAAAATCTTCAAGTAACGTTTGTGGTGCTAACAACTTTACCGTAAAACCAATATGAGGTTTTAAAGAACGAATGAAGCAACTAATCAAATAATCCTCGGGAAAATCAACAAAGTTTAAGAGATGCTCGAATTCAGGTATATGTTCACGTACTGTACCTTTCTGAGTAATGGTGCTAACCAACCGAGCATCAAAAAATTTCTCCGGAGCAAATCTTTCACGAACTAAAGAGCAAAATTGTTCCCATGAAGTGACTTTCGTTTTGGTTCTTCTCTATCTAAACCATTGATTGGCTTCGCCTTTAAGATGAGCAGAGGCGACAATAATTTTAAGAGCATCAGATGTATTGTAAACACTGAAATACTGGTCTGCATTGAAAATCCATCCATCGGGGTCGTCACCAGCAAAGTTGGGAAACTTGATATTAGGGCGCAGCTGTTGTTGTTGACCTTGATTAGGATGATGTGGAGGCGGAGGTGGTGGAGGAGGTGGTGCAGCACCATGACGTTGTTGTAGCAAAGGTAAAAATTCTCTAAAGACGTTACGAAAAGAGGTTTCCATGGTTGATGCAAGCTATGTGGCTAGAGCAGTACGGTCTTGTTCACGAAGCAACAAATTCTCTGCCATCTTCTTCTGCTGAGTCCCTTCATCAAGAACATGGAGGTTGGTAATAGTGTCAACAAGATCGTCAATCTTGTCTCCAATTACTGCGATACCTTCATGCACGTTTTCATGTTTTCTGTGTAAGACATCTTGGTCAGAAAGAAAGAACCCTAAAAAAAAATTTGGTCGAATTTGGAAATTGAGCTAAACTTGCTCTCATCCAGGTGTTAGGGTTCTAGACCTTTAACACTGGAGAAAGCTTAAAACACAAGTTCAGAGCCGGATAAACCCTTTGAATTGGGGGTTAGCCACCAGCTCTGGGTTGTAACTTAATAAACTTAACTGTTATTATATTGATTGATTTCTGAAACAAGTTTTGGCCAGGCTATTTATAGCTTCAAAGCCTTGGTAAACAAGCAAAATCTATTTAAAGAATTCTACTCAAACTAGGAAACTAAGCTAGCTTAATTAAGAGAACTAAAATAAACTAAATAAGGAAAACTAGTTTTGTTAGGATTTGGTATCACAACAATTTCTCTCTATAAAGAATATCCGGAACATAAACTCTTTCAGTCTCAGTGGACTCTATCTTTGTTTCACTATCTACCAACTAACTATTTTACAAACAACCAACGATTAACAAGCACCGTAGCACTGGGTTGCACGGATACTTCTAGAGGTCGCTGTATCGTGTGTCCATACGTATAGACATAGCTGGACGTAGCTGCATACTCGGACACACCTAAAATACTTCCATGTTAACAATTGGGACAAATTCTATGAAATTTCTGTAAAAATTGAATGCAAAAAATATGCGGAAAATGGGTCATTTGTCCAAAAAATTTAAAACATGGTTCAAATGGACGAGTAAAAATTATTATGGGTGAAATGGACACAAAAAAAATAGCAAGGATGAAACTGGATTCATCCTGGCTTAAACTTAAAAAATAACGAAGATGAAACTGGATGCATCCTGATGTAAATTAAAAATAAGAAAAAGAATTTGAAAATGGGTAGGATGAAACTGGTTACATCTTGGCTATTTTTATATTTTTGTCTATTTAAACAGTATCAAAATTTACATGTCTTTTTCACCCATGAATTATTGATTTTGGTCTTTTTAACCAATTTTGTGAAAAATATGACCTTTTTGTTCTAACTTGAGCAATCTAATAATTAAGTAAACAATAACTGAATGAGGATGTGCACAAAAAACTATCAGATTCAAGATTCACAACATTATGAACATAATAAAAGATTCTAACACCAATAATCATCAATAAGATTCAAGCTCTACAAGTTCACAGAAAAAGAAGATAAAACAAGATTGTTAGAAAGATTTGATAATTCGCATAGCCCATAAGAACACGTGCGACCAGGAGGAGCGCTTCGTTCTTATAGTAAACAGTAATTGATTTTGAAGCTTAAATAAACAATAAATACGAACAAGGAGTGTGCACACACACAATAAAAAACAAAAACTACTTGATTCAAGATTCACAAATTGAATATATGAAAATATACAGATATGAGATATCCCACTTTATTACGAAGAATCTCGCTTTATAAGTTCGCAAAAGCAAGATTGCTTGAAAGATGTGATAGTTCCCCTAGTAAAGCGTCCAATCGCCCGAGCCAGAAACAGATGAACCTTATATGTGCTTCCAGGAGGAGCTTCATTCTTCTTCTTGTCATAGGCTACCAAAACAACTTCATATTCATCCGTGAATGACCCTATGGTTTTAATATATTCGGTACTCACAACATGATCCAGTGTTAAACTTGTGTTGGCCCTACGGTTATACATTTTTACTGCCCAATTTGCTATAAAGTAGTCGTCACTCTTCTTATTGCGCATCTCATTGTGTTTGTTGACTAAGATTGGCGTGATGACAACAGTGATTACCGAAAGAAAAATAATACAACAAAGAATCCTCCTAGTAGTATTAATAAAAGAAGATGAAGATTTGAGTTCTCCCAACAATGAGCTGTTCGTATCTTTCACCATGGTTTGTTTACTTCACTTTCTTTCTTGTGTTTAATCTACCAGCATTCACACGCATATATATATATATATATATAAATCGTGCTTTTCCAGTTGTAATAGGTATCGATAAACAAAACCTTTTCCCTTTGGTTTAGCTTTTATAGGGAAAGCAGGAATCATACTTAATAAGGGATTCTAGGTGGCTTCCCTTTTATCTCTGTAAGTGTGTGCCATCAGTAGTTTCGGGTTCTGGTTACCGCTTCGTAGCTGTAGCCTGTAGAGACTGGCCATGATGGTTGCCCCTTATCCTTTACTAGAGTTCTAATAGCATTTAGTTCTAATAGAATTTAAAATTGTCAAGGGGAAAACCAGTTTTACAAGAGGAAAAGCTGATTTAAAGCTGGTTTTGGGTAAAATTTAAATACAAGCTTTCAAACTTTAGACTTACAAAGAAATAAAGAACATATGACTTAAAGCTGGTTCTAGAACTTAGCCATTCTATGAAACTTTTCATGGCTTCAACATGCGGCATACATCTAAACAACCAAGAACCCATCCAGACACAAACCCTAAAAATAACTTTTGATCTAAAGTCAGTTTTCCCTGTAGTAAAAGTAATTTCCCCATAACAATATAGTTAGGGATTGGTAGTCTTAGAGCGACTGCAGTGGTGCGACTAAACCCAAAGATCAAAGACCAAAAAAAAAGACCAAATTTTAGTTTGGTCCGTCGTGTGACGCAGTGGGTGGCGAGTAAATTTAGTCGAGCGGGGATATAAGTTCGCTTTGGTGTGGGCGTAAACTTTATCCCCCGAGCTAAAAAAAAAAAAAAAATAAAAATAAAAATAAATATGGGGCGAACATATAATGTCCGCTTTGGTGTGGGATCACATATAATGTTCGCCCCACACCGGGATCACATATAATGTTACTTTGGAAAAAAAAAAAAAAAAAAAAATGTGGGCGTAAACTATATCACCTTTGGTGTGGGCGTACACTATATCCACGCCGGGTGCGGGGCGTAAACTATATCACCGTCTGGTTTTGGGGCGTAAACTATATCACCGCTCGACTATATTTGGGTTTAGTCTTTGGTCCCCGACCAAATATAATCGCCCACTGTTCATTTAGTCTGGTATTTGGTCGATGGTCCGTCCCGCTACGCCTGGTTCAGAGACCAAATAAATGGGTTTAGTCGCCCACTGCAGTCGCTCTTAGGAACCCAAAATTTGTTGCATCCCATTAAGAACACCTAATCTGGCCTAGTTAGGTTAAATGGGCGGGTTAAAGCTTTCCCGAAAATTGAATAACCTGACTTGGTAACGACCGGAACATTCCAGATGCATATCTTTTTGAATTGCCCTAGCTCAGTAACTTGGTCAATTCGAGTACGTCTAGTCCCTAAAACAGAGCCACCATGCGAATATATCTTAGGAAACATCATATTTTTTTTTTCGAAAGTGAAAAGTTTATATTAAGAAAAAAGCCAGCCAAAAGCCATTACAAGGTAGTCATCAACTGACTATATTACATGTGTATTAGAGTCTCCCAGTTATGTAAAACTTGCGAGCTATCAATGAAACGAAAAGTGTCCTGCTCACAACACCATAGTATGAGCATTTGCTTAATGTGAAGAATAATCTCATATACAGACTTAAGCCTTCCTCCGAAAACTCGAGTGTTTCTTTCGTCCCATACAACCCATATCAAAGCATAGTGTAGTAATCTCCATAGTTCCTTACTCCTGCCATTCAATACATTCCATTCCCAAGCATTAAAAAGCTATAAAACCGTACATGGAACTGGCCAAGAAACATGAAAAGCCTTGATAAAATAATCCCAAACTTCGAAAGTTTTAGAACAATGAATGAATAAGTGATTTGTAGTTTCATCCACCAGCCCACACATAACACAGTTTGCACTTTCAACTTCCACTCCTCTGTGTATCAGCACATCTCGAGTAGGCAAAGAATTGTTGAACACTGCCCACAACAAAAAACTAACTTTAGCAGGAATTGTTTTCTTCCATAGGTGCTTATTGTACGAGCAATCTTCCGTAGTACCTTCCATAGCTTCATAACACACCTTAGTTGATAAGTTGTCTCCGAAAAGTTTAACTTCATCATCACCTTCAGTCAGCACAGGAACCACTCCCAGATCTCTTCTTAAAAGATCCCACTCCAACTGTTCATTAGCATTTAAACTATGTTTGAACACACCAATCCAGCTGTTTTCATGAATCATATTAGCCACAGTTGCTTGTTTATTATGACAAGCTTTGAAAATAACTGGAAATAGATTTTTAAGACACCCATTCACCAACCATTTATCATACCAAAATCGAATTCCCTTTCCATTTTTCAGTTGAAAAGTCATTGAGCCTTGAATTTCAGGGACCAATCTTGTAACATTTCTCCAAAGACTTCTCCCTTGAGCAGCATCATCATCTGTTGGTAAAATTACATCTTCTGAGGCTTGCATCTTCTGTTGAACTATCCTTCTCCAAAGAGCATGCTTTTGTTTAGAGTACTTCCAAACCTATTTGACCAGAAGAGCCTTATTAGTTGCTCTTAAGCTTTTCACACCTAAACCCCCACATTGTTTCGACCTGCATATCTTTTTCTATCATACCCAAACCATTTTTCTTTTCTCTTGAGTAGTGCCCCATAAAAAGTTCCTCATTAAGGCCACCATCTTCTTTTCCACACACACTGGCAAATTAAACAAAGATAAGTAATAAATAGGTAAGCTTGAGAGACAATGTTTTATAAGAACTAGTCTGCCAGCTTTATTTAAATACTTTCTCTTCCAAGTAGCAAGTTTCATCTCCATCTTTTCCAAGACTGAATCCCAAATTGAAACACTTCTTGAAGTTACTCCAATAGGAAGACCAAGGTATTAATAGGCAACTTCTCAGTTCTACAACCTAACTCTTTAGCAAGAGCTTCAATAACACCATCTGCGCCCACACTAATCATAGTGCTTTTCTCAATAGTGTACATGTTTCATTAGCAATTATGTATTCTCGAAGTTCCACATTTGGGTGATTAACCTTTGTAACCTTTCAAGCAACTGATACTCTAAATGTCAATGACCTGTAGAAATGTTGAGATGCAGAAATAAGTTAAAATCCATTGCGGCATCACCAACTTACACAATAAAGCATAGTGCAATTGAGCACAACAACGTATTTTACACTGCCCTTCAATAAGGAGATGAAAGGAAGGTAGTCAACAAAAATGTGAGGAATTTACATGAATTGATAACCTTAATAGAGTTTGATGGAATTTAAAGTTGCTCAATACATATGTCACATAACAAAATTTCCTGTCCGTATGGGTAAGAATTTATGACCGAAATAGCTTGGGAAATCCCAGAGTGATTCTACACTCGAAATTCATTCCGTGTTTTCTCCCGAAAACGGACGAACCTGACAGACAAAAATTCTCACCAAACGTGACAGACTCACCGAAGTAGGTTGGGACTAGGATTCCTTATCATATACGTATATATAGACACATATATCCGAAGTAGTTTGGAATTAGGATTTCTTCTATATATATATATATATATATATTATGCTAGATTAGATACAAGAAATTAAGAAAGGGCAGCGTACAGACATGATCACCCCATTGGGAGAACCCAAATCTTCTTCTTCTTCATCTTCTTTTTTTCTTACTAAGAGGATTCTTTGGTGTATGATCTTTCTTTCCGTAGTAATCACTGTTACTCTCACACCAACCATCATGAACAATACCGATAAACAGATACGCGAGAAGAGGTGCAGCAATGGGAAGTGCCCTGAAGCAAATTGGGCAATAGAAACCTATAACAAGATGGCCAACACAAGCTTAATTGTTGATCATGTTGTCAGTGCTGAATTAATTAAGACCTGGTACATGATAAAACCAGTTTACAAAGAATATAAAGTTGTTCTTAAAGCTTATGACAAGAATGAAGCTCCTCCTGGTCGCACATATAAGGTTCATATGTCTGTGACCGCTACGCGTGGACGTATGCCGATGGGAATTATCAAATCTTTCGAACAATCTTGTTATTTCTTCTTTTTTTGTTCCAGCAAGGTGATTACTCGTTAAAACGTCAAATATGTTATTAATAAAAATGGGATTTTTTTATCATCTTTCAAGCTCACTTTGTTAATCTTGAATCTGATAGATTTTTGTGCACAACCTTCTGGCTGATTCTGCGAATCCGCTTCAATCGTGGTTTATTGATTGGAATAAGCGGGGTTAGAATAAAAAATCATCCCTCAAAATTTACATTCAGTTTTTACAGAGTTTCAATAGAATTTTCCCCGACTGAGAGTGAAAATAATATTCGACTGGAATCAAAACTAAAACTAGGCTTTAAAGACATACAACAAATCTAAAATGGACATAACAACCATAGACTTGGATGAGACAATATGACATGCAGGATAACAAACCCCCACATGCCCTAATGAGCACTGAAGGGAAAATTTAACATCCCCATGATTTACTTTTGTTGTGAGATAGTTATTTTAACTTTAAAATTTGGCTTTATTCTGTAATACAGTGGATAAAAAAATTAGATGAATCAACTACTATTCACCCTCTCTCGAGTCAGGAAAACATGACTTAACTATACACTCACACACTCTCGGTTGCTATGTGAACAAATGTGTGACTCAACTACACTCAGTTGCTATATAAACAAGTGCATTTCTCTTTTCTGATCACTCACCCTAGCCAACTCAGTCTCTGTCCTAAATCACCTCCTAGACAGAAAGAAAAAGAAAAGAATAATACAAAAAACCATCAACAATGTCTCCAATGATTATTACATTTATTATCTTCATCGTATTTTCATTAATAGATGTTTCTGGAGCCACAAATCATCATAATATTAGTAACAGATCAGATACAGAAATAAAGGTTGGAGTATCCTTTAAACTTGTTCTGAGACGCCGAAATTTCACATCTCAACTCCCACCGCTATCCAAAGAATTTTTCGTCTATAATCTCCTGTATCGCCCATCAACCGAGTACTACACAACGGTTGACATCGGTACCCCACCCCAATCAATGGAGATGCACATCGATACTGGGAGCCCATATTCATGGGTGAGGTGTCAACCATGCGATATTGATACTTGTCTCCAGGTGAGCTATTTTCATGAAGATAATTCGACTTCTCATGCAAAAATAGCCTGTGAAGCATGCAACCGCCCCGGAGAGTGTAACGAAGAAAAGCAATGTGTATACCTAGATAAATCGGGAGCGACACTGGTGATGGGATCTGAAACCTTCACCATGGACCAAGATGATGACGATGATGATGGTTTTATAGAGTCCAAGCAACCCATAATAGATGTACCACTTGGATGCGCTAAAGGGACTGAAGGATTTCCGTTTTTGGACGGATCATTAGGGTTAAACATGGGTAAGTTATCATTTTATACCGCGTTAAAAAACAACTATGGCGTTAGAATGTTCTCCTATTGTCTGTTGGTTAGAATCAAGGATGGAGATGATAGCTCTGATATGTTATTCGGAGACCAAGTCGTGTCCCCTGATACTTTATATACACCTATGGTTCATGATTATGTCTCTGACCAGTTTGTGGTGGCATTGTCGGAAATCAAATTTAAGGGTGAACCACTTGTTAATTATACATTTCCTATAAAGATGATCGTTGATACAGGATCGATGTTTACTGATCTACCTCAACCCGTGCACAGCGCATTAGTGAGCAAATTTCTTGATGTTGCTGATCAACTGGCTTGGGGACAGCCTATAAGAGTTGGTACGAGATATCCATGCTACGAAATAGATCCGGATCAAATCGGCGCATCATCCACGATTACCTTTACTTTTGCCGGAGATGCTGAAATAGAATTACTCCCACACAATATCTGGCGCTATATTGAAGAATATAATGTGGCTTGTTTAGGATTTAGGGATGCATCCAAAACATCACCGCATGAGTTTAACATTTTTGGTAATATCCAGCAGCAGGGTATACGGATTATTATTGATCAGCAGACAAAGGGGGATCGGATTGGGTTTGACACTTCCGGCTGTTGACGGCTGATGTAGGTAGCTGGCTGCAATATATATTAGATTAAAGTTAGTCAAGTTTTCCTATTTGTTCCTTTTATTTGAATTGTATTTTCCATTGCAAGACAAAAACTCCTAGTAGTATTTACCTTTTTCTCTCATATCTTTCCATTTCACTACTTTCTTGCATTGTAGAACTTTCTTGCAGAAATATTAAAATATTAAACCATTTTTGCTATGATAATGAAATCCCAGACATATCACTGTTAATAGTTGTGAATGACCCTATGGTTTTAATATATTCGGTACTCACAACATGATCCAGTGTTAAACTTGTGTTGGCCCTACGGTTATACATGTTTACTGCCCAATTTGCTATAAAGTAGTCGTCACTCTTCTTATTGCGCATCTCATTGTGTTTGTTGACTAAGATTGGCGTGATGACAACAGTGATTACCGAACGAAAAATAATACAACAAAGAATCCTCCTAGTATTAATAAAAGAAGATGAAGATTTGAGTTCTCCCAACAATGAGCTGTTCGTATCTTTCACCATGGTTTCTTTACTTCACTTTCTTTCTTGTGTTTAATCTACCAGCATTCACACGCATATATATATATATATATATATATATATATATATATATATTCTCTTGTGTAAAAATAAATCGTGCTTTTCGAGTTGTTTCTGGACTGGGGGACAGGACGATATCCTAGGGGAGTTATCACATCCTTCAAACAATCTTGTTTTTTCTTCTTTTTTTGCGAACTTGTTAAGCTTTAGCTTCTTTTCTGGTATATGTCGTGAATAATGTTTGATACAGTATGTTATAAACTAAATGGGATATTTAATGTTCTAATAAGTTAAATTCGTGATCTAATTTGTTTATTTAATCTTCAAAAATTAATTGTCGTTTACTGATTATGATGACCAGTTTTAGGGCGTTTCGAAAGACAGCATACCTTTTTTTTCCCTCTTGGTACCAAGCCTTGAACCCATGACCCTCAGGTATGGAGTAAGAAAGTAAACCATATACCTGCACCACTAGAGCATGGGAGGCGTTGGTGAAAGACAGCATACAAGAGCAGAAATTTTCAAGATTCCAATAACCTCCTAGCAGCCATGGAAATTATATATTTGATGTAATATATAATCTTTTTACAAAAATATTGTACTGTCAGACGGCTTAATTTCTTTAGCCTAGCCACTTTTAAGTTTCCTTTTTACTCTTCGCGACTCATCCTCAATAAGAACCTTCTGTTGTTATAGGTGACGATCATCTAGTGACGGATCTAAAATTGGGCATTAAGTATTCTATACAATCTCAAAAAACACAGAACCTTATACTTCAACATCTAGCAAGACGATGTCCTCTAGGTTTGAGAACAATCCAAGCAAGAACTATTTCGCATGATGTCCTCTAGGTTTGATAACAATCTAAGCAAGAACTATTTTTCATGGTGTCCTCTAGGTTTGATAACAGTCCAAGCAATGTAGAAAATCTGATACCATAGACTAAATGAAAGAACACAAGACAAGATACTAAACAATACTTCTCTTAATTGATGCACTTGAACTCATGGCTGAACAACCTATTTATATGTAAACAAACTTGACGCAAAAGCTACACACTTTCCTAACAAAAAACAAACTCTAACAAACACTCTTCCAGAATATTGTCACGTAAACAAACTCTAAAAACAGAATTACTTGCACCAAGAGTTTACTTCACATCCATACTAATCAACGTGTCAACAATACTTGTTGATCCTCATATCGTGTCAACTGTACCAGTTGATCCATTCACACTCCGTCAAATATCATAGTTGAACCCAACTGCTTTCTTCATAATGTGTCAACAAAACTAGTTGATCCATTCTATCTTCTTCATACTATCTTGGTTTATCCTTCAACATCCTCTCTTAAACCAAGATACTCTTTGATAATCATCCCCAGTTTTCCACGCAAGTAATAAAAGTATTGGACTTTAAAGACTTGGTGAAAATATCAGCAACTTGCTCTTCACTGTCACAAAACTCCATAGTTATCTCCTTGTGCTTACTCCTTCCATCAAGCACAAGATTCTGATCCAGTGAATTTATAGACTTATTATCACAGACTATTGTTGTAGGTGTCTTCTTTTTCTGAAACAATGACTTCAGCATCATCTTGTGTAGCACAATTGCTAGTAGCTATATATTCAGATTCAGTTGTAGAAAGCAACAACTTGTTTTTTTTTTTAATTACCAAGAGAAAAAACATGTACCTAACTGAAATCCATAACAATAAGTACTCTTTATTTCTTCTGTATCTCCATCCCAATCACTATCAGTAAAACCAGCCAACTTTGGATCTTCTGAAATAGTATAAAAGATTCCCAAGCTAGTTGTTTCTTTAACATATCTCGGAATATGTTTTGCATTTGGTAAATGTGACTGTCTAGGTGATTCCATAAATCTACTAACCAATCCAACTGCATACACAATGTCAGGTGTTGTAGTAGTCAGATATCTAACAGAACCAATAAGACATTTAAAATCTGTTAAATTCACAAGCTCTCCTGATCCTTCATTTGTTAACTTCAATCTCTCCTCTACTGATGTTAGAATTGGATTACAATTATCCATCTTGAAACGCTTAAGTATTCCTTTTGCATATCTCTACTGATTAATAAACACTCATTTCTCAGTTTGTTGTACTTCTATGCCAAGTAAATATTCATTAACCCAAGATTTGTCATCTCAAACTCCTTCACCATATACTCCCTGAATTCCTTGATCATTTCAGAACTTTTACTAGTGAATATAAGGTCATTCACATACAATCATACTATAATATGATTATCAAAAGTGTCAGCTTTCAAATATAGAGTATGCTCATGTGGATATCTTGAAAACGCTTTCTCGACAAAATAATAGTTAATTCTTTTATACCAACCACGTTGTGCTTGTTTCAAACCATACAAAGCTTTTTTCATCTTGTATATTTGATTCCCCTTCCCCTCTATAATATATCATGCTGGTTGTTCAACATAAACTTCTTCTTCCAATACACCATTCAAGAATGCTGACTTCACATCCATTTGAAAAAAATTCGAATGCTTATGTGTAGATAAAGCAATAATCATGCGTATTGTATCAAGTCTTGCAACTAGTGCAAACACTTCTGAATACTCTATTCCTTGTTTCTGTCTATATCCCCTAGCGACTAATCTTGCTTTCATACGATCTAGTTCACCATTTGACTTGTATTTTGTTTTGTAAACCCACTTAACACCTATAGGTTTCTTACCTGGTGGAAGTGTAATGAGTTCCCATGTGTTATTATTTTCAATTGACTTCAATTCTTCGTTCATGGCTTGAATCCGACATTGTTGTTTAGAAGCTTCTTCATAAGGTACAAGATCACAATCTCCAAACAATGCAAGTTCACCATATTATCATCAGTATCTTCATCATCTCTTGATAAAACATTATCACACGTACGTGCTGGTATGACATGATTTCTTCTTGTTCTTACAGTTTCTTGTTGTGGTATTGCTTCTTTATGATGTTCTCCAACATTATTTTGAGTATGCACTTCTTCTTCAACTACTATTGGAACTGTGCTGACAGTTTCAACATTTCTTGTTGAGGAAGTATTTGGATCAATATATTTCTTGTTGAGGCATTATTTGGATCAACATTTTTTGTTGGAACAATATTCCAATTTCATTGTGATTATTCATCAAATATCACATCTCTACTTGTAATTACTTTTCATGTTTCTAGATTGAACAATTTATATCCTTTGGTTACTGAACTATAATCAACAAGAATACATTTCTCACTCTTATCATCCAACTTCCTTCTAACCTCTTTATATCCTTTGGTCACATGTGCATATGCAATACATCCAAATATTCTAAGATGTCTTACACTTGGTCTTGTACCACTCCAAGCTTCTTCTGGTGTTTGATTATTCAAACTGTTTGTAAGACATTTGTTAAGTAAATAAACAGTTGTATCAACTGCATAACCCCATAAATTATTTGGTAAATCTTTTGCTCTTCTTATAGTTGTTTTCATCTCAATTATGGTTTTATTCTTTCTTTCTACAACATCATTATGTTGTGGTGTATATCTAGCTGTTAACTGATGTTTAATTCCATGTTCTTCCATGAAGATATCAACAACACTGATGTGGTTTTTAATGTCGTAGAAAAAGTGGTAAAAAGATTCGTTCAACTCGAACTTGTGTAGATTCGTTTTAGACTCAAATTAAAATATAAAACTCAAGACGACGTTGTTATCTAGATTTTAAAATCACTGAGACTCAGGAATCCACCCATCTCCAATTTTTCAGCGATTTAATCTAATCAATATTCCTGCAACTCTTTACGTTTAAATTGATTCTAGTATTTTGCAAAGGTAGATTTTTAGAATAACAAGTGTATTTCGAAAGCATAGAATATCAAAAATATGAATCTAAGAATAATCTATCAAGAGAAATCAAAATTATTTAGGAAAAATAATTCAATCAAGGCAAATAATCATAAAAGAGAGTGCAAAAATTAATTTAAATAGAAATTACCACATAAATCTTGGAAAATGGGCTTCCTCCATCGCCTCAGCAATGGGGTTTAGCTCCTCATATTAATCATGGTCTCAAAATATGTGTTTATGGATCAAAATTGTTACAGAACACACTTGTTATAGATTTTGCTGTTACAATGTATCCTCACAAAAATAATTGTTGCCAAATTGTTCCACAGAAATCACTGTAGCAGTGTTACAAAATTGAGACGATATTCTTATTTGCAACACTTTCTTCAGCAGCAGCAGAAAACGAAACTTCCTGCACCTCGATCTTCTCAGCTATGTGGTGCTATAAAACTCTCTGTAACTTCTCCAATGAATTCGTCACCCTTCTATGACTTCCTCCCTCCTATTTATACACGCACAACAACCCTAAATCTCAATAAAATCTTCAATTATTCTTTTCTTCTTCCACCTCAAGCCTCGGGATTTTTATTCCCTGCCAAGCTTCTATCCACGGTTTTCGAGTTGTAGACTTCCCAAAATAAGAAATATATGAATCCAGAGCGTATATCCTTCCTTAAAAACGCCTAACTTCTAAAAATAAACAGAAAACTAGCCGAGAATAACACGTTCTCTGTTTTCTTGATAACCATGAATTTTTCCCTTTCTTTTTGATTCAAAACACCTCACCAGCCCTGTTATGCTCTAAGAAGTCCATCCCAACAAAAATATTCAGTTGAATCACCCCAAAACGCTGATTTGAATGGTCAATTAGTAGGCGTTTTTTGTGGGCAGTTAATTAAGTCGATTTAGTTAATTCACTTTGTAACGGAAGATTCAGCTTTTCATTATCTCATGCATATTTAAGATTCCGTAATTTTAGGATCCTAATTAAGTGGATACTATATATGTTAACAGAATTCGGACGTGGTTTATCTTCCAACAAGGAAAATGTACCAATTTTAAAATTTGCAGTTATCACTTAAATTGCGAGAAATCAAGTGTAGTAAATTGGGACGCGGATCCTCTGTACCGGAAAATTCCTTGTCTCTCTGTTCCCTCCTATCATAGCATACCACGTGTACTCTCTTTATTTCTACGGTTAACGGAGTTAAAGTCGTTCATACCATTAATAATTAACATTGATTTCTTACAAAGAAAATTGACAGCAAAGGAATCAATACATGTCTTCTTCGTCTTTTCTCTATTTTCAGATTTAGAATTTAAACTCACAGATCATAAAACATAATATAGAACAAGTGAACCCCAAAACCTTATCCACGATCTTAAACTTTAGTAATACCTTAGTTAATTTATCATTGGTTAGATTGATTATTTCCACAAAATCAACAACCGGGAGTTTAAGCAGCTAAGATGCTTTTCTTTTCCAATTTCCAAACAACAAAATCTAATTTATGCTTCAAGAAAAAAAAAATCTAATTTAATAAAATAAAAACTCTTAATCACAGAAAAATAAAAAATCAAAGAACTTGCAGTGGTTCCCCTAATTCTTCTTAGGAAAAAAGAGGAGTTCGTTTGACGAATCTTCCATGTTCGTTTGACGAATCTTCCATGTTTATAGGATACGTTTTTAACTACAATTATATTTAATCTGTTTTCCGAACTCTAATCATTTTCCGGAACTTATTGGAGGGATTCAACATTGATATGTGCAAACATGGGTGTGCAAACATGGGTTTAATAGATCGGTAATATCAGTTCTTCGGTCGTCGCTGATAAGAAGAAGTTTTGTTTATGACGGAGGGGATAAACGAACTATGCCAAGAACAATTTGTTTGTTTGTTTTTTTTTTACGAATTATTTCCACGAATTTAGTTGAGTTTTCTTTTCTTTTCTTACTTTTCTTTTATTTTCTTACTACTGGAGATGACGGCAAGTTGAAAGTCGTCAGAGTAAGGGATACGTGGCACTCTAGGATATGCAGGGACAGAGAGACAGGGGATTTCCGGTACAGAGGATCCGCGCCCAGTAAATTGATGATAATTACCATATTCGCAAAAACAACTATTTCTGTTTGTCAAAATCATAATTATCATGGAATAAATTTAATTATCACAAATATGGAAGGACGCAAATGGTTATTTATAGAAACTTGCAACTATTATAAATCATAATTAATTATTTATTAATTTTTGATAATTACATTAATCAAAACTTAAACTTAAACATGTGATTTTTGTAGATTTCACTAACTATAACCGGTGATAATTTTAGTTATCATGCCTACTACGTATGTGTTGATGGTGGTTTTTAAACAAGGGGTAAAATCGTAAAACCCCATGACCTAGTGCTACCCGCAACACATTAACTAAGAGCATTTAACTCAAGTGTAAACAACTAATAGGGGTATTTTTTCAAAATACCAGATTAGGGTTTTCAACACAGAATCCTAATTCCAAAACCAAGCCGCATACTGCGCACCATGGCAACAATGCCAAACCAAGCCGCATACTGCGCACCATGGCAACAATGCCAAACCAAGCCGCATACTGCGCACCATGGCAACAATGCCAAACCAAGCCGCACCACTGCGCACCATGGCAACAATGCCAAACCAAGCCGCATCTTTGCGCACCATGGCAACAATGCCAAACCAATCCCATCTGCGCACCATGGAAACAATGCCAAACCAATCCGCATACTGCGCACCATGGCAACAATGCCAAACCAAGCCGCACCCTGCGCACCATGGCAACAAGGCCATATTTCCAAGCCGCTATGCCTTTGGCCCACGCCAAATATAGCGCCCTAGGCTTGCAAAACTTGCAACTAGGTCAACATGGCCGTACGTGCCATTGGCACATGCCAACACGTATCGCAGGCCATATTTCCAAGCCGCTATGCCTTTGGCCCACGCCAAATATAGCGCCCTAGGCTTGCAAGACTTGCAACTAGGTCAGCATGGCCGTACGTGCCATTGGCACATGCCAACACGTATCGCAGGCCATATTTCCAAGCCGCTATGCCTTTAGCCCACGCCAAATATAGCGCCCTAGGCTTGCAAGACTTGCAACTAGGTCAACATGGCCGTACGTGCCATTGGCACATGCCAACACGTATCGCAGGCCATATTTCCAAGCCGCTATGCCTTTGGCCCACGCCAAATATAGCGCCCTAGGCTTGCAAGACTTGCAACTAGGTCAGCATGGCCGTATGTGCCATTAGCACATGCCAACACGTATCGCAGGCCATATTTCCAAGCCGCTATGCCTTTGGCCCACGCCAAATATAGCGCCCTAGGCTTGCAAGACTTGCAACTAGGTCAGCATGGCCGTACATGCCATTGGCACATGCCAACACGTATCGCATGCCATATTTCCAAGCCGCTATGCCTTTGGCCCACGCCAAATATAGCGCCCTAGGCTTGCAAGACTTGCAATTAGGTCAACATGGCCGTACGTGCCATTGGCACATGCCAACACGTATCGCAGGCCATATTTCCAAGCCGCTATGCCTTTGGCCCACGCCAAATATAGCGCCCTAGGCTTGCAAGACTTGCAACTAGGTCAACATGGCCGTACATGCCATTGGCACATGCCAAACACACACGCTGGTAGCCTAACTTGCAAACCGTGTAACCTACCACCAAGGCATTCCGCACATGCCATTGGCACATGCCAAACACACACGCTGGTAGCCTAACTTGCAAACCGTGCAATCTACCACCAAGGCATTCCGCACATGCCATTGACACATGCCAAACACACACGCTGGTAGCCTAACTTGCAAACCGTGCAACCTACCACCAAGGCATTCTACACATGCCATTGGCACATGCCAAACACACACGGTGGTAGCCTAACTTGCAAACCGTGCAACCTACCACCAAGGCATTCCGCACATGCCGTTGGCACATGCCACACACGCCACTAGCAGCTCTGGCATTACCACTTACGCTCGAGGTGCAACTCGCAACGAAGGCATTCCGCACATGCCATTAGCACATGCCACATGCGTCCCTAGCAGCACCACTTGCACGCAAGATGCAACCAACACTCGAGACATCAACACTGGCGGGGATGCTTTCTAGGGTTTTGGTTTGGCGGTCACTGACATGCAACGGCGTACACTATGCTCACATTAAGAAAGCGTGAAAAGGAATAAAGCGGTCAAATAAAAGAGGAAATAATGGTGAAAACGTTTTCACCCATTAACACCATGCGGTTACCCCCTCCTCCCATTATTTCACCCTTTACTCTCTTCCTTCATGAGGTCAGGGTACGTTTCAAATCTCGACTTGTATAAATAGGTCTTACCTATTTCCACCAGATAACAAGTCTCGGTCAGGAGAAAAATACTACACTCTCAGAAAAGGCAACTTTGCAAGCTATCCAAAAAGCTTTCATCTCTTGCAAGCTTCCTAAGCTTTCACTTTCTGATACAAGTCGAGACACTACTCTCCCAGAATTATTCTGGCCTCAACACCTTTCTTTGCTTACCTCCCCAAATCAACCCTTCTCCTCCACTTTGTGACCGAAGCAAGTATGGAACGGCCATTTCTTGGTTTAGGCCGGACTTGTACAGATTGATCTCTCGAATCTATAAAGTGCTCACGTGCAGCACATTTGTTTAGGGTTTAAACCAGTTTCTCACTCACCTACCGAATTTACCGAAATCGGCAGAAACGATTTTTACCCATAAACAATTGGCGACCACAGCGGGAGGATTGATCTATCGGCTACAATGTCAGACTGTCGATCTCGTTCTTCGACCCAGATATCAAGATGGCAGGGGAAGGCGACTCGATCCGACGCAACTACCAGACAACCCGGTTACCAGTTGAAAAACTACACTTGAAAACTGGGGACTCGTTAAAGATGCTACCAGCAATTGGGGACTTGTGACTCAGTCCGACTCAACTGCCAGACAACCCGGTTATCAGTTGTTAAAACTACACTAGAAAGCTGGAGACTCACTGAATACGCTACCAAAGAATTGGGGACTAACCAAGCGATGCTACCAAAGAAGGCCGCCTTTACACGGAGAGGGGCGTGTTCACAAAACCTATGAAGTGAGTAAATTTAGACGGCACAAGATATGCGATCTATTTTTAGGTCCTTAGTAAAACCGTCATACTACTGAGTCTTGTGTCTATTGCTAGCACACACTTTCATAAAAGCAATATTCCTTTCCCAAAACATAATCAGAGTCATATTATCAAAACCCTAAAAAGCTACCAAGCTGTCTATCAAAGGTCAAGTTTTGAACCAGACATCCAATATGTCTTTCAAAAAAAAAAAAACCTAAATGAAAGTTTAACGGAGAAACGTTCAAGGAAAATCATCCAACAGAAGTCTGCTCTTTTTGGAGAAAGTCAACTTCGCATCTTCAAGAGCCGCTCTCTTCATAGTCAACATCTTGGAAAGCTTTTCTAGTTCCATCTCCTGTCGTGCAATCTCCTCGACGGAAAGGCTTTCGATTGCTGCATCTTTCAACTTTCGGATCTCGGCAAGGCCTTCGACAAACCACGAAGTGTTGAACTCCTTTTCTACGCACACGTCGCGATGGTGCTCCAAATCGGCAATAACGTCTTGTAAACGGTGTGACCAAGTCACCTCACGCATGTCCTCAATGGAAGATAAAGCCTCTTCCACACGCTTAACCAGCGCAAATCGACTAGTGACTTTCTTGGTTGTGGCCATATGTCCGTGCTTCTCCCAGATTCTGGTGTACAACGCCTCATGCTTAGTCGGCACGCTGAAGCCGCCAACCAAAGACATGACCTGGATAAGGAACCAAGTACGGGGGATCAAAAATGGCGCCTGCACCTGGCCTCACTACTCGCAGAGGGTCTTCTTTCATGTCTACGACAGCAACCATCAGAGAATCATCCACCGTTTGAACCGCATCTGTGCCCGGCAATTGGCTAACGCTCATCTCCAAGTCACCAGCGGTGGTCACCAAAGGCAAGTTTTCATGCGGCTCTACCCCAGAATCATCCTCCGAACCGGATTCCTCCTGCGAACTTGAGTCAGATATTTCCCAAAAGAGGAAACAAAAGAAGAAAGAAAAGAAGTGCGAAACTCACCGAACCACTTCCCGAAACAGAACCAGTGCTGCCGGAGGAATCACTCTCACTTGTTGAATCTTCTTCTCTCTCTGACTCATCATCGCTATGAGAAGGCTCAATGCTGCTGGAGTTCTTTGAAGAAATTGCCGTCTCCTGGCAACGTGCAAGAGCAGCGAAAGCATTAACACTACCGAAGCCCTGAAGGAAACAAGACACATATTCTCACCAAATTCACGTGTTTTGAGACAAACCAATGAAGAGGCGACACATACCCGGTTATTGGAAGAACTCGAAAGACACAAGGGCCGTTGGAGGATCTTGTGAAACCGTCCGAACCCGCCAAAGACGATTCTTCGTTCTCCGTTCCTTGGCCTGGGGGCTTTCCGAATTGCTAGGCAACTTTCGCTTGGGATCTCTCAACATTGGATACTCCTTCGAACTCTTTGGGAAGGTTTGCAACGAACGTTTTCCACCACGTTATTCACAAAATCTCGGATCATAGTAAACTCGTCGCACCAAAACTCATTATAGCCGAAGGTCGTCGGGTTACTCTTCCCATTTGAAAGAAGGAAAGCGGATACCCGGCTTTAAGGGCACTGGCGTCAAGGGAGACACGCAATGAATCCTTAGGGATCATCGGTAGGTAAACAAGAGGCACCCCTTGATCGAAACCCATGTGACGAGCAAAGACGGGTCAATATTGTAAGCATCTATCTGGAAAGACCCCACGAAGAAAGACGGCATATAACCGGGCAAGCGACTTTGAATGAACAGTTTTCACCAACGCTCAAAGCGTCATCAAGACAAAGACATGAGCGGAGACGAAGCAAAAGTGTCAATTTGAGTCACCGACTTATGGATCGGCCCCATGGACGAAAATTGATTTCATGCAACTTATCAAGAAAACTAACCAAGCTCACGCCAACTCTTGGACGCCCGTTCACCCATCGAAGAATTCGGGAGCCACCCCAACTCACGGGAAGCGAAGGCAGCGGTTTCGGAGCATACTTCTCAAAGTGCTCCCATAGCCAGACTTGTAGAAAAGCAACGTGCACATATGAATCCACTTTCATGAAACCATTCGAAACTTGCATGTTCGCAACTAGGTGATCCAGATGCACATATAGGGAACCAAGGAACAGCTTGCCAATGGGAAGAACTTCACCCTTTGCCAACTTCACAGAGAATCGCTAACAACTCCGGTCTTATTCCTTTCTTGCCGAACCGTCATCAAAAAGTCTCTGGACAACCGAGAGAGCCAAAAATGCGGCAACATGAAGATCACTACTTTTTCTGCTCGTGCTCCAACTCGACCGGAAACCATTGAGATATCCACCAACCGTAAGGGCACCTTCATCCTCTTCCGGGCAGAATCCTTCGACTTCGCAATGGAGTCTTTCCGAGCAAAATCCCCAACTTAGCGGCTGTGTCATCCCGCATCTTCACCTCACTTTCGGATAATTGGATTTTAAGATTCCTGCACGGAAGATTCAACAAGAGAGCCACACTCTCCAAGGAGAAAGTTATCTCTCCCCATCTACATATAATTGTATGGGTGTCCGAACACCATCCGGAGATGAAAGCAACCAAGCCTGGGATATCCTTCCTAACTGGAGATTTATCAAGTCTTGACAAAGACATCAATGACCTGCGCTCGAGTTAAGTTGGTATTTATATGCTCCTTGCTCACCATGAACTCAACCCATCTATCAAAAGAACGCAATGGGCTTTGACACATCCCGAAGTCAATGTTGGAAGAAGAATACACCCCTTTATGAAGACAGAACCGAATGGTGCTCTCTCGGGCAAACCGAACGTGTCTTCCTTTCATCCTCACCACCGGTTAGCAAAATTGGCACGAAACCGGGTGATTCTTCCGAGCGGGGCGAGGTCTCTAGTGAAGAATTCATCATCTGTGTTCGGTTTGGAATTATGAGCATCCTTCGACGAAGTGAAATTTGATTCAGGTAACATCTTATCGAATTCCTTCATAACAATTTGGTAATAAGATATCTGCACAAAACAAACGGAGAAAGAAGAAGTTATCTCCCTGACACATAATCGTACCCAACAACAAAAAAAAAAAAAAAAAAAAAAAGAAAGGGGAAGGAGGACGTATTTTATTCGCGTTCAAGACTATATACACAGTATTTTATTCGGGTTCAAGACTATATACACAGTATTTTATTCGGGTTCAAGACTATACACGCAGTATTTTCTTCGGGTTCGAGACTATATACGTGGCATTCTATACGGGTACAAATGCGTCTACAGTATCTTTCTTCGGGTTCAGAATTATATACTGAGCATCCTCTACGGGTTCAAAATACACACGCAGATTTTCTTCTGTGGTTCAAATATTTCTTTCAGACCGAAAATTCATATATGCAATATTTCCTACGGGTTCAAACAATATATGCAGTATTTCCCTTGGTTGCATACATACAATATTTTCTACAAGAGGCACGCCAAGAAATCATATGCAAGGATTGTGGGAGCGCCTACTCTTAAGGTTTACACCTACGTGAAAAGAAAAAAAAGAGAAAAGTACTCGAAGACATACCTGGAAGCCGGTTTCTCTTTGCCGCTAGTATGAAAAGAGGAAAGAATAAAGCGCAGGATGGGGAGAAAAGGGCTTTATATATATATATAGGCGTGAAGACTTTGAAATAGGGAAGGATTTCCCTTTTACCAAAATCACGCGTGCAAGAAACGGGCCCACAAAGGGTGCGACTTCCCAATGTCGCCCAAGTCACGCCTGCAAGCACGGTTTCCAAGCCGCACCGGCCCCACCAATTGCGCCAACCTGCAAGCACGCACACTTTGCGCCGGTCCCACCAGCTAGCACACTCAGTTTCCCAATTCACGCCAACTTCCCAACGTCGCCCAAGCTGCACCGGCCCCACCAATTGCGCCGACTTGCAAGCACGCACGGCTTCTACACTTTGCGCCGGTCCCACCAGCTAGCACACTCAGTTTCCCAACTCACGCCAACTTCCCAACGTCGCCCAAGCTGCGCCGGGCCCACCAATTGTGCCAGCCTCCCGATTTGTGCAAAACTACCAGAGGCAAGGATTCCAAATCCTATTTATAGAAGGTCAGACAAGCCTCCTTCAATTTTCTTTACGGTTTGCTGTTAATATTTTGTCACCATCTTATGCTTACCTCGCAACAAATCCCCTGTTTCGAGCTAAGCAGGGGACTTAATGTTGATGGTGGTTTTTAAACAAGGGGTAAAATCGTAAAACCCCATGACCTAGTGCTACCCGCAACACATTAACTAAGAGCATTTAACTCAAGTGTAAACAATTAATAGGGGTATTTTTTCAAAATACCAGATTAGGGTTTTCAACACAGAACCCTAATTCCAAAACCAAGCCGCATACTGCGCACCATGGCAACAATGCCAAACCAAGCCGCATAGTGCGCACCATGGCAACAATGCCAAACCAAGCCGCATACTGCGCACCATGGCAACAATGCCAAACCAAGCCGCACATCGCGCACCATGGCAACAATGCCAAACCAAGCCGCATATCCGCGACCATGGCAACAATGCCAAACCAAGACGATATCGTGCACCATGGCAACAATGCCAAACCAAGCCGTGATATTGCGCACCATGGCAACAATGCCAAACCAAGCCGCATATCGCGCACCATGGCAACAATGCCAAACCAAGCCGCACTCGCGCACCATGGCAACAAGGCCATATTTCCAAGCCGCTATGCCTTTGGCCCACGCCAAATATAGCGCCCTAGGCTTGCAAAACTTGCAACTAGGTCAACATGGCCGTACGTGCAATTGGCACATGCCAACACGTATCGCAGGCCATATTTCCAAGCCGCTATGCCTTTGGCCCACGCCAAATATAGCGCCCTAGGCTTGCAAGACTTGCAACTAGGTCAACATGGCCGTACGTGCCATTGGCACATGCCAACACGTATCGCAGCCATATTTCCAAGCTGCTATGCCTTTGGCCCACGCCAAATATAGCGCCCAAGGCTTGCAAGACTTGCAACTAGGTCAACATGGCCGTACGTGCCATTGGCACATGCCAACACGTATCGCAGCCATATTTCCAAGCCGCTATGCCTTTGGCCCACGCCAAATATAGCGCCCTAGGCTTGCATGACTTGTAACTAGGTCAGCATGGCCGTACGTGCCATTGGCACATGCCAACACGTATCGCAGCCATATTTCCAAGCCGGTATGCCTTTGGCCCACGCCAAATATAGCGCCCTAGGCTTGCAAGACTTGCAACTAGGTCAAGATGGCCGTACGTGCCATTGGCACATGCCAACACGTATCGCAGACATATTTCCAAGCCGCTATGCCTTTGGCCCACACCAAATATAGCGCCCTAGGCTTGCAAGACTTGCAACTAGGTCAACATGGCCGTACGTGCCATTGGCACATGCCAACACGTATCGCAGCCATATTTCCAAGCCGCTATGCCTTTGGCCCACGCCAAATATAGCGCCCTAGGCTTGCAAGACTTGCAACTAGGTCAACATGGCCGTACATGCCATTGGCACATGCCAAACACACACGCCGGTAGCCTAACTTGCAAACCGTGTAACCTACCACCAAGGCATTCCGCACATGCCATTGGCACATGCCAAACACACACGCTGGTAGCCTAACTTGCAAACCGTGCAATCTACCACCAAGGCATTCCGCACATGCCATTGACACATGCCAAACACACACGCCGGTAGCCTAACTTGCAAACCGTGCAACCTACCACCAAGGCATTCCGCACATGCCATTGGCACATGCCAAACACACACGCTGGTAGCCTAACTTGCAAACCGTGCAACCTACCACCAAGGCATTCCGCACATGCCGTTGGCACATGCCACACACGACACTAGCAGCTCTGGGATTACCACTTACGCTCGAGGTGCAACCCGCAACAAGGGCATTCCGCACATGCCAATGGCACATGCCACACGCGCCACTAGCAGCGCCACTTGCACTCAAGGTGCAACCAACACTCGAGATATCAACACAAACTGGGGGATGCTTTCTAGGGTTTCGGTTTGGCGGTCACAGCATGCAGCGTACACTACGCTCACATTAAGAAAGCGTGAAAAGGAATAAAGCGGTCAAATAAAAGAGGAAATAATGGTGAAAACGTTTTCACCCATTAACACCATGCGGTTACCACCTCCTCCCATTATTTCACCCTTTACTCTCTTCCTTCATGAGGTCGTGGTACGTTTCAAATCTCGACTTGTATAAATAGGTCTTACCTATTTCCACCGACAACAAGTCTCGGTCGAGAGAAAATACTACACTCTTTAAAAGGCAACTTTACAAGCTATCCAAAAGCTTTCATCTCTTGCAAGCTTCCTAAGCTTTCACTTTCCGATACAAGTCGAGACACTACTCTCCTGCACTATTCTCGCCTCAACACCTTTCTTTGCTTCCCCTCCCCAAATCAACCCTTCTCCTCCACTTTGTGACCGAAGCAAGTCTGGAACGGCCATTTCTTGGTTTAGGCCGGACTTGTACAGATTGATCTCTCGAATCTATAAAGTGCTCACGTGCATCACATTTGTTTAGGGTTTAAACCAGTTTCTCACTCACCTACCGAATTTACCGAAATCGGCAGAAACGATTTTCACCCATAAACAGTATGATAATTCCATATTTCACTAATAGTGAAAATTTTAGATATCACCCTTGAACCATGATAATTTCGGTTTTCTATCTTCTTCGGGTTCTAATGATCATCGTCGGAGATGGATTCATTAGGATCGGACTCTTTATCACGCAGTGTTGCCATCGTGCTAATTATCCCTTTTGCCAAGAAAAATCCGTAGTCACGACCATGATACGAGGAAAAAAATGAAATTTTTGCACACAATTCATCAAATCAGAAAACAAATCATCACCAAATATGATCGACACCCAAAAATTGATGACATACAAACACAGTACAATCTATCCATATGTGTGTAATTAACTAACCAAAATCATACATAACCCGTTAACAAACAAAACATGCATGGGTGATTTCTCTATCACTAAAAGGTTTAGTACAACGAGTACAATTGTTGAAAATTATATTTATCACATGAAGACTAGTGATAAATCAAAATATCACATATTTTACCAAAGTAGAAAACAAATTATCACCAATGCATGGAGTGATTTGCCTGTCAAAGGTTTGGTACAACAACATTGGAGATAAAACATATTGTAGTAGAAACGAATCAGATGCATCCATCATTATGAAGCAATCAGTAAAATATGGTGATATATAAATGAATGAATTGGAAGCATAAATTAATGAAAAAGAATGAAGATAACTCACTGATAGCTATGAAGAAGGTGATAATAGGGTTCCTCTTGTTTTACGAATGTTAAGTGGTGAAACCACAATAGATCTTGGATTATTTTAGCTCGAAGAAAGAAAGTCAAATGGAAGAAAAGATAACAAGGCATGATAAAAGGAAGATGACGGGGCGTGATGAACTAGCTTGATTGTTGATTTTTTTCCTATATTTTTGGTTGGTTTTGACTGTTTTTACTTTTTACCGGATTTTTGGTTTTGACTATAGAAAATAAGGTAATTAATAAGATAATTAATAAAATCAAAGGTTAGTCTAGTAAAACTAGTAGTATTAAAGTTAATTATGGGCTTCATATGTATAGTAACTTAATGGCGGGTTTGCTATAAAGAAAAAAGGAAATTTGGGCTACACATATATTCCTACTTATTTTAATTGTATTTGCATGTGCATGAATGTATTTGTGGAAATTAAATTGACTTTGCATGCATGAATATATTTTAGTTATTATTATTTTAAATGTATTTGCGTGTGCATAAATGTATTTTTGTGGAAACTAAATAGTTATCTCTATATTTGACTTTGCATGAATGCATGAAAATATTTTTATTAATCTTATTTATGAGTGGAAGATAATTATGGATATTATATATTAGTTAATGTACACGTTACAATCAACAAAGCAAGCAAATGTAACCGCCAAACATAATTAGTACAAGGCATAATAGTCATAAAGAAAATAACAATCATAATGACAGACAAAAGAAGAAAAATAACGCATATGCAAGTGTAAAATTTAGACATGAACAAACATCATTTGGCACACAAACAGACAAACATAGAGTTTCAATTTTTTTACTTTTTTTCTTCTAAGAACACACTATGGATTGTGCAAGCTAATACATGGATTAGATAAATGAAAAAAATAAAATATCATTGGAGCAGAACACAGAGAAGAGACAAAGTGGAACATAGTGATACACAACAAAAATATTAAACTATGGATAGATCAACAGAAACAAGTAACCATAAAAAAAAAAAATATGTCTCAATCATCATGGATTAAAAGAAAAAAAATATATAGTGAAAAAACTATACATCATTGATACTAAAAAATCATAGTATGGACATGAATTTCACAACTGATCATACAAACATATAAATCAATTTCATACATGTGATAATAGGACAAAATAGATGTTATAAAATTATCCACTCCAACTAAGATGAACATGAAAAGGGAAAACAAAATTAATTTAACCAAAAGACACCAACAGATTAATTTAACCATGAAAGAAAATATATGAATATACACAAACACATTACATATTTACATACATCAAACATGTGTATCAAGAGACACAACAACATGGCAAGACAAAACAGATTAACCATGAAAGAAAATAGATGAATATACACAAACACATTACATATTTACATACATCAAACATGTTTTGATCAAAACAAAAACAAAAACAAAAACATGGCAAGAAATATTTTTTTTTTTTTTCTTTCATGGGCAAAAACAAAATAGAAGACAAAGAAGAGTTTTAGGTATACCTCCGACATAGAGCAGTTTGATTGATTGGGGGATCAACATAAATTGAGCTTGTTTCTTTAACTATTGAATCCAAGAACAAAACTACTGATCCGGTGAGGACCGAAGGGGATTTCCGAAACTTTAATCGTTTGAGATGTACAGATCCAATAATGGCAGATTTCTGAAACTCTTGAACGTAGTGCGGGTGATTGATTCGGGAGATTATACTAATTACTAGAAAGAAAGAAAAAAACGGCAGGGTAAAGCATCGTGTCTGATAACGTATTGCAGTGAATGGGAAAGATAAAGAGACATAGAGAGAAAGATGTTTTTATTCATCATCTTTAGTGTGTTACATATATATTCCTTTATATACAATAGGAATAAAATCCTAGTTACTTTATTGGGCTGCACATCCGTGGGCTAAAGCCCTACAACAATTACTAATTATAATATTATGTCAATGTAATTTTGAGTGCTGTATCGATATGATTATGCTGTCAGTTAATCTTGTTTACTATCTATGTAGTTCTACGAGTAATAATATCTAGTTTAAGTTCTTCTTGTTTACTACATGCATGCGTGATGTGTTTCTTCTGGAAACTCATGAAAATACCATTTAAAACTTTTCCAGGCAACATGTCAATTTCCTACTAATATTGGACTTTTTTCAATCTTGAGAGATACCCCTATTCGGCAGATTATCTCTCGTCCCAATCTTTTTAAGAAGAATCTGCCACATGAAAAAACAAATCTTTGCGGGGACTATAGAAGACCAAACAAAACTTACTTCGGATGGGGGGAGAGTTTCGATCAATACCCTATCCTTTAAGAGCTGAACTCCAATTCGGGTGAGTGCCAAACAGGATATGATCTTGGATTTAGGCATATTTGTTTAATGCAATTTTCACGAAAGACGGAAAAGTAGCAGCAAGATTATTAGCTAGATTTATCTAGATCTGCTATTAGCATCACAATGTCGGACTTATCGAGCCAAACTCAATCGAAAAGTGAACTAAGTGCCACATCACCTAAAAGGTCCCTTTGTTTCAAAAAGATTGTCCTCAATTTCATTTTGGTATGTTTCAAAAATGTGTCCAGCTTCTGTTTATAGTCATATTTTCCAATGAACTCTCTAACATACCCTTAAGCTTTTTATATTCATAGATTCTTTTTTAATACGACCGAATCTAAAATATTAATGAAATTTGTATAATTAAGGAAACATATATATCCTTCGTTCATTTTTGGAGACAATATATATGGTTCCAAATTAAATTCCTTATAAAGGTTATACTCCATAAGTATACAATCTTTTCATTTTTTTTTTCCTAACAACATTTTTTATCTCTATTTTCTTTGCATCTCTTTTTTTTCCAAACAACCCAAATTTTAATTTTGAAGCGAACTTTATTTCTTACATTTTAATGTTCCCGCTCAATTTCGTTCCTATAGTTTCACGTGGGAGGGATACTTTTTTATTTTATTTTTGAAGCAACGGGAGGAAAATCTACTTAGCCACTCAATATTTAGAATAGTTTTTCTTTTACTTTATTGATATTGTTTCCATAAATCAATATGTATTTTTTTTTTTTTTTTTTTTTTTTTGTTTTTTGTTTTTTGTTTTTTTTTTTAATAACCCGATAACAATTTTTGGTTGTTTTTATTACTAAATTTTTTATTAAGATAAATTAGGCAACTAATTATGGGTAGGAATGTAAACTATTATGATCTCCTTAATATCTTGACAAAGTCAAACCGGACTGTCTTTTTGAAACGGAGGGAGTAAGCTATTAAATATAAGAGATCCCACGGAATATTGTTAAAAGATTTTGTCAAAAGAGAAATTTGGTCAATTGCCCAAATATTTTTAAAACATGGTTCTAATGGACGAGTAAAAATTAGTATGGGTGAAATGGACACCAAAAAAATAGCAAGAATGAATCTAGATTCATCCTAGCTTAAGATTTTTCCTAATTATTATTAACCACTAATCCTGATTAGTGAGGGGTGAATTAGGAATTACTTAAAATGCTTAGATAAGGGGTGACCCCGATTTGATATTTGGATCCTTTTTTTTGTCCTTTTCCTATATCCCCCAATTAAAAGTTCTTAAAAAATAGCGAGGGTGAAACTGGATGCATCCTGATGTAAATTAAAAATAAGAAAAAATATTTGAAAATGGGTAGGATGAAACTGTTTACATCCTGGCTATTTTACATTCTCGTTCATTTAAACAGTATCAAATTTTACATGTTTTTTCACCCAGGAATTGTTGTTATTGGGTTAATTGACAAACTTTGTGTTGTCAAAACTCTTTGTCAAGGGATCTCGACCCTTTATTGATGTTTCATTGACTACGTAATCAAGAGATGCAACCATGTCTCATATCCAGAGGCAGAGCCATAAACTAGACCAAGGGAAAAGAAAGTATTGTTAGAGAAAGAAAGTAAGATCAGGAAGAAACCTATATTGAGGCATACAAGGTAATGACAAAATAGAGTCACTATGTGGTGAAATCAATAACCCATTATCCATCATATTTTTATCAGGACAAAAATGCCCTTACTACATTACTGTTAATGATAATAATTAGAATCTAATATTAATGATTAGTAATTCATGTTAATGATTAGTTGTTAATATCAATGATTATGTAGTCTTGGTTTCAAAGATTTTTTTTTTGAGAGAGATAGTTAGGTAAGGGTTTGTTAAAGAAGAAGAATAAGAAATTAGAATTTTGAGATTTGCTGAACTAATAGATAATTAAGATTTGTTAATACATAGGTAGATTTCTAACGAGGTTTAATGTCCTTTTTATAAGTTGGTTTTGTCAAAAGATTGAATTTTTACAACCTAACTCTACTGACCAAATGAACGGTTCGGCTGATAACTTGTCAGTCGAACCTATGTTTTATGAAAATATATATACGTAGGTTCGGCTAAAAAGTTATCAGCCGAGCTAGGTATATTTTCAAAAAACATAGGTTCAGCTGACAAGTTATCAGCCGAACTTCACTCTGTAACTGTTGAATTTAGGTTCGACTGACAAGTTATCAGCCGAACTTCACTTTGTAACTGATGAACTTAGGTTCGGCTGATTCGAATAAAAAATTGAACAACCGAACTAAGTGAAGTTCGGATATCATTTTCATGTTTTATTATCAGCCCAACTGTTCTTCTGAAATATCAAAAGAAAAAGGAAGAACAAAGATATGGGTTTCAATATGAGGATCTGAAGCTAAATCTTTTTGTGTAACGCTTCACACGACACATTTTTATCAGTGATCAAAGATTTATGAATCAACAGTTAATCACCAACGAAAAATAAATTAAAATTATTTGATTAATGATTAAATTAGGTTAGGAATGAAAATGATTTTGGACAGTTTAGGTTTATGTTTTAAATCTAGGTGAAGGATATTTAAGTAATTTAAAGTAATTAAGGGTAACTTAATAATCTGCTCACTCCTAAGACACCCCTTATAAATCCACCCCAGATAGAAAAATAATTTTGTATGCCTCAAAACATTTGAGCACGCCTCAAAACAAGTTTAATTGCGAAGCCAAATTATTTGAAAATTTAGGTTTGGAAGCCCAAGTTATCTGAAAATTTAGGCTTAAAAGCCCAGTAAACAATGGTCAAAATGCACAACCTCAAAATGCACAACCTTGCTCTATGTTGGATGTGCTCTTACCCCTAGCTTCCCACTTTCGAACAAATCTTTGCGGATGTCATTATCGTTGTAGTAAGCTGATAAAAATCACCGGGTGATGATTAGGGGTGAGCATTTGGCCCGTAATCCGCTTATTTAACCGGACCAACCGTTCTTTTGTGGATGGATGCCCGGATCGTTCGTTGATGGGTTGGATGCGGATGGAATTTTTGAAATCCAATGGATTACGGATCGGGTCCGGATGCAACCTCGAAAATCCGTTGGACATCCATATCCGTTAAATTAAGGCATTTATATAGTTCAAGAAAATACTATGGATCATTTAGGAAATTTTTAAGGTGTTTTCTTGGGATGTTGTACATGACATTTTTATATTTGTATACCTATATAGGATATGCAGGTTTTATAAGGAGTCATTTGTGTTCGCTTTATTTTTTTTACAATAAATTTTAACTAAAACAAATCCATTGGATTATCCGCATCCAATTCGTCCATCCATGCATCCATTGGATGCAAATCCGTTGGATCTGGATTTGATGCGGATGTCAAATTTGGAAACCGGCCCATGCTCACCCCTAGAACTGATGATACCTGTGATCTTACGTGAAGACTCGTCAACACTACTCGTCACTCACAAGTCACAACCAAAATATGTGTATCTCCAAAATATCTATGTCTGTATATGGTTAAAATCACAGGTGATAATACATCTGATGCGAGGGGGAGACTCGCCACGACCAAAATATGTACATCCTTAACTTGGTCTTATTGGTTGCACCACCACATGGTGGACGGTGACAGCCCCAAGTGACCACCACCCAATGGAGAGGAGGTTATTTTCGTCCCACGTAGTCAACCTAATTACTCTCTGACTAATTTAAACCGTACACGTAACTCCGACAGAGAGATCTAACGATTCAACCTTCATTTATAAAAGTAGAATTTTCTTCTCAAAACTGTGTATTTTCCCCTTTCTTCTCCTCTCACTCTCTCACTAATGGCGAAAAAGAATCTGAGCCGTTTATTTTCATCACTGATTGAATCATCGAACAAACCCAGTTTAGGGTTCCAATCTGAATCAATCATCGATTCAATTTCATCATTACAAAGATGTATTTCCACTACTACAATCGCTCACCATGATAATGATGATGAGATGAAGAAAACCCCTAAAATTTCTGTAGAAGAAGAAGAAAAAAGCAGCAGCAGCAGCTCTGATGAAGAAGAAGATGATAATGGAGTTAATAAATTGACTGGTGAAATTGGTGGACCAAGAGGACCTGAACCAACAAGATATGGAGATTGGGAAAAAGGGGGAAGATGTTCTGATTTCTAGGACCTAACCAGGACCCGAGTCACTGAGTCAGGCGAGTTACTCAGTGAGTGATTCGATTTCATGTTCTTAAACATTTGGGTTTGTTATTAGGATCAGTATATTCAATAAAGATTGTAGTTTTTTTTTTTAGTCAATTTGGGGATAATTTTGTTGACATGAAAAATGATGAAATTTTTATGTGGGAATATGAATAAGTGATTGTTTATGATGGTGAAATTTGATTATTTTTCTTTGGTTTTAATATGATAAGTGATTGTTTATGTTGACATTTGATTGAGATTAGGTGGTTTGAGTTAGGTGTTGGATTCGTCTCTTGGTACCTTATTATGAGAATTATAGTTAGTGATTGGCAAGTAAGTCCGGAATATATCTTTAAGTTGCATAAGGGGTTATAGTCAGTCATGTGTGCCACTATGAGGCTAACATTGTGAATTGAAAATTCTAGCTTCCAACAACCGGAATGGATGCAGGGTGTAACACTGCCTACGTTGTAGAAGTGTCAGAGCCCTTGTCATTGTTGAATTGGGGTTTCTTTTATGTCATACATATGATTGTTTTTTGTTTTATTTTTTGATTCCTTAGCTTGCCATGGAAAATTCTGAAATCCAATCAAGGGGTGGAATATTTTTTTTGGCAAACACCCCAAAGTATTTTGGATGGTTTACGGCTTCTACGAAGCTGTTGTCATTTTGACTTCATGAAATACTTTTTTTTGTGTGTGTGGATATTTAGATTAGTACACTACCCACCGCTATTTCTTTATTTGTATTCATTTTAGACTTATTCTCATTTCTTTAACTAATGATATCTTGTGATGATAGACTAGTCTAAACTTCTAATTATATGGGTATTAGTAGGAATGAATTTTGATCTTAATTTTCTAGCAGATGAACTCTTTAGAAATCTCCGTCTCGTTCTCCTTCTTCTTCTTCCTTTTCTTTTGTCCTGGTTTGGTTACATGTATAACAAACTGTCGTACTCCTCTGTCATGTGGTAGCGGGGAGGGGGAGCCTAGAGTCCTGGTCCCTTTCAGATTAGAAGGTCATCATAGCGAGGTATGTGGTTACCCAGGTTTCAATCTTTCTTGCAGTAGTTCAAATAAAACAGTCTTAGAGCTTCCTTTGTCTGGAAAGTTTTTCGTTCAGAACATCTATTATAAATTACGGGTTATACAAATCATCGACTCTGATAACTGTCTCCCTAGAAGTCTTCTAAACCTAAGTCTCTTAGGTTCTCCTTACCAATTGGATGGTCGGAATGAGTTGTATACGTTTCTTAATTGTTCATCAGCATCTGTTGATCTTAGCAATATATCTTCATTATACGTTCACATCCATTGCCTTAGTAGTTCCACACACGCCATATTGGCTACAAATGTAACTACTCACCGTATTCAACCGCTGAAATCAAGCTGTGAGGTAATCGCCACTGTATCAGTTCCGGTGGTGAGCACTTCTGATAAAATTAGTGACGTTCTTCGTCTCATGTGGTTTCCAACACCAGTTGATGATAATTCACAAGGTAAACTTTTCTTGTCAAGCTTCTCAGTCTTTTATTGTTGCTGAAGGCAAATCTTGTTTACATAAGTGCCGAAAGAAATCTGATTAGTTTGTTTTAGTTTAATTTTTTAATCACCTTGATGTTTAACTCTGTTATAAGTTCTGTATGTCTTGGTTCTGATTCTGTTGACAATCCTTTAACTGTCCAATGTTCAAATGGATAATTTTGGTCGTAGGCCAAAACCTATCATGTATCTGTGTCCGTGTTTAGTACTTGTTCTTAAGAAGATTCAGATGGAAGTTCCATAGATACAAACAGGTTCCAACAAGCATGAAGTCCAAGAGATTAAAGATTGCGACCCCGTAGATGGATAATTTCAGTCGTTTGCAGGAGCATATCAAGTATATGTGGCTAGAGGTGTAAATTGGGCCGTGCCAGCACGAGTACGGCCCAACCCAGCCCAGCACGTTAAAATTTGAGTACAACCCAGCACGGCCATGCATGTTAGTTTAGTAGGCATGTTAGTTTGGTAGGCTGTGGTGGGTTAGCCTAACGGCACAGTGGTATAGCACAACACGTGACACACATAAGCACGTGGCACATCACAACTCGTTAAGAAAGCACGTCATAATATACATAAAACACTACAAAATGTGTATCACATTTTGTGTATATTTCACAAGAGAGTCTTCAGTCTATCCAATTTTGACATATAATCATCATTATATTGACTTATTTTTATAACAACTCATAGAATAGCTAAATATTTGAAAAATATTTATTTTGAAAAACACAAAATAAATGTGCCCGACCTATCACAACACGATACAACACGTTTATTTTTCCGGCACAACACTACGCAACACGTTTATTTATCCCTACAAATCCATTTTGGAGGGGATTATATATATATATATATTAGTAGGTCATTTGGAAGTAAATTAAAACGCCCTTATCCAAATATTATCTTGATCCAAAAATTTGGAAGTAAATTAATTAGATAATATTTTTAGTAATTTCAAGGTAATGATTAAGTTAAGGTAATGATTAAGTTAAGGTAATGATTAATTATATATTTCAAGGTAATATTTTTAGTAATTTTGGTTAAATTTAATTAGATAATATTTGAATATTTGGATAAGATAATATTTTGGAGAGGAAAATCATTACACTAACTTAAGGGGTACAAACCTTGAATCTAATTTGGGTACAAACCTTAATCTCTAATCATCAAATACTTTCTGTCATTCAAATAATGGAAAAACATCAAATACTTTCTGTTTTCTCTCTTCTTGGGTCAAGGGGTACAAACCTTGAATCCAATTACGTTGTTATAGGGCTTCATTGTATCCTGACGGCAATATTTCGCATACCTGTTGTAATCGCCAATTGATATTGGGAGGGTATAAATAATTGTCTAAAAGAATCTTAATCGAGCCTTGAAGCCGGAAGTACAACATTCTCTTATTGTTTCATCTCTCTTTTTTTTACCCAAAATTTCCAACAAAATATTGTATAAATTATTGTAGTTTACTATTATTTTATTTTATTATTGTATTTTTATTCCGAGTTTGGGGATAAATTTATTATATTTGTGTTCGTCCCATTTTAGATGACATTAAGAAGATTTTACACGTTAAAAGTATATAGATCAATCTTGGTATATGGGCGGCAAGAAATGGTAGATGGGCGGCAACCTAATAGGACAAAAAAGGTTATTACAAGGTAATTCAAGTGCCTCTTATCAAAGAAAAATCTGGAAATGACTAATTAGCCTTTATTGTTAATAATTAAGATTAGTGTTGATAATTAATTTTTACTTATTATAACTCTAAAATAATATTTTTAGAGTTATAAAAAAAAGTTTAGAGGAGAAGAAAAAGAAAACTTATGTGATATTTGTGAAACCCTAGATTTTGATTCACTCAACCAAAATGAGTGATTCCAGTGACCCGGTATACTTCTAAATTAGTTCTCATTAGTTTTTTCTCGCTCAAAATTATCTAAAGTACATAACAAAATCAAAGCTTTTAAATTTTCAGAAGAACTTACGGTTGCAATTTTGCTCGTGACCAACTGTAACTCTTAGTTACGGTTCATAAGTTATCGAATACCAACCGTAACTGGTCAAATTTGGGGAAAATCCAATCGTAAAATCAGTTATGGTTGGTAATTAAATGCTCGATACCAACCGTAACTGAAGAAAATTCTCAGATATAAGAACATACGGTTGGTAATTGAACTATTACCAACTGTATTAACAACAAAATCTCTAGTTACGGTTCGTAATTGAGTTAAAATCAACCGTAACTCGCATAAACCCAGAAATTTTAATTTCAATTTTCATACAAAACCCTAATTTTTGATAAAAAATTAGCTTAAATCCAACACGATAAACTAAACCCTAACTGGGTTTTTCCAAACATTTTCAAATCGCCGATTAATCGAAGACGATGAAATTTTCAGTTTTAATGGAGGTTACAGTTGATGGAGGAGAAGAGAAGATGAAGAAGAAGATGAAAAAAAAAACTGATTTGATTTTTTCTGATTCATTAGGTTTTAAAAAAAATTGAATTGATTTTGGTTGATTTAAGGTGAAAAGGGTAATCTAGTCAATCTACACCCCCTATAGGATACACCCTAACCAATAAGAGGGACATTGCTATCACACTTGCCGCCCCTCTACCATTTCTTGCCGCCCCTATACCAAGATTGATATAGATATGCAATACCTTATCATACGGAGTATTGGTAACTTTTCGTGAAATTTGGTAATTCAGCAGCCTTGCTTTATCTTACCTAGTCTGAAATTGTAGTTTTGAGGATGACGTCAAGTCCTTATGCCCTGGATGACACACGTGCTACAATGGCCGGGACAAAGGGTCGCGATCCCGCGAGGGTGAGCTAACCCCAAAAACCCGTCCTCAACTCGGATTGCAGGCTGCAACTCGCCTGCATGAAGCCGGAATCGCTAATAATCTCCGGTCATCCATATGGTGGTGAATTCGTTCCCGGGCCTTGTACACACCGCCCGTCACACTATGGGAGCTGGCCATGCCCGAAGTCGCTACCTTAACCGAAAGGAGGGGATGCCGAAGGCAGGGCTAGTGACTGGAACTTGACAAGCATGTGCCTCGTAGATAAGTGCTCGCAGTGGTGGAACTTGACATAAAAGTCCACAAGGGTAGCTAACCCTAAAAACCCCCCTGAAAAAATAGGATTGCGTGAAACTCATCTTACCTGCAGAAATCTACAAAATGTAAACAACATGCAGAAACCGGCTTGCCCAAGTTTATTCTTCAGATATGTAATTATCAAACCAGCTGGTTGTCTCTAAATTGATAATGTAAATTTAGTGTACGACTTTCCATGGAGTTTTTTATTCTTAATAATTCAATAAACAAATAGTCTCAAATGTCATTTGATCTATTCAAAGAAGAACAAAAAAGAAAAAGAAATGTCGACAGAAGCAGAAAAATGGATATTCTTTCATATTTCCTTCAAACATCATCATAGACAGAAAAGGAATTTTTCTGAAAGGACATGGTTGTAGAATATGACTTGTTCAGACAGGTTGAACGGAGGCGTATCGAAAGGGTCTCTGACGACGATCCCCACAACTCTTCGGAGAAACGATTAAGACTTGGAAGAAATCAAACAATTCATTTTAGGAATGGTATTTATTAGGAAATATTCTCGTGATTCCCATTTAATTGAGACAACTAATGGAAATCTATTGCAGCAACAAATTAACATAATGGGTATGTCTGTACTCATTTTTCTGTTCTTCCAATTCCTTTGTTTCCCATATTTGATTGCAAGTATAGAAAACTGTCAAGATCATCAATGTAGCAAGGATGAGCCGGCTGTCGTATTCCCTTTCAGATTAAAAGGCCGTCAAGGTGAGAAATGCGGTTATCCTGGCTTCGATCTTTCGTGTAATGAGTTGAATAGAACAGTTTTGGAGCTGCCATTTTCTGGGGTTTTTGTTGTTCAAAGTATCTTCCATAATAGTACTGCAAATGAAATAAAATTGCGCGATCCGGGTAACTGCCTTCCAAAACGTCTCCTGAACAATCTGAATCTCTCAGGTACTCCTTTCTTCAGTATGCCCTCTAAGAATTATTGGTTCTACAACTGCTCATCCCAAAATGGTTTCAACTCCACAAGGTCAATGGCCAATATTAGCTGCCTTAGTAGCTCCACCCATAGAGTAATTGCTACATCCGCAACAATTTCCAATAGTTTGAAGAACAATTGTGGGTTGATTGGTATTATATCGGTTCCGGAAAGCTCTTTGAATCGGTCTTATAGAATTGGAAATGATCTTCATCTCTCTTGGAGGACTCCATCGGATTGCCAAAATTGCCAAGGCCCGGAAGTTATTCCACATAAAAGAGGATCTGAGGGTCTTCCAGGTTAGTAACATCTTGTAATCTCTTGTTTCTTTCATGGAATTCTATTTCGGTAGAATTTATCGAGAATTATCTTGCATTGCAGTTTGGAAAAAAGTTCTCATCTACATGGGCATCATAATACCAATTCTACTAGGCTTTGCTGGCTGCACTATGTTGATCAACAAGGAATACATCTTTGGTGGTCCTAGTTTGATCAACCTTCCCGCAAACGCTGTATCACCAGAAGTCCTTCATGATCCACCACAATGGTTTGTCCTAACAACTGGCCTAGACGGTTCTACTATAATGTCTTATCCTACTGTAGTTCTTGGTGAAAGCCGAAGGTTACCCAGTCCATACGCGAATACATGTTCCATATGTTTGCAAGAGTATCAACCTAAAGAGACGTTGAAGAGTTTATCGGCATGTGATCATTTTTTTCATGCTGATTGTATTGATGTCTGGCTTCATATAAACTCAACATGCCCTGTCTGCAGGAATTCTCCCCTTCACCAGTAACAAAAACGACTTTGTCTCAGCTTGTACGTTTCCGATTTCCTATTTGTCCCTTCACAATATTCTTTTGTGACCTCATGCCAGTTTTAGTAGTTGAATTGGTACCGGTTACACGTATTCGTGTACTGGTGTAACGTGTAAGTAAATTTCTACTCTTTGAAGAAATCATTGGTGAATACATATATAATTAGACTAATTCCAATTCTTTGATTAATGAAATGATTTACTAATCAGTTAGTTTCAACTTTCAACTTCTTAATAAAAATCTGTGAGCAGAAGTAATAATGAATGATGAGTTGGTTAAAAATCTTATAATCAATCTCGATTTAGAGATGAGTTCGTTTAATTTCTTGGTTTCCTTCTTCCTTGTCTTTTTTCCTGTTTCGGTTACATGTCAAACATTAGCATACTGTCGCTATCCTCAGTCATGTGGTGCCGGGGAACCTCAAATCCGATTCCCTTTTGCGTTAGATGGCCGTCAGAGCAAGGCATGCGGTGACTCGGGCTTTGATCTATCTTGCAACAGTTCAAATAAAACAGTCATGCAGCTGCCATATTCTGGACAATTTTTTGTACAGGACATCAATTACACTTCTCGGGAAATGAAAATCTATGACCCTGATAACTGTCTACCAAGGCGCCTTCTAAACCTACGGCTCCCACAGTCAGTCCCGTACAAGCTTGGTGGTTTGAACCAGGATTATACATTCCTTAATTGCTCATCGTCCTCTGTTGATCTCACGAACATATCTTCATTATATTCACCCATCGGTTGCATGAGTAGCTCCACGCACACCATATTGGTTACAGATGTGTCTAATCTCAATGTTCCGTTTAATTCAAGCTGCAAGTTAATAGTTACGGTTTCAGCTCCCTTGGTAAGGACAGTAGATGGCTTTTCCTACAAAATTAGTGATGTTCTTCTTCTTACATGGCAGATGCTCCCTGTTAAACCACCACTAGGTAAATTTTTCGTATCGCACTTCTCATTTTCTTTTTTGATTTTTTCTGTTGCTTGCTACAAATATCATTTACATATATTATTGTCTTAACAGATTCTGAATTCTGAGTACATTCGTTATAATGGAGAAATTTATGATGCAGGTACCAAAGTGACAGAAGCTGTCTATGCACTTCTCGGTTTATGCTTTGCGTTAGTACTAATATTAGCATTCACAAGTTGTATCTGTCCGTGGGTCATCGGTATGTTCCGTGACCACCGCAGTTTGTTTCTCTCTGATGGAATTTTACGGCAGTCAATAGACACGAACCAAGAAGTCATCGTCATCAGAACCGGCTTAGATGTTGCAACTATCAAAAGCTATCGAATAATACTTCTCGATGAGAAACTACAACTGCCAAATCCGAATGATACTACTTGTTCAATATGTCTATCAGAGTATCGACCAACAGAGACACTAAAGATTATACCACCGTGTAACCACTATTTCCATGCTAAGTGCATTGATCCTTGGCTCCGTATGCACACTACATGTCCAGTTTGTAGGAAGTCTCTGCAACGCTCAGTATTGCTTCCAGATGCTGGTGCCTGTTAGGTTTAGCTTTCATCATTCGACCAGTATTACTTTATTGTTTCAACTCGTATATTTGGAAGTTATGTATGCAGGATGTCTTTTCTTATAAAATTCGCAATGGTCTTCCTTTTGTGACATTCACTACTGTTAGTGTACATTGGAGAGTTTGTCGGACTGTTATTGTAGGTACAGAAATCCCACTCGCCACGTGGTCAAACGAGGTTGCACGAAATAGACCAAGTGAATCTTAGAACAGAAGATCTTTTATCAACCCCGAGGGTGAATGTCAGTGATAAATCAAGTCCAATGTCAGAATAACTTTTACGAATATTAGATCTGCGAAGTATGAACTCACTCTGAATAAGAGATCTGCAAAGTATGTATAGATAACTAACAGGCGAGGTAAAGATGCTTGAGCGAGAAGATAGTTAACGAAGAAGGGATTGTGAGACGAAGTAAATAATAGTCTCAGACGAAGATGAATTTTTGCGCAAGAAATTGGACAGCTGTACCGACAAATTACCAAAGTTATCGGCGAAAAGAATGGAATAACTTTATTGAAAATGGCTTGGGCGAAGTATAAAGCATAATCACGTGAATTGTGTGATTTCCGGCGAAGTAAAATGAGCTCTACTCCACTATTTAGTTTTGCTTATAAATAGAGACCCTGGTTCATTGTAAGGGGGATTGGATATTTTGTATTTGGAAAGGTCATGTGGAGAGAAAGTAAGTTAGGGTTCTTGTGAGTTTTCATACTTGTATCATCATCATCTTAACTTATTTATAAAAGAATTTTTATTTCGCATGCAATCTTAAAGAAAGGATTTGATCTTATTCTCTTAACCATGTCTTAGATCTTGTATATCTCATCATTTGGGTGTGCTACTGGATTTCCAGTAGTTACATTTTGGCGTCTAGAAACAGGGAACTTAGGTTGAGGTTTTACTCTACCTGAGATCTTGAGAGAAAGTGGAAGTTGTTCTTGAGTTTTTGTTATTTGAAGTATTAACGAGTTGTTTTTCATGAAAGTTTGATTTCGTAAACCTTGGATGTTTGGTTCTTGTTCAAGATCTGAAAAGTAGGGTAGTTTTTGAGTTTTATTTTGAAGAGTTCATTAAGATCATAAAGGAAAAGTTTATCTTAAAGTTTATAGCAAAGTTAACTTTCTTTCATTAGCTAAAGATCGTCAACGAATCGGTGAGTAGGAGTCGATTCATAGATATCAGTTGAAGTTGATTGATGGCAAGAGTTCCAAATTGAGCAAAGCACATAATAGCGTCAAGAAGAAGCAAGCGTTTAGAAGCGAGAAGAGGAAGAAGAATGGAAATAGGAGAGACATCAGATGCAGGGGGGAGGCGTGGTATGAATCGACGACAGAACGACGGTCCTGGCGGGAACAAATTTAGAGAAGGATCGGTCCACACTTCGGATACAGAGACAGTTTTAGGAGAAGAACCAATTGGCGAGGAAAGGAAGGAAAATATTTATGATGAAAACATGACGTTGGAGCAGTTGACGGAAACGCTTCGTCAGGAAAGAGAGGGAGAAATAAACCTAGTGGAGCAGCAAACTAGACTTGCAAGGCAAAATGCCACTCTGATGCAACAAAATCGTCAACTCAATGAAGAAAGAGTAGCTAATGATCCACGAGTAGGAGAATCGGATGCGAAGACATGTTCGTTAGAAAGAAGGAATTTACGTCAGAGAGATAATATGCCCGAAAATAATGAAGACTAAGAAAGGAGAGATGAGGAGAGATGAGAGCTAAGAAGAGACGCCGAAGAGAAAACAACAAAGAAAGAGAATTGAGAAGAGCGTTGGAAGAAACTAGGTGGGAAGATCAAAGACGAAGATTTGAAGAAGAGAGAAGGCGCGAAGAAGAAAGATTATACGAAGAAGAAAGGAGACATGAGGACGAACGGAGACGTGAAGACGAAAGAAGGTATGGTGAGGAAAGAAGAAATATGCGCGAAGAAGGTGGAGGGAATATAAATCAAGCGGTATTGAACGAGTTACGAGACATGAGGTCGATGATAAACAACTCGCGAAGAGGAGGAAGAGTGCAACTAGCAGAGGCGATAGAAGAGGCCGACAAATCTCCATTTACACATGAAGTAGTGGAAGCAAGGATTCCTGCGAGGTGTACGTTACCAACCTTCGGAAGCATATTCAGTGGGTCAGAAAGTGCAGTACAACATTTGAAGAAGTTACCCTTTCCTTAATGCAATGGGAACGAAATGAAGCAGTGATGTGTAAGTATTTTCCTGCGAGTCTGACTGGAGAAGCATTAATGGCTTGTTTCGATGGATTGCCAGAAAGGTCAATTTCCTCGTTCAGAGACTTGCAGAGGATATTCCTAAAAACTTATATTAGTAATAACATGCTGAAGCCGGGAATTGAGACCTTGTTTAATCTGAGGGGAATATCTGGAGAGAGCCTGCGAGGTCTTGTGATGAGATGGAGGACTGTATGTAGTGAGCTCGCTGGCAGAGTTGATGAGAAGAACTTTATTCTAGCCTTCGTGAACGCCCTAATCCCAATTGACCTCCTGTACGCTCAGATATTCATAATTCAAAATTCATTAACGATGAATGAGCTGAGGGAGTACCAGGAGGAGTACATATCCCTGGAAGAGAAGCAAAGAGAGGTTAGTGAAGTTTCGCCAGTCCCGTCGAAAGAAGGAACTTCGCGTCTTTTACCAAGAATGACACATGCGGTAGAGAGTGATTCGAAGAATGAGAAAGGGGAACCTTTAAATGTAATTACAGCGAAGATAGTAGCTGTATCAAGCGGTGATCAAGGCTTGATTGATCAGAATTTGAGATACGAAGAACCAAGACAAAGAAATATTGAACTACGAGGAAATAAATCAGGAAATCAGTGAAGGAATAACCAAGGTCAATGGTATGGAGAAAGAAGGCCAAATGCACCAACATTCGAAGATGTGAAGCTACCAAGACTCAATACAACAGTGGAAGAGATATGTGAGGCGATTGTGTTAACCAAGGAAATTCCCACTCCACCAAACTTGGGGATGGAACCACCACTAGGAAGCAGGAGTCACGAGTTGTGCAGATATCATCGTTTTCATGGGAACCATACAAACAATTGCAGATATATCCGAAGAATAATACTTCGCTTGATAGATCAAGGAAAGCTCGCACACTTTTTGGAAAATCAGGTACCATTGCCACCACCCCTACCTCGTGACAACAACCAGCTTCAGGCACAGGTGTACCGAATTGAAATAGACAGAGGAGCACAAAGGCTTAATTGTAATTCCATAATACATTTCGCGATGAATATTCAGGATTTTCACGATAATATGCTTAAGAGGGTGCATAAGCAGGACTTTGATGGGAATGAAATATTCAGGGTTGCGAAGAGGGCCATTAGAAGAATGACAGAAAAGAGCTATTTCCTTTTCAGCATTGGATGCACCCGAAGGAGGAGCTTCGCATACAGATCCATTGATTATAACTTTAACATTTGGAAAACACTCACGATGGGAGAATGATCCTACAAGGGATATGAAGACGTGGGATATGGACAGGATTTTAGTAGATACTGGAAGTTCGGTCGATATTATCTTTTATCACATATTCAAGACTATGGGTTACAAGGATTCTGATCTCGTGCCATCAACTTACCGTATATACGGATTCAATGGAGTTGGATCAAAACCAAAGGGCGAGTTGATAGTGAAGATCTTCGCGGGAGAGTTGGAGACAGAAGTTACAGTTTGCGTGGTAAATGTAGATTCACCCTACAATGCTTTTATAGGCGGACCCTGGATCCATGGGATAAAAGGAGTAGCATCGACCTTTCACCAAGAAATTTGATTCCTAATGCCAAGCGGGATCGGCGAGATAAAAGGATATTTGAAGGATGCGAAAGATTGCAACGAGAAAGATTTTCATAACTACGAGGAAAGATTGAAAAGGAAGAAAGAGCAAAAGAAGAGAGTGCTGGAGGCAAAGAAGGAAGAAGAGCTGATGGTGTACATGACCAAAGCAAAGGAAGGATGGGAAACACCTAGTGAAATTCCAGAAAAGGAAGGTGATCCTTTACAAAAATTAAAGAAACCATCTCCACTTTGTGAACCAATTATGAACTTCGCAGCTGTGGAACCCACGAAGGAGGTGAATTTGGGAACTGGCGAAGAACCAAAAATTGTGAAGATTGGAACAAAGATGGAGGTGGATGAAGAAGCAAAGTTGATAAGTTTATTAAAGGAATATCACGATGTATTTGCATGAAGTATGAATGAAATGCCAGGGATTGATCCGCTGGTCGCATATCACAAGTTAGATATGAATCCTGCGATTAAATCGATAAGGCAGAGGATACGAAAAATAACAACCACTTATCACAAGAAAATAGTAAAGGAACTTCAAAATATGAATGCTAGACTCGGGAATTAGGCGACCAGCGAAGTATCCAGAGTGGATTGCAAATATGGTGATAGTTCTTAAGAAAAACAAAGAGATGTAAATTTGCATCGACTTCAGTGATTTGAACACTACTTGTCTGAAAGACAACTTGCCTTTCCCAAACATACCACAAATGGTGGAGTCAGCATCAGGGTATCATCGGCTCTCATTGATTGATGTATATTCAGGATATAATGAGATACCACTCTATATGTTATACATTATTACGCAAGAGTAAAGGCAGAAAAAGAATATACATTGAATAAAAAGAATATACATTCAAGTCTCAAAAGCTTGGGAACAACCAGTGCACAAAGGGCGAAGAAGGAGAACATAATACAAAGAGCATAAGAGGACTTTACAAGTAGGGAAAATGAAAGAAAAGTGAAAAGAGTCTTCAGAAAATGTGGCTATTTCCCACCCAAATCACCTTTAACATCTTCCGAAGAGTGTTCTCCTGATTCTTCCTCAGTCTCCGAGTCATTGTCCTCTTCATCGGTGACTTCATATTCCTCGTATTCAGCTTCGCTATCAGATATCTCTATGTCCTCCTAATTTGGAGAAACTACAGAAGGAGTGAAATATGGAAGGGGAATGTTATACGCAGTACAGATCTCCTATGCATTCTTCTTAACGCATGATTCGCGAAGAGGAAGGTCATCTTTATTAAGATTGGAGACAGAGACTATCAATTTCTTCTTAAGTCTGCGGTACTTAGAATCCCTAGCAGAAAGCCTCGACTTCAAATCCTCAATTTCCTTGAGATGATTCTTCTCGGTGTCTAAAAATAAGGACATGAGTATTAATGACGCGCAAGAGAAAATTGAAAAGTACAACATAAAAGAAGAAATAATGAAAAAAGAATCATAAGCAACCTTCTTTTTCAAAAATAATAGACTTAACCAATTCAGCATGATCAGACTCTAAAATAGCGTTCATAGCCAAACCTTCCCTAGCTCTATCGATAACCCTGACAGCCCATTCAAACTCATTATCATTCTCTATAAGTAGACGAGAGCGAATCACATTCTCACGGGCGAGTAGGGCGTCCTTTTCACTTATAGCCTGATCTCTCTCCATCTGAATTTGGTGTTGAACCTCATGGAATTCTTTCAAATCCATAGGACTCTTAAGAACCGCCCGATCCTTTTCAGTAATGAGTGCGTTATTTCTCGCCTTTAGTCTTTTAATCTCATCCTTATTCTCATGGAGGCAGCGCTTAAAACTGGTATTCACATATAACATGCACCTATGTTCAAATTTAAGGATTTCATATTTTGAACGGAGTTCTTCCAGACTAATGTTCTCTAATCCATTATTTGAGGTGTTATTCAAAGAAGCATTAAGGTGCTCTAGAAGAATCTTTTCCTTAACAGGGTAACTAATGATTTCATCTGTTAAATTGTAAATTTCTGCAAACACAAGCAATTAAAACAGGGCGAAAAATGACGCGGAAGCATTAGAATAAGAAGAAAAACAGAGTACATACCAATTAGCTAGTCGTTCATCTTACGAAGCTCTATCGCCCGTCTAGAACTAGAAGAAAGATCATTTATGAGCTTAGTATTCTCCGCTTCCAGAGCATGAATCTTTCTATGCAGATCATTAGTGACCGCATAAGACATATGATCATTCTTTATCGACAAGGAGTAAGCGGAAAAATGAATAAAAGGTACAAAATCATAATGAAGGTTAACACATGAAAAGGAAACTAACCAAAGATCCAAGAGCGAATTGGAAACCCGGAGTCAAGGCATAGGCAACACTACGAAGAGAGTCATGGCTTAAGGAGGGAGCGTCACATATCCTAACAACAACATCGCATGCATGAACCAAAGCGGCATTATCAACACTAGATAGTATGTCGGAGAAGATGTTAGATAAATCGCCCATTGACGACGTTGACGCGGAGTTCTCAGGAGGAATCAAAGCGTCATCATGAGAGAAAGAATTTAAGGGAGCTGGAGAAGACACTTTCCACTTATTGGAAGAATTCTGAACAAAAGGCTTAGGGGAGGTCTTCGTACCCTTACCTTTAGTCTTCGGAAATACATCGCCACCCAAGGAAGGAGAAACACCATGGTTAGAACCCTCAGCGTCTTCAGCCTCCACCTACACGCACAATGAGAGATAAGAAACAGAGGCAACAATATTGTTAAAATTAAAAGAAGGTATTTCTTACTTCATTAGTGCGCGAATTTGAAGCCTTAGACGCGTTCTTCTTAGCTTTCTTCTTCTGCAGCACAACCTGAGATAAAAAGAGACGATAAGAGAAATGAAAAACAAAAGAAAGGAAATAAACAGAAAGAAAGGTTAAAAGAAGCATACCACATATTTTTCGTCGGGCAGTTAAACTCCAAAGGCTTGCAAGCAGCAAACTCCTTAGGAAGAGGAAGAATGGGCCCATCAGTATCCTTACCCGTAACATAAGGGCCCTCTAGAACAATAGGATACTCCACCCAATAAAGATCCTTTGAGTGACGCGCAGAATCATTAGAGGGGCTGTGGAAATCAACATCCCACATAATCTTATCATTCTCCGCAAAACCGTCTGCCCGATTCAAGCGAACACCCCAGCGGTAGAATTCATTCTTCACAATAGCAACCGTGTAGTGTTTGAAAAAATTCTCCTCCGTGTACTCTTCTGGAATGATTGGCTTTGTAAATTATTTTGGGTAAGAAGAACCCAATCCAGCCGCACGGAGAGCGTATGCTAACATTATCCTCATGAAATCGCCGCTCAACTGAAATATACCGCGTGCGAATTTTTCATGACAGAGGAGTTCATAAAAAAGAGGAATCTGGGGATTACAAAGAGGAATGGGAAGACCAACAACAATTTGTCCAAGCGAAACAATAACTCTTTGATCATCCCATTGATCAAGAGTGAACCATTAAGGTCCAATTGCAGTGGTAGGGGTTGAACCTTGAGGAACTTTAAGAACAATGCCCTTAGGTTTAAGCTCTGCTTCCAACCTCTTAAACTCTTTTATGTTCTTCCAACCGGGTTTAGGAGCCATTTTAAGAATGGGAATGCAAAGTAGCTTAATCAAGACGGTCAAATCAATCAAGATCAAGTTGATCAAGATGCTGATGATGAAAAACAGAGTTTGAAGATGAAGAAAGTAAAGGAAAAAGAATGATAAGAGAATGCAAGGTAGAAAATAATGATCAAGACTTTGACGGAGGCAGAAGAACAGCTGCAGATCATGAAGGTTGAAGAGAATAATGAAAAGAAGAAAGAAAGTAAAGAAAGAGAAAATAAAGCGTGTTCGGAAATATAAAGGATTCCTTCCCCTTCTCCCGGGATATATCCTCTCATAAATGCGTTGATTAGAAATGGATGTGAAGGGACGGTTATCAGATCCTTTTAGAGACGTGTCAGATAATAAGCGAACACGTGTAGGCTATCATGCCGAAATTCCGGAAAGATGTCTGCAGAAAAGAATACGAAAAGATGAGTTGGTGCGGCGAAATAACAACTAGGGTTTCTCATACCGATCTTTCTCTCGAAAGAACAATACGAGAAGAGGCAAAATGTGGGTACAAAATACCGCACACTCATTAGGTATGCGAAATAATCCCTTCAATATCAAGCGAATAAGAACGCATACAACATATCCTGGATGACGAACTGAATGACGTCACCAAGTCACAGCTGGAATGTGAAGATCAACGCGGCAGTAGAGAATCCGTGCGGCAATATTAAAGTCAAAGCGAAGTTGACGCGCTCCAAATCCGAAAGTAGGGGCTTTATTAGCTGTCCTCCACTATGTAAACTCCTATAAAAGGAGCCAAATGCCTTTGTAGAAGAGAGATACCTTTTTGGTGAGCTGAGATAAGATATTTAGGAGAGAGAAAGTTATTTGCTTCCCAAGTTAGGGTTTCTGCTTCTATATTTTGTATTTGATCTACCTTTTAATAAAATGATTTAGTGTTCTTCCCATTATGACTTGAATAGAGTTCATAGATTCTACTTGGGTGTTGTTGTAGGATTTCCTACAACAACACGTGGCTTCATATTAACTCAACATGCTGCTTGTCTGCGAGAATTCTCCCATTCGACAGTATATATGAAAAAAGACTTCGTCTTAGCTTGTCATCAAACTGATCAGAGAGCAATAGAAACAGTCGAGGTTTCCCTTTAAATCTTTTTTCCCTTAAAAATTTAGCTTTCACATATTCAATTATTAGTTGTCCCTTCGCGATTTTGTTTTGTGACGTCATATGCCAGTTAGTAGTTGAATTGGTACCGGTTACACGTATTTGTTCACTGATGTAACGTGTAAGTAAATTTCTACTCTTTGAAGAAATCATTGATGAATACATGTACTTTATACGGATTCCAAATTCTTTGACTAATGAAATGATATACTTATCAGTTAGTTTCAACTTTCAACTTCTCAATAAGAATCTGTGAGCAGCAGTAACAATCTATCTTGATTTATTTCACAGATGAGTTCGTTGAAGATCTTAGTTTCCTTCTTCCTTTTCCTTTTTCCTGAATTGGTTACACGTGAAACATTAGCATACTGTGGATATCCTCTGTCATGTGGTGTCGGGGAACCTCAAATCCAATTCCCTTTCATCTTAGATGGGCGTCAGAGCAAGGCATGCAGGGAAGTCCCAGACTATGATCTTTCTTGCAACAGTTCAAATAAAACAGTGCTGCAGTTGCCGTATTCCGGACAATTTTTTGCTCAGGACATCAATTACACTTCACAGGAAATGCAAATCTACGACCCTGAATCTTGAGAGCATTCGATATAATGGAGATATTTATGATGCAGGTACCAAAATAAAAGCAGTTCTCTATGCGATTATCGGTTTCCACTCTGCATTAGCAGTTATATTAACAATCACTGTTATAAAAAAAGGTGGTGTTTGACTTTGAGATTTGAGAGTCATTAGACGGACAGGATTTGATGGGGACCATGATCCGGCGGTCGGAATCATCCTGATCGAGCTATGACTTGGACGGCCAGGAATGAAAGAGGGCCACACTTATTCAAAACGATTTATAACGATGGAGTTTTTGACACTAGGAAATTTGGACTTACGGCCAGGAACCATCATGTCGTGGATTTTGAAGCCATCTCTTAAGCTGTTTACGATCTTTCTCCTCTCATCTCCCCTACAAACTCAGAAGAATATCATCTGCCAAGTTGGTTTCCTCCCTCAAATATTCAATCTTCTCATACACTACCAGATCCACCATCACCACCAGAATCTACACCTTCATCTAATTCTCCTTCTCGACCAATAACACGGATTCGGTGAACCAATATTGTCATCTACTTGAGCAAGTCCCTGCAACATCTTCATCTCCTTTATGTTGATTTCAGTTGAAATTGAAGGGATTTGATAGGTAAGAAGTGATTTTGGTAATATTAATTGATTTTTATAATGATTTCAGAAATTGAAACCTAGGGTTACATATATATTTGGGGGTAAGTTTGGGGGTTTTTAAATATAGTGTGTAATTTAAACAATCGAAGGTTATGAATAGAGATTACTTTTTGGTCAGACTTCTTGAGTCCTCTCAGGAATTGAGTGTTCAGAAATCTTTTCATCCAGTGCAGCAATCCTAGCAGCATCTTCGTTGTTATAGGTGCAATCCCTCTATTTTAATTTTAAGATTGGCAGCGTCTTCGTTGTTATTAGGGTTCTTACATGTCAAACTTAGTGCTTTGTTTATAATGTTTTAGATTCATGAATATTGCGTGAATGGGTTTACAGTAATTCCATTGAATTTGTTGGTTTAGAGTTGAACTTATGACCTCATTCTTTCTCATCGTATGTTGTGATCAATGTCCCCGTTGTTGATAGCTAACCTTAGAATTATCTGAGAACTCTAGACCTAAGAATTTTTCTTCTGTTTTGCTTTTCTTATGGATTTTTTCCTGAAACTCCCACACTCGAGGTGTGTTCGATGATTTAATTTGATTGTTAAGTTGTCTACAACCAAATTAACAATCAATTGAATTTGTTGGTTTAGAATTGAATTTACGATCTCTAAATTTCTCATCGTATGTTGTGATCAATGCCCCCGTTGTTGATAGCTAACCTTAGAATTATCTGAGAACTCTAGACCTAAGAATTTTTCTTCTGATTTGCTTTTTTCTTGGATTTTTCTCGAAACTCCCACACTCGAGGTGTGTTCGATGATTTGATTTGATTGTTAAGTTTTCTAAAACCAAATTAACAATCCATAACCATAAGTCCGTTACACAATTGGAATTCTTCATCTAGACAATTGGAAATGATCTTTGTCATGAGAATTACTATAGGTGTCCACTCGCCAACCATGAAGATCAACCAAATTCTTTGGGAACAATGGCAACTGAAGTGTAATTACTATATAGTGAATTGTGTTACATGAGCATGGTTCTTGCAGGTTAGCTTTATCACCTCTGTTGTACACATCATAGTTTTTTTGGGGCTCTCAGATTATTATTGCTTAATATCACACCCCATAATGGTGAATTGTCTATATATACTCAAAACCTGTAATCGTTTCATCATAGATTTCACGCACAATGAACGAATATGAGGAATATGTTTAATTAATTTGGGGGTGATCGTGGTGGTGTTTTAGGTTAATTTCGTTCAAAATATTTATAACATATCCCTTCTCTTAATACTATTGAAGAACCCATCTTGCTTCTGAAATCAATTCGATTTCACCAAGCTCAATTCGATTCAAAATCGAACCCATCTTCAACTTCCTTTGATGGTGCACTTTTCTTCCACAAAGGTATATCCTTTTACTAATCAATTTCAAAGCTAATTAGTATTTGCGTTTTTTATCTCTTTCTTTTTTGCGATTGTCTCTAGGTTACAGCTGTGCTTGATTTTGAAAAGGTTTTGAGTGTTGCATGGTTGAAAGATCATTGGGATGAAACAATTTAAAGATCAATGGGTGTCTCATGGTAATATTTTCTATCTTCTATGCTATCTGATTTCATAGACTCTTATCTCTGTTCGTTTCAATTCACCGATTTCACAGTCTTCTTATTTAGAATCACAGGTCAACTCTATTGTCTCCAAGGATACTTTTCTTTTTTGTTGAGTATGTGTATACTGATAATTCGGTCTTTTCAAATTATTCATTCTGTCTTTCTTTCTTTTTTTTTTGATTTTAGGGCATTGGTAAGTGTTCATTCTTCAAAGAGCATTATCTCTTTGATTGAGTTGTATTTAGTTTTATCTCAGTATATTGTCTTCCTAAAGTTGTACCTAAAGTCAGGGATTTTTAGTAAATTTCATGCTACTCATAAATTAAAGAGGGTTTGTTTTTGGTTGTTGGTGGCTAGATCAGCATTATGATCAAGACTATATAAAATGGACATGTTTATCACCCCGTTTGTGCAGGGATACAGATCATATAAAATGGACATCGGAGTTCCATAGGAAACAGTGGGGGTTTAGTCGTATGTTGATACGTTCTGACTCTCGCAGTGCAGTTCAGGCTTTGATTGGCAATAACGTGCAGGATTGCAAAATCCTTAATATGAGCTTTTGTTTGCAAAATCCTGAGTTCCAGATCTTATTCAGGTACAAATGATCGTTATGATGTCCATTGTTTCTATCATCATCCATGTATAAGTTCTAGGCCTTTCCTTAGATTTTGGACTTCTGTTTATACTACAACATCGTGTCTTGTGGGGCAATGAAAGTGTTAGCAAATATTTGGTTCCAGATGTGTTTATGTAAATTTTCCATTAAATTGGATAAAAGAGTTGTTGTAGGTGTTTATTTTTTAGAGCCCTTCCATCTGTTTTGAATATCACTAAAGTATCTTTGAGTGATTTCTCAACGTTAGTTGAACAGTTAAACAAATGTTACAGAAAAGTATTTTTCATAAAAAATTCTGTATCTTCTTGCTTGGTTGTTCTTTTTGTTGTTTCAGCTCTAAATATTCGGTTTGCTTCTGTGGTTTTAGTTGATAAAATCTGTTGCGAGTTGTAATTCAATAGGAGCCGAATATTGGTGCAATGTACAACAAGGTATTGATCCCTTCTACCGACTGTATACCCCGATTTCAGAGATAAATCTGATCATCTATTTTGTTTCTTAATTAAGAGCGTTGAGATTTTATTCGACCAAAACTATCCGGCCCTTAAGCAAACAGTAAATATGATTCTCCCCGTAATATTTGTCCTAGAATTTGGTTTTTGGTTGGCTGCTATATATCAGACAGGAGTTTAAGAATTCTAGGTTACTGTTTGGCCGAGATAATAAGGAAGAAATGTCGTTTTTTTGGGTGATTAATGAATGAGATACCAAGTATTCATAGTCCATGTAGGATCAAGATATATGGATGTGAATTCTTTACAGGGCTCTAAATAATTGGTTTGCTTCTGTGATTTCAGGTGATACATTCCGGTGCGAATTGGAACTCAATTGGATAGGAATATTTCTGCAATGGATATCATACAAGATGGACAGGGGAGGTCCATAGGAAACAATACTTCACTGAAGTTGTTCAGGTATGTTTCTTTAGTGATTCTTCAAGTCATACATAGAGTTTACTGTCTCAAATAGGTAGACTATTTCTCAATTTCTGTATTTTATCATTCTATTAACATTTGATCTTTGTTAACCTTATTCATAAACTTGATTATCCCTATACTGTGTAACCTTAAAAAAATTATTTCAAAGGTAAATCTAATTTGGGTTTTGGGTTTATGTATTGTTACAGAAAGATTGATTATGATTTAGTGTAATTTTCAAAGGTTTGTGAAGATTTGGAGTTTCTGTTGCCACAGAGAAGAAGGTAAACCTTGCAGATCTTTTTAACTATTCGCTCTGTTTTTATTTTTAGCAATCCTTCCTGATAATCATTACTAAAAAAATTACTAATAACGTGATTCTGAATTCTTGCAGGGACATCTAATCGGGGGTACATGTATCTAATGAAATTGAGAAAATACTGAATATTGAAGTTTATATATATTAGTAATGCAGATATTGATCTCAAATTTTGCCAGGATGCACTCATGTGAAATCTTAAACTATAACTTCAATTTATTTATTTTTATTTTGAGTTTTTATCCGTCTTTGTGACTCTTTTTCTTATGCTTGATTTGGTCATAAACAGATTGCACCAAAGCAATGACCAATGAAGTTATCATGAACATTAACAGTACAAGAACAAATTGGGATCCAAGTTGAGGAGGTTTTTTTGGTTAGGTGAGACAATCTCAGCGTTCTTCGTCCAAACAGGAGTAGGTGGTACAGGACCAATAGCTCATAGTTGGAAATGCCACCCACTTGCATGCAGGTATGTGGTTTCGTTATGGTAACATTAGTAAATAAGTTTAAATCAGTATCATGTCAAAAGTATACACATCGTCACTCCCAAGTTATACACATAAGTTTTGCTTTAGTTCGGTTTCATGCATAACAGGTGTAATCTGTTAATCTGAAATACTGCTTTGGTAGAGTTACAGGGGTCATTTTGTTAATCTAAGATGTATGGAGAGACAACATAGATAATGGAAAATTTTAGCTACCTGCAATATATTTTCCCTGTTTTCTATCAGCAAACAGTTGTGGTTCCAGTCCCTTTCTTTCTAGCTAGCCTTTTGGCTGTGCAATCTCCAATTCGGTCGCATATTACTTCTCTCCCAATACAATCTATACAGTTGCTCATAAAGTCTGCATGCTGCACTTCAAGGAGCTTGACCTGATATAGAAAGTGGGTTTGCTGGAGTTGTTTCTGATCAACGTCACACATTGGTATTAATGTTCTAACCGACTATTTTTGGCGTTTGTTTTGACTGGGGATTGAATCATGATCCCACAATGAGAGAAAAAAAAAATTGCTCAGAATTTTCTTTTGGTATTGGCAGGGTGAACTTTCATCTAGAAAGATTATGGTGGAAGCAGCTGTAGGGAATGTTGTCAAGAACGATATTGTTCCTGCTCTTGTGAATGTTTTGGTGTTTTAGTATCTGCTGTAATTCAACAACATAATGGATTTCTATTGATTGATTAGAATTTCATGTCATTTAGAGAATCTGGACCCAGGGTATACATGAGAACTGCTTGGATTCTAATCATTATAATTAGGAAAATTGAAAAAAGATATTGTTCTAACGTTTAATTGTTTATTGTTCTAATGTTTTCATAGTTATACATGTTGAGTCAAAGTTGTGATTCATTTCCCGTGGTTCTGTATGCAGATATACCATCAAAACATGAAGACTTGGCTATAAGACGATGGAAAGAGGTATGACTGTTGGCTACAATGCTGAAGCCTACAATTCTTCACTTTCGGGTAAGTGAATTTCTGGGGTCACTTGTGCACCTTCTATCTGTAGACATAGTGCACAACTGATTTTTAAGATTAACATTTACATGAGTTGGTCTTTGTATGGCATTGACAAGCTGATGGTGTCAATGATCGGCATGGTCTTGGTTTCAATCTGTTGAAGATTACAAGTTTTTTTTTTTTTTTTGAAGCATGGAGATTCCAAGTTGGAAACAATTGTACCAACTGATTTTATGCTTGATTACCTTCCTGTGACAGGATTTACCGAAAATTGTCATCCGTGGTCGAATCATCATCCGGATGGAGGTTTGACCTAGACGGCTAAAAAACTTCGGGTAATATTAAGTTGGTCGGTGTCCCAAGATAAAATTTAAGTTTCTCTTCTTTTTCTACAATACTTTTATCTTCCACGCAGAAAACCTAGGTTAGGTTTTGCATATCTATTGTTAATTGATACGCCCGTTGTGTTTGATTCTCAAGATGTGGGCACAAAGCAGCATATAAGTTCAATAGAACACTGAAACTTCAGGCAGTAGATAAGCCTAATAGGAATCTGAAAACCTATTTGCGTAACTCAAATGCTGCCGAGAGATAATAAAGTTGTTCTCTTATATGCAAAGCTGGTACGCTGTTCCCAAAGCTTCTCAATTAGAATTGATTTTCTGATTTAGGGGGCGAAGTTGAATCTGAATCAGAAATATGAAGAGGGATAAAAGAAAAAAGGTAAACATATGGAAACCTTATAATTTTATCCTAAAGAGTTTTCCTTGCGTATCTTATTTTCATCTGATTCAGTTCATGACCCTGCTCTACTCTGATAACCAATTTTGTTTCGATTTTGCAGCCATCAACACCATAATGCAAAGAGTGTTCTTCATAAAAAAAAAAAAATTGACGCCTTCTTACGTGGTTGTTCTTTTGTTGTTCAACCCTCAATATTAGGTTTGCTTTTTTGACTTCAGGTGGTAAATTTTAGTTTGTTCTCCTGCTTCTGTGAGTTATGGGTTACAATCTTAATTTTAGACGGGTTGTTGGTTTGATTTTGATTATGGGTTTCTTCATTGACGTTTCCATGTATTTTAAAATTTTTTGAATCAATTCTTGCTGTTGTCCTTCTTCTTGGCACTTTGGTCATTGGTTTTATTTTGATTACAGTTTTTTTTGTTTGTTGTTGAATTGCAACATCACCGTTAGATATAGTTTATAATTCAAAAGATATGCACCGGCAGAACATTTTTTTTTCCTACCTTTTCATCCATTAAGTGCAGATCCAGTGCATAAACTTCTTTGGTCTTGCGGTTTCCTGACTTCCAGATCTTTCAAGCCTTTGCCTTGACAACCTTCTGACGAACTTGGAAGTTTACAGGTCATCAAACATAGTATAGCCCATGATTCTGCTCTTTTTCCCGCACACGATATTGCGGCGAAACATAATAAGTAAATACTTGTTGGATAAGATACCCTAACTTTGAGTAAGAATAGTTAAGCAAAGAAAGTATAATAATCTTTAACATTTTTTGCTTTAGATTATGGGCATAGTTCGATTATGGGGACATTCAGCATCAATGGACACTCCTTGGAAGTAAGGTTACCTGATCCAAGTATGTCCCCACCTATCCCTACGTATTGTATTATTTGAATGTTTTTCATGTGTCACATTCTGCAACAAAGTGCAGTCGAATCCTTGGATGCATCTTTATCTGTTTGGAAGAGATGGGCCATGAATTTATGCTCACTTGAGATGCTCTATCTTAAATGGAGTTATTATTACTTACAGTTAGAATAAGGAATCATGGTTTTTTTGTAATGTTCATGTCAATAGTAGTGTGTATTTGTTTAACTCACAATTAGGTAACTGAAGAGTTCTATGTGCTACTAAGGATCTGGCTGCAGTATGCTTAATTTCATATTTCTTCGTTTTATTTTGTTTATATGATTAAAAAAAAATGATTTTCTAGGATGTTGCTACTTATTTGATTAAACCAAAGTTCCATATAATTGACATTTGCTTGGCCACAAGGTCCCTTAGTAGCGACATTCATTGGCTGCAGTAATTGGGTTTCTACACTCTGCTTTGTCGAAGTGGAAGGTTGCCCATGACTTTATTTCTGAAGATGAATGCTTACATGTTATAAGAAGGTCAGTTCTCTATTTGTTATCCCTTATCCTCTAAGCCAATGAATAATTTGCACTCAAATGTCATTATATTGAGAATATCAAACCACACTTATGTTAGAAAATGGTACTTGCCATCTTAACTCAAATGGCAGAGTACATGGTTCTCAACCATGTAGTTGTGGGTTCGACTCCCGCAGATGGCACACTCATATACTAATACTATACAGGTTTCCGATGTCAATATTATACATTCAAAAAGTGTCATATATCATTGTGATTGCGCAAAATCTACGAGAAAGGCCCCGGATACTTTGTCTCCAGTCAGTTAGACATGCTATTGTTACCTGAGTAAGTAAAGTACTAGAACGTCTCTAATGCGGCCACTATAGTCAGACTAATTAAACATGCTACTGAATTTTGGTTATGCATCATACCAGCATGATTCAATATGCAAATTTTTCTTTTCCTTTTGGTTCCGTTGGCTAAAATGTTTGGTACCGTGCATTTTTTTTCTTTCCTTTTTCCTCTTTTCTGTATTTTATTGTGTTATGAGTTCACAAATTGTAAATTTAGATTTGGTTAACCAGAAACAAAATCATTTATTACCTCCAGGTCACACATATCTGAGTGGATTTGTGCGTCATTTGTTACTATCACAGAGGGTCTTCAACTGTCACAAAGGGTCCTCAACTGAATGGAAGAAACACTAGCGACGTTGATGTGATTTGAAATTCTTACGATCTTCTTTTATACTTCAGGGATATTCGCCATGCTAAGCACCGGGGAATGGTTTAGAAGACAGAGTTGGGGGTTTGGTTTCGCAACGTGTGCCGGAGATATAGTTGACGAAAGTGGGAGCACAAGACTGTATGATTGTAGCTTAAACTAACAGGTGTGGGGTACATGAGTATACAACAGGCATGCGAGGTACATGAGTATATGAACGTGGATTAGCAATGATAAGGCTACAGTATGGGAAAACATGAGTGTATTGTGGCTTAACGGGAACTGTAGGCAGAGGAGTATAGTATGGTGGTGGTGGATGAGAGGTACAGGAGTATATACTGGTGACTTGGCTACGCGAGTGCTATTGGTGGTACTAAATCTGCAGCCTGCTTTACACCATCCTCAAGGGATTTTTTATTTTTGGAATTTTGAGCTTCTTTAATTAAAAATTAAAAAACGACTAATCATTACCGAATATTGATTTCGAGAAGAATTTACAGCCCCGATTAACTTATAAATTCAACCCTTATAAATTTGATTCTAATCACATTTAATTTTAACATGGAGTTAAAGGCCCGACTAAACACGCTATTATGACCCTACTAACTAACACGATTAACTAAATACGGACAAATCATTACAGGATGACTGAAATTTTGTGCGAGGATGCTGACCAGTAGACCAACAACAAGCAAAAATCAAAAAAGGTTAAGCCATGACCTGGATTGGGCTATCGTGTGGCCTGGAAAGACCAGCGGAGAGAATAATTGGAGATCGTCGAAATATGGATTCCATGATCTCATATGTTATAACACTTTAAGTTATTATTCTCTTAGATTAAAATAGAGTACGTTTTAATGTATGTAAATTGAAGGCTATCAAGGGAGGTTGAGCCGGGGCCGTAAGGCCACGGTGATACCTAGTTATATTATATATATGTCCTTGGGTCATCCGTAAGTTCCGTGACCACCGCAATTTGTTTCTCCCCGGTGGGATTCTAATGCAGTCAACAGACACGACCATCGTTATCAGAACCGGCCTAGATGATGCAACTATAAAAAGTTACCAAGGAATACTTCTTGATGAGAAACTACAACTGCCAAATCTAAATGATACCACTTGTTCAATATGTCTATCAGAGTATCGACCTACAGAGACACTGAAGATTATACCACTATGTAACCACTATTTTCATGCCAAGTGCATTGATCCCTGGCTTCGCATGCACACTACATGTCCAGTTTGCCGAAAGTCTCTGCACCAGCACTCAGTACTGCTTCCAGCTGCTGACGCCTCCTAGATTTATCTTTCATTTCTTTTGCTTTCATTCACCATAATTACTATATTGTTTCGACTCCTTGTATGTATGGAAATTCTCTCTGCAGGACGTCGATCTTTTCTTATAAAATTCGCACTGGTCTTCTTTTCATCATGACATCCACCACTGTTAGAGTACTACCAACCTAAAGAGACATTGAAGAGTTTTTTATGCGTGTGATCCCTTTTTTCATGCTTATTTTCTTGATGTTTGGCTTCATATAAACTCAACATTTCCTGTCTGCCAGAATTCTCCTATCCGACGGTAAGAAAAAAAAGTCCAGTCTCAGCTTGTCATACTCAGAGTCAGAGAGCAATAGAAACAGGCAACGGTAACTTTCACATATTCAATTATTAGTTGTCCCTTCGCGATATTCTTTTGTAACCTCATATTCCAGTTTTAGTAGTTGAATTGGTACGGGTTACAGGTACTTGTTTACTGGTGTACCGTGTTGGTATAATTCTACTCTTTGAAGAAATCATTGATGAATATTTGTACCTATGACTAATTCCCAATTCTTTGTCAATTATTTTAAATTTCAACTTCTTAATAAGAATCTATGAGCAGCAATGAGAATCATTCTTGTTTATTACAGATGAGTTCGTTAAAAACCTTACTATCCTTGTTCTTTCTTGTCACTTTTCCTGTTACGGTTACATGTAAACCGCGTTGTGGCTATCCCCTATCATGCGGGGACGGGGAGCCTCAAATCCAGCCCCCTTTCAGAGTAGATGGTCGCCAGAGCAAGGTATGTGGTGACTCGCGCTTTGTTATTTCCTGCAACACTTCCAATAAAACAGTGCTGCATCTGTCATCTCATGGACAATTTTTTGTTCGACACATCAATTACAAGTCACGGGGAATACAAATCTATGACCCCGATAACTGTCTCCCTAGGCGTCTGCTAAGGCTATGGCTCCCATCCCAGTACAAGCTCGCGGGTTTGAATCAGGATTATACATTCCTTAATTGCTCATCGTCGTCTGTTGATGTTACCAACATATCTTCATTGTTTGCACCCATTAGTTGCATGAGTAGCTCCACCCACACCATATTGGCAACAAATGTATCTTATCATAATGCTACGTTTAGCTCGAGCTGCAAGATCATAGCTACTGTTTCGGCTCCCGTAGTAAGGACAGTGGACGGCTTTTCCTACAAAATTAGTGATACTCTTCTTATAACATGGCTGCTGCATCATGATACACCAGTAGGTACAATTTTCTATCGCACTTTTTGGTTTCTTTTTTGATCTTTCGGTTGCTTACTACAAAATTAAGTGAAAGAAATTTATGATGCAGATACTACGCGAACGGATCAAAAAGAAGATACTACACGAACACTGATTTTCTTTGCTGTTCTGATCATTATCTGTATTGGATTACCAGTGTCACTATTCTTTGCATGTTTTATCTGCCCGTGGATCATCAGTACTCATCGTGGTGACCACCGTAGTTTATTTGCCTCTGATGGAATTCTATGGCAGTCAACAGACACTCGCCAACAAGCCATCATTATCAGAACAGGCCTAGATGATTCAATTACCCAAACCTACAGAAGAATACTTCTTGATGAGAAACTACAACTGCCAAATCCAAATGATACTACTTGTTCAATATGTCTATCAGAGTATCGACCTACAGAGACATTGAAGATCGTATCACCATGTAACCACTATTTCCATGCTCAGTGCATTAATCCTTGGCTTCGTACGCACACCACATGTCCAGTTTGCCGAAAGTCTCTGCAACACTCAATTCTCTTTCCAGCTGCTGCTGATGCATCTTAGATTTAGCTTTCATTTCTTTTGCTTTCTTTCACCATCATTGAACCATTGAACTCGAACTGTGATTTTACTGCTATATTTTTTCGACTCCCTTGTGTATATATAGAAATTACCTTGTGATTTTACTGCAACGGTCTACGTTTCATGGCATCCACTACTTTCAGTGTTTTTGAAAGTGTCAGCAAGTTTTGAAGATCAATCGTGCTAACGACTGCCATTTATAAAAGCATTTTTCGCATTGGGCTACCCAAAATTCAAGACCGGTCTTGTAAAAGGGATGACTTTATTAAATAGGATTGTCTGTAGTTTTGGCATAAATTTATCGCTGTATTAGACAGTAGAATACTGTAGTGTTGTGAGTTTGATGAACAACATATATAAATTCACATGGTTAGCTGTAGTGGTAACACGTTATACATTTTTTTTTTTTTTTTTGAGGCATGTACATTGTTTTAGTGGTTGAATAACCAAATTAGTGGATGCATGGGCATAAATATGAATGTATAGACTGTTATGCATCCTTTGTGGTGGCTTTATAATTCGTTATGCATCTTTCTTTCTTTTGGAATGATATTTTTAGGCATATACTTCCTGTTTCAAAAAAAGAGATATTTTTACAGTTTCATTTTTGCTTAAAAATAGGCCAAATTGAAAAAAAATATATAAAAGTATCGCTTTTCTTGAAACGGAGTGAAAGTATCGCTTTTTCTGAAATGGTGTGAAAGTATCACTTTTTTTGAAACGAAAAATTATTTGATGCATAGAACAGAATATGGCTCCATAATGTGTTATGCATCATTTGTGGTGGTTTGCATAATGGTTATGCATAAAATTTCGAAAATTGTGTCTAAAGTGAAAGTATCACTTTTCCTGAAACGGAGGGAGTACATCGTTTTATTAATTGCAACGGAAAATTGGTTGATGCGTAAACCAAAATATGGCTATATAATGTGTTATGCATTCTTTGTAATGATTTGCATAATGGATTTTTCTTAAAAACTCTAAATTTGAAATTGTTGTCGTATTCATTTCCTAGATCTGTATAAAATCTTTCCAGCGAGATAAAATTTGTAAAATGCTTATACACAGATCTCTAGATATGTTATATTTTAGTTTGCTTGGCAATTGTATCCCTGAAAAACTAGAACACATAAAGTGAACTTAACTTCCGATTATATAGTGGCATTTTGAAATGAGAATTACCATACTCTGTAGTATTTTAAGTTAATTAAACTTCCGATTATATACTGGTCCCAAAACGAGTTTTTGAAAAAAATTCTTCAATTTTCGAATTTTGTAAGGTAAGTGAACTTAACTTCCGATTATATAGTGGCATTTTTAAATGAGAATTTCCATATTCGGTAGTATTTTAAGTTAATTAAACTTTTGATTATATACTAGCCCCATAATGAGTTTTTGAAAAAAATACTTCAATTTTCGAATTTTGGTACTACCATAATCGGTAGTAAGGTAAGTGAACTTAACTTCCGATTATATAGTGGAATTTCGAAATGAGATTTACCATATTCTGTAGTATTTTAAGTTAATTAAACTTCTGATTACATACTGGCCCCAAAACGAGTTTTTGAAAAAAAATCTTCAATTTTCGAATTTTGGTACTACCATAATCGGCAGTAAGGTTAGTTAACTTAATTTCTGATTATATAGTGGCATTTTCAAATGAGAATTACCATGTTTGGTAGTATTTTAAGTTAATTAAACTTCCGATTATATACAGGCCCCAAAACGAGTTTTTGAAAAAAATTCTTCAATTTTTGAATTTTGGTACTACCATAATCGGTAGTAAGGTAAGTGAACTTAACTTCCGATTATATAGTGGAATTTCGAAATGAGAATTACCATATTCGGTAGTATTTTAAGTTAATTAAACTTCTGATTATATACTGGCCCCCAAAACGAGTTTTTGAAAAAAATTCTTCAATTTTCGAATTTTGGTACTACCATAATCGGTAGTACGGTAAGTGAACTTAACTTCCGATTATAAAGTGGCATTTTCAAATGAGAATTACCATGTTCGGTAGTATTTTAAGTTAATTAAACTTCCGATTATATACATGCCCCAAAAAGAGTTTTTGAAAAAAATTCTTCAATTTTGGAATTTTGGTACTACCATAATCGGTAGTAAGGTAAGTGAACTTAACTTCCGATTATATAGTGGCATTTTCAAATGAGAATTACCATATTCGGTAGTATTTTAAGTTAATTAAACTTCCGATTATATACTGGTCCCAAAACGAGTTTTTGAAAAAAATTCTTCAATTTTCGAATTTTGGTACTACCATAATCGGTAGTACGGTAAGTGAACTTAACTTCCGATTATAAAGTGGCATTTTCAAATGAGAATTACCATGTTCGGTAGTATTTTAAGTTAATTAAACTTCCGATTATATACATGCCCCAAAACGAGTTTTTGAAAAAAATTCTTCAATTTTGGAATTTTGGTACTACCATAATCGGTAGTAAGGTAAGTGAACTTAACTTCCGATTATATAGTGGCATTTTCAAATGAGAATTACCATATTGGTAGTATTTTAAGTTAATTAAACTTCCGATTATATCTTTGGTCCCAAAACGAGTTTTTGAAAAAAAATTCTTCAATTTTCGAATTTTGGTACTACCATAATCGGTAGTAAGGTAAGTGAACTTAACTTCCGATTATATAGTGGCATTTTCAAATGAGAATTACCATGTTCGGTAGTATTTTAAGTTAATTAAACTTAGATTATATACGGCCCCAAAACGAGTTTTTGAAAAAAATTCTTCAATTTTCGAATTTTGGTACTACCATAATCGGTAGTAAGGTAAGTGACCTTAACTTCCGATTATATAGTGGCATTTTAAATGAGAATTACCATATTCGGTAGTATTTTAAGTTAATTAAACTTAGATTATATATCGGCCCCAAAACGAGTTTTTAAAAAAATTCTTCAATTTTTGAATTTTGGTACTACCATAATCGGTAGTAAGGTAAGTGAACTTAACTTCCGATTATATAGTGGCATTTTGAAATAAGAATTACCATATTACGTAGTATTTTAAATTAATTACACTTAGATTATATTCGGCCCCAAAACGAGTTTTGAAAAAAATTCTTCAATTTTTGAATTTTGGTACTACCATAATCGGTAGTAAGGTAAGTGAACTTAACTTCCGATTATATAGTGGCATTTTCAAATGAGAATTACCATGTTCGGTAGTATTTTAAGTTAATTAAACTTCCGATTATATACTAGCCCCAAAACGAGTTTTTGAAAAAAATTCTTCAATTTTTGAATTTTGGTACTACCATAATTGGTAGTAAGGTAAGTGAACTTAACTTCCGATTATATAGTGGCATTTTCAATTGAGAATTACCATATTCGGTAGTATTTTAAGTTAATTAAACTTAGATTATATCGCCCCAAAACCAGTTTTTGAAAAAAATTCTTCAATTTTTGAATTTTGGTACTACCATAATCGGTAGTAAATTGTGTTCATTATCTACTGATTGTGTTTAATTTTTAGTACAGAAAAATTAAATTTTTTGAATCAAGAATAATCGGTAGATAACAATCATTTTATCTACCGATTCTGGTTGATGTTCATCATTTCTTAAGAAAATGAGTTATAATCGGTAGGTAAAATAGATTTTTATCTACCGATTATGTTCCTGCTACTGCAAATCCGAAAACGAAAAAAGAAAAAAAAACTTTAAATAATTCTGCTAACATTAGCTAAATGTACACTAACTACCGAATGTGTAGTTATCAACCGATTATTTGAGGGCAATTTTACCATTACGAAAAATTATTGATAAGGGGTGATCTCAATTTAGGTTTTGGTGACCCTATTTTGTTTTATTTTTGGCCCCTAATTCCTTTCGAGTGGCCCCTAAAAACGCTAGGATTTATTAAAGCAAGAGAAAAAGAAGGATAAAAAAACTAATTAAAAACAAAAATAGATATCTTCAAGCAATTGCACTTGTATACCCAGAACTGATAACGACGCTGCATATATATTTTAGCTAAAGAAGTGTGGGTACAAAATACCGCACACTCATTTAGTATGCGAAGTAACTCCTTTAGTAGTAAGCGAACACGAAAGCATATGACATATCTAGGATGATGAACTGGCTGACGTCATCTAATCACGAGAAAGGTGTGAAGATCTACGCGGCAGTGAAGAAACCGTGCGGAAATGATAAACTCTACACGACATTGACGCAAGTCAGATCCGAAATTAGGGGCTTTATTAGTTGTCCTCCACTATGTAAACTCCTATATAAGGAGCCGAGTGCCTTTGTAGAAGGGAGAGATATTTTTGGTGAGCTTAGATAAGATATTTAGGAGAGTGAAAGTTATTTCTTCCCCAAGTTAGGGTTTTCTCATATCTTTGTACTTGATCTAAGATTTTAATAAAAGTTCTTGAGTATTTCATTATGGTTTCTTAGATTGTTTCATAGATTTACTAAGGGTGTGGTTGTGAGATTTCTCGCAACAACATTTTGGCGTTAGAAATCAGATCGGATGATATACCATGTTGGTGAAATTCTTTCAAAAAACGCACAAAATTATTCATAGTTTTTCATAGTCTAATTATCAATCTTTGAGAGTTTTAAAATTTCAGATCTATAAAAACAAACCAAAAGTTTCCATCTCAAAAAGTGATTTTCATTCATAACAGTTTTGGTTCTTTAGTTCGTCAAGAGAAGATATTGTTTTAAGAAAAATAACTAGCGGAAGAAGAGGTGAAATTGTTGATTCCGAACAGATGGGTGAAAGAAATAACAATTCTAGAAAAATCCAAGAACGGATCCAGCAGAAGAACAATTGCAGAAGCAAGGCAGATGTTAAAACACAAGGCGGACAAATGGGAGCAATAAGGATCATCAAAACAAAAGAAGGAAGCAGGAGTATACAATGTAACTCAATAACAAAAACGGTTATCAATGATTTTCATGCAGGAATCACAGGAAAAATATACAAGCACGACTATGAAGGAAGGAAAATCATGACGGTGAAAAAAATATCTCTCTTGAAGGAGTGGGAAAAACAGAAGATAACATTCGCAGCAGATGAGGTACCGGAAGAAAATTTAAGGTGAACAGATCCCCTGGTGGTTACAATAACTGCAGAGCGAAAAGAAAGATAGAACCTTGGTAGACACGGGTAGTTCTGTAGATATTTTATTTACCGCGCATTCAGGAGTATGGGATACAAGGATGCGGATATGACGCACTCTACATACAACATTCATGATTTTAACAAAACGACAACAAAATCAAAAGGCGAGATAACCATGCGAATACTATTGGGAGAAATATAAACGCAGATAACTTGTGCGTAGTGGATGTAGAGTCACCATACAATATGCTATTGGAACGACCATGGGTGCATGCGATAAAAGGGGTAGCGTCAACTCTTCATCAGTGCGTGCGTTTCCCAATACCAAGTGGAATAGGCGAAATCAGAGGAGATAATAGGAGTGTGAAAGTCTGCAGTCAAATAGATGTAAAGAATTATGAAGGACGCGCAAAGAAGCGAAAAGATCGATGGAGGAAGGAAAAAGAATTAAAAAAGGAAGAAGATCTAAGAATATACATGGTAAGAGCACAAGAAGGAAAAGGAATACCAAGAGAGATCCCAGAAAAGGAAGGTGAACCAGTACATAAAATAAAAGAACCAACACCACTAGGAGAACCAAAAGAGAATTTTACCACAGCTGAACCAACGAAAGACATCAACGTTGAGACAGAAGAAGAACCAAAGATATTAAAGATCAGAACGAAAATGGACAAAGAAGAAAAAGAAAGGACGATCAATCTCCTGCGGGAATGTAAGGACGTCTTCGGATGGAGCATGGACGACATGTCAGGCATAGATCCTAATGTTGCATGTCATATGTTAAATATCAACAAGAGCGCAAGACCATTCACGCAAAGGATAAGGAAGATAGCAACAACATATCATCCTCAAATAGTGGCAGATTTGCAGAAGATGTTGGATGCAAGAATAATCAGCCTAGCAAAATACCCAGAATGGATAGCAAACATGGTGGTAGTACCAAAGAAAAATTAGGGAATATGGATCTGCATCGACTTCAGTGACCTAAATAAAGCGTGCCCAAAGGATAGCTTTCCGCTTACGGATATAACACAAATGGTAGAACCAGCATCAGGAAACGAAAGGTTGTCACTAATGGATGGATGTTCAGGGTACAATCATATCCCGTTGGCGGAAGAAGATCAGGAACACACGGATTTCTTCGCGCCAAGAGGATTATATTGCTATACGCAAATGCCTTTTGGTTTAAAAAATACAGGTGCCATATATCAAGAATGGTAGAAAAGTTATTCGCTAAATGGGTGCATACGACGTTAGAAGTCTATGTGGATGACATGCTGATGAAGAGTAAAGAGGCGAAAGATCATGTCGAAAACTTTAGAGAGATATTTGAGCAGATGGGGCAATTTAAGATGAAGATAAACTTAGCAAAATGTATATTTGCAGTAGCATCAGGGAAATTTAGCTTTTAGCTTAGTTGAATTGGTAACGGTTACACGTACTTGTTTACTAAAATGCAAGTAAATTTCTACTCCTTGAAGAAATGATTGCTATGAATGCATATACCTTAGACTAGTTGATCCCCATTCTTTGACTAATGAAATGATCTAATACTCGGTTAGTTTCAACTTTCAACTTCTTAATACAATCTACGAGTAAAAATGAGAATTATTCTCGATTTATTCATAGATGAGTTCATTAAAAATCTTAGTCTCTTGTTCTTCCTTGTCTCTTTTCCTGTTTTGATTACATGTAAAACGTGTGGTGACGCGGAGCAGATGACCGCCAGAGAAAGGTATGTGGTGACTCAGGCTTTAATCTAGCTCCCAACAATTCAGATAAAACAGTGCTGCAGCTGTCATATCACGGAAACATATCTTCATTATATGCACCCATTCGTTGCATCAGTAGCTCCACGCACACCCCGTACTGGCGACAAATGTATCTAATTTTGATGTTCCATTTAACTCAAGCCGCAAGATAATTGCTACTGTTTCGGCTCATGTTGTAAGGACAGTGGATGGCTTCTCCTACAAAATTAGTGATGCTCTGCTTCCAAAAATGGCAGCTGCACCCTGATATATATAACACAAGGTAAAATTTTCGCACCCACTTATATGTTTGATTTTGCTGTTGCTTACTGCGCAATTCTACATCTTACTGTTTAATAGGGTCTGAGGATTAACATCAATTGTCTTTGCTGTTCTCAGTGATCTGTATTGACTGTGGTCGGGGTCTGGCAAAAGGTACGCGTTTAATCGTTGTATTAGACAGTGGAACCCGGAATTGCCCACGAGTTTGAAAAACAATTCAAATGTATTTGGTTAGCTTTCATAGTCGAGTGTTCCATGTTACACAGCTTGTTGTGTTTAAAAATAGGTACACGTTGAGTAGGGCGATGGTCGAGTTTGTGACCTCTATCGACCTTCCAAAAAAAAAAAAAAAAGATAAAATTCTAAGAAATCTGATTAAAGAAAGAAGAACAATTATTCTAAATAAACTATGGAGAAAAAAATTCTGTGAAAACTACCTAGAGATCCTTGAGAAAATATTTTTGATGGGTCTCACGATATTTTCGGGTGAAACCCACCATCCCAAAAGATTTCGCCATTTTCTTTTTCAGGATCTAGAAAGTTTTGACAAAGTTTCTTTTCCAAGGTTTTCAGAACTACCTGAAAAAGAGTGACTAAGATTTTTTTTTTTTTTTTTTTTTTTTTTTATCGGAAGAGAAGATTTTATTCGTGCACAAAGCATTTATACGTAGTAAATAAAAAGTACACAAATATAAATAAGAAGAAAGAATAAAATTAAAACAAAAACAAAAACGATACTAACTAAATTGGAAAAATTAAGAACCCAAAATCTAATAGGAGAACAAACTCACAAGTTGCTCCAATTCAATTTTGCTTCATCAAGATTGCACTACAGAAAGTAAGGCTGTAAATCCATCATTGTTAAGCTCTTGAGACACCATTACTACCATCCACAACCAAAGAATCAAGCCAGCCTCCTATGTTTATCGTGCAAACTAGTCAAATAAATACTGATCAACGTAAAAGTTGGATCATGTCGACTCTTGCAGAAATGTGGGACCTGTCACATAAAAGTCCCCCAGTTAATTTCGGTGAGTGGCAGGTCTCCAAACTCTATTGGCTTCAAGCCCCTTTGACCCTTTTTGACCAATGAAATCTCTCGCGTCACATTAATCAAAACAACAGGAAAAGATCTCCAACCTATTAATCATACTCATGACACGGTCATAGGAACATTCCTGCCTCTGTTTTAAAGTAATCCAACATGAAATCAATTAACATATAAAATTGCAATCTGGATTCCAAGAAAATCAAACATCAATAGAACAAGGATCTAGTCTCATGATTCCATTCCAATATACCTTAACCGGCAAGGCTCCGATGGGTGTCCCATTCATCACATTTTTCTTCGTATTCTTCTTCTGTTTTGCAAAATTTGGTGAAAGTTCCGATAAATGTGTTCGTATTCGGTGTAGCAAGAACGAGCCTGTTATCTCATTTCCTTTCAGAATTAAAGGCCGACAGAATGAATGGTGTGGTTACCCAGGTTTCGATCTTACTTGCAATGATAAGAATAAAACGGTTCTAGAGCTGCCGTTTTCTAGTCCATTTTATGTTCATCATATCAACTATAGCAGTAATTCAAACAAAATACAGCTTCATGATCCGGATAACTGCCTTTCTAAACGGCTTCTGGATAGCCAGCTGAATCTTTCTGGCACCCCTTTCATGCATATTCACAATAAGAATTATTCTTTCTACAACTGCTCGTCTGTTCGTTCAATAAACAGTGCGTCCACGGCAATGATCAGTTGCCTTGGTACCTCCGGGCGTGCTGTTTTTGCTACATGTGCAGCAAATCCCGATAGTTTATCGCTTAACCAAAACTGCGAGTTAATTGCTAATCTACAGGTGCCGGTCGAAACGTCTGATCATATAGCTTATTCTTTGCTACGAAATGATATTCATCTCACCTGGGCATGGAGTACATCGGATTGCAAAGGATGCAACTATCCGAAAGCTCCGTCAAAGAAACATGGTCATGGTTAGCGTCCTTCTCTTACTAATTACCCTTTTGCTTAGTATTTTCCAGGATTATTCTACGAAAGAAAAGTCACCTGTTTAAGAAAAAGAATCTCCGAATACATTTCCAGCATTAAAATTCTATTTCATTTCATTATAATTTTTTCTGAAGACTTTTGAGAAATTCTATTAAAATGTAGGGAAATTATTGTTTTCTGTCGCAGGCTTTGCATATCTTTTAATCATCATAGGCGTTATAGCTATAATATGTTTTGTTTGCTTCCGCGCTTGGGTCATGAGGAATATATATAGGGGCAACCACCTGCCACACCAATCAGGCATCGTCAATACCGGTCTCAACGAGTCCACGATAGAATCCTTTCCAACAATAGTACTTGGTGAGAACAGACAATTACCCAAAGACACTGATACAGCTTGTTCAATATGTATAGAGGAGTATCAACCCATCGAGACATTAAGGAGTTTGCCGGCATGTAATCACTATTTTCATGCTCACTGTATTGATGTTTGGCTTCTTAGAGACTCAAGATGTCCTGTTTGCAATACAATATCACCGGTCGCTACTGAAACTGCGCCATGATACTCAGAGAGAGAGAGTAAGAGGAAAAGAAAAAGAATCCGGCATTCATCCTTAATTGTGCATGCTCCTTAATGTAACTGAACTATTCCTAGTTATATAAATGAATCTTTTGGTAGACAACTTTAAGCGCGTGTATGTATTCATAATATTGGTATAACCTTCGATTGAACAATTATTAGAAGGTCTAAAATTTGTATGCGCTCCTTCACTTATAAGAGCAAGTCTTATGGTGGAATCCATCCATCTTCCGTCTTCCACGCCACCTCAGCACTTGGAACTGTGGATGGAAGTGCAAGTGTAATTGTGGAATAGTAGAAACGCTAATCTTAATGGAGCTAAGCTCCATTCTTAATAGCGCTAAAAAAACGCTATTCTTAATGGAGCTAAACGCCAATCTTATTAGTGTTTTTTTTTCTTAGCCGTTAGATTCTCAACAACTCAGTTTAAATCTACGTATAAAAAAAAAAAACGCCAATCTTAATGGAGCTAAGCTCCAATCTTATTAGCGTTTTTTTTCTTAGCCGTTAGATTCTCAATAACTCAGTTTAAATCTACGGATAAAAAAAAACGTCAATCTTAATGGAGCTAAGCTCCAATCTTAATAGTGTTTTACGCTATTCTTATTAGCGTTTCTTTTCCTCTACCGCGCCATTCTTATTGGCGTTCAGCGCTATTGTTATTGGCGTTTTTGATGGATTCCACGCGCCATTCCACCAAACCGTGGAACCTTGCTTGGATTTTGTGTGGAAAACACCAATTTGGAAGCCATTAGACTTGACATTCCATGGATTTTCCACACTTGGAATAGGTTGGATTCCACCATAAGACTTGCTCTAAATGGTGTACCCGTGAGATTTACGTTTTTTAAGGTAACGTCTCGGAAGGCACCTACCAGGGTCGAGATGCGTACATAAATTTTTTCAGTCGTAATTAACCACGGAATAGGATTACATAAAAATTTTATGGCAAGCTGATAAAACATGAAGGCTTAGTTTTGAAGAATGAAATAAACCAGTCCGGAGTGTTGAAAAACAATGTATAGAGAGAGCAGAGAGGAACAAGAACGAAAATACTTGAGAGTTGCATTGTTTAAACGTTTTCTCAATATGTACAATGATAATCAGACCACCATTATATAGGAGAAATCTGAACATGACGTTTAAACCCAACAACATGATGCTCACTCACATAATTAACATGTTTAAAGCAAACTGACCTATTAATCTTACCTCTCTAGCAAGTTTAGTGGCCGACTCTTAGTAACAAAAGCACTTAAATAACATACCATAACAAAAATCACTTTGGGCAATATTGTTGTCACAAAACTATCTTGTTTAGTCGCAAATAGAATTCGGAACAAAAAGAAAATCGGAAAATGGGTCATTTGTCCAAATATTTTTAAAACATGGTTCAAATGGACGAGTAAAAATTAGTATGGGTGAAATGGACACTAAAAAAATACTCCCTCCGTTTTTAGAAAAGAGATACTTTCACTTTTTCAATTTGGCCTATTTTTAGACTAAAATGAAAAAATTAAAGTATATCTTTTCCAAAAACAGAGGGAGTAGCAAGGATGAAACTGGATTCATACTGACTTAAACTTAAAAACTAACAAGGATGAAACTGGATGCATCCTGATGTAAATTAAAAATAACCAATTTTGTGAAAGAAAATTGTCGCCTAAATGATGTTGTTGGGAATATATGTTTTAAAAACATTATTAATTTCCAATAAATTAGTGTCTCATTTAAATGGTTTTATTGTGACATTTATTCTTCCTTTAAAGAATAAATTTATTTCGCTTTTAATGTCAAAAACCGTTTTTTGTTGAATTGGTTAATGATGTTAATTACCAACTTATTAATTCATTTCATTTAATCTTATTTAATTCTTGAATTTAGAAAATGAATTTTGAGAGAGAGAAAAACAAGTGTGTGATCATCCTTGGTTTTTTCTAAAATAGTTTCTGAGCAAGAACGAAGTGTAGAAGTTTCACATCCTCTCACCGTGCAAGAGTGATTGTGTAAGAGATTGATCTCGGCTGTTTTATCCTGGGGACGACGCGCCATTGAAGAACTGCTTGCACAATCTAGGGCAGAGCCGCGAAACGTCTTAAAGATAGCGACCTAGTCCGCGACTCAGCCATAACGTTGTTTGTTTCGTGTTTAATTTTATTTGTTGTGCAGGCATAATTCGGCAATTGTTCCAACAATTTTAAGACGGTTTATTCTGCAATAGATACCAAAAGAAAACAATTGCTCAAACACGATAAGTATCATTGTTTTATTTTGTTTGATAGAATTATAACCAGAATATTTTTTCTTTAACGATTGAACATGATGCTTGAGATTTTAGGTAACCTGATACCTAGAATTAATTTTATGTATAATATTGATGGACTAGGAATAACATGGTTAAATATATTTTATTCTTTGTGAACAGTTGACATAGACAAATATTGTTGATGTTAAACGAATATTTTTTACATCTTTGTAGAGTCTTATTTTTATCTCCTACACGAAATCGAATTGGGTCTTGAAATTTTACCGGGTGTATTAGACATCATGAGAATCATCCTGTCAAATTTCAGAATTTTTTGAGACCGGAAAGTATTTTTAAAATATTTTAGAAAACGCACAATGTATCTGAAAATTTTGACGAGCAGAAATTTAGTCCTTGTTGAATTCGTTTTTCTGATCTTTGTGTTGATATTTTGGATTTGTGTATAACACGAAACTTGTAGATTAGCAACTTATCTTGAAAAACCATTTTGAAATTTCCTATTTGGATATTTAGGTTGAGAGATTTGGTAATTTCAGAATCGTTGTGTATGTCTGTCCAAAATATGAGACATGATACTTGAGATTAGAGATTAGAGATGTAAGAAATTTACTTTAAAGATCATGTTTTGATTATAGTACTTCGTACTCTTGTTTTGGTAATGAAAAAGAAGATTATTGTTAGCAATCAAACTAGTGCACCACATATGTTTGATAAAATGCTTGATAGAGAGTTATAAATATATGATATTATAACTATATAACTTTGAATCTTTGTTTGAAAATTAAAAGAAACTTGGAGTACTATATTAGTTAATTTTCAAGTAATTATGTAAGTGCATACCTTACTTATTTTTTGGTTTCAAATGCTCACACGTATGTGATTGTGACAGGTGAAAATTCACTTACTTGAGCAAGTTTTTATTTTCTAATGAAATAAAAATTGCGAGAGATTAATGGATGTGAGGAGCAATGGGGTTGCTGATTTCTTTGTTGGTGCGCAAAGAATGGACAATGGTTTATAACCAATTTAGCTTTAAAAGCAATCGAGGTATGTTTGATGAGCTATTTATAGTTATTGCAGTGATCAAATAATGGCATTCTAAATTGAATAAGTTGATTGTTCAATCTTAGAATAAAGTTTACGGAAACAAGATATTGAGAATTATTGTGTATGGCAATAAACATGTGACTCATATAAGTTTTGAACCTATGAGATGGAATTTTATACGAACCCAAAACCGAAATAATTAGAAACCTAGTCAAAACAAAAGTGAATATCAACTCTCACCAAGAAATGAACATAATATTGAGTATGAGATTATTTGTTATTCTTGCACGGCATTGCAAGGATATCAAATGTTATTAACAACGCTTTTCAAGCTTAGTTAATGTGAACTATGGATACGGTGAGAGGTTGATATAGATTGGTGTTTTACACCATATTTGTTTTGATAGGTTATGGTTCAAAAGTTGAACCAAATCGTTTTGAAAGAAAGTGGAGTTGAGATATACTCACATCACTAGGATTTTCGGTATTGGTATAGCCTAAAAGTTTACTTTGGGTAGAACAATCCTGTTAAAGATGTATCTAGGTTCCAAGATGTTCATCTTGTTAATAACAAGATGCTCATATCTTATCATAAACAAGAGTGAGATAAGAAATTTGTTGAATTTGATCATTGCATTACTACAAATGATATGTTATGGATAAAATGTTTGAGCATAATATTGCAATTTTATCATAACATGAATTAAATTTTGAATATTTGAATTTATGAGATTTTTTCATGCTTTTAAGAAATCAATGAGTTAGTGATGAATATGAGCATGTTATATTTTCTTATAAACTTGGTGAATTTTTGAGTAACATGTATGTAATCTTACCTAACTCATAAAAGCATGTACACTTTGAAATCTTACGCAACTTGCAATGTTTTTTGGATGAAATAAAATATTTGAGAATTTTATAAAGATGCTTAGAGTAACTTGTTTTGATGTCAAATATGATCTATTGAGTAGTGAGTTAGAAAATGTTATTTTCAAGAAAATTGTTTGAATTTTTCTTTGTATTGTGCAAAACGTTTTGGGTTTAGATCATTGGTTTATTAGTTTTTCACAATTTTTGGGATCTTTGGATATTGTTTTGAAATTCTTGTTTGAGTCAAAAAAATAGTGGGGGTTCCATATCCTATGCTTTAACACATTTGATTTAAATTAGAGGAACTAGAAAAATGAAGGTGACAAGTAATTCAATAAGAATGAACCTAAAAAAGCATATATAGTGAGACTAAATTTTACTCATGAATATTTTGTTGCTTATAATTTGAAAGATAACTTCTTATAGAGAGTAACTTTGTTCTTCAAACTATTAAATCTTTGGCAAAAAGTTTTTATGAGCCTACTGTTTTGAGACAAGCAAACAGAAAATTGTTGACTCTTACATTCATGTCGCTAAATAACTTACATGCTTGTTTTGTTGATGTTGTTTCTACAATGTATGATTTGTTATAGTCATAAGTAGAAATATATACTTTTGTGTAAGTTAAGGATGAGAATATATGTAAACCAAGCATGGAAAACCGTGTAGTTTCTACAATAAAAGAAATCATATAAGTTAGATAAGTTATCCTTTATATTCTGAAAAACAACTTTAAAACAATTTATAAAATATAAATTGTTTACTTGATTCATTCGAATGATTTCAGAATTGATGAAAGTGAAATGCACAATACTCTTTGTTTTGTATGCATAAGTGATATTTTGAATTTTTATTCTAAATTATAGGATGAAAATGAAATTGAGAACATGCTTAGTTTGCTATTTGACATGAAAGACTTGAGTGAAGATGGTGTATATTTTTGAAATGAATTTTTTCTTTCTTTGGATCATTTTCATTTCAATCAAAATAGAATTTTTAAAAGAGACAGAAATATATATAGTCTGACTATAAACAAGTTTTCACTCATTTGGTTTAGTGCTAATGCTTTTGAGATTGTGTGTGATTGCACTAGACATGAGTATGGTAGCTCAGTATGATTCTTTGCTACATGATTGACTATATATACATAAGTATTTTTTGTAGTGGGGGTGTAATATATTGCTTCCATAGTGGGGGTTTTATATTCAGATTTGCCAATCCTAGTATGGAAAATTGGTAAAATATTGAGAAGGTTATGAGGTGTTTCAAACATACGCCTAGAAATACACTATCTAAATGGTTACCGCAATCCTTTAAGAATATTGCGAAGCTGATTGGACATCCTTTCGGTTGAATCCTTTAAGGGATGGAGCGATTCGATTCTCTAATAGATAGAGGAACAGACATATTAATCCAATGTGATAGTACCGCGGCTATTGCATGAATTGAGAATGTAACGACAACTATAAGAGTTGATTTTATGAGAATATGGATTATATAGTGTCTGAAACGAGTTTCCATTAGTCCTTTGACGAAAGGATTGATAAGAAGATGTGAATACATCTTAGGGATGAGGTTGATGCCCATTGAGATTGAGTCATCTATGATGGATACCCAACCTAGAAATAGGTTCAAAGGGACTAGACGAAGTCATAGGTGATATGGAGATGCGAGAATCATGCTTTTGAAGAATTCATCCCACGGCATGATATCCTGAAGGGAGTAGAGGTTGAGTTTAATTTTTAGTTTTAAATTTTTAAACTCTTAGTGATGTTTATATCTCTATGTAGAGTGGGGTAGTTTCAGGAGTACTCTTGATAAACTCACCTATGTGAATGTGAAAGTATGGCCGCTTTCTATGAGAATATGGGCAGTTCTCTAGATCATTCATTAATTTGGGATACAAGCACAAGGCCATAATGTGCTTGCTTTAGACTTTACACTAGTATAGTCGTGTGTGTTAAGTAATCTTTTTATCTCCTAGAGTTCAAGACTTATGTTCACTCTATGGTCAGATTTTAAGAGAGCCTACTGACACTATGTAAAGGTTCAAGTCGCTAGACACCTTTGCTTATGCACAACTCTGTATGTTTTTGCTCAATGTTTTGAAAAATATAAGTGGGGGATTGTTGGGAATATATGTTTTAAAAACATTATTAATTTCCAATAAATTAGTGTCTCATTTAAATGGTTTTATTGTGACATTTATTCTTCCTTTAAAGAATAAATTTATTTCGCTTTTAATGTCAAAAACCGTTTTTTGTTGAATTGGTTAATGATATTAATTACCAACTTATTAATTCATTTCATTGAATCTTATTTAATTCTTTGACTATTATAAATCAGATTTTTCATGAAAAGAATTTTAAGAGTTGTTGAAACCTTTTTTCCTATAGAGAGTGATTTTTCTTTTATGGTACTTGAATTTAGAAAATGAATTTTGAGAGAGAGAAAAACAAGTGTGTGATCATCCTTGGTTTTTTCTAAAATAGTTTCTGAGCAAGAACGAAGTGTAGAAGTTTCACATCCTCTCACCGTGCAAGAGTGATTGTGTAAGAGATTGATCTCGGCTGTTTTATCCTGGGGACGACGTGCCATTGAAGAACTGCTTGCACAATCTTGGGAAGAGCCGCGAAACGTCTTAAATATAGCGACCTAGTCCGCGACTCAGCCATAACGTTGTTTGTTTCGTGTTTAATTTTATTTGTTGTGCAGGCATAATTCGGAAATTGTTCCAACAGATGTCGTGGAGACTTTAGATGGTCGCAGGAGATAATTTCGGTGACACCAACTTTTATGTCGATGTTTTGTTTCAACGACTATTGTAAATTGTCCTCAAAGTTCAAATTTATCCCTTATGGCGATAAAGGATTTTCCTCGTAAATATTTTCACAGGGTTTATCTCTTCTCATGGATAAGTTTGAAAGAACAAGTCTGTATAGTGGATATAAAATCAACAGTACAGCTCCTTCCATGAGCCATTTAGTGTTCGCCGACGATCTTTTTTTCTTTAGAAGAAATTCAGTAGAAAATGTGGAACAACTAAAGTGTTTCATAGACACATACTCATCTTTCTCAGGTCAGATTACCAATTATAGTAAGTCTTCAATTCACTTCAATAAGGATTGTTCAACATATAATAGATGGGTGACTATTCAGATATTAGGAGTAAAAGAAATGGCATTAAATGAAAAATATTTGGGCACTTATCCTTTAAAATCTGATCGCAGAATTGATATTTTTTGAACCCCTAACCTCGAAATTCAACTCGAAGCTGTCAGGTTATAGGTCTTTTTTCGTGAATTCAGCTGGTAGAACTGTGCTATCAAATAATATTCTTTCCACAATCCCCTAATTACACTATGGGCACTTGTATTCTTCCTAAAGGTGTAACTAATCACATTTCTCATATCTAGATGGCATTTTGATGGGGACATGTTAAGGATACAACTCTAAAGGTGTAACCAATCACATCTCTCATATCTAGATGGCATTTTGATGGGGACATGTTAAGGATACAACTATTATCACTCAATCAAAATCGTAATTGTAGCTGATCCTTCAAGCTTACAGCTGCCAAAACATGTCATCATTTTACAACATTGTAGTCTCTGTCAATAACATAATTTTGGTATAAAAGATATGTAAAATCTTATGTAATTAAAGTCATGTAAATCTCTATATAATGAAGGAGAATCTACCATATCAAGTGTGGAAGTTATTCACCAAAATATTGTGTCCTGTTTGGACATGACATTAACACAAGAAAGACCAAGTTCATTATCTGGGATAAATTCTTCAAAGCTGGGGGATTAGCTATAAGGAATATGGAAATGGTGAATTCATCTTTGGTGTCAAAACTGGTTTGGCGTTTCTTAACCAACAATGATGCAGTTTGGGTTCAAATTTATAAATCAAAGTACCCGCAGTCAGTTTCTTTTGGGATTTCCAACCAAAATCAAGTGACTCAAATACCTGGAAAGATATGCTCAGTGTCAGAGATATTTTCGTCAATAATTGATGCTGGTTTATAGGATCTGGCGATTCTATTCATATTTGGAATGATCCGTGGATCCCTAACAATTCGGGATTCAGACCAAAAATTACAGGATTCTAATATAATAGTTTCAAAAATATCGGACTTATTCATCGAGGGTAAAAAATCTTGGAACATGGAATTACTACATCAAGTTTTCCCACAAGATCAGGTGGAAGTGATTAGTAACATGTATATTCCTCAGGACATCGAGGTTGAAGACAAATTGGTCTGGTTAAAAACACCGTCAGGTAACTTCACTACAAAGTCTTGTTACAAAATATTATCAGACAACAATGGAGGAAATACATAAAACTGTGACTGAAATGTGCATTTCTTCCAAAAGTGTGACTGATCCCCAATATCTTCCAAAAGTGTGACTGACTTTACCTAATACCCAAGGTACCCTTTATAGCCCGATGTCTACACATTTATAACTTGATGTCCACATATTTATAGTTGATGTCCACATTTTATAGCTGATGTCCACATATTTATAGCCTGATGTCCACATATTTTATGAATAGTGTCCGATGTCTAGATTTCGAAACATGGATGTCCACATATGATTACGCCTAGATTCTGGATGTTTACATATAATATCTAACATCGGTTAAAATATGGTGTGTATCAGTGTGTCTATATGTACACATCCATGAAGGGGTTTCTACAAATCCTTACCCGATGTGTACACATATGTTGTCGATATGTACACATCTGAGGACAAAATCCGGTATTTCCATAAAAGACTAGGGCATATATGTCGGTTGACCGGTCATGGTCACACTTTTAGAAGAATTTTCAAATTAGTCACATTTTTGGAAGAAATGCACATATATGTTGTCGATATGTACACATCTGAGGACAAAATCCGGTATTTCCATAAAAGACTAGGGCATATATGTCGGTTGACCGGTCATGGTCACACTTTTAGAAGAATTTTCAAATTAGTCACACTTTTGGAAGAAATGCACATTTCAGTCACAGTTTTAGGTAAGTTCCCCAGACAATGTTGCGACGAATTCTTCAGTTTTTGAATTCCCATGTGTTTATGGGTAAAAATCGTTTCTGCCGATTTCGGTAAATTCGGTAGGTGAGTGAGAAACTGGTTCAAACCCTAAACAAATGTGCTGCACGTGAGCACTTTATAGATTCGATAGATCAATCTGTACAAGTCCGGCCTAAACCAAGAAATGGCCGTTCCAGACTTGCTTCGGTCACAAAGTGGAGGAAAAGGGTTGATTTGGGGAGGGAAGCAAAGAAAGGTGTTGAGACCAGAATAATTCTGGGAGAGTAGTGTCTCGACTTGTATCAGAAAGTGGAAGCTTCGTAAGCTTGCAAGAGATGAAAGCTTTTTGGAGAGCTTGCAAAGTTGCCTTTTCTGAGAGTGTAATATTTTTCTCCTGACCGAGACTTGTTGTCTGGTGGAAATAGGTAAGACCTATTTATACAAGTCGAGATTGAAACGTACCCTGGCCTCATGAAGGAAGAGAGTAAAGGGTGAAATAATGGGAGGAGGTGGTAACCGCATGGTGTTAATGGGTGAAAACGTTTTCACCATTATTTCCTCATTTATTTGACCGCTTTATTCCTTTTTACGCTTTCTTAATGTGAGCGTAGTGTACGCTGCAAGCTGTGACCGCCAAACCAAAACCCTGGAAAGCATCCCTAGTTTGTGTTGATATCTCGAGTGTTGGTCGCACCTTGAGTGTAAGTGGCGGTGCTAGTGGCGCGTGTGACATGTGCCATTGGCATGTGCAGAATGCCTTGGTGGTAGGTTGTACGTTGAGTGTAAGTGGCAATGCCAGAGCCGCTAGTGGCGTGTGTGGCATGTGCCAATGGCATGTGCGGAATGCCTTGGTGGTAGGTTGCATGATTTGCAAATTAAGCTACCAGCGTGGGTTTTGGCATGTGCCAGTGGCGCGTATGGTCGAATTGGCCTAGGTTGCACGGCTTGCAAGTTAGGCTACCAGCGTGCATTAGGGCCACGGCTAGGTGATGAATGCTACCAGCGAGTGTGTTGGCATGTGCCAATGGCATGCGCGGCCGTTAGGGTCGTGGCCTTGGTAGGAAAAGCTACCAGCGAGCATGTTGGAATGTGCCAATGGCATGCGTGGCCGTTAGGGCCGTGGCCTTGGTAGGAAAAGCTACCAGCGAGCATGTTGGCATGTGCCAATGGCATGCATGGCTGACTTGGCCTAGGTTGCATGGTTTGTAAGCTTAGGGCGCTATATTTGGCATGTGCCAATGGCATAGCGGCTTGGAAATATGGCTTGTGGTACGTGTTGGCATGTGCCAATGGCACGTACGGCCATGTTGACCTAGTTGCACGTTTTGCAAGCCTAGGGCGCTATATTTGGCATGTGCCAATGGCATAACGGCTTGGAAATATGGCTTGTGGTACGTGTTGGCATGTGCCAATGGCACGAAAGGCCATGTTGACCTAGTTGCACGTTTTGCAAGCCTAGGGCGCTATATTTGGCATGTGTCAATGGCATAGCGGCTTAGTTTGGCATGGTTGCCAATGAGTGCGATATGTAGTTTGGTTTTGGCGTCGTTGCCACGGTGCGCAGTGTGCGGCTTGGTTTGGCATCGTTGCCATGGTGCGCAGTGTGCGGCTTGGTTTTGGCGTCGTTGCCATGGTGCGCAGTATGCGGCTTGGTTTGGCATCGTTGCCATGGTGCGCAGGGTGCGGCTTGGTTTTGGCGTTGTTGCCATGGTGCGCAGTGTGCGGCTTGGTTTTGGCGTCGTTGCCATGGTGCGCAGTATGCGGCTTGGTTTTGGCGTCGTTGCCATGGTGCGCAGTATGCGACTTGGTTTCGATGCCATGGTGCGCAGTGTGCGGCTTGGTTTGGCATCGTTGCCATGGTGCGCAGTGTGCGGCTTGGTTTGGCATGGTTTCCATGGTGCGCAGGTGTGCGGCTTGGTTTTGGCGTCGTTGCCATGGTGCGCAGAGATGCGGCTTGGTTTGGCATCGTTGCCATGGTGCGCAGATGTGCGGCTTGGTTTGGCATTGTTGCCATGGTGCGCAGTGTGCGGCTTGGTTTGGCATTGTTGCCATGGTGCGCATTGTGCGGCTTGGTTTGGCATTGTTGCCATGGTGCGCAGTGTGCGGATTGGTTTTGGAATTAGGGTTCTGTGTCGAAAACCCTAACTGGGTATTTTGAAAAAATACCCCTATTAATTATTTACACCGAGTTAAATGCTCTTAGTTAATGTGTTGAGGGTACCACTAGGTCATGGGGTTTTACGATTTTACCCCTTGTTTGAAAACCACCATCAACATTAAGTCCCCTGCTTAGCTCGGAACAGGGGCTTTGTTGCGGGGTATGCATAAGATTGTGACAAACTATCAACAGAAAACCGTAAAGAGAATTGAGGAGGCTTGTCTGACCTTTTATAAATAGGATTTGGAATCCTTGCCTCTTGTAGTTTTGCACAAATCGGGAGGTTGGCACAATTGGTGGGGCCGGTGAAGCTTGGGCGACGTTGGGAAGTTGGCGTGAGTTGGGAAACTGAGTGTGCTAGATGGTGGGACCGGCGCAAGGTGTAGAAGCTGTGCGTGCTTGCAGGCGTGACTTGGGCGGCCATTGGGAAGTCGGTGCAATTGGTGGGGCCGGTGCAGCTTGGGCGTCGTTGGGAAGTTGGCGTGAGTTGGGAAACTGAGTGTGCTAGCTGGTGGGACCGGCGCAAGGTGTGGAAGCTGTGCGTGCTTGCAGGCGTGACTTGGGCGGCCATTGGGAAGTCGGTGCAATTGGTGGGGCCGGTGCAACTTGGGCGACGTTGGGAAGTTGGGCGCCCTTGTGGGCCCGTTTTTCACACGCACGATTTTTGGCAAAGGGGAATCCTTCCCTATTTCAGAATCTTCACGCCTATATATATAAAGCCCCTTTCTCTCATCTTGCACTTTCATCTTTTCATTCTTTCTTACTAGCGGCAGAGTCACAAAGAAAAACCATCTTCCAGGTATGCCTTCCTGTACTTCTCTTGTTTCCCTTTTTATGTAGGTGTAAACCCTAAGAGTAGGCGTTTCTCTTTATATATTGCGCATATAATTTCTTGGCGTGTCTCTTGTAGAAAATATTGTATGTATGCAACCAAGGGAAATACTGCATATATTATTCGAACCCGTAGGAAAGTGCTCCATATATTATTTTGAACCCAAAGAAGGTTACTGCAGACGCACTTGAGCCCGTATAAAATACCGCGTATATAATTTTGAACCCGAAGAAAATACTGTACATGAATCCCGAAGAAGAATACTGTATATATGCTCCATATGACTTCGAACCCGCATGAAATATTGTATATATGATTTTTCGGTTCCTGAAAGAAATACTGCGCGTGCAGTTTTGAACCAGTAGAAAAATGCTCCATATATAATTTGAACCCGAAGAAGGATACTGTAGACACACATGAACCCGTATAAAATACCGCGTATATAGTCTTGAACCCGAAAAAAATACTGCGTATATAGTCTTGAACCCGAAAAAAATACTGCGTATATAGTCTTGAACCCGAAGAAAATACTGTGTATATAGTCTTGAACCCGTAGAGAATACGCCCTCCTATTTTTTTTTTTCATTTCGGGTTTTCCTTTTGTTGGGCGCGGTTATGTGTCAGGGAGATAATTTTTTTTTTTTGTGTGCAGGTATCTTGTTGCTAAGTTGTTATTAAGAGATCCGACAAGATGTTACCTGAACAAAATTTCTCTTCATCAAAGGATGTCCATAATTCCAAACCAAACACGGATGATGAGTTCTTCGCCAAAAAACTTGTCTCTGCTCGGAAAAATCACCCAGGTCTCGTGCCAATTTTGTTAACCGGTGGTGAAGATGAAAAGAAGACACGTTCGGTTCGCCCAGAGAACACCATACAGTTCTGTCTTCAAAAATGGGTATACTCCTCTTCCAACATTGATTTCAGGATGTGTCAAAGCCCATTGCGTTCTTTTGATAGATGGGTTGAGTTCATGGTGAGTAAGGAGCACATAAACACCAACCTGACTCGAGCGCAGATGATTGATGCTGTCAGAGCTTCAGTAAACCTCCAGATTAGGAAGGATATCCCGGGATTGGTTGCTTTCATCTCCAGATGGTGTTCGGACACCCATACAATCATATGTAGATGGGGTGAGATAACTTTCTCCTTGGAGAGTGTGGCTCTCTTACTGAATCTTCCGGTAACTGGGAATCTTAAAATCCAATTATCTGAAAGTGAGGTGAAGATGCGGGATGAACTTGCTGCTAAGTTGGGAAGTTACGCTCGAAAAGACTCCACTGCGAAGTCGAAGGATTCTGTCCGGAAAGAGGATGAAAGGTGCTTTTATAGCTGGTGGATGTCTCAATGGTTTCCGGACGAGCTGGAACCTGAACAGAAAAGCAGTGATCTTCATGTTGCAGCATTTTTGGCTCTCTGGTTGTCTAGAGACATTTTTGATGACGGTTCTGGCAAGAAGGAAATAAGACCAGAGTTGCTAGCGATTCTTTGTGAAGTTAGCAAAAGGTGAAGTTCTTCCCATTGGCAAGCTATTCCTCGGTTCCCCCGTATGTGCATCCGGATCACCTGGTTGCGAACATGCGAGTTTCGAATGGTTTCATGAAAGTGGATTCATATGTGCACGTTGCTTTTCTGCAAGTCTGGCTATGGGAGCACTTTGACAAGTATGCTCCGAAACCGATGCCTTCGAGTCCCGCGAGTTGGGGTGGTTCCCGAATTCTTCGATGGGTGAACAGGCGTCCAAAGGTTGGCATGAGCTTGGTTAGTCTTCTTGACAAGTCATATGAAATCAGTTTTCGCCCGTGGGAGCCGGTCCATAGGTCGGTGACTCAAATTGACACCTTTGCTTCTGCTCCGATCATGTCTTTGTCTTCTGATGGCGATTTGAGCGTTGGTGAAAACTTGTTTATTCAAAGCTGCATGTCCGGTTATATGCCGTCTTTCTTCATGGGGTCTTTCTAGATAGCTACTTACAATATTGACCGTGCTGCTCGTCACATGGGTTTCGATCAAGGGGTGCCTGTTGCTTACCAGCCGGTGATCCCTAAGGATTCATTGCGTGCCGCCTTTAATGCTAGCGCCCTTGAGCCGGGTATCCGCCTTCCCTTCTTTCAAGTGGGAAGAGTAACTTCGACGACCTTCGGCTATAATGAGTTCTGGTGTGACGAGTTTTATTATGATCCAAGATTTTGTGAATAACGTGGTGGAGAACGTTCGTTGTAAACCTTCCACAGCAGTTTTGAAGAAGTATTCAATGTTGAGAGATCTCAAGCGAAAGTTGCCTAGCAACTCGGAAAGTCCCCAGGCCAAGGAACGGAGAACGAAGAATCGTGCTAGCGGGTTCCGGAGGGTTTCAAAGGACCCTCCCTCAGCTCTCGTGTCTTTCAGTTCTTCCAATAACCAAGTATGTGTCGCCTCTTCGTTGGTTTGTCTCAAAACACGTGAATTTCTGCTGAAAACATGTGTCTTGTTTCCTACAGGGCTTCGGTAGTGTTAATGCTTTCGCTGCCCTTGCACGTTGCCAGGAGACGGCATTTTCTTCAAAGAATTCCAGCAGCACTGAGCCTTCTCATAGCGGTGATGAGTCAGAGAAAGAAGAAAGTTCGACAAGTGAGAGTGATTCCTCTGGCATTATTGGTTCTTTTTCGGGAATTGGTTCGGTGAGTTTCGCGCTTCTTTTCTTTCTTTTTCTGTTCCTTCTTTTGAAAAATGTCTAACTCAAGTTCGCAGGAGGAATCCGGTTCGGAGGATGATTCTGGAGTACAGCCACACGAAAACTTGCCTTTGGTGACCATCGCTGGTGACTTGGAGATGGGCGTTAGCCAATTGCCGAGGGCATAGATGTGGTTCAAACGTTGGATGATTTCTCGATGGTTGCTGCCGTAGACATGGAAGAAGACCCTCTACGAGTCGTGAGGCCAGGTGCAGGCGCCATTTTTGATCCCCCGTACTTGGATCCTTATCCAGGTCATGTGCTGGTAGGCGGCTTTAGCGTTCCGGCTAAGCATGAGGCGTTGTACACCAGAATCTGGGAGAAGTATGGACATATGGCCACAACCAAGAAAGTCACTAGTCGATTTGCGGTGGTTAAGCGTGTGGAAGAGGCTTTATCTTCCATCGAGGATATGCGTGAGGTGATTTGGTCACACCGTTTCTAAAGACGGTATTGCCGATTGGGAGCACCATCGCGACGTGTGCGTAGAAAAGGAGTTCAACACTTCGTGGTTTGTCGAAGGCCTTGCTGAGATCCAAAAGTTGAAAGATGTAGCAATCGAAAGCCTTTCCGCCGAGGAGATTGCACGACAGGAGGTGGAATTCGAAAAGCTTTCCAAGATGTTGACTATGAAGAGAGCGGCTCTTGAAGATGCAAAGTTGACTTTCTCCAAGAAGAGCGGAGACTTGTTGGATGATTTTCCTTGAATGTTTCTCTGTTAAACTTTCATTTAGGTTCTTCTTCTCTTTTTTTTTTTTGAGAGACATATTGGATGTCTGGTTCAAAGTTTGACCGGTTTTGGTAGACAGCTGGTAGCTTTTGAGGATATTGGATTATTTCTGGGATGAATGGTTTTGATAATATGACTCTGATTATGTTTTGGGAAAGGAATATTGCTTTTATGAAAGTGTGTGCTAGCAATAGGCACAAGACGCATTAGTATGACGGTTTTATTAAGAACCTAAAAACAGATCGTTTATCTTGCCCAATCTAAATTTACTCACTTGCAAACACACCTCTCTCCAAGTAAAAGGAGGCTTTGCTGGTAGCATCTTGATTAGTCCCCAATTCTTTGGTAGCGTCTTGACGAGTCCCAGTTTTACGGTGTAGTTTTAACAACCGATAACCGGGTTGTCCGGGTAGTTGAGTCGGATCGAGTCGCAAGTCCCTAATCTCTCGGGTAGCATCTTCAACGAGTCCCAGGCCAGGTGTAGTTTTACAACCGGTAATTGGGTCGTCTCGGCGATTGAGTCCATCTTGACATCTGGGTCGAAGAACGAGATCGACAGTATGACATTGTAGCCAATAGATCAATCCTCCCGCTGTGGTCGCCAATTGCTTATGGGTAAAAATCGTTTCTGCCGATTTCGGTAAATTCGGTAGGTGAGTGAGAAATGGTTCAAACCCTAAACAAATGTGCTGCACGTGAGCACTTTATAGATTCGAGAGATCAATCTGTACAATTCCGGCCTAAACCAAGAAATGGCCGTTCCAGACTTGCTTCGGTCACAAAGTGGAGGAGAAGGGTTGATTTGGGGAGGGAAGCAAAGAAAGGTGTTGAAACCAGAATGATTCTAAGAGAGTAGTGTCTCGACTTGTATCAGAAAGTGGAAGCTTCGTAAGCTTGCAAGAGATGAAAGCTTTTTGGAGAGCTTGCAAAGTTGCCTTTTCTGAGAGTGTAGTATTTTTCCCCTGACCGAGACTTGTTGTCTAGTGGAAATAGGTAAGACCTATTTATACAAGTCGAGATTGAAACGTACCCTGGCCTCATGAAGGAAGAGAGTAAATGGTGAAATAATGGGAGGAGGTGGTAACCGCATGGTGTTAATGGGTGAAAACGTTTTCACCATTATTTCCTCATTTATTTGACCGCTTTATTCCTTTTCACGCTTTCTTAATGTGAGCGTAGTGTCACTGCAAGCTGTGACCGCCAAACCAAAACCCTGGAAAGCATCCCCCAGTTTGTGTTGATATCTCGAGTGTTGGTTGCACCTTGAGTGCAAGTGGCGCTGCTAGTGGTGCGTGTGGCATGTGCCATTGGCATGTGCGGAATGCCTTGGTGGTAGGTTGTACGTTGAGTGTAAGTGGTAATGCCAGAGCTGCTAGTGGCGTGTGTGGCATGTGCGGAATGCCTTGGTGGTAGGTTGCATGATTTGCAAATTAGGCTACCAGCGTGGGTTTTGGCATGTGCCAGTGGCGCGTATGGTCGAATTGGCCTAGGTTGCATGGCTTGCAAGTTAGGCTACCAGCGCGCATTAGGGCCACGGCTAGGTGATGAAGGCTACCAGCGAGTGTGTTGGCATGTGCGAATGGCATGCGTGGCCGTTAGGGCCGTGGCATTGGTAGGAAAAGCTACCAGCGAGCATGTTGGCATGTGCCAATGGCATGCGTGGCCGTTAGGGCCGTGGCCTTGGTAGGAAAAGCTACCAGCGAGCATGTTGGCATGTGCCAATGGCATGCGTGGCCGACTTGGCCTAGGTTGCATGGTTTGTAAGCCTAGGGCGCTATATTTGGCATGTGCCAATGGCATAGCGGCTTGGAAATATGGCTTGTGGTACGTGTTGGCATGTGCCAATGTCACGTACGGCCATGTTGACCTAGTTGCATGTTTTGCAAGCCTAGGGCGCTATATTTGGCATGTGCCAATGGCATAGCGGCTTGGAAATATGGCTTGTGGTACGTGTTGGCATGTGCCAATGGCACGTACGGCCATGTTGACCTAGTTGCACGTTTTGCAAGCCTAGGGCGCTATATTTGGCATGTGCCAATGGCATAGCGGCTTAGTTTGGCATGGTTGCCAATGAGTGCGATATGTAGTTTGGTTTTGGCGTCGTTGCCACGGTGCGCACTGTGCGGCTTGGTTTGGAATCGTTGCCATGGTGCGCAGTGTGCGGCTTGGTTTTGGCGTCGTTGCCATGGTGCGCAGTATGTGGCTTGGTTTGGCATCGTTGCCATGGTGCGCAGGGTGCGGCTTGGTTTTGGCGTTGTTGCCATGGTGCGCAGTGTGCAGCTTGGTTTTGGCGTCGTTGCCATGGTGCGCAATATGCGGCTTCGTTTGGCATCGTTCCCATGGTGCGCAGTGTGCGTCTTGGTTTTGGCGTCGTTGCCATGGTGCGCAGTATGCGGCTTGGTTCGGCATCGTTGCCATGGTGCGCAGTGTGCGGCTTGGTTTGGCATTGTTGCCATGGTGCGCAGTGTGCGGCTTGGTTTGGCATTGTTGCCATGGTGCGCAGTGTGCGGCTTGGTTTTGGAATTAGGGTTCTGTGTCGAAAACCCTAATCTGGTATTTTGAAATAATACCCCTATTAATTATTTACACCTGAGTTAAATGCTCTTAGTTAATGTGTTGCGGGTAACACTAGGTCATGGGGTTTTACGATTTTACCTCTTGTTTAAAAACCACCATCAACACCATGGAAACGTTTCTGGAAAATGCTAGAGATTCAACCTAAAATCCAAATTTTTCTTTGGAAAGTACTCCACAATGACTTGGCAGTTTACAATAATCTTTGCAGATTTAATAATCACATCTAGAACTGATGTCCTTTCTGCAACTCGGAAGAGGAGACTGTCTTTCACCTATTGTTTACATGTAAATTTTCAGCAGATATGTTCCTGTTAAGTCCAATCTTCATCAACATTCAGAACGGTTTAAACCCTCCGAAAATTGTGCAGACATGGCTTTCTTATCCTGACCAAGGAATAATGCTTAATCTTGGTTCTTGTATACTTTGGAACCTTTGGAAGTCTCAGAACGATTTTAACTTCAACAATAGTCAACCTTCCATCCAACAGTGTATTTATAAAACCTTAGAGGATTTTAAAATATTCGATATCCATCATGCCTTGAATTATTGATCTAATGTGTCTATTAATTAAAACAATAGAGCAGTCTGGGAATTTCCTCCTCCTTTCTTTGTCAAGATTAATGTAGACGCTGCTTTTAACAATGGGAAAACGACGGTTACAGCTGTGGCAAGAGACTCTGCTGGCAATCATTTGAGGAGCGGTTCGATTTGCTTTGACACACTATCATCCACTGTAGTTGAAGCTAAGGCTTATGGATTTGGCATCCAACTGGCTAACAGATTAAGGATCTCCAAAATTATTGTGGAAGGAGATGCTACGGAATTCCCAAAGCAATTACAGGAAATATGAATGAAATCCCATGGAATATTCTTTCAATTGTTTTATCAATTCAAGATCGCATCAAGGAATTCAGCGAAATTAGCTTTACGGCAGTTTCTAGAGACGCCAACTCTATTGCACATGACTTGGCTCAAAATGCAATTTCTAATATAACAAACAGATGGTGGGTTCATGATGAACCTCCTTATTGTATTATGCAACACCTCATATTTAATGAGGATTGATATCAATAAATTATCTGTTTCCTTCAAAAAAAAAATTATCCTTTTGATTGTACAACTCCTATTAACAAGCAAAATGACAATGCGTGTGAAAGCTAGTCAGACAATACTAAGTGACTAACACATGACCAAGTCTAAAACTCAATTAAGGAGGAAACACATGACCAAGTCTAAAACTCCAATAAGGAGGAAACTAGATTTTTCTTCTTCTTATCTTGAGTATGACAAGGTCAGAGGTAGCAATTATTTTTTTTTTTTTAAGAAGAAGAATTAAAGAAAAGAGGGAAGAATGTACATGATAGCTATAAGGAGTAAGAAGCAGTAAAAAAAAAAAAAGAGAACCAAACTAGAGAAAAATTACATTCCATTTAAAGAGTATACCGGTTGAATTCCCTCTTCGACTAGGTTTATAAAGTGATGCCCATGAAAGTAATGAAGCTTTTGCATTCTGACAAAGTTGCTCTGAATTCTTTGACATTTCTTCAAACGTTCTATTATTCAGAGGTAGTAATGTTACGGGATGGGAGATATCCGGCAGACAGGACAAGTTGAGTTCAAACGAAGCCAAACAGTAATACAATCGGCATGGAAACAATGATTACACCCAGGCAAACTCTTCAAAGTCTCTTTTGGTTGGTAATCCGAAAGACATATTGCACAAGTATTAATGTCCGGGTTGGGCAGTCGTCCGCTCTCACTAAAAACTATTGTGGGAAAGGATTGTATTGCAGAGACATCGAGAGCGGTGGTGATGACCGGTTGTGGTGTAGTATGACGAGCTCCCGATGATACATCTTGTGAGCGACTGTATGGACCACAATAGCATTTGCAGTAAATAATAGAGGCAACTAGAATCGGTACTACGATGCCTATGCTTATAAGAACTGCTTTATTACCTGCAGCAATTCATCCGAAGTACTGTCAGGGACTGACTCACATATTTAAGGTCAGTAGTTCGTGAACAAATGTATTTCACACCCATAGCTTAATAATAGGAAATCTAAATAAAATAGTATGAGATGGATACTAACCACGTTGATCATCACTACGACTTCCAATATACGGAACGTTTGTCTTGTCACAGTTCATTTTGCAATTTGACTCATTCCATTGCCATGTAAGATGAAGAACTGTCGCATTATGTGACTGATAGGGGTACCTACGCGTATAATACTTTTCAACGGGAACTGGTAAGCTAGCAATTAGCGAACAATTTCTTTGAAGCCACCAACTGTCCACGCTTCCTGAAGATGCAGCAAATACTGTGTGTGTGGAGCTACTAAGGCAGCTAATGTGTGTAACGTAATACATAATAGGGGCGAAAAAAGAAAAAGAAATATTTGAGGAGCAATTAAAGAAGGAATAATCGGTAAATCTGATACCAACGAAAGGGGTACCGGAGAAATTCAGGTGGTTAAGAAAACGCCTACTAAGACAGTCATCTGGATCCCGAAGTTGTATCTCATTATTATTAGTACTGTCATAGTTGATCTCGTGCACCAAGAATGGTTCAGAAAATGGCAGCTCTAGAACTGTTCTATTCAATTTATCGCAAGTAAGATCAAAACCCGGATAACCACATTGTTCGTCTTGACGGCCTTTTATTCTGAAAGGATATGAGACAATAGGCTCAACCTTGCTACACCGATTATTCAGACAATTTTTGACACCGGCACTGAGACTTAGTAGACAACCAGAAAACTGACAACCACCGCTCATACGTCCAAGTCAGGAATGCTTCAAGAAAACTGACAACCAGCGTCAGTCTTTGACTTCTTCAAAAAAACATTTTTTCTAAAATACATTTGATAATGTCAAAATGGAATTTTTCTTTCCCCTTGTCTATGTCAACCTTATGAGGAGTAGTCGTTTAAATGGACATGAGTAAGTGGATTTGGATTACTACCATGTTTTCCCTTGAATGGATAACGCTGTTTAAACTCAAGTGAGTCGTTCCATAAAGAAGGTTCTCCTGTATCTTTCCAACCATAGGCACTAGAATACCGCAGCAGTGACAAAAAGGCTGCCAAACTAACTTCGCTAACCTAGATAAACCGACCACGGGAAAAGATATAGAAATGCGTAATGTCTATGTCTGTTGCTAAATTTTGATTTTTGCAATAGCTGATTAGCCGTTGCTAACTAAATTTAGCAACGGAACCTGAGCTGTTGCTGGAATCTGCAGGGTATTTTGCTACGGCTATTATTTGTTGCAAACCATGTCAGCAGTTGTCTGTTGCTAAATACTGAGTACAGTAAAACTTCGATAAATTAATAGTTTTGGGACTTCTAAATTCTATCAATTTAGCGAATTATTAGTTTATCGGCAAATTAATAAGTTATTATTATATCAAAACATACCAAATTTAACTTTAAATTTCTAAAATAAGTGTATAATGTCAAATATCTAGAGATTTTATTTTCAATTCAAATTATTTTCTAGTTATTTTATGGCATATTATGCGTATAAATGTATATACTTTAATGCCAAAATTAAAATAAGAAAAAGAAAACACGATAAAATCATTTTGAAACCTTTCAGAACTACCCAGGGGAGTACAGAAAATTTAAGATGATGTCCAATGTATTATAAATATGAACAAAAACAAATAAACCTAGATGTCTTGTAAACCGAGAAACTAGAGAAAGAGACACAAAGTAGAGAGAATAAGAAGGGAGAAATTGTATTCATCATTATATGTTTACAAAGGTTTGAGACTCTATTTATAGAGTTTACATACTTGGTGCCCAAGTAATGGGGTCCCACTAAAGTGGGCATCTACCTGTTAAACTTCCATTTATAACACTACCCCTAGATGACCACTGTATCTAAGCTAATTGCCTCATTAAAACCTTATCAGGAAAATCCGAAGGGACAAAACCTGACTGAAGGGAAAAGAGTACAATTATAAGAAAACTTAGAACAGAGTTGGACATGCATATGTAGGCTCGTTAAAACCTTGACAAGGAAAACCCATTGGGACAAAACCTTGACGAAGGAAAAAGAGTAAAACGTGATAGTCCAGCAAAATACATTTTATATGATGCTCCCCCTGATAAGTACTTCATTAATTTAAATCTTGGCTTGCAAATCTTCGAGTCGACACTTCCCAATTTTGATAAACGAATTTCTTGAATGCTAGAGACAACAATGCTTCTTTAAATCTGCCAGTTGACGAAGTCTTCTTTTGTGTTAGTCTTATAATAATAGTGTTCTCGAGTCTTCATGTTTCTTTAAATACGTGTCCTGGATTACTAGCTTCACGGAGATGATTTGCAGAATTAGTTGACGTAGTTTATTCAACAAAGGGCCAAGATGTAAATACATTACCAAAATTAAATAAAATTGTATTTGTGGTCGTTCCTTATTTGGATTAGAACGACATCCAAATTCCTAAAGGGCTTGTAATGTTGATTTGGTCTAACAAAATGATCTAATTAATGGTGGAAATCCACCAAATAACTAAAATTGACACAACTCCCCCTTGGATGACCACCATGTTGAATTAATTTGTCTCACTAAATCCTTGCCAGTAAAACCCAATGGGAAAAAAAATTTGGACGAAGGAAAAAGAGCACAAATATCAACATTTTGAAATAAAATTAAATGTCAATGAGATGTTGCCTCATTAAAACCTTGTCAAGAAAACCACATGGAACAAAACCTGAAATGAAGGGAAAAGAGTACAACTTTTGACTCAAATATGGATGTTAACCCAACTATATGGGTTTACAGAAGACAAGCATCAAAATAATAACTCTATCTGAAAGAAGAGTTTAAGCTAGCATAATTCTAACTACAGATTTAAGACAGAATTTTTTTTTTAGAATTTATGCTGCTAAAGCGTGGATTTTTGTGTTTTTAAGGACTCATCAAGAGACCCATAAAGTTGATAGCATCAACTAATTAATCCGGATTCTTGGCTTTATACCAAATTCTAAAAAATACATAAAGGATTGTTCAACCAGATATAATCGAGTCAGGTGGCTGCCATAATATAATTTGAATCCTATAAGGATAACAAATTTGAATATGTTCCCAATCATATTTCATGTGTAAATAAATGCAATACGAGTCCTTCAAGGACTACCACGCCAAAAACATCATACATGGAGAACAAAAATTTATTGAATCAATCCTAGGGTCTGAGAACAAATAGAACCCTCAAATCGTGTTTACAACGAAGAAATTTCTCGTATAAAGACGCATATCACTACACCAACCTGTAATTAATAGGCTTGGCATGTTTAAAGTGTTAAGTTTGGATCCAAAATTGCATCAATCGAGAAATTAATCCACCCTAACTTGGATTGTATGCCAACCAATCACATATGTCGATATTTCTCTGCAAAGAGGTTAACAACCACCATCTTTTATTATTTCAGTATCTATTGTAAATTAATATTTGACAATTTTAACTAACTATGATCACACACAATTCTCAATTATATGCATATCTTGAAAAATTCACAGAAATACTGGTACCAGCGCCCGCGGGCATTATAATCTCCTCATCTTCCAGTGAGGAGATATGAACTATGAGAATGTGGATCTTGTTTTGATAGACTTTATTGATGTACTATGTGTAGTTAATTCTAAAATGCTACTTTTTGTTATATGTGATTGGATTTGCCATTCAAGAGGCAAAAGCTTATATAAAAGCAAAATGAAATATTTCACACCTATTGATAGTGACAACCTTTTTTTCGATTTGATCATTTTGGGAGAGAAATTGACATAACTTTTTGCTACCATGTTTTAATGGACTTTTTCTTTTCTTTCTCAATGAAAAAGGATTAGAGAAGAAAGGGGATCGAACTTTATTTGCAAAGTTGATCACCAAAAATAATATTATGACCATAATTATTTAACCCATAGTTTAAGGGGAAAAAATACCATGTAAGTTAAAAAAAAAAAAATCAATTATTACTATGTTTTCTCAATCACATTCCACTATTTATTATTTTTATTTTATTTTAATGTAAGTAGATGCGGCAATGTATAAGGCGGTGTTCGTTTGATTTTGACCCCCATACGCGGGCAGCAGACATTAGGGATGTTGTGTCATTTGTTTTGGATATTGTTCATTGTTTAGTAGTCAAATGTAGATCAGAGAAGTCCTAGAATATGGGGGTCAAAATGACAATCTATTTATAGACAAAATAAGATGAACTTGCTTAGATATCGGGTCTGATCTCAAGTGAAACAATAAAAGACAGATTTTGATGGTAAAACCGTTTTAGTTAACTTTACACAAAACAAGAAACAATTAGTAAGATTTCTCCTTGGTGGTGGTGGTGGTGGTGGTGTTCTGTAAGTGGGTAGACACAAAAGATTGAAGGAAAGAGATGGCACTAAATAAAGCATCGTTTGCAGACAATGGAACAACGACAGAAGCTTTTGTTATTTGTTACTCACCAAGTCTCATCACATCTAATGGATATTTCCAGGGTGATAATCCATTGGATTTTGCTCTTCCCCTCTTCATTTTGCAGCTAGCAATCATTGTCCTCATGATTCGTGTGTTTGTTTTTCTTCTCAAACCGTTTCGCCAACCTAGGGTCATTGCTGAGATCTTTGTGAGTTCTGAAAAGAATTTAATTATTTCATTTGTGTTTTGACAATCCTTTTCTACACATCACTTTTATTCCGTCGCACATAAATTGAACATTGGTTTATTTAATCAAATTTGTGTTCTCTTGAAATGACGTGCTAATCGTGCATGGTGTTGTATTAACAGGGCGGTGTGATTTTAGGTCCATCAGTGCTGGGAAGAATGGAAGAGTTTTCTGACAGACTTTTTCCTATTAGAAGCATAATGGTATTAGAAACAATGGCAAATATAGGTCTCCTCTATTTCTTGTTCTTAGTTGGTCTTGAAATGGACCTGTCCATTATCAAACGCACGGGTAAGAAATCGTTTGTAGTTGCTTTCGCTGGCATGGCTTTACCATTTCTTATAGCAGCAGCTGCAACTTCCAAGTTGATGCCTCCGCATATGCATCATCAAGGTCGTGAGGAAATGTTAGATAAAATGATTTTCATTCTCTTCTTTGGAGTTGCTATTTCAGTCACAGCTTTCCCTGTATTAGCTAGAATTCTCGCAGAACTAAAACTTCTAGGCACTGAACTTGGTAAAATAGCGATGTCTTCTGCGATTGTTAATGATATGTTGGCATGGATATTATTAGCTCTGGGTATAGCTCTTGCGGAGTGCCGAAATGTAGCGGAACATAACCTCAATACCAAGGCACCTCAAAATACCGATTTCCCTCTCTACTGGGTTGTAATTTTAAGTACTGCCTTTGTGAGTTTTTGTATTTTCGTAGTCAGGCCAGGAATCGGATGGCTTATACGAAAAACACCAGAAGGAGAGACTGTTAGTGATTTCCATATATGTTTGATTCTAACAGGAGTAATGTTATGTGGATTTATTACGGATTCGATTGGAACTCATTCGATTTTTGGCGCGTTTATGTTCGGATTGGTGATACCAAACGGACCATTGGGATCTAATATGATAGAAAAATTGGAAGATTTTGTGTCTGGTTTGCTGTTACCTTTGTTTTTCGCTATAAGTGGGTTGAGGACTAATGTAAGAAGCATGACTTACTCTGCTGACTGGATATGGACGTTATTAATTTTAATTTTATGTAGTCTCGCCAAGCTTGGTGCGACATTTCTGACTGCAATCTTTTATGAGATGCCAACCAGAGATGGATTCGCTCTTGGATTGCTTATGAACACTAAAGGCCTTATTGAAATGATTGTGTTGAATGTTGGTAGAGACCAGAAGGTACGTAACATTTCATTTTCGCTCGTACGGAAATTTATTTTCATTTCTTCTTCGTTTTCATTGTCTTGTTATTTTTGTAGGTTCTGAATGATGAAATCTTTGCACTCATGGTGATTATAGCCGTACTTACGACCGCCGTTATAATCCCAACTGTAACTGCAGTGTATAGACCTGGAAGGCGTTTTATTGCTTACAAACGTAGAACTATACAAAAATCCAAACCAGATGCTGAGCTCCGATTATTAGCGTGCATCCACAGCCCTCGTAACGTCCCAACTGCTATTAGCCTCCTTGATATCTCTCACCCAAACAAAAAATCACCTATCTATGTTTATGCCCTCCAGCTTGTCGAGCTCACCGGCCGTGCTTCTGCCATGCTTATTGTTCATAACACTCGCAAGTCTGGTCGCCCTGCTGTGAACAGAACTCAAGCCCAAAGTGATCAAATTGTCACTGCATTTGAAATTTACGAGCAACATGAACAATTTGTCTCAGTTCAACCCCTTACCGCCATTTCTCCTTACTCAACAATGCACGAAGACATATGTAACCTCGCCGAAGAAAAAAGGGTTTCTATGATTGTTGTTCCTTTCCATAAACAACAGACCATAGATGGAGGAATGGAAGCACCAAATCCAGCTTTCCGAACAGTAAATCAGAATGTACTGGCAAATGCTCCTTGCTCTGTTGGAATTCTTGTAGATCGAGGATTAGGTGCGTCAGCAAGAACTACAAGTCCCCATGGTTCCCACCATATAGTCGTTCTCTTCTTCGGTGGCCCTGACGATAGAGAGGCATTGGCATATGCTTTGAGAATGTCAGACAGCCCTCATCTTGGCCTCACGGTTGTTCGTTTTATTCCTGGGGATGACGCAAAAGGGTGGTTCAAACGTCATGAAAATGATTCGACAGATACCGGAACGCTAGCTGTTGTTACTGATAAGGACAAAGAGAGACAAATGGATGATGATAGTATTAGTGATTTCATAATGAGAACTTCCGACAATGATTCGGTTGTTTATACGGAGTCAGTCACAAACAATGGAGAAGAGACGGTTTCAACTATTAAATCTATGGATAATATTCATGATCTCTTTATAGTTGGAAGAGGACAGGGTATGATAACACCTCTTACTGCAGGTCTTACTGATTGGAGTGAGTGTCCAGAGCTGGGTGCAATCGGAGATTTACTAGCATCGGCAGATTTTTCTTTAGCAGTGTCAGTATTAGTAGTGCAGCAATATGTGGGGATGGGAATTCAAGGTGATGGGGTAGCTACACCTGATAGCCCTGCACAACAACAACCTGACCAACAATTCGACCATATCATGTCTAGAGGACCAAACAACAATTTTGGCCATGCCAAGGAGCCATGGCAGCAGGTAAACCCTCATTAGCAGCTTTTATATAAGTAAATTATTCAAAAACCAAAGAAAAATCCACCCACTCAGATTTTCTCTTAGAGCCGGAGCAGCAACAGCCGCAGTGACTCGCAGAGCCTGGCAACTCATGTAAGAGTGTGAGAGAAACAGGGTTCATTTGTTTTATCTCATTCTAAGTGTACTTTTGTGAACCCTAAAAGTCTGAAATGCAATTGTCAAAAGTTGGCTACCTGGGTATGATGTTCCATAAATGATGTTACAAATTCCTTCATATCCTATATTCCGCGACCCAAAATCTTGATGTGTGTGCCAAAATCTGATACTTTCACCGCTTGCTCGGTGGGTGGCTTCCGGCCGGTGGAAGTTTTGGAACTGCATACGGCATACTGCTTAGTGCGTTGACCAAGTTTTGGACATGCATACTGGCCGGCGGTCATAATCTCATGCCAAGTTTTTGCTCACCTAGATTTTAAATCCTGCTCCGGTGGTATTTTCATAAAAAGTTGGTACCCACGTAGTAGCGTTGCAATAATTTACGTAGACATTTGCAACTGGCAATGACATAATCATCAAACTTGGATTATTAATTAACTGGTTGGTGGTTAAAATGAGAAAGAACAAAAACCTTCCTAAAGATTAGAGATTGTGCTCTAATAAACTTCCCAAGATTGTTGAAAACCATTTTGAATCCTTTCATTAAAAACCACCAAAAATCATTAAAAAATAACAAAAACAAGATACAGGAAGGTGGTGGTGCTGGTGCTGGATGTTTTTGCAAGCAGGAAGAAAAAGATTGAAAGAGAAACATGTTGGATCGCTGGTACGAACCCCGGAATTCAGAACAGTCTGATGATGCCGGGATGTTTTCTGTGATTCTTAAAAATGGAACAGCAGCCGATAATGGCTTGGTATGTTATGAAACAAGCAAGGTCACATCAAGTGGAATATGGCAAGGTGATAATCCGTTGAATTATGCTCTTCCTCTCTTCATTTTGCAACTAGTCCTTGTCGTTTTCGTCACTCGTCTCTTTGTTGTTATTCTCAAACCTTTTCGCCAACCAAGGTTCATCGCAGACATCCTCGTAAGTTTCATAAATTGATCATTTTCTCTTCTTTTTTTTCTGTGATATATGTGTATATAGTTTTATTTTCCTCTTTGAAATGGCGCGATTGTAACTTTGTACGGTAATTTATATACATTGTGGTGTAGTATTAGGTCCGTCGAGACTCGGAGGAATTCTCTGAATTGAAATGGACCTGTCCGTTGTCAGACGTACGGGTAAAAAATCATTAGTAGTTGCTGTAGCCGGCATAGGTTTACCGTTTCTGATAGCAGGAGCTTCATCTTACAAGTTATTGCATGGCAGTGGCCGTCATATGACGAAAGATGATTATTTAAAAACAGGGACTTTCATTCTTTTCTTTGGTGCTGCTCTTTCAGTCACTGCGTTCACTTTTTAGCTAGAATTCTTGCAGAACTAAAACATCTAACCACAGAGCTTGGTAGACTAGCAGTGTCTTCTGCAATTGTTAATGACATGTTGGCATGGATAATATTAGCTCTGGCTATAGCCATCTCAGAGAATAAACATGTCCCCCTCGGAAAAAACGGTCACACCACACATCGCGATGTCAAATTTGGTGCAGTATACGTTATGCTTTTTAAGTGTTGTCATTGTGGGTTTATGTATTTTTGTAATCCGTCCGGGAATCGAATGGATTATAAGAAAAACACCTGAAGGAGAGTGTGTTAGTGAGTTCTACATATGTTTGATACTAACAGGAGTTATGTTCTGTGGATTTGTAACTGATTCGATTGGAACACATTCGATTTTCGGTGCATTTATGTTCGGATTGGTGATACCGAATGGATCCTTAGCTTCTAATTTGATAGAGAAATTGGAGGTTTTGTGTCTGGTTTGCTGTTACCATTGTTTTTTACTGTAACTGGGTTGAGGACTAATTTCAGAAGCATCACTCATTCATCTCAATCTGCATGGCTGTTGGATTTTGAGATGCCTACCAGTGAAGCGATCGCTCTTGGATTGCTTATGAACACTAAAGGTCTTAACGAAATAAATGTGTTAAATCCTGGTAGAGACCAGAAGGTACGTACATTTCATTTTCATTTGTATCGGAATTATATTTTCATTTCTTGTAATATTTTCGTTGTTATTTCGTAGGTATTTGATGATGAAGCCCTTTGCACTCATGGTAATTGTAGCTGTAGTTACGACCGCCATTTTAATTCCAACTGTAACTGCAGTGTACAGTGCAGGAGGACGTTTTGTTCCGAACAAGCGTAGAACAATACAGAAATCCAAACCAGATGCCGAGTGTAGGATCAAAATATCGCACAACACATTTGTTAGTGTGCGAGATGCATTCATTTCCTTAGCCTGCTAGAATATAGCAAGAGTCTGCGAGAAGGTAGCAAGAACCTGCGAGAATGTAACAAGAGCCTGAGAGAACGTCGCGGGAGCATGAGACAATATGAAATGTACTCCACTATATGTGAGCTGTCATCCACTATGTAAATACCTATATAAAGAGAAAGGCAGGAGAGAGAAAGAAGAGCATACACATTTTGTAAAAAGGGGAGAGAAACATTTTGTGAAAGAAGGAGACACATTTATGTAAGGAGAGATTTATTTTCTTTATCATCTTCTTCCCCAAAAACTAGATCTGGAGCTCTACCAAATCTCCATTAATGGAGATTCTAAATGTAATACTCATGTAATTCAAACAATCATAGTGAAGAACCATGGATGTAGATCACATTGATCGAACCATGTAAAAAATCCTTGTGTCCATCTTTACAATTTTAGCACTTTTATCTTCATTTTCATATCAAATAAGTTTAGATCTAGAAGTTATTATCATGATATCATAAGAGGTGTTAGTTATGGGATTCCTGCAACTACGCTGAGCTCCGATTACTAGCGTGCATCCATAATCCTCGCAATGTCCCAACTATTACTAGGCTCCTTGATATCACTCACCCAAGAAAAATATCCCATATCTCGTCGAACTCACAGGCCGCGCTTCAGACATGCTTATTGTCCATAACACTCGCAAGTCTGGGCGCCCTGCTATGAACAGAACCCAAGCCGAAAGTAATCAAATTCTGAATGCATTTGAAAATTACGAGGAAAATGCAGCATTTGTAACAGTTCAATCGCTTACCGCCATGTCTCCTTACTCAACAATGCACGAAGATATATGTAATCTTGCCGAAGACAAAAGGGTGTCCATAGTTATTATTCCTTTCCACAAACAACAGACGATTGACGGAAGAATGGAAGAACCAAATCCAGCATTTAGAACAGTAAATCATAATGTAATTTCAAATTCTCGTTGTTCTGTTGGAATTCTTGTAGATCGAGGATTAGGTGCTTCAGCAAGAACTACCAATTCTAATGGTGGTGTAGACACTAAATACCACACACCTATTAAGTATGCGAAGTAATGATTGTCAAGACGGAGCGAAGACTATCGCGTATAGCTTTTTCAGGATGACGTACTAGATGACGTCAGATGAATCACAAGTAAAGTGTGATGATCATGCGAGGTTATAGAATATGTGCGAAAAGAGTCAATGAAAGCGTGCGTTAACAACGCACGCCAGATCCGAAAATAAAGGTTTTATTAGCTGTCATCTACTATGTAAACCCCTATATAAGGGGACCGAGCGACCTTGTAAAGGGAGAGATCTTTTTGAGAGCTTAGACTTGGAATTTAGGAGAAAGAAAGATTGTTTGTTCTCCAAGTTAGAGTTCATCTCAATCCTTGTAGATATATTGAAGATTTTATGAATGAATGTATGAAGTTTAAGATGATCACTTGAATTGTTATTAGATTTCATTAAGGGTGTGGTTGTAGGATTTCCTGCAACTACATTTTGGCGTTAGAAACAGGCTTGGAGTGATAAACCGGTGGTGAAAGTTTAGAAGTTTAAACCTAAAAATTCAGAAGGACAGCCTTAGAAATTTCATCTTCATTGTTCAAATTTTTAATTCTTTACAGAGAAGTTCTTCTGTTAATTGAAACAAGAAAACAAAAATGGTAAGACAAAATTCTGTAGCAGGACAGGCGGTAGAAGTACTTATCAGCAGGAGAATCACTGGAACAAGAAGGAGTGAAATCGCAGAGTCATCCATAATAGGAGAAAGAAACAATCAAGAACAACAAGTCCATCATCAGAATCAACGAGAACCTGTACAAGACAACGTTATCGACTACGATAGAGTGAGTGTTCATACTTGGTAAACAGATTCAACAGAAGATGATGAACAAAGGACTGGAGAGGGAGGACTCATAGAAGGAAATGATGAACATATGACAATCGAAGAACTTCAACAGAGGCTGGTTGCGGAAAGAATGCGAGAGGACGAAGAGCGTGCAAACACTACGGGAAAAATCATCATTTACAACACTGTATTAGGGTTGTAGTACCCCTACTACAACGCTTTTTTGTGTATTGTGTAGGTGGGGTATTGTAGAAAGTCCAAGCTTTTCTACAATACTTGACTAAGTGTTGTAAAGGGTGATGTGATTCATGATTCGACAATATTTTGCCAACGTTGTGATTCTCTTTCAATTTTTTTTAAAAGCCTAACACAACTCTTGCTTGTGTTGTAGGACTATCTTGGACAACAAAGAATGTGTATCGTAGAAATATGTAACACAACGCTTGTATAAGTTGAAGGACTATCTTAGACAACCTAAGATGTGTATTGTAGAAATATGTAACAACTCTTATTACTATTATGAATAAGATTTGCACTACACTTGTTAGAGTTGTAGAACTATGTTGGACAACACCTAGTTATGTCATACATTCTTTCACAACCACTGGTTTGTGTAGTTGAAATATGGAACACAACTCTTATTAGAAGTTGTGTGCATAAACAATTTTGAAAAAAAAATTATAGCTGAAACCGAATTGCCGAAAGTATTTCACATTCATAATTTCATATTAACCTGCCAGTGTAACACATTTTACATTCATTCAAGACCTGCCACTCCAATTGCATTACCTAGGTAACTTCAGATCACCTTGTATGAAAGTGTGTTGCGCAACGAAAGAAAAGAAAATGATAGATTCTTTGAACATGACTAAAAATATCATATATCTATCATACAATTAGACAAGCACTATCATACAAGCACACTCCTCCCAGAATCCTCAAGCTTTGCCACATCTGACTTGCCAATCTTATTAGAAGGCTTGACATCCAATCAATTCGAGCAATCGATATTGCACGATAAAAAAGAAAAACACAGAGACAATGAGCATAGCCCACAAAATCCAAACTTACTGAGGAGGAACTAATTTTGAGCCAATAGTATAAACATACCTGAAGCATGTAAGATTTACAGGTGCAATTGGGTCCAGCTTTTGGCAGTCCAATGTAAAATACTCCTGGGGTTGTCTGCAAAAATGTAGCTTTAACATTCCCAAACCAAGGTATCTATATCATAGTGTAAAAAATCTGAAATTTCCAAAAGAAAGACAAAAACCTTACCTCCCTGACACTCTTGCAACATCCATTTGAACCACCAAATATCTTCCATCAGAGATTAAATAATCCATTGCCTGTCATCCACAATTCATAATTTCTCCCCACCAGCATCAACTGAACAGTTACTGCTCACAAGCGTCCTCCTTCCTTATCAGGACCCATCACAGGACAAACCTCTTCTTCCTTCTTCACACTCGTCGGCACGAGTTGAACACGGAATATTTGCATGCCTAGGAAGTAATTAATATCAACAACAGGATAATGATCACCAATTCCTGAATCCCTCTAGGAGTGTAAGTATACCTAAATGTAATCAATTTGTAATAGCACGTATTTGTATTAACTGGGGATACATGAGATCCTGCGCGCAGTTCAATTATAACCAAAGAGATCACTTAATACTACTAAGTCTAATGAATTCACAAGAATCAAGTAAACTGCTGAAATTTAGACAAAAATCAATGAAATGAGAAATAAGACTTACTGATGAGAGTCATTATGACAATCAGATAACTTATCATTATGAGAGGAGAAGCCAGCTTTAACGAAATTGGAGGATGAATCGAAATCACATATAATTCAAGTTGTCTCTATTGATGCAGAGGTGTGTTCTCCATAGAACATGTTACTCGTGAGATGAGTTTGTTGCGCTTCTGAGACCTCCTCAACACTCTTAATAGTTGGACTGAAGTTGTACAGAAGATTCAACTTAATTTTCTTAGCAAAACTTTGGGTAACCGATTGCTAGGGTCCCAATAAACTATGAAAGTTGGTATATGGTTGTAATCATGGTGAAACTGGATTGGAACACCAAATAACCCTGCAACAACAACAGCCTCTCAGTACAGGAGTATTTTACATTGGTGACCATATACCTCAGATGTAAACAATGGTGAATTGTAACCACAGGTATCTATATCATTGTGATGATGCATCATGAGATTGAATTTGCCCATTTCACCAATAAACCTACGGTGGGCTCTTATAAATTTTCCAAATTTCAATTCATCGTTCCAAAAATGGTTTACGCACACAGATAAATACAATTGACTTCAATGGAAGTCGAACAAGAATGTCTAATAGGATATCCCATGGTAAGTTCACCATTCAATAACCCCCCTGCATAAAAATTGAAGAAAAAATTGAAGAAAAAAAAAATCAACAATCAGAATTAGATTTTACAAAAATTGCAAACAACCCATGATTATTAAAGTTCTGATTCACCAATTTCAACAAGAATAAAATCGAAAAAAGAAAAAGGATTGAGTTTTACTTTGTGATTACTGTTACACTGTACTGTTTTCACCGACACAAAAATCAAAACACCTGAAAATACAGCGAGAGACATAGATAGAGAGAAATAGTACCCGGAAGAATGATGGTATTGAATCTGTTTCACAAAGAAAACCCTAGTTCTCGATTCATAACAGGACTCAATCTTCTTCTTCATAATTAGCAGAAACGCCAATTCCTTCTTATATTATACATCCTCACGATTTAATTTTCCTCAAGACATACCTCAATTTCACCTCTCGATTTTCAACTGAAGAAGAGCAGAGAAGAAGAATGAAAAAGAAGAAAGAAGAAGAGAGAATAAAAAGAAGAGAAAATGAGTTTCAAAGAAGCCATTGCAATTTGAAAGAACCGATCTACAACTTCCGTAAGTTTTCTTACATAAGAGAGTGACCGAGAAATAAATTCTGTGGTGAGTTAGGGTTTTCTTTTGCAAGGGAGGCGGAAGATAAGGTTAGAGACGAAGATAAAAGAGGAAAATGAAGAAATTGGGAGAAATTTTCTTTTGATCTTCGATTTACCTATCTTTGAACGGTCCAGATTTAATTAAAGATGGTCATACGGATTAAGGATACCTTTGGACGGTAGAGATTTGATTTAAGACTATCATACGGATCAAGGAAAGTGTGTTTTCTTTGTTCTTTCTCTATGTGCTTCCAGGTTAAATTTCGACTAGTCACATAGGTCATGAAGTAATTTCGACTAGTCATACAGGTCATGAAGTAGCTTCAGTTCACACTGCAAGACTCGGGTTAGCAGGATACACCATTCAAATCGATAAATATGAAGCTTTTTGTGTTTTCTTTTTGTTTTCGTTGTGCTTTCTCTTTGTGTTTTTGTGCTTTCTCTTTTTGCTTCTGGTTTGAATTTCAACTAGTAACATAGGTCATGAAGTAATTTCGACTAGTTATATAGTTCATGAAGTAGCTTCAGTTCACACTTCTAACCTAGCATGATACATTATCGAAATCGATAAATATGAAGCTCGGTGTCGATTCGAACTTCAAATTCGGTATAACGACAAACAAACTATGAATCATGAAGCTTCAAGGGGGTTCTGAATTCAGAATTGGCATGATACATCATCGAAATCGATAAATATGAAGCTCAGAGTCGATTCGAACTTCAAATATGGTATAAAGACATAAAAACTATGAACCAAGAAGCTTTGGGAGGGTTCTGACTTCAAACGTAGCATGATATATCATTGAAATCGATAAATATGAAGCTCATAGTCGATTGGAACTTCAAATATGGTATAAAGGCATAGAAACTATGAACCAAGAAGCTCTGGGAGGGTTCTGACTTCAAACTTAGCATGATACATCATCGAAATTGATGAATATGAAGCTTAGTGTCGATTCGAACTTCAAATGTGGTATAACAACATACAAACTATGAACCGAGAAGCTCGAAGAGGGTTCTGACTTCAAACTTAGCATGATACATCATCAAAATCGATAAGTATGAAGCTCAATGTCGATTCGAACTTCAAACTTGGTATAATATCATACAATCTATGAACCAAGAAGCTCTGAGAGGGTTATAACTTCAGACTTAGCATGACACATCATCGAAATTGACTACTCTAAGTCAGAAACTTGGTAAGAACGACGAATCCATCAATTTACATGTAAGATTCCTTCAAAATATTCTACGAAACCTTAAACAAACCTTATTTCTGCATATTGTATGCAAATCAGGCTCAGAGATCGAAACCTGGCCGCGAGTTGACTACCATAAGTCAGAAACTTGGTAAAAACGAATAAACCATCCATTTACAGGTAAGATTCCTTCGAAATATTCTACGAAACCTTAAAAAAACCATATTCCTGCATATTGTATGCATACCAGGCTCCGAGATCGAAACCTGGGCGCGAGTTGACTACTCTAAGTCAAAAACTTGGTAAAAAAGACGAATCCATCCATTTACAGGTAAGATTCCTTCGAGATATTCTACGAAACCATAAAAAAGCCTTATTTCTGCATATTGTATGCGTACCAGGATCCGAGATCGAAACATGGCCACGAGTTGACTACTCTAAGTCAAAAACATGGTAAGAATGACGAATCCATCCATTTACAGGTAAGATTCCTTCGAGATATTCTACGAAACCTTAAACAAACCCTATTTATGCATATATGTATGCATACCAGGCTCCAAGATCGAAACCTGACCGTGAGTTGACTACTCTAAGTCAGAAAATTGGTAAGAACGACGAATTCATCCATTTACAGGTAAGATTCCTTCGAGATATTATACGAAACCTTAAAAAAACCCTATTTCTGCATATTGTATGCGTACCAGGATCCGAGATCGAAACCTGGCCGCGAGTTGACTACTCTAAGTCAGAAACTTGGTAAAAAAGACGAATCCATCCATTTACAGGTAAGATTCCTTCGGTATATTCTACGAAATATTAACCAAACCTTATTTTTGCATATTCTATGCATACCATGCTCCGAGATCGAAACATGGCCATGAGTTGACTACTCTAAGTCAGAAAAATGGTAAGAACGACGAATCTATCCATTTACAGGTAAGATTCCTACGGAATAGTCTACGAAACCTCAAACAAACCTATTTTTGCATATTATATGCATACCAGGCTCAGAGATCAAAATCTGGCCGCGAGTTGACTACTCTAAGTCAGAAACTTGGTAAAAAAGACGAATCCATCCATTTACAGGTAAGATTCCTTCGGTATATTCTACGAAACATTAAACAAACCTTATTTTTGCATATTTTATACATACCATGCTCCGAGATCGAAACATGGCCATGAGTTGACTACTCTAAGTCAGAAACATGGTAAGAACGACGAATCTATCCATTTACAGGTAAGATTCCTACGGAATAGTCTACGAAACCTCAAACAAACCTATTTTTGCATATTGTATGCATACCAGGGTCAGAGATCAAAACCTGGCCGCGAGTTGACTACTATAAGTCAGAAACTTGGTAAGAACGACGAATTCATCCATTTACAGGTAAGATTCCTTTGAGATATTCTACGAAACCTTAAATAAAACTTATTTCTGCATATTGTATGCGTACTAGGATCCGAGATCGAAACCTGGCCGCGAGTTGACTACTCTAAGTCAGAAACTTGGTAAGAACGACAAATTCATCCATTTACAGGTAAGATTCCTTCGAGATATTCTACGAAACCTTAAGAAATCCCTATTTCTCGCATATTGTATGCGTACCAGGATCCGAGATCGAAACCTGGCCATGAGTTGACTACTTTAAGTCAAAAACTTGGTAAGAATGACGAATATATATGTGCATATATATGTGCATACAGGCTCCGATATCGAAACTTGGCCGCGAGTTGACTACTCTAAGTCAGAAACTTGGTAAAAACGAAGAAACCATCCATGTACAGGTAATATTCCTTCGAAATATTCTTCGAAACCTTAAACAAACCATATTGTATGCGTACAAGGATCCGAGATCGAAACCTGGACGCGAGTTGACTACTCTAAGTCAGAAACTTGGTAAGAATGACGAATCCATCCATTTACAGGTAAGATTCCTTCGAGATAGTCTACGAAACCTTAGTTATGCATATATATTTGCATACAGGCTTCGATATCGAAACCTGGCCGCGAGTTGACCGCTCTAAGTCAGAAATTTGGTAAGAACGATGAATCCATCCATTTACAGGTAAGATTCCTCCGAAATATTCTACTAAACCTTAAACAAACCCTATTTCGCATATATTGTACGCATACCAGGCTTCGAGATCGAATCCTGGCCGTGAGTGGAGTAGTCTAATTTAGAAACTTGGTAAGAACGACGAATCCATTCATTTACATGTAATATTCCTTCAAAATATTCTACGAAACCTTAAACAGACCCTATTTCTGCATTTCATATGCAAACCAGGCTCCGAGATCGAAACATGGCCATGAGTGGACTAATCTAAGTCATAAACATGGTAAGAACGACGAATCCATCCATTTACAGGTAAGATTCCTCCGGAATATTCTACGAAACCTCAAACAAACCCTATTTCTACATATGGTACGCATACCAGGCTCCGAGAACGAAACACCGGCCGTGAGTGGACTACTATAAGTCGAAACTTGTTAAGAACGACGAATCTATCCATTTACAGGTAAGATTCCTCCAAAATATTCTATTAAACCTGAAACAAACCCTATTTCTGCATATTGTTTGCATACCAGGATCCGAGATCGAAACCTTGCCGCGAGTGGTCTAGTTTAAGTCAGAAACTTGGTAAGAACGATGAATGCATCCATTTACAGGTAAGATTCCTTCTTCCTTAGGAATATTCTACGAAACCTTAAACAAACCCTATTTCTGCATATCGTACGCATACCAGGCTCTGAGATCGAAACCTGGCCGTGAGTGGACTAGTCTAAGTTAGTATAGTGTATTGTTTTTACGATATTGAATTTTTACTGTCATTGTCACTCTTGTTGTATTTCCTTTACTAACACTAGTATTTTTCTTGTAAAATAGACAGTTAACAGCTCCATTTGGGTTCTACGGTGTTTTAGAAGAAATTCTATTGTTGGACTACAATCATATGTTTTAAATTCTAATATTCAAATGTGATTGGGCTCACACCAGTTTTGGTGTGAAGGTAGAAGATGGCTTTACATTAGTCAATTTAAAACATCATAAGAACCAATCTTCATAACGATCATTCATTTTAGCAAAACAAGCGCGACAAGTTTTCTATTCTCGAGAGTCAAATACATCTAAGCGGTATGTGATGCATTACGAGAGAAGCTTCACGCTGTTTACGGCTCGATCACTTGAGCATTACTTTTTGAGCATTATATTTTGTTTTACAACACTTATGAAGGGTTGTCATAAAGTTAGTGTATAGTTAGTGTATTAAAGAACCACACGCTGACTTGAACATGTGATCGTGTAGGATGTCTAGTGGTGTAGACTTCCACGCTTGAGGCTCAAGATCGAATCCCCCAACCTCATTTTTTCCAACATTATATATTTTTACTTCAACAACACTTATAAGTGTTGCTGTAGCTTTCTATTTGAAAAAAGAAAAAAAATCAAAACTTGTGAACTGAAAGGGTGGTTGATGAGTTAGACTTCCATGCGGTAGTTTCATGTTCGAATCTCCCCTCTAACATATTTTTTCATTGTCATATTTTTGTGTTCTTCAACAACACTTGTGAGAATTGTGATAGGCTAAGTCACTACATATATGGAACATTATATATTTTTACTTCAATCATATTTTGGTGTTCTTCAACAACACTTGTTAGATGTGATAGGCTAAGTCACTACATAAATGGAACATTATATATTTTTACTTCAACAACACTTATAAGTGTTGTTGTAGCTTTCTATTTAAAAAAAATAAAAAAAATCAAAACTTGTGAACTGAAAGGGTGGTTGATGAGCTTGACTTTCATGCAGTAGGTTCATGTTCGAATCTCCCCTCTAACATATTTTTCATTATCATATTTTTGTTTTCTTCAACAACACTTGTGAGAATTGTGATAGGCTAAGTCACTACATATATGGAACATTATATATTTTTACTTCAACAACACTTATAAGTGTTGTTGTAGGTTTCTATTTAAAAAAAAGAAAAAAAATCAAAACTTGTGAACTGAAAGGGTGGTTGATGAGCTAGACTTCCATGTAGTAGGTTCATGTTCGAATCTCCCCTCTAACATATTTTTCATTATCATATTTTTGTGTTCTTCAACAACACTTGTGAGTGTTGTGATAGGCTAAGTCACTACATATATGGAACAACGTTGTTATAGCTAAATGTCGTCACAAATGGCTTGTTTTGCTTAAGGAGTTGTCGTTTGTTTTCTTAGCGCAACCCCTTGTTTCCTAAGGGTTGGCAGTGATGATATACGACAACTCTTCCTTTGAAACTAGTTGTAAAACATAGGACTTTCTACAATACTTAGCGAAGCGTTGTAAATCTCCAGTTGTAGATGTATATTTTTCCTGTAGTGAAATTTGATGCGTCAAAATAATGAGTTAAGAGAAGAGAATATAATATTACAGGAGCAGAGATCGAGAAGTACGACTCGTTCAAGGTCAATATGAAGCAGAAGTACATCAAGACGTAGTCAATCTAGTGGAAGAGAGGTCAGACAAGGAAAACATTTGGACAATATAGCAGAAAATAGTCAAGAAAATGATGATCCGCAAGATCGACACGATGAATATCGCATAGAGCAACCGCCAATAGACAATCGGTACGTACTACATGGTGAAGGTCAATGCATGCAGGAAGGTAATAGAGATAACAGACATGAACGACAAGGCGAGCGATATCAAGGTGAACAGAATGATCCAGAACAAGGAAGAATGATATTAAAGGGAAGACAAATATTAAGAGACCAATGTGAACGCGAAGCTGGGGTAGAAAGGTATGTGTCTGTACAGAATCACGCAGAGGATGACCAAGAAAGGCGCATGAGAAGAAGACAAGAAAATAAAGAACGAGAATTGCAAGACGCTGTGCGTGAAAAAAATCATGACAATAGAGTAAGAAGACGCGATTTTAATCGCACACTTCCAAACCAGACTATGGAGGATGACGAACAACAGATAAGAGATATATTGCAAGAAAGAGAGATGTTTAGGGATCGGCACGATCAAGTAGAAGAGGAGGAAAGAGAAAGACGGAGACGTCGGAGAGATGATAAAGAAGAACGAGAGATGCAGGAGGCTATACGTCAAAATAGACATGACAATAGAATAATGCAAGCAAGACTAAAAAGGCCAGTGCTACAAGATCAGGTGGTGAATGAACAAATCTTAAGAGAGTTAGCACAAATGAGAGAAATGATGACAACAAGAAAAGAAGGCCGTAGGCGACAGCTGGACGAGGCAATTGAAGAAGCAGGGAAAACACCATTTGCAAGGCAAATACAAATGATGGGAATGCCGCCTAAATGCAATTTACCATCATTTACCAACATCTTTGATGGAACAACCTGTGCGATACAACACATAAAAGCTTATGTGCGATCTTTATTACAATGGGAAGATCATGATACAGTTCTTTGCAAGTACTTTCCAGCAAGCTTGTCGAGAGAAGATTTGAAACGGTTTGAAGGTCTACCTATTGGAACAATAAGATTATTTAATCATTTACTGTCAATATTCCTATGAGCATATACATCAGTAATAATGTATTAAGGCTAGGTATAAAGCAAGTATTTGGTTTGCGAAGAAGAACAAATGAAGACCTGTGAAGTTTAACAACAAGATGGAGAACTATGTGCAGCGAAATGGCTGGACGAGTAGATGAATGAAATCTCATATTAGCGTTCATAAATGCACTCTTCGCAACATATCTTCTATACACGCAAATTTTTAAAGTTAAAGACACCATATCAATGACACAGTTACGCGAGTATCAGGAAGAATACATCGCACTTGAACAAAAGCAGAGATAAATGAAGTCTTATATTGTGGCAAATACAAGCACAAAAGCTGGGAATGCGAATTTACTTCCTAGGATAACAAACAAGATCGCAAGTACATCTCAAGGAAGACAAGAAAAGGCCATAAATGAAGATGAACAAAAACTAGTAGCAATGGGTAGTCGAGATCAAGAAGAATGGGAAAGAGAAAAACAATTCAATAATCGGGGAGGAAATAATAAAATCCAAAGATTTGATAACCATCCAGAAGGATATGGAGGCTAGAAGCAATATTTTAATCAAGGTCAAAGAGGTAATAAAGTAGTTTGGGAGCCAATAAAGATGCCGTATCTAAATGCTACAGTAGAAAAAATCTGGGAAGCTATAATTTTGATGGAAGAAATATCGGAACCACCAAATGCGGGAAATGAGCCACCACCAAGGAGGAGAAGTAGATAATTTTGTGCTTACCATCGCTTCCATGGACATACAACAAACAATTGCGGGGGCATAAAGAAAATTATATTGAGAATGATAGACCAAGGGAAGTTAGATCACTTTTTGGTACATCAACAGCATAAATAACCACCACCACCAACTCCAGAAGGTCGTACACAAGGTACGGAGACAGGAAGAAATATATTGTAATTCGATAATACATTCGTTTAAGAGCATATAAGACTTTCATGATAATATCTTGAGCAGAGTTTACGTGAGGGATAGTGATGGAAGAGAGATATTGAATCTTGCGAAGATATCGCCCTTAAAAGATTGGCAGAAGCAACCTATTTCCTTCAACGCAGAAGTAGTACCTGGAGGTGGAGAACCAAATGAAATTCCTTTAGTGGTAAAGTTGGAAATCAATCCAAAAGCAACAACTGATGAAGATGAAGAGGAAGAGGAAGACGCAGATACATGGGCTATTAACAGAATACTAATAGATCCTGGTAGTTCGGTGGATATCTTATTCTACCATACATACAAAACTGTGGGTGGCAGAGGTGAAGAACTTATTCCCTCTACTTATAAGATATATGGTTTTAATGGCACAGCAAATAAACCAAAGGGGGAGATAACTATGCGAATTCCATTGAAAAATGTATCTTCTGAAATAGTATTCTGTGTTGTTGATGTAGAATCCCCTTAAAATGCTCTAATTGGAAGACCGTGGTTACATGGTATTCTAGGGGTGGATTCAACTTTACACCAATGCATCAAGTTCCCCCTTCCTCAAAGTGTAGGAGTAATAAAAGGAGATCCAAATGAAGGAAAAAAATGCCATGAGATTGACATTGACAAATGTGAAGAGCGCTCAAGCAAGCAAAGAAATTGGAAGAAACGGAAATATAGGTGCACAAAATAAACTCACCACGTGGCCGCACCAGAAGACAATGAATAGGACTGATGAATCTCAGTTAGAGATCCCAGTCAGTGACTTGTCAAATCGAATGTCAGAGTTATTTCGCAGCATCACGAAGCATGAAGAAGAAGAATCGTATAACGAAGTGACTTACAAGAAGAATATAAGCTACGAATGATCAATGGAGTACCCTTCAAGATACTAATTGAAATAAGGATAGGCGAAATAAGTTAACTTGGCCGAAAAGATAACTTGCGAGGTAAGTTAATTATCGAGTAAGAAAAGAGACAGCTGTCCCGACAACACCCAGAGTTGTCAGCGAAAGAAGGGGAAAAACTTTATGGAAAATGGTCTGGGCGAAGTATAAAGCACCTCCACGATAACGTAGCGAAGTAAAATGAGCTGTACACCATTAGGGTTGACTAGCCTATAAATAGAGGTCCTTGGGCTAGGCATGAGGGATCGGATTTTGGAGAGGGGAGAGCTTAGCTTAGAGAGTGAGATTAGGGTTTCCTTGTATTAAAGAACTTGTATTTTCACTCCTTGGTGATAAATAAATAAATATTTTCTAATTTCAAAACACTTATCATGTCTTAGATCGGTCTTCTTATTTACTTGGGTGTACTACTGGATTTCCAGTAGTTACAAGCATTTTACGCATTCTACTCAATGAAAGTTATCCCCCTAAAACTTAAAACTACATATTCTTGTTAACTCGGATTCGGACATAAAATGAAGGAAGATCTCTGAACAATGAAAGACACTTCGGGAACAAGTTCACATTACAAGCTCCAATTAACATTAGACAACCTCATCAAAGAAGCTACATAATTTACACTTCCTCGTTTCTCCTTCCAAGAAGCTACCGGGTCTTCAAATAATACTTAAACAACAAATCAACTTTGAAGAAATCAAATTAACATTAACATTAGATTTTAAATTTCTTAATTCTAAATGTTTATTTGGAAATTTTCTTTTAGTTCTAATATAATTGAGGTTGGAGCAAGAAAATGTACCTGTATTTACTCCAAGTTTAGATAATGGGTGCCTCAATCATCATATTTCCTCTCTTCTTGTTCTCCTTCCTTTATTTTCCAAATTTTATTGCAAGTGCCAAAAATTGTCGGAATAATCAGTGTAGCATGTATCAGCCTGTTATCTCATATCCTTTCAGAATAAAAGATCTTCAAGACAAACGATGTGGTTTTCCAGGTTTTGATCTTACCTGTGATAATATGAGCAGAACAGTTTTAGAGTTTCCATTTTCTGGACGATTCTTCGTCAACAAGATCAACTATGACAGTACTTATAACGAGATACAACTTCAGGATCCAGATAATTGTCTTGCTAGGCGTTTTCTAAACCAGTTCAATCCATCTGGTAGCCCTTTCATTGTTATCAGGTTTAAGAGTTATTCATTCTTTAATTGCTCGTCAAATGTTTCCGAACCGATATTGTCCTATTCCACGGGCATTAGCTGCCTTAGTAGCTCCACACACAAAGTATTTGCCACACCTCAAGCAAGTAGAGATAGTTCATGGCTTTCATTAAAGTGCTCCCTAATTGATACCATAAAAGTTCCAGTAAACCGCGCTTATCCAGTCTATCCAGATATTTACACTGATCGGTTTCCATATGGAATTGTTCTTCATCTTACATGGGAATGGAATGAGAACCCTAGCGTTTCCAATAGTGCTGATCAATTTGGTTAGCTTCCTCTCCTCACTTTTTTTTTCTTATTAAGCTTTGCATGAAATACCTTTCTTCCCGAGCCCCTGATCTTAATCAGCCTATGTTTGTTCTTATTTTTATTCAGCCTATGTTTTTTCTTATTTTTATTTATTGCAGATACTAGAAAATTTCTTATCAGCATAGGCATCGCATTTACAATTCTATTTGGCTCTGTTATGTACTGTATCTCCCGTGCAAACAGCCCCACACAAGATGTATCATCAAGAGTTGTACAAACTACACCACTATCAGTTATCAACACCGCCGGTCTCAGTGGCTCTGCAATACTATCCGTTCCCATGGTACTTCTTGGAGAGAGCGGACGACTACCCAATCCAGAAATTAATACTTGTGCAATATGTCTAACAGAATATGAACCTAAAGAAACACTGAAGATTTTCCCTTCGTGTAATCATTGTTTTCACGCTGATTGCATTGATGTCTGGCTACATTTGAAGTCATCATGTCCTGTCTGTAGGAAATTTCTCGTCGCTTAAAACGAATAACTATACTCCATTGACTTTACTCAAGCAGGAAAAAAAAAGAAAAGTTCCATTTTGAAGACATCAAATATGTACTCCTCCGTCTCTAAAAGATAAGCAAGTTTCCTTATTTGGGTATGTCAAAAAAATAGGCTTGTTTCCATATGTGGAAAGTCAAATGTTATGATTTTACTAGTATACCCATAGAGGGACCACTTCTCTCTCTCCCTTTTCTCTCTTAATATTAAAGGGGGTCCACTTCTCTCTCCCATCTCTTTTATAACAAATGAGTGGGGACCAAGGATAGATTAGGAAAAAACATGAAAAAGTAGCTATAATGATTAGTTTTCTAAATTTTTGTGAAATCCAAACTTGCCTATCTTTTAGAGACGGAGGGAGTATAAATTAAATTAAAAACTTCTGTGAACGAGAGATACCTCCTTTCTACCCATGAAGTTCACAATGTAATTAGCATCAGTGTTTTATTGTTGAACTAGTTTTTTAATCGGGCATTTTGATTTTGAGATTTTGAGAGAAATGTTATGGGTAGAAGATGTTGGATATTTTCAACAAACCCTTGGTCTCAGTTGTATGAACTGAAACAGCTCCACCATTGAGGATTTGGGTTACTTGGAAACTTATGGAAGAATTAGTTGCCACAGATGAGGCGACGCAATGCATAGTTACAATCTCCAACTGCTACCTGTGCAGCTGGGCACTATAACAATCAGACCGGAGAACACCTTTTCTTCTTCACATGTACATTTTCGCCCATTATTTGGGTATTTTCAAAAAACCCTTGAATTGAAGGCATTTAGGCAGCTTCCGGGGTTCGACCTGCAGAGTGCGAGACAACATCTCGTTGGAAATTTTCTGTTCTAACGTTTCTATTGTCAGTTAGAAAACCTGAACAGAAAACTCTGAAAAGATGTCTGTAGAGATGAAGAGTCATCTCCAAAGGGTGTGATTTCCTCTTTAAATAGGATACTTGCTTTCATTCAAAACACATCTCTCAACTCTCTCTGTTTTCTTTTTTACAAACATCATCAGAAACAAAACTAGTGCGTTCTTGGTTGGATCAAGGTCTTACAAGCTTTGAATCCAACAACTGTTGTGGGGCTTCAAGTATCCTGACGGCAATATTCAATTGACCTGTTTGTACTCGCCAATTCAATTGGGAAAGGGTCGAATAATTGTCGAAAAGAATCTTTCATAAGAGTCTTGAACCCTAATACAACATTCTTTTCTTCACCCTGTTTTACTGCCAATTTTTCAAAACAGAAGAATTATGCTGACTTGGTAGAACACAAGAATTTTACGGATGGTTTTCCGGATCGGCCGACTCGTAATTCGACTAAATCAGACCCAGACCGATGCAAAATTCGTGTCTCAAGGTGGGCCAATTAGGAATCGCTCGATCGGACCAATTCAAATTACTAAAATTTTGAACCATTTTTGGGGACTACTCAAAAATGGAGGGGACTACTCTTCAATTTTTTGGGTGGATATTAGAAGTAATAATGAGTCACCTCTTATCTAATTTTTTGTTTAATACCAAACTTGTCCTTGGTAATTAAATTAGTTAGTGTAATGATTAATTAGTGTTAGTGTAATGATTAATTAGTGAGGTTAGATTAATTAGTTGGGTGTTTTTAAAAGAATAATATTTGAGAAGGGATTTTTTTTTTTTTTTCTAACATGGTTGATTTCGAAATGAGGTTTCGGGTACTTAAGTATACTTCAAATTTAGTTAATGTTGCTTGAATTGGCAAAAAATTTTGAAAAAATGAAAAATTTATAAACTGATTTCAACCATGGAAATAAAGTTCGGCTACGACATCTGAAGAACAGGTAGCCGAACTCATCTGCAAGTGTAGTTCGGCTAATGGTTCTGAAGACACAGGTAGCCGAACTCAGCTTAAATGGAGTTTTTGCTTTCAGAGAAAAGTTCGGCTAGGAAAAAAAAGTTGCGACGTAACCGAACTAAAAGTTCGGCTGGGATAAAAAATATTCGACGTAATCGAACTCAATATATAGGTTTTCAGAGAAAAGTTCGGTTAGGAGAAAAAAAATGCGAAGCAACCGAACTAAGAGTTCGGCTAGGAAAAAAAGGAAAAAAAGTTGCGACGTAACCGAACTAAAAGTTCGGCTGGGAAAAAATTTTTGCGAGGTAACCGAACTTTTCTCTGAAAGAAAAAATAGCATTAAAGCTGAGTTCTGCTAGTTCGACAAACTTCTTCACATAATTCCTAGCCGAACTTCTCTCTGCAACTTCCATTTTCAACTCATTTTGATGATTACTACTCATTTTTTCAACCAAGTAATGGGTTTGTGGATTTTTTTTTGAATCGAGACGATGAAACGGTAAGAGGAGAAGAAAATGAAGAAGGATTAATTGGGGGATATAAAAAGTAATGGGGGGATATTTTACTGTTCATGCCGGCATGGAAAAACCATGCCGGTTTTGATTTCCGGTATTGAAAACCCATGACGGCATGAACAGTAAAATATCCCCCAAATACTTTTTATATCCCCCAATTAATTGTTCAAAATGAACCCTCTAATAGTAACGGATTTGTGAAAAATTAAAAGTAATGGATTTGTTATAATTTTGATTTTGATTTGTTAATGATTTAGATTAGGTTATATATATATATATATATACATGTGTATATTTATTAGATTAGTTTTAAATTTAATTAGGTTAAGGGTAGGTTAGTCATTTCCACACTTTAGGACACCCCTTATAAGTATAGGGTAGACATTCCTATCACAAAGTAGTCCCCAAAAAAATGGTTCAAAATTTTAAAATTTAAACAAATTTTTGTTATTCCATTCAGCCCATCATCATACATTAAATATACATGAATATGATCTCAGTAGTATGAACTGAAACAGCTCCACCATTGAGGATTTGGGTTACATGGAAACTTATGGGAAGAATTAGTTGCCACAGATGAGGCGACGCAATGCATAGTTACAATATGCAACTGCTACCTGTGCAGCTGGGCACTATAACAATCAGACCGAAGAACACCTTTTCTTCTTCACATGTACATTTTCGCCCATTATTTGGAAATGGATGAGCGGTAATTAGGAAAAAACGAAAGACACTTCCGGAACAAGTTCACATTAAACAAGTTCCCCGTCTAATTACATTTAAAAGTTTCATATACCCCTTCTCCTTCCAAGAAGCTACCAGGTCTTCAAAGATAACCCTTTGAAAATGTATTTAAACAACAATTCAACTTTGAAGAAATCAAATGAACAATAACTTTAGATTTTAAATTTCTTAGTTCTAGATGTTTATCTGGAAGTGTTTTTAATTTAGTTCTAATATAATTGAGGATGGAGCAAGAAAATGTATCGATATTTCCTTTCTTCTTATTCTGTTTCCATTACTCACTAAATTTCACTGTGTACCAAAAATTATCAGAATAATCTCCACGTCCTCCTCACATTTACGGGTTAAGCAGAATTATGGCTGGGATATAAATAACCTCATCCTCACAATATTAATGGGTTGGGGAGATTCTATTATTATTATCTTTTTGTAGGGGCGAAATATCGCACAAGGTAAATAATGTGAAAAGCAGTCACACGAATTAAGAAACGACGCGAACTTCAGCTATGCAATAAGACAAACAGAGCCAGAAGATAGTAGTACAATATGTGAGTCTTGGTTGTCTTTTACTAGGATGTTGAAGAATAAACCAAGATACTATGAAGACAACAGAAGGGATCAACATTGGTTGTTGATCCAGTATGAAGAAACCAGTGTGGATCAACTATGAGAGTTGATCCAATATGGTTGGGTCAACTGGTATAGTTGACATGAAGTGAATGGATCAACAAGTGTTGTTGACGCGTGGTATGGTATTTAGAAGTTTACTTGGGTTGCAAGTATTACTGGTTTTAAGAGTTTGTTTACGTGAGAATTGTCTAGAAGTTTCTTTGTTAGAGTTTGATTATGTTAGGAAAGTCTTTTTACTTGAGAGTCAAGTTTGTTAATCATATAAATAGGCTGTTGAGCCATGAGTCGAATATAATAATTAAGAGAAGCTTGTTTGAGTTTAGTTTCTGTGTGTTTCATTAAGTCTTTGATATCAGATTTTCTACATCTGGTATCAGAGCACTGGTATCAGGTTCTAGGGCTGTGGGTATGAGTTGTTGATTTGAAGAAGATGACAAGTTTAAGTTCAATTAAGGTTCCGGTGTTTGAAGGTAAAAACTTTGAACACTGGAGGTTGCAGATGGAGAATATTTTCATATTCAAAGAGGTATGGGATATTGTGAAAGATGGTTATGTAGAACCAGCAGAAGGAGTTGTACTTGAAGGAGCTGCGCAAACTCTATTAACTGAAAACATAAAGAAGAATTCCAGAGCTACATATATTCTTCATCAAGGTATTCATGAATCTCTCATGGATAGAGTTATCTACATTAAAGATGTGAAAAGAGCATGGGATGGTTTAATAAGATACTACACAGGTTCTGAAAAGGTTAAGAAGGTTAGATTACAAACCTTGAAAAGAAAATATGAACTACTACAGATGGAGACAACTGAAACAATTTCGAGTTTTCTCAAAAAACTTGAATATTGTTAATGAGATGAAGGCCAATGGCGATCAAAGAGAAGATTCATTTGTTGTAGAGAAGATTTTAAGAAGCTTGCACGAGAAGTTTGAATCAAAGGTTATCTTGCTATAGAAGAATGCAACACGATTTGCAAACCACGACTCTTAATGAGTTATTGGGTTCATTACAAGCTTATGAACAAAGATTGTTGGAGAAAGTAGCAGCTGCAAAACAAGTTCAAGCAGCACTTCAAAGTCAAGTTAGTTGGAGAAGTAATCAAGGAAAATCTAATGCTGGAGGTTCTCAAGGAGGATACAATAATGGAGGAAGATAAAATAATGGAAATTACAGGAAGCCATATGATAAATCAAAAATACAATGTTATAACTGTGGAGACTTTGGACATATTGCTACTGAGTGTTCAAAACCAAGAAAGACAGTTGCTAATAACTACAAAGCAAATTTCAAAGCAAATATAGCAGAAAGTCAAGAAGAGAGATGAAGAAGAAAAGAAAGTTGAAAATATGTTGTTGGCTTGTCATACACTGAAGAACAGACCTCAACATAAGTGGTATCTAGATACAAAGTTGCGGTAATCATATGTGTGGAAGAAAATATTTGTTTGATAACTGGATGAATCGGTCGTTCAAGCTGTGAAGTTTGGAAACAATTCTACAATTCCAGTTATGGGAAAAGGAAGAATTGGAATAGTTCTGAAGAATGGTGCAAAAACATATATTATGGATGTCTTTTATGTACCAGGTTTGCATCAAAATCTCTTGAGTATGGGTCAATTATCTGAAAGAGGTTATTCTATGAACATCTTCAATGGTGTTTGTACAATTCGAGATCGTTTTAGAAGACTTATTACAAGAGTGCAGATGACTAAGAATAGATTGTTTCCTTTGAATATTCAGTACCAAAAGGAAAGATGTTATAGTAGTCATGTTCATGATGATGCTTGGTTGTGGCACAAGAGAATGGGGCATGTGAACTTCAACAGTTTACTAACCTTAGCAAAGAAAGAGATGGTATCTGGATTACCTTTTATTGAACTTCCAGAAGCAAGATGTGAAAATTGCATCTTTGGTAAGCAGCACAGAGATCCATTCCCAGTCAACAAAGCCAGAAGAGCTGATCAACAATTGGAGATTGTCCATAGTGATCTGTGTGGTCCTATTGAAGTAACTTCACATGGAGGTAATAACTATTTCATAACTTTCATTGATGATTTTAGTAGAAAAGCATGGGTATATTTGCTTAAACAAAAGAGTGATGCTTTTCATGTTTTTAGAAGTTTCAAAGCTTATGCTGAGAAACAAATTGGTAAGAGTATCAAAATTTTGAGAACTGATAGAGGAACTGAGTACACTGTTGTTGAAAAGTTTATGGAAGAACATGGCATTCAACATCAGCTAACAGCAAGATATACACCACAACAAAATGGAGTTGCAGAGAGGAAGAATAGAACCATCATGGAGATGGCAAGAACAATAAGAAGAACAAAAGATTTACCAAAAAGTTTTTGGGGTTATGCAGTTGATACAGCTGTGTATTTACTCAACAGATGTCCTACAAATAGTTTGAATAACAAAACACCAGAAGAAACATGGAGAGGAGTAAGACCAAGTGTAAGACATCTGAGAATTTTTGGGTGCATTGCATATGCACATGTGCCAAAAGAATTTAGAAAGAAGCTGGATGATAAGAGTGAAAAATGTATTCTTGTTGGTTACAGTTCAGTGACTAAAGGATACAAGCTATATAATCCAGAAACTAGAAAGATAGTTATAAGTAGAGATGTTATATTTGATGAAGATTCACAATGGAATTGGAATAATGGATCAACAACCAGTGTTGATCCACATAACAATGGATCAACAAGGGATGTTGATCCACATGATATTGGATCAACTAGAAATGTTGATCCACCTCCTACATGTCGAACAGTTCCAAATGTAGTTGAAGAAGAAGTGCAAGCTCAAGACAATGTGGAAGAACAACATGAAGAAGGAAGAACAGAAGCAGTACAACAACAAGAAACTACAAGACCAAGAAGAAAATATGTCATACCTGCTAGGTTGAATGATTATGTTTTAACAAGAGATGATGATGATGTTGTGAACTTTGCATTATTTGGAGATTGTGATCCTGTAGCTTATGAAGAAGCATCTAAAGAACAAGGTTGGATTCAAGCCATGAATGAAGAACTGAAGTCAATTGAGAAGAATGACACATGGGAATTAACAAAACTTCCACCAGGAAAGAAACCCATTGGTGTTAAGTGGGTTTATAAAACAAAATATAAGTCAAATGGTGAAACAGAGAGAAAGAAAGCAAGGTTAGTTGCTAAGGGTTATAGACAAAGACAAGGAGTTGATTATTCAGAAGTGTTTGCACCAGTTGCAAGACTTGATACAGTAAGAATGATCATTGCTTTAGCTGCACAAAAGCAATGGAAGATATTTCAGATGGATGTGAAGTCAGCATTCTTGAATGGAGTTTTGGAAGAAGAAGTTTATGTAGAGCAACCAGCTGGCTACATTATGGAGGGGAAAGAGAATGAAGTATACAAGCTAAACAAAGCTTTGTATGGTTTGAAACAAGCACCAAGAGCATGGTATACAAGAATAGATTCTTATTTTCTCAAGAAAGGTTTTACAAGATGTCCACATGAGCATACTTTGTATTTGAAAGATGATGGTGCTGTCAATCATATCATAGTGTGTCTGTATGTGGATGATCTCATATTTACTGGAAATAGTACTGAGATGATCAATGAATTCAGGGAGGATATGGTGAAGGAGTTTGAGATGACAGATCTTGGTTTGATGTCATATTTTCTTGGTATTGAAGTACAAACAAACTGAAAGAGGAATTTTTATTAATCAACAAAGGTATCTTTGAAGGAATTTTGAAGCGTTTCAAGATGGATAATTGTAATCCAATCTTAAAACCAGTAGAAGAAAGATTGAAGTTGACAAAAGATGGATCAGGAGAGCTTGTGAATTCAATAGATTTTAAAGGTCTTGTTGGATGTTTAAGATATTTGACTGCTACAAGACCTGACATCATGTATGCAGATTGGTTTAGTTAGTAGGTTCATGGAAGCTCTTAGACAATCACATTTACAAGTGCAAAACGTATTCGAAGTATGTAAAAGGAACAACAAGCATGGGAATACTTTATACTATCTCGGAAGATCCAAAGTGGTTGGTTTCAGCGATAGTGATTGGGGTGGAGATCTGGAAGGAAGAAAAAGTACATCAGGTTATGGATTTCAGTTGGAAACTGGATTTTTCTCTTGGTCATCTAAGAAGCAACAAGTTGTTGCATTATCTACAATGAAAGTGAGTATATAGTGCTAGCAAATTGTCTACACAAGTCTGTATGGTTAAGAATGATCTTCAAGTCTTTGTTTCAAGAACAGAAGATATCAACAACAATAGTTTGTGATAATAAGTCGACAATATCACTAACTAAGAACCCTGTGTTTCATGGGAGAAGCAAACACATTGATATTAAGTATCATTACATTAGAGAGCTAGTCAGTAACAAGGAAGTTGTTGTGGAGTTTGTTGGAAGCAAAGAACAGGTTGCAGACATTTTCACCAAGTCCTTGAAGTCTAACACGTTCATTTACTTGCGTGGAAAGCTTGGTATGATTAGCAAAGAGTATCTTGGTTTAAGGGAGGATGTTGAAGAATAAAACAAGATACTATGAAGACAACAGAAGGGATCAACATTGGTTGTTGATCCAGTATGAAGAAAGCAGTGTGGATCAACTATGAAAGTTGATCCAATATGGTCGGGTCAACTGGTATAGTTGACATGAAGTGAATGGATCAACAAGTGTTGTTGACACGTGGTACGGTATTTAGAAGTTTACTTGGGTTGCAAGTATTACTGGTTTTAAGAGTTTGTTTACGTGAGAATTGTCTAGAAGTTTCTTTGTTAGAGTTTGATTATGTTAGGAAAGTCTTTTTACTTGAGAGTCAAGTTTGTTAATCATATAAATAGGCTGTTGAGCCATGAGTCGAATATAATAATTAAGAGAAGCTTGTTTGAGTTTAGTTTCTGTGTGTTTCATTAAGTCTTTGATATCTATATAATGAGCTAGAAGACATTGTAATAGGGGAGACCATTTTTTAGAGAAATCAGTAGAGATAGAGATCAATTATAGAGAGAGACACATAATATCTTCTACTTCCTCTTCTTTCATTCTCCACCCACTTAGAGTTAGAGTTCCTCAAAAAACTCTCTAATGGAGTCTCCACAAAAACTTCAATGTAATTTTATACTCATAGTAAACAATCCGTGGAGGTAGATCATTTCATAGATCGAACCACGTAAAAACTCTTGTGTCTCTTTATATTTCCACCACTTTTATCATGTGAATGTTGTTTTGATCAATGATTTGAGGTATGGGTGTAGCTATCGGATTTTAGGTAGTTACAATTTTTTTTTTTTTATTAAATTGGTTTTTCTTAATTATTGGATAATGATTATTACATGAAACTAGTTGGAAGCCTAACAAGCTAGGCTACTATTAACTTAATTTAACAGGTTGCTATGCTAGCCTACCAACGAGCCTCATGGGTAACCTAGTCAAAGGAGCCAAAGCGGATGGGGATGAGATTGTGTCACAAGGGGGCAAACTCACTCTACCTTTCCGGATGACCAGCTGAGCTAGGTAACTTCTTTTCTTTCTTTCTTTCATTCTTTTTTTCTTTTTAGCGCTATGAAAGTACGAATCTTTGGCGAAAACATACTGTATGTGGGCCACAAAAATTGTTTTCCATGGAAACTCAACATGTCGTGTGTACAATAATTCTCATGTCCCTTATAATTCCTTATTGAAAACATCAAATATATTTTAAATTACAATTCAACTAAAGAAGAAATCAAAGACATTGGACATTGAACTTCTTGAAACTTTCGTAAATAATGAAATATTCTTGAAGTTCTTATACAATTGAGTTGGGAGCTGAAAATGAGTCTGTATTTGCTAAAATGGAAACCTCAATAATCATACTGTTGGAAATTTTGGGCTAAAAGAGAGGATGAAACAATAAGATAAATGTTGTACTTCCGGCTTCAAGGCTCGATTAAGATTCTTTTAGACAATTATTTCTACCCTCCCAATATCAATTGGCGATTACAACAGGTATACGAAATATTGCCGTCAGGATACAATGAAGCCCTATAACAACGTAATTGGATTCAAGGTTTGTACACCTTGACCCAACCAAGAACACACAAGAATGGGATTCTGATGATGCTTAGAAGAGAGAAAACAGAAAGTATTTTATGTTTTTTCATTGTATGAATGAAAACAAATCATCACTACTTATAGGGAACTCATGCCTATTGGAGATGCCTCTTCACTACCAAAAGACACCAATAGTGCCTTATGGGAATGGATGTGTCTTTTGTGAACCATCACACCCTTTGGAGATGCCTTTTCATCTCCAACAAAAATCCATTGCATCTATTCTAAGACCGGACGCTCCCCGTGATAGCGGCAAACCAAAAACGAAAAAACGTTTTGTTTTCTATGTTATTGAAAATATCCAACAATCTCCCCCTATTTTCAAAAACCAAAATAGAAAATAAAGTAAAACTTACAAAAACCGGAGTGGCTGCATCACTCAAGTGACTGCCTACGTACCCGAGTGGGATCAAGCCAACGTAGTTCAAGCATAGTTGGGAAATAAGCATCATCGTTGAAAATAGTACATAAATGATAGGTATCTTTTGGATTTGAACCTTCACTTAGTGCAAGATATTCAAAGCCTTATCGAGGTTCAGTGGTGAAACTAGTCTTGAACCAAGTACCCCATGTGATAAAACCGGAATCTCTACACATGCTGATTTCAGAGATTGTGTGTTCTGTATCTCAGCACGTTAATGGCCATGTGCTATATCCGGATTCATGAGTCTTCTTTAGAGAACGGTCTTATTCTCTTAGGAAACGGCCTGATTTCCATACTCATATAGGTAAGTCTCGAAGGTGTTTCTGCGAGACACCTTGTGATAAAAGTTAGACTTATTAAGGATTTTCATCCATCCCTTTTTCTTGCAGAATCCCTGCACTAAAACAGAAATGAGAAGTTTTATACTTAGTGCACCATAATCACTTCCATAACTTGTTGGTACCACATTGAACCTTGTTTATCCTTTTCAAAACATAGGTTGGGTTTCTGCTATGGTTGATCAACCTTCCTTCACAGACCTTAGTCCCATTTCTGTATACTTCATTGAAAACATTTCCTTTGGGAGACTTTCCATAAAAAGGTCTGCCAAGTTTTTTTTTTCTCCGTTTCAATGGCTAACTGCAATTACTCCTTTCTTGAGAAATTGACTTACCGTTCAGTGTACAAGACTTGTATGTCTTGACCTTTCATTATAAGTCTTTGTTGGAGACGTTATAGATCATAGCCTGATTCACAATTAATCAAGACCGCTTGAGATGGCTTCTTCCAAAAATGGGATCTCTACAATTTAGGTTCTAAGCCATTCTTCCTCATTAATTGCTTCCATTTATGCAATCAATTTTGACAACATTATTAAAAATGTTCCTATCTAATTTTACAAAATAATTGTAACTTCTCTAGTGATCTTAATTAACATTTACCGTTAATTCACAAGGAGTCATTTTAGACTTGCATACACTAGAGGCATAGAAAATTTGTAGGCAACTTACTTGCTATTTCAACAAGCACATTATTACGATGAGTAACTCCTCTACTCATGCCCAATCTTCTACAAATTTATACCCAAAAACATAGACAATGTCTATTTAACATTTTACATTATGTAATGCAAATGTTCATTATTTATGCATCGGTAATATCGTAACACCTCATCGTTGGATATTTGGTCGCGCGCCCAATCTTCCAATACGTTACATATTCACCGGTATTCCATTTTCCTTTTCGATGTCATTTAAGACATGCCAATTTCCAAATTTTGGAACCTATAATTCTTTTGCAAGAATTATACTCATATCATATAATTTGTTATCGCAACAATTATTGATGATTTTGGTTATAAAATAACCTACCAACTAGAAAATTTTATATGACATTTTCATATAAATTTCCCACCATTTCATGACAATTCGTAAGTGCCAAAATGCAACTCAATGTCATGAAATACGATTTGTATCAAACATGGACACCCATAATTTCTAAATAGAAATTAAACCTTCAAATCCAATATACCAGTACGGGTACCATTATTATGGATCTGGCTTTCCTTTGCAAACATTCCAATCAATGCATGCATGTGTCTAATTAATACACTTCTGCATTCATGGCTCAATGACCCAAGTCTCATCAAAACAAAACCATAGCACAACGAGACATAATCACAATTTTACTTATCACTATGCCCACTGGATTTCCTAGTAAAGAAGAAGAGCATTATAATGGCTGCTCACACGGCTTTGGTATTGGATTTGGCTGTCTTTGGGCATTATATTGTTTTTCTCTGAAAAATTGGCTTTCCCACGTACCCAACCATACTCATACTGGCACTAGTATGCAGTCATGAATTATATAATGTGTCAAATGATGAAATCACTACTAGTTCCTACCATCCGTTATTTCAATATCTGGGAAGTGCAGGGATTAGTCAATTGGATCAATTGAATCAAGCATGTTCAATGAGACGACAAAACTTCGTGCAAAATCTTTTGGATATTCAAATCCACCATAAGATACGAGCCCAATTACCAACATGTCATAACGTGTGGTTAAAAAGCAAATACTAATTACTAGTATTCATGTGATACAGAGAGCAACAGAAAGCATTAACATTACCCGAGAAAACACCCATTCACAACGACTGAGAATATATAAGCAAATCTCATTTTGTTAGTTTCAGGACATGGGTAAAATATCAAGAAATTCGAGAAATTTCAGGACAGTAATCAAAATGCCATGAAAATTTAACATTAAAAAAAATTCGAGAAATAAAACTTATCTGTTTTGTTCACAGATCACAACCATGCCGAAATCCTCCATAAAATGCAGTCCATTCGGTACGCATGCCTTTAGTTTCAAAAGAAATCATAATATGTTCCTCAAACATGACGACATGTTCCACCCTCTATTGTCTCGAAAAAATAATTGTCTAAAACTGTTGGAAAATTTTGGGCTAAAACAGAGGATGAAACAAAAAGAGAAATGTTGTACTTCCGGCTTCAAGGCTCGATTAAGATTCTTTTAGACAATTATTTCTACCCTCCCAATATCAATTGGCGATTACAACAGGTATGCGAAATATTGCCGTCAGGATACAATGAAGCCCTATAACAACGTAATTGGATTCAAGGTTTGTACCCCTTGACCCAACCAAGAACACACAAGAATGGGATTCTGATGATGCTTAGAAGAGAGAAAACAGAAAGTATTTTATGTTTTTTCATTGTATGAATGAAAACAAATCATCACTACTTATAGGGAACTCATGCCTATTGGAGATGCCTCTTCACTACCAAAAGACACCAATAGTGCCTTATGGGAATGGATGTGTCTTTTGTGAACCATCACACCCTTTGGAGATGCCTTTTCATCTCCAACAAAAATCCATTGCATCTATTCGGCACCGGACGCTCCCCGTGATAGCGGCAAACCAAAAACGAAAAAACGTTTTGTTTTCTATGTTATTGAAAATATCCAACACATACTTCCTTTTTTCTTATTCTGTTTCCTTTTTTTTTTCAAAATTTCACTGTGACTGCTCAAAATTGTGAGATATATCGGTGTAGAAAGGGTGAGCCTTTCATCTTATTTCCTTTCAGAATAAAAGGACGTCAAGGTAAAAGATGTGGTCACCCCGGTTTTGATCTTACTTGTGATAATATGAACAGAACAGTTGTAGAGCTGCAATTTTCTGGACGATTCATCGTTAATAGTATCAATTATGGTATAACTTCTAACCAGATAGAACTACAAGATCCGGATGGCTGCCTTCCAAGACGTATTTTGAATCAGTTGAATCTCTCAGGTACCCCTTTCTTTGGTAACGAGTATGAGACTTTTTCGTTCTTTAGCTGCCCATCAGATACTTTCTTTTCGTCTTCTTACTCTTGGAAGAACATCAGTTGCCTTAGTAACTCTACACACAAAGTATTCGTTACAACTTCAACAAGTTCCGTTGGTACTAATGCAAATTGTACGTTAATTGCTACTATGCCAGTTCCAGTTGAATACATTTCCATTATGTACAGATATCTTTGGTTTCCGTATGAAACCATTCGTCTTACATGGAATTGGAAAGCACCATACTGCAAACGAAATTGCAATGAAAAATCGAACTTTCCACCTTACTATCGCCGTGATGTTCGTAATGGTTAGCATCCTTCGTTTCTTGCACCATCCTTCTGCATTTTAAATAAACTTGTCTTCTGATAACAAATTATTTTATATCGCAGTTGATAGAATAATTCATCTTGTCGTAGGCATCATTATACCAACTGTCTTAGTGATCGTTGTTGTGTGCTACCATGTTTTAAGAAATAAAGGATTTTCTCTGATGGTGATCGTGGTCATGGTGAGATAACCAACTCCTCACAAGTAGTCACTATCAACACCAGTCTTGGTGTGTCTGTTGTAGAATCCTTTCCCACAGTGGTTATTGGTGAGAGTGGACGACTGCCCAATCCAGACATTAATCTGTGTGCAATATGTTTGTCAGAGTATCAACCTAAAGAGTCAGTAAAGATAATGCCAGCTTGTAACCACTATTTCCATGCTGATTGTATTGATGCTTGGTTTCGTTTGAACTTGACGTGTCCTGTTTGCCGGACATCTCCTATAATATGATCATGTAATTTACTGAACCTGTCCGAGTTTATAACTGTAAGGAAACAATCAAATGCTTAATTGTAAATTACAATCCAACTTTGAAGAAATCAAAGACTATATTTCTTGGATTTTTTTTTATTGTAAATTACAATCCAACTTTGAAGAAATCAAAGACTATTTGTTGATTTTTTTCTTCAAAGACTGTATATTTCTTGGATTTTTTTTTTTATTGAAAATTACAATCCAACTTTGAAGAAATCAAAGACTGTATATTTCTTGGATTTTTTTTTTTTATTGTAAATTACAATCCAACTTTGAAGAAATCAAAGACGGTATATTTCTTGATTTTTTTTCTGATCGTTAAAGAATCTGGTGGTGCTGGCGGGCTTCGAACTCAGGTCACCGGTGTCATTACTCACTAACTTTACCATTGTACTGTAATGAAACCGGCTAATTTCTTGGAAATTTCGTGAATCATGTTATGATCAGGATATATTCAGTAAGTTCATAATTAAGATGGAGAAAGAAAATTATTCCTTTGAAAATTTTCTTAATTATAAGTGTAGCAAGGATGAGCTTATTATCTTATCCAGGTTAACGATGTTTTGATCTCACCTTTCTTAATCATCCAGGTTTTGATCTCACCTTTCTTAATCATCCAGGTTTTGATCTCACCTTTCTTCTTGGTGACTAAAAAAGGTTAGAATATTAGAATAGAGGAAGGATCTCTTCACATTTTTATTTTCATATTATCTCACACGTTGGATATCATTTTTGTGAATAAAAACCAAACCGTAATGGATTTGAAGCTAATATTTTGAGGATATATTCCTCTTACCAAGTTCTACACACCTACCAAAAATGAGCACAATCCGAAATATAAAACCTCACAATTTACCGGTCTTAATTTCGACGGCCAGAAATATGTTGATTTTCAACGACTCATTTTCAAAATAATAGATGGTGGTGTTATACGTCCCAGAGTATGGTCATTTTCTGTTGGAACGTAGAGATTTTGAATAGTAAAATATCCCAAAATATCAGCTTCAAATCCGTTACGGTTCAATTTCGTAAAACTGATATCCTAAGTATGAGATAGCGTGATAATAAAAACATGAAGGGATCCCTCTTTCGTTAGAAAAAAGAAAAAAGAAAAACAAAACAAGAGGCGCCTAAGCCTAACAAGAAAAGGTAAAACTCAACCCAAGAAAAGTATGACAGAGAAAGCAACAACACAATATACCATATGCCCCGGGTTAGACATAAGTTGATTTAGTAACGCCACACACGGAGTATAATTTGTGAGCAGTGATACACTCACCGCATCTTTCCCCCGCAATTGCTCCCGATTTGCAATCCAACGTCCCAGAAAAGCACTCTCAACATCGAAATTATAAAGGGTGAATGTGGGGCCCAAGGTTTATTAGAGGCGGGATTTTGTGCGGGAGAAAGATGCGGTCAATCTATCATTTCCGATAATTTGTTGCATCTTCCATAAGCTCCCACATATTAAGGACTAACACAAATGTTTCTTTTTGACTTTTTGACAAAAGGGAAGGTATATTGACATGAGAACAATGCACAAGTGAGTTATAGCAGAGGTAGATGAAAAAACTGATTAGATAAAAATTATGTCCCAGTCAGAGGTGTACTCGTTGACTTGCTACTACTGCCCACGCCAAAACAGTCAACAGAGAACTTAACATTGATAATTAACTCGGCATCTGTCTTGAATTGATAATTTACATCAAATGTCCTTCCATTTCTATCATTCCAGATTGAATTGACAACATCAATCGGGATTAAACTCCAAATATAATTGCCAGAATCGGACAAATGGTTGTGATGCCAAGTATCTGTAAACGTACTCATGGAACGAAGAACAGCCTATGACCAACAATTACTAGGGATTTGCAGACCAAATCTTATGCGCAATTCTGCAATGCAGGAATAAGTGATCCTGTGATTCAACACCATTGACACACAATTCACAAGATTTATACAGATTCATACTTTTTCTTTACAACATTATTATCCTTGATATTTAGTTTACCATGTATCAAGCACCACATCAGGAAATTGATTTTAAGAGGTATCGCAGGTTTCCATTTAATATGTTGGAAACTAGGTCTCAACCCGTGCCGTAACGGCACGGGCAAGGATATGTGTTTCAAATGTATCCATCGATTTATACATGTCGTAATTGTCTAAGAAGAATCGTTCGGTCCAGGTCTAAATGTTTTGAGGAGTTGGTTAATAAACATGTCCTTATCCACGAATCTTTTAATATTGTGTATGTAAGTCATACAACCCATTGGGACAAACATAGTTAATCGTAAGAGCAAATCCTATGGGAAGTAGAACATTACTTCGTTCACTACTTCTACTTCAAAAAAATATCATCAAAGGTCATTCATCAAACCTGTAACAAAACTAAAAACACCTAAAATTACTTTAAAATCAATTACATTAATCTTGCAAAATCTGTTAGCATTAGAATTTAATTCTCTTTAACATAAATTCTTGGGTTCCCAATTTACATAGATTTGTGTTTATCCATTTTCTTAAAATTTATAATAATATTTATTTCCTGATCCATTTCTTTTCTTGTCTCTTTACCTATTATCATGAACTATTTCTCAAGCGTGCATAATTACACGAAGTTATGGAGAAATGAAAAAAACATAAATCATGAGAAAAAAGGGGAATAAAGAGAGATGTGAGAAACTGAATCGATTACAATTAATTCACGTGTAGCCTTGCATAATCCCATGAAGTAAGTGAGAAATAATGGCAGAAACAAAAACCATGACAAAAATGGGGAACAAAGAGAGATGTGACAACTGAACCGATTACAATTAATTCGCGTGTAGCCTTGTGTTTAGTCAATTTTTTTATAGGTTTCATTTTTCTTCATTCCCCTTACCCGGCAAATCTTAAAATCACAACATCTTCTTTTTTGGAAAAATCAGGCATTTAAAAATTGTTTTAATTTTAAAAAATAATAAAAAAGTAATTTGAAAACTAAAATCAAATTAAAAAAAAAACAAAGAAAAATTAACTAAGGGTGACTAAATAATTTACCTATTTTAGGACACTTTTTCTCACCCTTCTACCACTACTTCTTCCACCACCACATTATCGTCACCACTCCACCAGTCTCACCAATACCCACCACCATTATCCCCACCGCCGATCCACCACCACCACCCACCATCAAAACCACCATAAGTGCTTAATTTACCTATCTTAGGACATCTTTTCTCACCCTACTACCACTACTTCTTCCACCACCACATTATCGTCACCACTCCACCAGTCTCACCAATACCCACAACCATTATTCCCACCACTGCCCACCATCATAACCACCATTAATGCTTATTGATATTAGTAATATCAAATAAATTTATTATGTATGAACAAAAATATATTCATTTTATTAATTAAAGAAAAATTTATTATGATTTATCAATTGAATATTTATTATTACATTTTAATTAAACGCGATCATTTATAGCGGTAGATTTATGTTCTGCAAGTATAAATTTGATCGTTCTTTATCTAGCCTAACTTGTCCAAACGTTGTTTTGTATTCTGGAAATGTAATCAATTTTATTTTAATACTAAAATCCGTGATTCATTCGATCGGGTGCTATAAATAGTTGGGATCCCATTTGGGTGATCCAGCAGTCATGATCATATTGTCTTATATGATTTAGTATCCTCCTCAAAATATTTGTGTTTTTTCCTTACCAGTTGTGACAAAAACAGCCAACTACATCTATCACAATCAAATGTTGCCCATTTTGTAAAGACACAACCGTACGTAAAAACCATCCACGCCCACTATTTTTTCCACCACCAGTAATGTTACCACCTCCACCACTCATAAGTACCCTCCACTATTTCTAACACCCATTGCTTCTTTCACTACCACCATTAAAAATTATAAATATAATTTTTAACCGGGATCACTATAGTACAGTGGTAAAGTCATTGTGTGATGATACCAGTTACCTGAGTTCGAAACTCACCAACACCAATTTTTTTACCATAAAGTATTTATAATGGTTAGTTGAAAAAACCACGGTCGTAGATTTATACCTCCTAGACCAATCTCGGCCGCTCTTTATCTAGCCTAACTTAGCCAAGCTTTGTTTTGTATTATAGATTTTGAATAGATTTATGATTTAGTGTATCCACTCACTTAAGCCTTTTCAACATATGGTGTCTTATCCCAAGGAATGTGACTCTCCATGAAAGGATGTGACTCTTCGCGAAAGGATATCTCCAAGAATCTCCTTGAACCTATATAAACCCCACACGTTCGCCATTCCATATATGTGTTTTTAGAAACATAAACTAGTAATATAAGTTTTATAGTTTGCATTTTGTCTTCAAGAGTTAAAGAAGAGTTTGCGCTACATCTATTTGCGTCGATGTTTGGTGGTCCTCGAGTGCTGTGAAGAACACCAAAGGTATTAATTGTTGAATGTTGGGGAAATATGCTATACACTGTAACAACATTAACTACAACTACTATTGGAAAACACTAGTTTCCCGACCGTCACGACAAGTCATAGATACAAGTTAAATGACTTGCTTTGGCAGTCGGGGAAAGGTTCGCTGTTTGAGCGTCTTTTTCATATATGACGTGGATATGCGGGTCGCTGAAAATCTTATATCCATGACCGACTTTAACAGTCAACATATTAAGACTGACCTCAATCAGTCATAGATATAGATTTTAATATATAAAAAAAAAAAATTCAGACTGGCTGAGTGAATCTGTTTGGCCTGACTGAATCTGACTAAATCTCAAATGAAAATCAAATCAATCTCAAACTCAGAGGAAAAAGGATTCAGTTCGCACTTAAGTTGGAAAGTTACAGAAAAAACAAACATCTCGAGTTCTAGATGTATGGAAGGGTCAAAAGACTACAAGTCCAACATGGAAAAACAAGCACCAAAGATTAAAAAGTCCCCACAAGTCAGGCATTTTCCGAAAATTTAGAACTGAAGTATATTTATAATTATATACTATTCCTTGATTTCAGATACTCATAAAATTAAGCCTGCAATGTATTTTTCAATGGGCAAATTTCTGGTAATCTTACAACTTAGGCAACCATTACAAATTTAAAGTTGAATATCACTATTATGAGACAAATCAATCAAGATAGACATTACTCAGTACCTTGTTTGCAACTAGTATTTGAGGCTATCCACAATCAGATGCATAATACGCATTTGATGAGAGATGAATTCTAGGCTTCAATACTAACCTCCATGGTGAGCACCATCTCCTTCCCCCTCCATCCAATTAACAAATGAGTTCCAAATCTTTCATAAAGCCTTGTCTGCAACAACAAGAACCTAATCAATGACATTGAAACTAACGAAGTGGCTAAGGATGCAAGGAGCTTAAACAAAGCTTGTAAGTTTTACATGCATAGCCAAATACAAACAATTTAAACAAAGATTATGAGTTTTAAAGCAAGTGATATCTCAACTGCTCAACTTCCCTTGGAGTTTAATCCTTAGCGAAAATGAAGAATCTCATCTTCTACAAGCACGTCCTGGTCACAGATGTTTCGAACAATTTCAGGGAATAACTTCATCATCTTGGTGTCTTCATAGCATTGGATTTAGACTTTGGAGATTAATTCAAGCTCCAGATTTCAGTACAAAAGGCATTCAGAATCTTTTCCCATGTTTTCACATGTAATGAGAAAATGAAACATATTCCAACCAATTAAAACCAGCAATGCAAAACAGGAAATATAGAATATCCAACAACGATAAATCCAAAGACCAAGCTTATAAAAAAATATCATCATTCAGAGAATTCAGTAAGAAAACAACAAGAATAATACTGCATGCGTGCTTTATCTTACTAACACCATTCTGAGATGTAACATTTGATTATGCAATAATACTTAGATGACCACTTACAATAAAAGTAGTACATCTAATGCTTAAGCTCTACAATAAGGATCTTTAGAGGCCAACTCAGAAATCATTGAAAAAGCATGCCTCACATCAACTGGCTCAGGTGCTTTTCCAGCTGCAAATAGAAAGTGTTGTATGGGGCCACCTGTGCAAGAAAGACCAATAACTCTTCAGATCATTTTCTAGTAAGGCGGCCATCTTACTCCACTACCCGCAGGAACTTCTGAAAAGGTGGGGGTACAACAACCTCACCTAATAATTCTCTTAGAAATCTGTATGGACTAACTCCAATATACTTTTAAGAGAATCAACCAAAAAGTCAGACTCAATCTTAATAAAAAGTATATCAAAGAGTTATATCCCAATTTCTCGATTCAATACTTACTCAAGCAAATAGAAATATGCGAGTCTAATTGAACACAAGAGAAATTAACTTGAACGGTACCAAAGACCAATGTTCAAGTATCAATCAATTTTAATCAACAACCGAAGGTCGGATTTCTCAATTGATTGATTCAACGCACAACCTGTGATATTTCAATTATATAACAAAATATAATGCGGAAAAGAAATAATACAGACACCAGAAGTTTTGTTAACGAAGAAACCGCAAATGTAGGAAAAACCCCGGGACCTAGTCAGATTGAACACACAGCTTGTATTAAGCCGCTACGAGACACTAGCCTACTACAAACTAACTTCGGTCTGGACTGAAAGTTGAACCCCAATCAATCTCACACTGATCCAAGGTACGGTTGCGCTCCCTTACGTCTCGATCCCAACAGGTACTACGCACTTGATTTCCTTAGCTGATCTCACCCACAACTAAGAGTTGCTACGACCCAAAGTCGAAGACTGTAATAAACAAATATGTATCACACAGAAAAGTCTACAGGAATAGATAAATCTGTCTCCCACAAAAATACCTACGAGTTTTGTTCCGTCTTTTGATAAATCAAGCTGAACAGGAACCAATTGATAACCCGGACTTATATTACCAAAGAACATCCTAGAATTATCAATCACCTCACAATAATCTTAATCGACTAGCAAAACAAGATATTTTGGAATCACAAACGATGAGACGAAGGTGTTTGTGACTACTTTTGTATCTTGCCTATCGGAGAATTTAATCTCAAGCCAATCTTAACGATCGAATTTCAATCTAAATTAGATCTATTTGAACTCCACTAACGTTCTTCCCAAACTGATTTTTTTTTTTTTTTTTTCTGAGTTCTATTACGCTACATCATATTCTGACAAGTCCAACAAGTCAGAAAATGAGTTCTTCATCATTTGGATTGGAAAGAAGAAAAATTCCATTTTGAAACCATCAAATGTATTTAAACTACATTCCAACAAGTCCTTCCTGGATATTTACTTGGTATAACTGGAAAGACACAAAATACTACTTAAAGATAAATTTGTGTATTGAGGCTTGAGGTGGTGAATCCGCTTCTCTACCTAATCCAAAGAGCCCGAGAATGCAAAAGAAAATATATGCGTGCCGTCACTCCAATGTTTGAGAAATATTATGCTGACACGGACTTGGTAGAACAGAAGATGATGGTGCCAATGTTTTTCCGGATCTGTCGATTTGTAATTGGATCGATTGAATCAGACCCAATTTGAAGCAAAACTTGTTATATATTCAACCAATCTTACATCGAGGGGTCTGGGTTAGTCGAACTTACTTGCCATGGAAGAATTGCAACCATTATGATTTCAGTTACACTTTCAAGAAGCTAGCTACCAGGTCTTCAAAGAATAATTTTATTACTTTAATTTTTGAAGAAATCAAACTAGGAGTAACATTGTACTTAAATTTTCTTGAAACTTTCCTGTGTTCAGGTTTTTTGAAACTTTCCTGAATCAGATTTATTAGGAAATATCAGTCTATTTTTTTTTTTTTTTTTTTTTTTTCGATCAACAAAACTATTCCAGTTCTTATATAATTGGAATTGGAGCAAGAAAATGTACATGTACTACTAATTACCTCGAAAATACTAAATGGGAAACTCAATCATCATATTTCCTCTCTTCTTATTTTGTTTACTTTGTCTTCCACATTTCATTGCGGGTGCCAAAAATTGTCGGAAATATCAGTGTGGCAAGGGTGAGCCTGTTATCTCATATCCTTTCAGAATAAAAGGCCATCAAGACGAACGATGTGGTCATCCAGGTTTTGATCTTACCTGTGATAATATGAATAGAACAGTTCTAGAATTGCCGTTTTCGGGTAGATTTTTGGTCAAACGTATTAATTATGATGGTACTTATAACGCTATACAACTTAAGGATCCCGATGAATGTCTTGCTAGGCGTTTTCTGGACCGCCTGAATCTCTCCGATACCCCTTTCATTGGTGTCAGTTTTAAGGAATGTTTATTTTTTGATTGCTCATCATATTCTTATTTTTCTCCTACCGCCCCAATGTTTTTTCATTCCATGCGCATTAGCTGCTTAAGTAGCTCTACAAAGAGAGCATATGCTACATGTAATCCAGGAAGTTCAGAGAGTTTATGGCTTGAAAAAGAGTGTGCGTTGATTGCTACCGTACCGTTTCCAGTAATTAAAAGCTATAATTCGAGTTGGTACCCTGATATTTTCTCTGAAACCGTTCATCTTACATGGAGATGGAATAAACGATATTGCAAAAGAAACTGCAGTAAGGACCCTGACGTTCCATATACTGGAAGCGATAAATTTGGTTAGAATCCTTCTCATGTTGTTAATTTATTTTTAGACCTCAGGTTTAGTTGTGGATGATACATATTTGTTTCCGACGTATCAGAGTTACTCTCGTGACAATTCTGATGAATAACAAAAAAAAAAAAAAAGTCCATCATATTTTTTTTTTTTTTTTTTATTCTGTTGCAGATGCTACAAAACTTCTAATCAGCGTGGGCATTATAGTTCCACTTTTATTTGCCTCTGTTATGTACTTCTGCTGCTGCCGTGATGCCAACAGCCACTCACAAGATGTATCATCAGGAGTTGTTCAGACTAGACTACAACACGTCATCACCACCACCGGTCTCGGTGGCTCTGCAATACAATCGTTACCCATGGTAGCTCTTGGAGAGAGCGGACGACTACCCAATCCAGACATCAATACTTGTTCCATATGTTTGTCTGAATATCGACCTAAAGAGACACTGAAGACTTTGCCTTTGTGCAACCATTGTTTTCATGCCGATTGTATTGATGTCTGGCTACGTTTGAAGTCAACGTGTCCAATCTGCAGGAAATATCCTATCCCTTAAAATGACTACCTCTCATCCTGACAAACTCAAAGCGGAAAATTTGAAGAAAATTCAATTTTGAAGACACTGACATGCATTGTATTTTATTCACAGTTTCGACTTTGAAGAAATCAAATTTGCATAATACTAGGGTTTACATAATATCCAGGAAATGCTTTCGAATTATTGTACAACTAGCTTATCAAAATCATAAAGTATTAACCTATACATTGTGTATATAACCGAGTAACATTTTACCAACAGGAATAAAAGAAAAGAAAGAATTAAACCTTTAATGTTCATGATGCATGATGCAAGGAAGCGTCGAAATAGAATTAAAACCTAAAAATTTAGGCTTTTCTTAAATAAAGCCCACACTTTTATTATTGATAACCCATAAGACTTAGTCAATCAGTTTGACCTTTTATAGTTGTTATCCATAGCCTACGAAATTAAACTTCTAGATTGAAAGGCCGATACAAAGGGAAAAATATCGTTTGGTACTTTTTTTAGGTGGTCCCAAGTCAGTTTGGTCATTTCAGAAATCACCTTTTCCATTTGGTCCATAATTATTTAAAAATATTAAATGGACCAAAGTACTCTGCCGTGTCAATTCCTACTTATTTTTTGTAGCAGTTCATTCCTTCCTTCATATGAACTCCTAATAAAACCAAACTAAATTTCCTACTTATTTTTTGTGCGGAGTTCATTCTGTCTGATGAACTCCAGTGTTCATTCCTTCAAATGAACACCTAATAAAACCTAAAAAATTATGTTTACTTAATTTTTGTGGCAGTTCATTCTGTCTGATGAACTCCGGAGTTCATTCTTTCAGATGAACTCCGGAGTTCATTCTTTCAAATGAACTCCTGATAACCAAACTAAATCATATAGGAGAACAGAGTTCATTCTGTAAAATGAGCACAACACAAAACTTGATTATTATGACAAAAAAACAGAGTTCATTTGTTCTTGCATGTGCGGAATGCCTTTGTTGCGGGTTGCACCTTGAGTGCAAGTGGCAATGCTAGAGATGCTAGTGGCGTGTGTGGCATGTGCCAATGGCGTGTGCGGAATGCCTTGGTGGTAGGTTGCACGGTTTGCAAGTTAGGCTACCAGCGTGGGTTTTGGCATGTGTCAATGGCACGTACGGCAAAGTTGGCCTAGGTTGCACGGCTTGCAAGTTAGGCTACCAGCGTGCGTGTTTGGCATGTGTCAATGGCACGCATGGCCATTAGGGATACGTCCTGGTAAGAAAGCTACCAGCGATGCATGTCGTCATGTGCAAATGGCATGCTCGGCCATTAGGGCCACGTCCTGGTAAGAAAAGCTACCAGCGATGCGTGTTGGCATGTGCCAATGGCATGCTCGGCCATTAGGGCTATGACCTGGTAAGAAAAGCTACCAGCGATGCGTGTCGGCATGTGCCAATGGCATGCTCGGCCATTAGGGCCACGGCCTGGTAAGAAAATCTACCAGTGATGCTTGTTGGCATGTGCCAATGGCATGCGTGGCCAAATTGGCCTAGGTTACACGGTTTGCAAGCCTAGGCGCGGGCGCTACTTTGGCATGGCGCGGATAGGGCCAAGGTAAGGGTGTTTGGCTTGGCGCGGCTAGGGCCAAGGTAAGGGTGTTTGGCTTGGCATGGTGCGACCAGCGTGGCTAGGGCCAAGGCAGAGTGCGTTCGGCACGGCGCGGCTAGCTTGGGTTAGGTGTTCTTTGGCATGATTTGCCATTGGCACGGAGGTGCGGCTAGCATGGTTGGCATGCTTTGGCGTGTTTGGTGTGACTAGCATAGCTAGGGCCAAGGATGAGTGCGTTTGGCATGGCGCGGCTAGCTTGGGCTAGGTGTGGCTGGCATGATTTGCCATTGGCACGGAGGTGCGGCTAGCATGGTTGGCATGCTTTGGCGCGTTTGGTGTGACTAGCATAGCTAGGTCCAAGGCAGAGTGCGTTTGGCATGGCACGGCTAGCTTGGTCTAGGTGTGGCTGGCATGATTTGCCATTGGCACAGAGGTGCGGCTAGCATGGTTGGCATGCTTTGGCGCATTTGGTGTGACTAGCATAGCTAGGGCCAAGGCAGAGTGCGTTTGGCATGGCGCGGCTAGCTTGGGCCAGGTGTGGCTGGCATGATTTGCCATTGGCACGGAGGTGCGGCTAGCATGTTTGGCATGTTTTGGCGCGTTTGGTGTGACTAGCATAGCTAAGGCCAAGGCAGAGTGCGTTTGGCATGGCGCGGCTAGGTTGGGCTAGGTGTGGCTGGCATGATTTGCCATTGGCACAGAGGTGCGGCTAGCATGGTTGGCATGCTTTGGCTCCTTTGGTGCGACTAGCATAGCTAGGGCCAAGGCATAGTGCGTTTGGCATGGCGCGGCTAGCTTGGGCTAGGTGTGGCTGACATGATTTGTCATTGGCATAGAGGGGAATTAGGGTTTTGTTCGTTGTGACCCTAATTTGAAAAAATACCCCCTATTAATTACTGACTACATGCATTGAATGTTCTAATAAATGTGTCGCCGGTGACATTAGGTTATTCGGGGTTTTACGATTTTACCCTTTGTCTAAAAACCACCATCAACAACAGTAAACTAATTGGAAACATGACTAGAACACTGGATTGCAAACTGGGCGGCATCATGGCTTCAAAACTGGATCATAGGAGTAAGTCGGAAAAAATGGACCGGCGGACCAGGTATGACAAACTAGATTTCGATCACTTGATCTAGACTTTGACCATTGACCGAAGGTTGACTTGAACAGTTGACCTAGGGTTGACTTTATGGCAGAGTGGGCAGATCAGTAGAGTCGTAGACTGTATTGGTTGTCTAGATGGAAGACTTAGATGATAGCCGAATGATGGTCCGAGCAGCAATTTGGCCCAATATATGAAATTTTACTCATGAAACAAACACCAAGAAAACATACCTGTACGTATTTACTACCAATTTACTAAATGGGTGCTTCAATAATCATACTTCCTTTCTTCTTAATCATACTATTGTGAAGAGAATGTTAAAACTCTCGACTAATGTTATGACTCGGTAGAACACGAAATCTTCTCTTTTAGGTACGAATTCTTTTTAAATGTCTGTTAGTTCATTGATACACCTCAGATTTGAGCAACTTTTTTATTTTTTAGCTGAACCACTATTTACAAATTTACACTGTGTTTAGCTCATACTGCAACTCAATAGTATGTTCAATATATCTTATCAATTAATCAAAGTATTTTTTTTTTCTCCAAGCATTCTCTCCTGAGAAGAAAAGAATCAATAAAGAAAAAGGACACTTGATGCTCACTTCATTGTCTCCCAAATGTTTCTTCTTTTCATTTACTAATCATTAAAGATTTGATAATTAAGAAAGTACTCCTTAAACATTGGTACATAGTGCATATGGTGTTTCACAAGTAAAATATCAATACACACAGACCCGCCATAGTAGTTTATGAAGTATCTGTTGAGTATGAAAATAAATTCCGCCGATCACTGTGCTATAATGGTAAATTTTTGCGTAATGATATCAATGATTTAATACGAAACTTGTCATTTATGGAATCCATGATTGTTACTCTTTGCACACATGATATATAGTCACTCCATCTCCTCTCTTTTATCTATAAAACTTCTCCTCTATATCCCCCATCTTAAAAACCTCTTCCATAGCAATGTCTGCTAAAGAAATAGGTGATAATCGACCAAACGAAGAAATGACGGAGATTAAAGAGTTACTTAAAGTACTCGTTCAATCTCAAGCTATACAAGCAGAAGCTCAAGCAAAACAAGCAAATACTCAAAATCAAATGCTAGAGGTATTAAGAAGAATGGACATTGCTAGTAATAAACAAACAGGTATAATTTACCATTCGTTCTGTGATTTCATACTCGTTAAATTGGAGAAAGTAACCCAAGGTTATATCTCAAATATTGTCAAATTATTGATCTGAAAATGTAAAGATCAAATTAATGTCAAATGAAATTCACATGTATGTATATTCATGATTTGGCATGATAACGTTTTCAAAATCTGGTCGAGTTTAAGTTTCTAAATATGTCTCATGTAGAAGCAGATACTGTGAAAAACACTAGTGATGATTCTGAAGAGATCACAAAGGAACCTGGTGGTGATGGCACTGATGGGAAAGAAAATCAGCCACCAAAAGTCGGTAAGCTATGTTTGGATAATTACCAGAGTCTTTTTCATCAAATGATCATATTTGGAATTTTTATATTTCTTTTTAGTTAAGTTACTAATCGTTTTATATTTTTATTTTGTTTATGGGTGTTGTGTTACGAAGAGGAAGTAATTCGCAAAGCGGAATATTACCCTGATAGAAATGACTTATTGCATGCTGGTGACTGCGAAAAGACGATCGAGTTTCTTAAAAACAATCCTGAAGTTGTCAACCAAGGAGTAACACATAGATCACATACAGTATTACATATAGCTATATTCGACAAGAGAGGGATGAAGCTTATTGAGGAGATTGTCAAACTGATGTCACCAGAATTACTCGAATACAAAGCTGGGCAATATGATTGCACAGCACTTCATTACGCTGCCCAGTATGGAAATTTCAAAGCTATTGTATTATTGGTAAATAAGAATCCGAGGTTGCCTCTGCTACGTGATAAAAGAGGATTTACACCACTCGATATAGCTCTTCAAAATGTTTCAATTTACCAGAAGGAGGTAGTCGAGTATCTTTACTCTGTAACTAAAGACGTGGAAGACGGAAATCCATTCTCCGGAGATGAGGGTGCTTCTACTTTCTGCGAATTAATTCAGGCCTATTTCTACGGTGGGTTGGCAAAACTAACTAGCTAGCTACTGTTACTCTTCCATTTGTACGTACATGTTGCTTATACGCCAAGTTAATTCGTTGTATATGTTTCCGTACGTAGATATAGCACTTTTCCTTGTCATGAAGTTTCCCACACTGGCTACGACGAAATCAAATAGATTTGGTATGTGCGGATTGGAGATGATAGTTCGAAGGCCCTTTGCATTCCAAAGTGGCACTAAGCTGACATGGTGGCACAACCTCATTTATTCGTGTAAGAATTGATGTTTTTTTTGGTACATGTGTTTATCTTGAGTTATCTAAATGCTTTTGGTCATATATAAAATTAGTCTAACTGTAAATGTGCAGTAATTCAAGTGGATATGAAAACTACATGTATCCAATCAGGGGAACATGCCGAATGCCCCATTAGAGACGAAGAGAACCCTGCGCCAGAAAACTTAGATTCCAAGAAAATAGAAGAAAGCTCAAAAGTCCCCTCATCAACTACTTTTAAAGGACTCGTTATACCCTACTACTTAACACGCGGTATTTTCATTGTGATATTACTTTCGACTTTAACTTTTGTAAGTGATTGATTAATCAAAGATCGAAGACCACGGGACATTTTTATTTTACTTAGACCCCAAATGTCAAAGGTTTTATATTGATGGCAGCTTCGTTTGACTCTTATTTCAGCGATTGGCATCGAGCATCTATATAAACAAAAGCTGGTGCATCAACAAGCAAATGCATTGATAAAGCAAATACTAGGAGATATCTGCAAGTCAACTACATTACTGAGCTTTTTGAGGGATAATCCAAACATCATGAAGAAAGCTATAAAGCATGGGATCATAGAATTTGTAGCAGAGTGTCTCGAGAAGGATAATGATCTCATTTTTTATAAGATAAAAGTAGAAAACATGTTACAAATGGCTATTACAGAACGGAAGGAAATGATAGTCACTTTCATATGTAAAACCGCTGAAAGACTTGGATATAAGAATTATCTAGTTTCTAAAAGAGATGCGGACAACAATACCATTTTGCATTGTGCTGCCAAGCTAGCGCCTTTAGCTCAACTCAGTCTGGTCTCAGGAGCAGCGCTCCAGATGCAACGAGAAATGCAATGGTTTAAGGTAAGGGTCATAATTTCATTTCATGGTAACAAGTAACAATTTTTTTCTGATTAATTACCTCTGCCGAAATTTCATATCATGCAGGGGATAAAAAGGATCTTACGTGAAAGTGATCGGCACACGAGAAATGAAAAAGGAGATACAGCTGAATTTATATTTACCGAGGAACACAAGGATTTAGTGAAAGAAGGCCGAGACTGGTTGAAAGATACATCTGGATCGTGCATGATAGTTGGTGCCTTAATCGCAACTGTAGCATTTGCAGCTGCTTTCACTGTTCCAGGAGGTAACATCAGTGATAGTAACAGCGCTATGAACGGCACCCCAATTTTTTTGGGACAGTCCTCATTCACCGTGTTTGCAGTTTCGGATGCCTTGGCTCTATTTTCTTCGATTACATCCGTGCTCATGTTCTTAGCAATATATACTTCGAGATTTGCTGAAGGAGATTTTCTAAAGTCTCTACCACAAAAGTTAATATTCGGTCTTGCAACTCTCTTTATATCTATGGTGGCTATATTGGTAGCTTTCGGCGCATCACTGCTTATAGTCGTTGGAAGCAAATTTTCGGAGGCCTTAATCCCAATAACCTTGTTTGGTTGTTGTCCATTGGCCCTCTTTGCATGGTTGCAATTGCCATTGTTTGTTGAAATGGTTCGTACTACATATTGGGGTGGTCTCTTTAAGAAACACGCATTTGTCGATCTTTCCTCTCAGAAAAATAAGAACAAATCGAAGAAAAAGAAAAAGAAAAATTAACAACAAAAAGAAGGAGGATACGTTGATGAACCGAGCTAGAAAAAAAGTAATCGAATGGTTCTGTGTGACAGTAACTCTAAGTAAGTTACTAACTAGATTTGTGCCCGTGCTACGCACCGGGCATACTTTTTTTTTAACTTTGTGTGCACGGGGTTTCTTCCCTCCCCGTGACGATGTATTTTTTGTTTGGCTAGCGCGGGGCGTCGTCATGCCCCGTGACGATGTATTTTTGAGTTAGTGTGCGAGGGGCATCGCCCCGTGGCGATGCATTTATGATTTGGCGAGCACGGGGCTTCGCCCCACCCCGTGGCGATGAATTTCTGAATTAGCGTGCACGAGGCTTCCCCGCCCCGTGGCAATGCATTTTTTATTTGGTCTGCGCTGGGCTTTGCCCCTCACCGTGGAGATGTATCTTTGGATTTGGTGTGGTGGGGCAAATACATTATATAGGTGGAGGATATGTGTGGATTTTATTTATTTATTCTTTTTATTTTCGTAGAAAATATATGTGCATTTTTTCCCCTTTATATATTAAGATCTCTCGAAAAGATTAGAGGGTAAGAAGACGTCAGAACAACGGTGAGAAGGAGAGAGAGCGTTATTTTGAAAAAGAAGGCAGAATGAGAAACCAAGGGTTTAAGGGAAGGATTTATTCCCTAGGAAATTGTAACCGACGGAAGAGGTAATCGGTCATAAAGACGAGCGGGAGTGGGGAACAACATGGCTCGGAATACGACATGACAAAGGACGTGGAAGGCGAAGCGGTTTCTTCCCCTCGTGTCGATCACACGAGTGAAAGAAGGAGCATAAATGTAGGTGTAAATAATCCACAGATACAGGTGGAGCAATCCTAGGAGGCGAGACATTAGTTGCAGAAGAAGCGTGAAGCACTGAATCCTACCACTCAGCCTTGGCGCGAGAAAAGAGATATGAAATGAACCCGTGAAGACAATACGTGTATGATGTGATTTTGAAAGTTGTTGTAAAGTGGTAAGAAAGATGTCGTTCCTCTCAGACTTGTGAAGGATTTTTTTAGATTCAAATAAAACTAGAAAACTCAAAGAAGGTTGTTATCAAGATTTTAAGAGCACTGAGACTATGGATTCCACCAATCTCCAATTTCTATGTGATTTAATCTAATCAATATCCATGCAACTCTTTACGTTTAAAGTGATTCTAATATTTTGCAAAAGTAGATTTTTAGAATAACAAGTGTATTTCGAAAGCATAGAATATCAAAAACCTAGGTCTAAGCATAATCTATCAAGAGAAATCACAATTGCTTAGGAAAAATCATTCAATCAATTCTAAATCAAGGCAAATAATCATAAAAGAGATATTGCAAAAATTAATATGAATAGAAATTACCACAAAAATCTTGGAAAATTGGCTTCCTCCGTCGTCTCAGCAAAGGGGTTTAGTTCCTCATGTTATTCACGTTCTCAAAGTAGGTGTTCATAGCTCAAAAGGGTAAAATACAAGAGAAAACTACTAAAGCAGCGACTTTGTAACAGATATAATTGTTACAGAAGTCACTGTTACAGAGTAACCTTTAACAGAACTGTTGCGAACTCTATTAATTGTTGGAAAAATTGTTACAAAAGAGATTGAATATGAAAGAATAGGTAATAGTTTCTGCGACTGCTCTAAGGTGATGTAAAATAAAGACTGCTCTAGTCTGTCTAATGTTCTTCTTGTTCTTCAGCAGTAGCAGCAGAACCCGGTTTCCTGCAACTTTGATTCTCGGCTCTGTCGTGTTCTAAAGTTCCCATAACTTCTTCTAAACTTCAATAACCCTCTCTGGGACTCGAGCACACCTTTTATACACCTCCAAACCCTCCAAAACCCGATTAAATCTCTCCTTTTTTTCTTTGCTGCCAAGGTAAGAAATTTCCTCTCCAAGTCTTCTTTACGCGTTTCTGAGATTTCAAAATCCTCCCAAACTCTTCCTTAGATAGATACGTATCTTTGGAAAAAATATCTCGCCTTTAGTCTCCCTGGAATTCCAAAAATAAATCATGCAGGGACCTGTGTAAACTCATTCCCCTGTTTTGCGATAATCTTCTTTTCTTTCCTTTTTTTTCCGATTCCAAGACACGTACAATCCCTGTTTTAGTGAAGCAGATTATTCCAAAGCAACCGCGACAAAAACTCACCCAAATGTCACGAAATTCTCTACGAGAATCTTATGTGTTTGAACCAAAACCCGAGAGCCTGTTTAATCCCAAACTTGATTATCTAGCCGAAGTTAATCGACCCCATCAACCATACTGACACTGTTTACTTGAAACAAGTCTATCTTTATGAAAATCGTGTAATTGAGTCTAACTCGAAACTGCCCAAAATTCCAACCCTAATATTGTTCTTCACTAAAACCCAAATTCCCGCTAATTTCAAATTTAAAATGAAGGGGATGACCTCCCCTTAACCATGGCTGGTCTCCCTTTAGCAATTGGGGCAGAAATAGTAATTTTTGGGGTGGAAATAACCAAAACTTGGGGTGCCTTTATAACTTTTTCCGGGGGCCAATAACACTTCTTAGAGGTGCATTTAGTAATTCCTCCCGGCGGTGCAAATGCCACTTTTCGAGCCAATTTTTCCACACATGTTTATTTCTCCAAAAACACCTACAAAGACACAAAAATCCAAAATAAATACAAAATCAAGCACTAACAATATATACAATTGAGATTATATCAGACACAAAAATGTGTCTATAAGTGTAAAGTAGGGACGTGACAGCCATCAGGTACATCAGCAATAAATGCTCTTACTAAGTGGTTGAGAAGATAAGGACGACTCGTCAAAGTAAAACTCGGCTAAGAGTATCACGGGTGACATCGGCAGCATTCTCCAAAGACACTAACATCGGGTGAAGAGGCGACGACATGAGGAAACATCACCAAGCTCGGCCTAGTACATCGGGCAGGGCATCAACCAGAGCCGAAGAGAACATCAAAGAAGATACACCATGACATACACTGTAACTCGGATGTATTAGCACTTGCGGCTATAAATAGAGAGCTTTGTAGAGAGTTAAGGGAAACCATTCAGTAAGGGAGAGACAACACTAAGAGCTTGTAAGTGAGGAAGAGAGAACTTGTGAGCTAGAAACATCCTTGTAACTCCGATTCAAGCAATAAGATCATCAACCCTTCATCCCGTGGACGTAGGTAATCATACCGAACCACGTATATATTGTGTTCTTGCACATCTCTTGCTTGTTTGCTTCCTTGTGTGTGTGTTTATGTTTCTTGGATGTAGAAGTAGGATTTTCCACATCTACACATCTCATGGATCGGACGCGGGTGGATATCTGAAACCTGCAGTTTTCCTGGTTTAAACATGGATGCAGCATCACCCATGTGTTGGACACTCGACCATAAGGATAAGGGTGATGTTATACATACTCCGTATGTAATTCCTATTAAGATGCATAGAAAGTTCTCGCAGATATTGGAAAAGTATCAATTCTTCGCTGGTCGAAAACCTCCGTATCAATAAATATTTAAGTTTTAATTGTTGGAAAGTCGTAACGTTATTCTTGTTATGTTGTAGTTAGATTTCAGTAGTCTAAATTTTAAAACTAAGATAAGATTTTCTTGTTAAAAAATTACGTGTTTTCGTATTTTTGTTTTTTAAAATGATCCAATAATCCATCCACATATAGTCCGGTCATCAACTTACTTGTGGGTGTCAAACTAGACGAGTAACGGATTAGACGTGGATGAAAATACCAAATCCGCAACCGCAATTTAGAAATGTCCCCTACACAATTCAATGGGCCGAGAATTTTTCTTCTTTTTTTTAGAGCCTGATCCACATATTTGTACACTCAAAGCATTCTCTCCTTCCAAGAAAAGAGTTAATAAATAAAAAAAGTGACTCAGTGTCCCTCTGCACACTTGATGCCAGGGGCGGAGCCAGGATTCTGAAAGAGGGTGGGCAATCCAAACAACACACCGTACACAGAAAAAAAATCAATTTTTTTTTTCATTACACATGATATCCATCCAAATTATTTTTCCCAAACGAACCTACCTCATGATGATATTCACTCCAAAAACTTCAAAACAGTTAACCCTAGCAGTAATTAGTGAGTTGGTCTAAATCTCCTACAAATTCTTCTTCGAAGAATGATCGGTGATCCAGTCTGTCTTCAATTCATGCCTTCGTGGATGTTTTTGAAGTGTGCACAGCCCGTAGATAATGGAATTCTCAAATTTTGTTTAGCTTCAACATAGGTGAGCTTTCTAAAGGGGGTGCAAAGTCATTTCTATAAGGGTGCAAAAAGTCAATATTTCAATTTTGGCCCTAGAGAAATTGTTACTTAGTAAAGGAGTTTGGCAACTAAGGGTGGGCAATTGCACACCCACCCTTGCATGTGCCTCCGCCCCTGCTTGATGCTCACTCCATCCCCATAATATCTATACTTTTACCCCTCTTTCTCTCTTTTTCCATGTCAAGATGTATGTACAACTATATCACCCGTGTTGGACACCCGACCATAAAGATAATTACATACACAATTTCTATTAAGATGCATAAAAGGTTCTCAATGAAATTTTTAAAATATCAATTTTTCATTGGTCGAGAGCCTTCATATCCATAAGTATTTAAGTTTTAATTGTTAGAAGTCGTAACGCTATTTTTGTTATAATCCAGTAACTTAAATTTTTACAATCTAAATTTTAAAATTAAGTTATATTTCTCTTATTAAAGATTTACATGTTCCATATTTTTTTCAAGAAAATTCAATCATCCACACGTCTAGTCAGGCCATCAATTTACTTGAGCGTGTCAAACCAGATGAATAACGAGTTTGACGCCGATAAAAATCTCAAATCCCCCATTTAGACATGTCATGTACAAAATTTAATGGGCCCACCCTAGACTACTTCTAGAGACTTACCCACATATTTGAGCACCTCTTTCCTTTTTTTTCTTTTTTTTTTCGAAAAATGGCAGGATTGTCGTGTGACTCGTGTCGGTACACTTAGATTCCAAAACATTATCTCCTCTAAAGCATTCTCTCCTTGGAAGAAAAGAATTAACGAAGAAAAGATGGGAATAAGTATCCCTCTGCACACTTGATGCTCACTCCATCTCCATATATAATATATATATCTACCTTTACCTCTCTGTCTCTCTTTCTCCATGTCAAGATGTGCGTACAACCAATGTAGTCAATATCGGATTTCGGTGAATATCAGTCGAGTACCGAGACACGATATTTCGATGAATACCGGTGAAATCTCGGCCAATATCGCCGAAATATCGGCCAATACCGACAATATCGGCATCTCGGTGAAACACCGAAACCGATATTATCGGCGGTATCTCGATCATCTCGGCCGAGATTAACTACATTGCGTACAACTATATCAATCCTAGAGTCGTACCCAAATGTTTCTCCTCTTTCTCTTTTCAATTATTAGAAAAAAAAATGAGAATATGCCCCAAAATCGACCGTTATCTTGGAAATATGTCCCAGAATTCCAGTTTACGGGAGGAATATGCCCAAAATAACGGTTTTCGTCGAGGAATCGTTAAATAGTCAATTTTCCCGAAAGAGATCATTCGTTTTATCTCGTTGATAGCTAGATTAAGACAGCATTATATGTTGGTAGAAACTCCATATGGTGTTTCAAACAAGTAAAATGTCACATACTCCTCCGGCCATATGATGCTAGTACGTAGATGCAAAAATGATGGTTAAGTCGTACAATTAATATAATACTGACTTAATTCTTGTTAAGGAAGGAATTATATGTTGAGGATAAAAATAAAAACTGCATTAAAAAACAAAAAGATAAAACGAATAAATTCTGGGTCACTTCTTATGGGATCCCTGAATGTTCTGGTTTCTGGATATATAGTCAGTACTCCATCTAGCTCCACCCCTGTATATTTCTTTAAGAATTTCCCCATCTCAAAAAACCTCTTTTATACATCGCAATGTCTGCTAAAGAATCAGGTAATAATGGTGAAACTCAAACCCACGAAGAAATGACAGAGATTAGAGAGTTACTTAAAGTACTCATTCAATCTCAAGCTAAACAAGCAGAGTCACTTGCAGAAGCTCAAGCACAAAGAGCAAATATTCAAATTCAAATTCTAGAGCAAGCAAAATCTCAAGAAAATATCCAATGTCAAATGTTAGGGGCTCTAAGAAGCATTAGCAGCGGCACTAGTAATAAACCACAAGGTATAGTTTATCATTCATTCTGTAATTTCATACTCATTTGGATAAAGTATAAACCTGAATTAGCGTGTCATTAACATATCCTTACCAGAAGAAAAGATAACGGATGCTGATGACGAAAATGAGCAGGCAGCTGAAATTGGTAAGAATTATTTCTCCATCTATTCTAGTAACATATTCTTTACTTTTTAGGATGTTCCTATAAGATTTAATTTTATAGATCGTTAATTAGGATCGTTGAACTTCATGATAATAACATAATAAATATACATAAAATGATTTATGAGAAATACCTTCCGTAACTCGTCGTTAATCAACTGGTGGTAGCCGTAATACCTCGTGGAGGTCTTGGTTTCTCTCTCTTTTAGGATTTTCCTTCTATATCCCCATCTTATTATAAACTTAGTTTCTTCTTCGCAATGTCTGTTACAGCGTTAGGTAACAGCAAGCACCGCTATACTCGCTTTCATAGGAAAATGAAAGAGGTTGAAGAGTTACATACAGAGTTACAAAACAAAGTTGCAAAATCTCAAGCCCAGCAAGCAAAATCTCAAGAAAATAGTATCCAAACTCAAACGCTAGAGGTTCTAACAAGTACTAGCATCGGTACTAATAATACACAACAAGCAGGTATATTTACCATTCGTTCTGTGATTTCATACTTGTTTGGAGAAAGTATAAACGTTAATAAAGACTTCCAGAAAATTATAATGATCAGAGAGTGTAATTAATGTCAAATGAATCTTTACTAACAAAAAAAAAAAAAAAAAAAAACCGCATATATATATATATATATATGTGCATGTATTTTTAAAAATATTACCACTTATTGTATTCTTATACGTTAACTTACTACAACATTGTAGGAAAAGAAATTGTGGAAAATGATAGTGCTCTTTCAGAAGAGATTAAAAAGGCATTTGAAAGTGGTGAAAGTGTAGAAGAATGTAAGATTTTTGGGCTTCTGCCATCCAAAGCCGGTAAGCGTATACATAATTACAAATGCCATTTTGTCAAATGATATATAAAATTTTAATAATTATTGATTAGTAATTGTTTATTTTGGTTTCCGATTGTCTTGTTAAGAACCCAAACTAGTTTGGGCAAAATATAACCCGGAGAGAAATGATCTATTAGTAAAAGGTGATTGCAAAAAGACGATCCAGTTTCTTACCAAAACCCTGAAGCTCTTAAGCAAGGAGTAACAAGTAGATTATATACAGTATTGCATTTTGCCATATCTAGTAAGAGAGAGATGATGCTTATTGAGGAGATCGTGAAACTCATGCCACCAGAAGTACTCGAATACAGAACTGGTGATGATGATGAAACAGCACTTCATCTTGCTGCTCAGTATGGAAATATTGAAGCCGTTGTATTATTGGTAAATAAGAATCCGAGGTTGCGTCTGCTTCTTACTAGACAAGGATTTACACCACTAGATACAGCTCTTTTTAATGTTTCAATTTGCCAGAAAGAAGTAGTTGAATATCTTTACTCGGTAACTAAAGACGTCGATCCAAGTCCATTCTTGGGCGAAAATGGCGCTTTTACTTTATGCCATCTGATTGAGTGCAATTTCTACGGTACGTGGGTTAGCAAATTATAATTAGCTGGCTAGTATTACATTCACAAAATTGGTTAAAAAGATCAAAATCCTGGGTAAAAAAGATATCTAGATTTTGATACCGTTTAAATGGACAAAAATACAAAAATAGCTATGATGTAAACAGTTTCATCATGCCCATTTTCAAATACTTTTTCTTTTTTTAATTTACATCAGGATGCATCCAGTTTCATCCTTGCTATCTTTTTAAGTTTAAGTAATTTCATCCTTCCTATTTTTTTTTTTGTCCATTTCACCCATACTAATTTTTACTCGTCTATTTGAACCTGGTTTTAAAATTATTTGTACAAATGACCCATTTTCCGCATTACATTATCCAATTTATATCTTAAAATTATTCATAATCCATTTGTACATTTAGCTTATACGGAAAACGGGTCATATGACCAAATCTCATAAAGTATGGGAGTAATGGACTTGTAAAATATAGGTCTGGGTGAAAAAGACATAAGAAATATTAGCCACATATACCCTTTTGCTTTAAACTTTATTCTTTTTCATATCCTTTTCTCTCTCCTATTTATTTTCTCTCTACAATTAAAATTAATCGCGAGAAATGTCTTAACTTCCAAAATATAAGTCGGATTTTAATAAAATTTATATTTTTGGAAAGGGCTCAAAAATCTCTACAAAACAAGATCCATTGTTGATATGAAATTCGAAAAAAAAAAAAAATATTTTCAGCCCAGCCGAGAATACATTATGCACCCAGGTGCACCTGGCCAAAATTTATTTTCTGTAAAAATATGCATTATGCACCCAGGTGCAACTTGGCCAAAATTTATTCCATATAAAAATATGCATGATGCACTCAGGTGCAACCTGGCCAAAATTTATTTCCAATAAGAGTATACGTTATGCACCGAAAATCTACTTCCTATAAAATTATGCATTATGCACCCAAGTGCAACCTCATCAAAACATATTTCCAATAAAAAAAATATGTATATACATTATATGCACTCAGGTGCAACCAGAACAAAAATCTATGTCTGATCAGATGATACATTATGCACTCAGGTGCATCTTGTGTATTTAGTGGATAAATCAAAGTTTAATCTGGTTATCACCTGAAATTTATTATGTACACCTAAAATCAATAATCCAAGATCTCAAGGTTCACCATAATATAAAAAATATATTTACTTGAACCTTTTTTTTTTTAATCAGTTTTACTCGAACCTTTCAATCACCACTGACCACATCAAAATGATGGCTAATAACGGCTAACCGGTGGCAACAAGTGGTACCACCCACTGTTTCCGCTTCTCCCTAAACCCATAGCAGCCGCAATAGACACATTAGTTTCTCCATGTTGTAGCTCAAAACGAGCTCTATTCCTCTAAACCAAGCCACCAGTCATGGCTGAATACGACAACATACTTAGCCAAGAACTGGTGGTTCAGAAAATTCGTCAAACACCTTTTATACGTGACCGACAATGAGATGATAGTCGTGCCATTGATCTGTATCATCCTCAACATCTCCATCTCTGCAATTATTGAATTCAGAAACAACATTCAAAACTTGGGTTGCTTTTAAATTTGTGAATCAAACCCATCAGAAAAAGAAAAAAAATAAACGAGCTTGTGAATCCCTGACAAAAATTACCCAAGACCCATTAAGAATATCACAAAGCATCATCAGGACCCAATTTTTGAAACCCACATGCAATTACAGGTGTAGACTTTGCCCGAGTCCATGACTTCTCAAAATCTGAAGAACCATTAATTGATAACCGTGTTTTCTCATCAACTTTAATTATTGGTTGTACATCCCAACCAACAGTTTCATGAACAAAAGATATACATTAACTATGATTCTCTAATATAACAGATGATGAGAAAGATGAAACAAAATTAGTAACCTAAGGAAAATTAGGATTTAGGAGTAAGTAAGATGAGCACCTACTGTGAGACTAATAAACAGAGCTCCATTGAGAAACATCATTTTATTGGGACTGAGATGATATCCAGCTAAACCCATCAGAACAAACAGAACTGTACAAGCAGCTAAGGCACCAAATTGAATGATACCCACCATTGATCTGGTCCTGATACATTACATTAGATAATCTATTACTGAATAACGGTGGTGGAGGAAAAGACTCGAGGACAAAAACAGTTTGTTTAATCGAGGATATTAAATCTAAAAAAAAAGAGAGGGTGTTTTAGTCAGCTGTCTCAAAAATAAGTTATAATACGTGGGAGAAATATCCTATTTGGTTATTAAAAAAGTATCCTATAGAATCTTGGTTATTTGAAAGGTTGGCATAGTTTGCTTGTCTTTTAGACCCAGGAATTCAAATCTATGGCCTATTTAACCAAAAAACTGTTAGCTTATATGCCGAATTAATGTTTCTGGTTCAATATGTTTTTATATGTAGATATAGCACTCTGCTTAGTCAAGAAGTTTCCAAACTTGGCCACGAGGAAATCAACTACATTTGATATGTGCGGGTTGGAGATGATTGTTCGAAGGCCCTTTGCATTTCAAAGTTGCGCAAAGTTGACATGGTTGCAGAACCTCATCTATTCGTGTTAGTATTTTTTTGTTTTCATTTTGTTCTTATATATATTTACCTTCATCGGCCATGCATAAAATCAATCTAACTGCAAATGCGCAGTAATTCAAGTGGATACGGATACCACATGTATCGAAACAGTGCAACTGCCCGAATGCACAATTAGAGACGAAGAAAACCCTCTGCCAGCTGATGAAAACTTAGATTCTACCAAAAGAGAAGAAAACTCAAATTTCTCCTTTGTAATTCCTTATAAAGGAATCATTATGTCCAACCTAACGCGAGGTATTTTCCTTGACATCATAAATCAGGCTTCAAAATTTGTAATTGATTGACACGGGACATAAGTTTCTCTATGTTACTAAGACCTTCCACTTTAATTACCATACTCAAATGTCATTTGTTTTATTTTGATGGTGGTTTGATTCTTATCAGTGACTGGTGTCAAACGACTATATAATCAAAAGCTGATGCACCAACAAGCAATTGCATTGATTAAACAAATCTTAGTGGAAATCTGCAAGTCAGATGAATTACCAAGGTTTTTGTTCAACAATCCAAACATTATGAAGACAGCTATAAAGAATGGGATCATAGAGTTTGTTGTGGAGTGTCTAGAGAAGTATAAAAAGCTAATTTTTTATAGGCAGCATGGAGAAACCATGATAGAAATTGCTATCACAGAACGGAAAGAAATGATAGTGAATCTCATATATGAAACCAGTGACGAACTTGGAATGAAGATTGATCTTGTTTCTAGAGCAGATGAACAAAATAATACAATGTTGCATTACGGTGCCAAGTTAGCACCTTTTGCTCAACTCAGTTTGGTCTCAGGTGCAGCGCTACAAATGCAACGAGAAGTTCAATGGTTTAAGGTAAGGGTTATAATTTCAATTCTCATACAAATGCAACGAGAAGTTCAATTTTTATTTCAATGGTCGTCTAAATTGTTACTTCACCATATTAGAACGTAATTTCATTTCATGCAGGGCATAGAAAGTATTTTGCGGGAAAGTGATAGATTCGCAAGAAACAAAAACGGAGATACAGCCCAATTTATATTTACTGAGGCACACAAAGAGTTGGTGAAAGAAGGACAAGATTGGTTAAAAGATACATCTGGATCGTGCATGATAGTTGGTGCCTTAATTGCAACTGTAGCATTTGCCGCTGCTTTTACTGTTCCGGGAGGTAACATCAGTGATAGTAACAATGCTATGAATGGCACTCCGATTTTTTTGGGACAGCCCTCATTTACTGTGTTTGCAGTGTCAGATGCCTTAGCTCTATTTTCTTCCATCACATCAGTGCTCATGTTCTTAGCAATATATACTTCGAGATTCGCAGAAATGGATTTTCTAAAGTCTCTGCCACAAAAATTGATATTCGGCCTTGCAACTCTTTTTATATCTATGGTGGCTATATTGGCCGCTTTTGGTGCATCGTTGTTTATAGTAGTTGGAAGCAGATTTGGGCAGGCCTTAATTCCAATAACCTTGTTTGGTTGTTGTCCATTGGCCCTCTTTGCATGGTTGCAACTCCCATTGTTTGTTGAAATGGTTCGCTCCACTTATTGGGGTAGTCTCTTTAAGAAACATGCATATATCGATCTTTCCTCCAAGAAAAATGAAAAGAAATCGAAGAAAAAGAAAAATTAACAACAAAAAGAAGGAAGCGCGCCGTATTGTATCACGGTAACTCCAAGTAAGTTACTCATATGAATATTAATCTTTCGTGTCTGCAGTAATTCTCCTGTCCCTTTAAAAGACTTCAAAGTCTGGATATGTACTTGCTTGATATAACTGCATGTAACTGCAAGGTCACAATCAAATGCTCAGAAATCAAAGACCAATATTTGACTCTAAATCTCGTGAAGCTTTCCTGAATAAGATATAAAAGAAAAAATAATAATGAAGTTTCTGTACAACTAAGGTGGGAAAGCAAGAAAATATTGTACCTGTATTTACTACCAACTAAATGGGATATTCATCAGTAATCGCATTTCCTTTCATCTTCTTATTCTGTTTTCTTAGTTTTCCACCTTTCATAATTGCGAATGTAGAAAATTGTGCAAATAATCGGTGTAGCAAATTTGAGCCTAGTATCTCATATCCTTTCAGAATAAAAGGTCGTCAAGGCGAACCATGTGGTTATCCAGGTTTTGATCTTACTTGCAATAATATGAGTAGAACCGTTCTAGAGCTGCCATTTTCTGATCAATTCTTCGTCCAAGGTATCAACTATGGCAGTACCCATAACGAGATACAGCTTGTGGATACAGATAATTGTCTTGCTAGGCGTTTTCTGTACCAGATGAATCTTTCTAGTACCCCCTTTCATGGGTATTGAATATCAGAATTATTCGTTCTTTAGCTCCCAATCAGATACTTACGACCCCGCAAAGCACATAAGTTGCCTTAGTAACTCCACACACCAAGTATTTGCTATAGCTAAAACAACAAGTTCCAGTAGTTCATGGCCTCGCGCAAATTGCACGTTAATTGCTACTGTACCAGTTCCAGTTCAGTCCGGTATGGATGTGTATGGATATCCTTGGTTTGCATATACAAATGTTCTTCATCTCACATGGCCTTGGAAGCAAGCACCATACTGCAAACGAAACGGCTGTAATGAAAGGTCGAACTTTCCGTCCTTCAGAGACCCTGATGTTCCGAGGCGTGGTTAGCATCCTTCATTCCTTGTATTATTTTGAATTATTTTCGATCTATGAGAAATATTAGACAAATTTTCTGACAACTAATTTTGTATTGCAGGTGGTAACATATTTCTTATCGTCATGGGCATCCTAATACCGACCGGAATAGCCACTTATTTGTGCTACATTATTTTAAGAAGTAAAGGCTTTTTCTCTGGTCGTGGTACTGAAGCAATCAGCTGGTCCAACTCATCAGAATTAGTCACCATTGCCACCGGTTTAGATGGTTCTGCAATACAATCCTTACCCACGATAGTTATTGGTGAGAGCGGCAGATTGCCCATTCCAGACAATGATATTTGTTCGATATGTCTGTCAGAGTATCAACCAAAAGAGACACTGAAGACAATGCCGACGTGTAGTCACTGCTTCCACGCTGGTTGTATTGATGTTTGGCTGCTTTTGAATATAACATGTCCTATCTGCCGGATATCTCCCGTTTCAGAAAAATTGCTATAGCTACCTCTCAAGGCTTTGTAAATTGACTTTTCATGTATTCTTGGTCAAGGTAGTTCAGGGACCACCTTTTCATGTAAATCAATGCCTTTGCTTGTTGGTGCACCAGCTTTAGCGATTGGCATCGAACAAATATACAAACAAAAGCTGGTGCACCAACAAGCAAAGGCATTGATTAAACAACTGATAGCAGAGATCTGTAAGTCAACTACAATATTGAGGTTTTTGAGCCAAACATCATGAAGATAGCTATAAAGGATGGGATCGTAGAGTTTGTAGCGGAGTTGGTGAAGGAAGGACAAGATTGGTTAAAAGATACGTCTAGTTCGTGCAAGATAGTTGGCGCCTTAATTGCAACTGTCGCATTTGCTGCTGCTTTCACTGTTCCCGGAGGTAACATCAGTGATAGTAACAACGCTATGAATGGCACCCCAATTTTTTTAGGAAAGTCTTCATTTACTGTGTTTGCGGTGTCAGACGCCATAGCTCTATTCTCTTCGATCACATCGGTGCTCATGTTTTTAGCAATATATATGTTAGAGTAAATGCTTTACTCTCTTATTTACTAGTCCTTTATGTACTTGGGTGCCTGTAGCACATATGAGTGCCTTTATCATTTAATCGCTTTCTCTAGGGTTCTCTGCTTCATAAGCAAACCCATGACTCTTATCTTTGTACGTTTTCATTACATCTTCAATACAACTACTACATTCACTTAATACGTTTACTTAATAAATCCTTCATGGTATCAGGAAGGGCGATTCTACTTATTGCTTCCGCCACCGCCGCTTAAATACATCTCAACTACTTACCGATCTACGCTTTTTTTTTATTTTCAAGACTTCAATTACTTCAACATCACATCTTTTTCTCTCAATCAACTTCCTGTTACACAAAAATGGGAACAACTGAGCCACCACACTATGAAACCACTACAGTTTTTCCATTTCAAAACATAAATCACTGTATTGGAGTAAAATTGGATGAAACAAATTATCTTATATGGAAAAATCAGATGGAGTCAGTTATGATAAGTACAAATCTCTTTGGATATCTTGATGGATCGATTAAACAACCACCTGAGTTCATCAAAGATGGTGATTCAGAAGTACTTAATCCAAGTTATTTCAAGTGGAGAAAATGGGATAAATATGTCAATAGTTGTCTTAATGCTACCTTCTCTGATTCTCTCTCATGTTCAGTTCTTGGATGCTCTACATCTTCTGAAGTCTGGGCTTATCTAGCTAAAGAGTTTTCAAACCAGTTCTCTGCTCGTAGATCCATGCTCAGAGGACGCTTACAATCTGTTAAACGAGGAAACAGATCTGTTACAGAATACTTACAAGAGGTTAAAAGTATTTCAGACTCCCTTGCAGCTATAAATGAACGTGTTGTTGATAGTGATCTTGTTATGTATGTGTTAAATGGGCTTGGTAGAGATTATGATAATTTTGTTTTAGCAGTGCAAAACCGTGAAAATCAGCTATCCTTTGTTGATCTTAAATCAAAACTTGCCACTCATGAGCAATGGTTAAAAGACCATAACCTTGAAACTACAGCTGCTCTTGAATCTATGTCCTCCTCAGCGTTTTTCACAAAGAAAACTTTTTCCACTGGATCCTCTTCTCGATCTAGTGATAACTCATCTTTCAAACCACAACCTCAACAACAACCACATCAACAATCACAGCCAGAAAGACCCCCACCCGCTTTCATTGATTACTCTGATGTTGAATGTCAAATCTGCAAAAAACTGGACACTCGCAAGTAGATGCATATCAGATACTCGCATCTAGAAATAATGGTCGCCAAAATCAAAACAAAAAGCAAGCACCGACTGCAGCTCAACAACAAAACACTACACATCAGGCAAATACATCTATTCAGTGTAACTCCTCATATATTTCAGAACACCCAACTTGTCCTACAGCACCTTTTTGGCTACCTGATTCTGCAGCAACAAGTCATATGACTAATGACTCTTCACTGTTGATAGATTCTTCTCCTTATACTGGAACCGAAACAGTGATGGTGGGAAATGGAGTACATATACCTATTACACTTACTGGTAACTCCATTCTGCATACTTCTACTGGTTCATTTATGTTATCTAATGTTCTGTTTGTACCTCAACTTACACGTAACCTAATCTCTCGTTGGTGTATTCACACAAGAACACAATTGCTCTATTGGTTTTACTCCTTGGGGTTATGAAATCACCGATTTGACTACACATCAAACTCTAGTCAAGGTATTATAAACAACAACCTATACCCTATTCACTCAACTACTACATCATTAACTACAACTCATGCTCATGTATCTATTCTTTGCTTCACCTTCTACTTGGCACAAGAGGTCTGGGACACCCTGCAACTAACATCATTCAAACCTTAAACCATAACAATCACATACTCCTCTTACCTGGTGACTTTGACTCTCTCTGTCACTCTTGTCAATTAGGCAAGAGCAAGAAACTTCCATTTCAAAAGAACACCAGAACTACTAGCAGTCCTCTTGAACTAGTGCATTGTGACATTTGGGGACCCTCACCATGCTTATCTCACTTGGGATACAGATATTACATACTTTTCCTTGATGACTTCAGTAGATTTCATTGGATTTTTCCAATGACAGACAGAACATAGAGTTTGGCATGCTTTCAGCACTTCAAAACTACAAATGAGAAGCTTTTTTCTACTAACATAAAGTATTTTCAAGCTGATGGTGCTTATGAGCTAATGAAAGGGCAGTTCAAACAATTCTTGGATGCATCAGGTATTACTATTTCATGCTCATGTCCTCACACACAACAACAAAATGGAGTTGCAGAGAGAAAGCACATACACATCACAGAAGTTGGGCTTACATTGATGTCTCAAGCTTGTCTTCCCAAAATTTTTTGGTTTGATTGCTTCCTCGCTGCCACATATCTCATCAACAGGACACCCTCCAAGCTGCTTAAGTTTTCTTCACCTTATGAGGTTTTATTTCATAAACTGCCAGACTATTCTTTTCTTAAGGTTTTTGGATGCTTATGTTATCCGTATTTAGGCCCTTACAAGTGTGACAAGTTAAGTCCTAAGTCTACTGCCTGCACATTTATTGGTTATAGCCCAATCCACAAGGGATATAGATGTTATGACAACTCTACCACTAAGATATACATTTTAAGACATGTCATATTTGATGAGACAGTTTTTCCATTTTGTAACTGTCTTACCTCAACATCACATACTCCACTCTCTACTACTTTTATGCTACCTGATGTTATAGCTCAAGACTCCACATAAGCAACTATCTTACCTTCTGCAGTTATAACTGAAGAACCTACTGAAGATGTCACTCAAACAGAAGTGGATGCTGGCATTATCACTGAACTTACAGAAACTGAAGCTCCACTTCCACCTACAGATCCAATACAACCTGCAGCTCCAGCACAACTTACAGCACCTACTCATAGTATGATAACCAGATTGAGAGCTGGCATCACAAAACCAAAATACATACCAGACTTTGTGACTCATTTCACCATTCCACATTCTTTTCATTCTGCCTTTCACACCATCATGACCATTCCAAAAGAGCCAAGAACATACAAATCAGCCATTAAGGATCAAAGATGGGTACAAGCTATGACTACCGAGTATAAAGCTCTCATGCAGAATAACACATGGTCTCTTGTTTCTGCTACAAGTGACATGAACATATTAGGATGCAAATGGGTGTACAGATTCAAGCTTACTTCAGCTGGTGATGTTGACAGATTTAAAGCACGATTGGTTGCAAAAGGATACCTACAACAAGATGGACTAGACTACAATGAAACATTCAGCCCAGTTGTAAGATCCTCCACCATAAGGGCAATTCTCACAATTGCTCTTACTATGAAATGGTCTATCAAATAGCTGGATGTCTCAAATGCATTTCTGCATGGAGACCTTACTGAACAAGTTTTCATGGAGCAACCTCAGGGGTTTGTAGATCCCTCAAGACCAAATCATGTATGCAGTCTCAACAAAGCTCTTTATGGCCTGAAACAGGCACCTAGAGCATGGTTCAACAAGTTCAGTGGATTCCTTTTTAACTATGGGTTCATTATGTCCATCTCAGATCCTTCAATGTTTATCTATCAGAGTGGAAACTTGTCAGCTGTTTTTCTTCTTTATGTAGACGATATCATTCTTACAGGTAACTCTGAGACTTTCCTCAACTCTCTTGCTTCAAAAATGAGTACAAATTTTGCAATGAAAGATCTAGGAGACCTTCATTACTTCTTGGGTGTTGAAGCTCACTTCTGTCCTGCACGAGATACTATCATCCTCACTCAACAGAAGTACACCATTGATCTACTCACTAAAGCTGATATGCTTGACTGCAAACCGTGTCTTACTCCAACAACTGCTGACAAACGAACCTCCATTCATGATGACACTCCTCTTTCCAATCCTCTGGAATTTCGCAGTCTAGTTGGAGCTCTACAATACCTCACCATTACTCGACCCGATATCACTTATGCAGTAAACTACATATCTCAATTTACGCACTCTCCCACGACTACTCATTTTTGCTTAGCAAAAAGGGTTCTTCGTTACTTAAAGGGCACCATAGGTTCTGGAATTACTATTCAAGCAGGTGACATCTCTTGCATCACTAGCTACTCAGACTCAGGCTGGGCAGGATGCCCTGATACAAGACGTTTAACTTCAGGCTACTGCACTTTCCTAGGCTCTACTCTCATCTCCTGGTCCAGCAAGAAGCAGCCTACTGTCTTCAAAAGCTCAACAGAGGCAGAGTAAAAAGCCTTGAGTGAACTAACAGCTGAAGTGATGTGGTTGTTTGGCCTCCTTAATGAACTTCATATCACTCCAACGGTTCCTATGTGCATTTACTGTGACAACATGGGTGAAATATTCCTCGCCTCCAACCCTGCTTTTCATGCTCGTATGAAACATGTCGAGATTGATCATCACTATGTCAGAGATCTAGTTGATATTGGAACCGTTACAGTCGAACATGTTGCATCGTCTGAGCAGTTGACTGACTTATTTACAAAGGGATTAATCACTCATCGTCTTTCATTCCCTTGCCGACAACCGATGTAGTTGATCTCAGCTTCAGTTTGAAGGGGGGTGTTAGAGTAAATGCTTTACTCTCTTATTTACTAGTCCTTTATGTACTTGGGTGCCTGTAGCACATATGAGTGCCTTTATCATTTAATCGCTTTCTCTAGGGTTCTCTGCTTCATAAGCAAACCCATGACTCTTATCTTTGTACGTTTTCATTACATCTTCAATACAACTATTACATTCACTTAATACGTTTACTTAATAAATCCTTCAATATACTTCGAGATATGCAGAGATTGATTTTCTAAAGTCTCTACCACAGAAGTTAATATTCGGTCTTGCAACTCTCTTTATATATATGGTGGCTATATTGGAAGCTTTTGGTGCATCACTGCTTATAGTAGTTGGAAGCAGATTTGCGCAGGCCTTAATTCGAATAACCTTGTTTGGTTGTTGTCCATTGGCCCTCTTTGCATGGTTGCAATTGTCGTTGTTTGTTGAAATGGTTTGTTCTACATATGGTGGTCTCTTTAACAAACATAAATTTATTGATCTTTCCTCTAAGAAAAATGAAAATGTAGTTGCAGGATATCCCACAACCCACCCCTTATGATATTTTCCAGATCTAAGTCAATTTCATAATCAATAATAAAGATGGAAGTGCTAAAATTGTAAATGGACACAAGGATTTTTTACATGGTTCGATCAATGTGATCTACATCCATGGTTCTTCACTATGATTGTTGAAATTACATTAATATTACATTTAGAATCTCCATTAATGGGTATTTGATAGAGCTCGAGATCTAGTTTTTTGGGCAAGAAAATGATAAACAAAATAAAGTCTCTCTCTAAAAATATGGCTCTCTGAAAAATATCTCCCCCCTTACCAAAATGTGTATCCTCCCTTTCTCTCTCCTGCCTTTCTCTTTATATAGGTGTTTACATAGTGGATGACAGCTCATATGTAGTGGGGTACAACTAATATTGTCTCATGCTCCCGCTACATTCTCTCAGGCTCTGCTACCTTCTCGCACACTAAGGAAATGAATACATACCGCACACTAATAAATGTGTTGTGCGATATTTTGATCCTACATTTTGCCTTTTTTTTCTTGAATATTGCTTGAAGAGCGATCTTTAAGAAAAAATCAGTTGTTATAGTGGTCTTTGATCTTTGTTGATGAAGGAACGAGCGAAAGAATACTTTTCTTGAAAAGTACGTACTTGCCTCTATTCTTTTGTGAAGTTCCGAAATATTAAGGAGTAATTAGAAGTATCATCCTGAAGTATACGAAGTATGAAGTATGAAGTATCTTTGAAGAAGTATAAGAAGTATGAAGTATCCTTGAAGAAGTATAAGAAGTATTGCGAATCAATCATGCGAAACTATCGCTCCATTGTTGCTAAGGATTCTTGTTGTTCATTGGTGAATATCTTCTTTGGAAATGATTCTTTTCGAGAAGATAAAGAACATAAAATGTTTTCTTGGTAATCCATAGTTGCCTCTGTTCTTTATCTACGAGGGTAGAATCCTTGAGAAAGTGTTGAATGAGCGAGTTGTTTCTTCATTCCTATCTTGCCTCTGTCTCATGTGTTGTGCTCATGCGATAGTATAATCTCTTCAAGTTGCTTATAATTGTGCGAAATAATTGAGCGAAATAATCACATTCTGCGAAATTCTGAATAATCCTGCGAAATTCTGAATAATGCTGCGAATTATGAATAATCCTACGAAATTCTGAATAATTCTGCGAAATTCTGAATAATCCTGCGAAATTCTGAATAATGCTGCGAAATTATTCCGTAAAGTTTTGTAAAATACTTGTGCGAATATAATGCTTATGCTATGAAATGTATATGCGATGTTTATGCCATGAAATGCTTATGTGATGTTTTCATGATGCGAGTGTGATGCTTGTATGATGATAATGCTTATCTACATAAAGATGAAGGAGAACCATCAGATAAAAGAGAATGCCAAATCTCCTTGCTCGTTTCTTCAATTACTTTGAATTTTGTATATGTTGTAGAGGAAATCCATACGAAGAGAATGGTATATGACCCATCCCTATATTCTTCACCAATTTCTACCAGCTCGTCGGTTTGTACAGGTGTTTATGGGTAAAAATCGTTTCCGCCGATTTCGGTAAATTCGGTAGGTGAGTGAGAAACTGGTTTAAACCATAAACAAATGTGCTGCACGTGAGCACTTTCTAGATTCGAGAGATCAATCTGTACAAGTCCGGCCTAAACCAAGAAATGGCCGTTCCAGACTTGCTTCGGTCACAAAATGGAGGAGAAGGGTTGATTTGGGGAGGGAAGCAAAGAAAGGTGTTGAGACCAGAATAATTCTGGGAGAGTAGTATCTCGACTTGTATCAGAAAGTGAAAATCTTCGGAAGCTTGCAAGAGATGAAAGCTTTTTTGGAGAGCTTGCAAAGTTACCTTTTCTGAGAGTGTTGTATTTTTCTCCTGACAGAGACTTGTTGTCCGGTGGAAATAGGTAAGACCTATTTATACAAGTCGAGGCTGAAACGTACCCTGTCCTCATGAAGGAAGAGAGTAAAGGGTGAAATAATGGGGGGAGGTGGTAACCGCAAGGTGTTTATGGGTGAAAACGTTTTCACCATTATTTCCTCATTTATTTGACCGCTTTATTCCTATTCACGCTTTATTAATGTGAGCGTAGTGTACGCTGCATGCTGTGACCGCCAAACCAAAACCCTAAAAAGCATCCCCCAGTTTGTGTTGATGTCTCGAGTGTTGGTCACATCTTGAGTTCAAGTGGCGCTGCTAGAAGCGCATGTGGCATGTGCCACTGGCATGTGCGGAATGCCTTTGTTGCGGGTTGCACCTTGAGTGCAAGTGGCAATGCCAGAGCTGCTAGTGGCGTGTGTAGCATGTGCCAATGGCATGTGCGGAATGCTTGTACGTTGAGTGTAAGTGGCAATGCCAGAGCTGCTAGTGGCGTGTATGGCAAGTGCCAATGGCGTGTGCGGAATTCCTTGATGGTAGGTTGCACGGTTTGCAAGTTAGGCTACCAGCGTGCGTTTTTGGCATGTGTCAATGGCATCCGTGGACAATTTGGGTCGCGCCCTGGTAGGAAATGCTACCAGCAAGCATGTTGGCATGTGCCAATGGCATGCGTGGACAATTTGGGTCGCGCCCTGGTAGGAAAAGCTACCAGCGAGCGTGTTGGCATGTGCCAATGGCATGCGTGGCCAATTTGGGTCATACTGGTAGGAAAAGCTACCAGCGAGCGTATTGGAATGTGCCAATGGCATGCGTGGCCAATTTGGGGCATACAGTAGGAAAAGCTACCGGCGAGCGTGTTGGCATGTGCCAATGGCATGCTCGGCCATTAGGGCGCCCTGGTGAGAAAAGCTACCGGCGAGCGTGTTGGCATGTGCCAATGGCATGCGTGGCCAATTTGGGTCGCTCCCTGGTAGGAAAAGCTACCAGCGAGCGTGTTGGCATGTGCCAATGGCATGCTCGGCCATTAGGGTCGTGCCCTGGTGAGAAAAGCTACCATCGAGCGTGTTGGCATGTGCCAATGGCATGCGTGTCCATTTTGGGTCGCGCCCTGGTAGGAAAAGCTACCGAATGAGCGTGTTGGCATGTGCCAATGGCATGCTCGGCCATTAGGGCCGCGCCCTGGTGAGAAGAGCTACCGGCGAGCGTGTTGGCATGTGCCAATGGCATGCTCGGCCATTAGGGTCGCATACAGTAGGAAAAGCTACCAGCGAGCGTGTTGGCATGTGCCAATGGCATCCGTGGACAATTTGGCCTAGGTTGCATGATTTGCAAGCCTAGGCGTGGGCGCCATTTTGGCATGGCATGGCTAGGGCCAAGGTAAGGGTGCTTGGCTTGGCGTGGCGTGACTAGCGTAGCTAGGGCCAAGGCAGAGTGCGTTTGGCATGGCGCGGCTAGCTCGGGCTAAGTGTGGTTGGCATGATTTGCCATTGGCACGGAGGTGCGGCTAGCATGGTTGGCATGCTTGGGCGCGTTTGGTGTGGCTGACATGATTTTCCATTGGCACAGAGGTGCGGCTAGCTTTGGCTAGGTGTGGCTGGCATGATTTGTCATTGGCACGGAGGTGCGGCTAGCATGGTTGGCATGCTTCGGCGCGTTTGGTATGGCTGGCATGCTTTGCCATTGGCATAGAGGTGCGGCTAGCTTAGGCTAGGTGTGGCTGGCATGATTTGCCATTGGCACAAAGGTGTGGCTAGCATGGTTGGCATGCTTCTGCGCGTTTGGTATGGCTGGCATGCTTTGCCATTGGCATAGAGGTGCGGCTAGCTTAGGCTAGGTGTGGCTGGCATGATTTGCCATTGGCACGGAGGTGCGGCTAGCATGGTTGGCATGCTTTGGCGCGTTTGGTGTGATTAGAATAGCTAGGGCCAAGGCAGAGTGCGTTTGGCATGGCGCAGCTAGCTTGGGCTAGGTGTGTCTGGAATGATTTGCCATTGGCACGTGGGGGAATTAGGGTTTTGTTCGTTTTAACCCTAATTTGAAAAAATACCCCCTATTAATTAATGACTACATGCATTAAATGTCCTAATAAATGTGTCACCGGTGACATTAGGTTATTTGGGGTTTTACGACTTTACCCTTTGTTTAAAAACCACCATCAATATTAAGTTCCCTGCTTAGCTCGGAACATGATCTTTGTTGCGAGGTAAGCATAAGATGGTGACAAATTATAAACAGCAAATCGTAAAGAGAATTGAGGAGGCTTGTCTGACCTTTTTTATAAATAGGATTTGGAATCCTTGCCTCTGCGCGATTTTGCGAAATCGGGAGGTCGGCACAATTGGGAAGTTAGCGTCGTGAGAGACGGAAGTCAGGCGGCATTGAGAAGTCTGTTGCGAGTTGGGAAACCGAGCGTGCTAGTCAAGCAGGGACCGGCGCAAAGTGGGAAGCTGATCGTGCTAGCTGGCGGGACCGGCGCAAGATGGGGAAGCTGAGCGTGCTAGCTGGCGGGACCGGCGAAAGATGGAGAAGCTAAGCGTGCTAGCTGGCGTGACTTGCGCAAGATAGGAAAGCTGAGCGTGCTAGATAGAGGGACCGGCGCAAGATGGAGAAGCTGAGCGTGCTAGCTGGCATGACTTGGGCGGTTGTAGGGAAGTTTGGGGAGACTGGCGCGAGCTTGATAGGACCGTTGAAAACAAGGAGGGAGTAAGTGTTTCTACAGATAGTAAAGTTTCCTTATTTTGCCTTCCTTCACGCGCGACTTCAATCAGGGCATTATCCATGCCAAAAAATCTGGAAGCGTTATGTTCATCATTACTTCCTTTCCTTCTTTAAGGTTCCGTATTCATACCCAACGTAATTGCATCATCTCCCTCGTTTGAGAAAGGGTTCTTCTTGTTGAGTTTCTCTCTTTGCCTAGAGACGAATCATCCTCTAAACAGCCAGATTCGCGCGTGTCTTCGGTTCGAGTTGGCCTAGCTATTTCCAAGAATGCTGGTGCTGTTGTTGCAGATCGTCTGGCGGCTTCATGGAGTTCGGAGAATGTTTGGAAGCGCAAGTTTTCTAGCAGGGCGCGGTAAATAGGAACCATACCATTGATACATGCGTTCACCAGTTGTTGCTCGGTCACGTTTGGGTCATGATAGTCGAGTGCTTGAACCCTGAACCTCTTGACGAAATCATTCAGATGTTCGTTATTCCACTGGTACATTCTTCCGAGGTCTGAGAAAGTAACTTGTTCAGACACGAAGAAGTATTTCTTGTAAAACGCAGTGACCATGCTACTCCAGTTGGGAATCTTTGTTCGGTGGGATCTTTGTTGTACCATGTATACGCCCTTCCAAAGTAAGTGATTTTGAGAATTCCCTTAAACGAATAACGTGATTATATTCATGTTCACCAAGGGATTCCAGGAAACGGGAGACATGCTCATGTGCATTCCCGGTACCATCGTACAGGGTAAATTGAGGAGAAGAGTACCCCCTTGGGAGAGGGATTCTCTGCATTTCGGATGGGTAAGGGGGTTGGTGATGATGCACGTCCAATTCGTCATTCTTGATTCGGTTGCGGAGAATTTGTTCCAGATCTTCTCGCGTGACGATGTTGGGCGGCTGATTTCTTTCCAACGGGATTCTAGCACGAGTTTCCTCATCCGTGGAGGCGTGCTCCGCCGAGGTGCTGGCGTCGGGGTTGTTGGATACATTCCTAAGTGGCTTTGGAGGACGCGAATCACGTGGTAGTCGCTCTGTCAGGGTCTTGAGAAAGACGAGTACCTCTTTCTGCGTTGAAACCATGTCCGTCTGGGCTCTTGCGAGCATCTCCCCGTCGTTCCATCAAATCGGCGATGGTGACATAAGGACGACTTCCTTTGGTCCCTCCGGTCTCGTCCCGTCGGGCGGGTAGTTGGAACCTTAGTTGTGGTCGGAGGCGCCATGCTAGACGAAGCATTAGGGGCTGTAGCGGCGGCTCTGGCCCTGGTGACTGGTGGCGTGACACCCGAAGAGATATTTTCGTTGCCGTGATTAGAGGGTTGTGTAGAGACACTAGAGGAGGCAGTGTATCTTGCCCTGGTGATTGGCGGTGCTACGCTTGAGGCAGTGCATTCGATGTTACTTTAGTCAGCAGGTGATGCAACAACGTTATTAGGAGAGACGCTAACATCAGGGGTGTGTTCTGTGCTGGTATTCTCGGCAGCCGCTCCAGACCTGAGTTCCACCATATTGGGATTTGACATTCGGGAAACAAAATCAGGAGTCGGAGTTGGTATTGTAACCGATAGATCAATCCTCCCGCTGTGGTCGCCAATTGTTTATGTGTAAAAATCGTTTCCGCCGATTTCGGTAAATTAGGTAGGTGAGTGAGAAACTGGTTTAAACCCTAAACAAATGTGCTGCACGTGAGCACTTTCTAGATTCGAGAGATCAATCTGCACAAGTCCGGCCTAAACCAAGAAATGGTCGTTCCAGACTTGCTTCGGTCACAAAGTGGAGGAGAAGGGTTGATTTGGGGAGGGAAGCAAAGAAAGGTGTTGAGACCAGAATAATTCTGGGAGAGTAGTGTCTCGACTTATATCAGAAAGTGAAAAGCTTCGAAAGCTTGCAAGATATGAAAGATTTTTTGGAGAGCTTGCAAAGTTGCCTTTTCTGAGAGTGTTGTATTTTTCTCATGACCGAGACTTGTTGTCCGGTGGAAATAGGTAAGACCTATTTATACAAGTCGAGGATGAAACGTACCCTGGCCTCATGAAGGAAGAGAGTAAAGGGTGAAATAATGGGAGGAGGTGGTAACCGCAAGGTGTTTATGGGTGAAAACGTTTTCACCGTTATTTCCTCATTTATTTGACCGCTTTATTCCTATTCACGCTTTATTAATGTGAGCGTAGTGTACGCTACATGCTGTGACGGCCAAACCAAAACCCTAGAAAGCATCCCCCAGTTTGTGTTGATGTCTCGAGTGTTGGTAGCATCTTGAGTGCAAGTGGCGCTGCTAGAGGCGCGTGTGGCATGTTCCACTGGCATGTGCGGAATGCCTTTGTTGCGGGTTGCACCTTGAGTGCAAGTGGAAATGCCAGAGCTGCTAGTGGCGTGTGTGGTATGTGCCAATGGCATATGCGGAATGCTTGTACGTTGAGTGTAAGTGGCAATGCCAGAGCTGCTAGTGGCGTGTATGGCAAGTGCCAATGGCATGTGCGGAATGCCTTGATGGTAGGTTGCACGGTTTGCAAGTTAGGCTACCAGCGTGCGTGTTTGGCATGTGTCAATGGCATGCGTGGCCAATTTGGGTCGCGCCCTGGTAGGAAAAGCTACCAGCGAGCATGTTGGCATGCGTGGCCAATTTGGATCGCGCCCTGGTAGGAAAAGCTACCAGCGAGCGTGTTGGCATGTGCCAATGGCATGCGTGGCCAATTTGGGCCGCGCCCTAGTAGGAAAAGCTAGCAGCGAGCGTGTTGGCATGTGCCAATGGCATGCTCGGTCATTAGGGCCGCGCCCTGGTGAGAAAAGCTACCGGCGAGCGTGTTGGCATGTTCCAATGGCATGCGTGGCCAATTTGGGTCGCGCCCGGTAGGAAAAGCCACCGCGAGCGTGTTGGCATGTGCCAATGGCATGCTCGGCCATTAGGACGCGCCACGGTGAGAAAAGCTACCAAATGAGCGTGTTGGCATGTGCCAATGGCATGCGTGGCCAATTTGGGTCGCTACCGGTAGAAAAGCTACCAACGATCGTGTTGGCATGTGCCAATGGCATGCTCGGCCATTAGGGCCGCGCCCTAGTGAGAAAAGCTACCAGCGAGAGTGTTTGCATGTGCCAATGGCATGCTCGGCCATTAGGGGTCGCGCCCTGGTAGGAAAAGCTACCAGCGAGCGTGTTGGCATGTGCCAATGGCATGCGTGGCCAATTTGGCCTAGGTTGCATGATTTGCAAGCCTAGGCGTGGGCGCCATTTTGGCATGTTATGGCTAGGGCCAAGGTAATGGTGCTTGGCTTGGCGTGGCGTGACTAGCGTAGCTAGGGCCAAGGCAGAGTGCGTTTGGCATGGCGCGGCTAGCTCGGGCTAAGTATGGCTGGCATGATTTGCCATTGGCACGGAGGTGCGGCTAGCATGGTTAGCATGCTTTGGCGCGTTCGGTGTGGCTGGCATGATTTGCCATTGGCACAGAGGTGCGGCTAGCTTGGGCTAGGTGTGGCTGGCATGATTTGCCATTGGCACGGAGGTGCGGCTAGCATGGTTGGCATGCTTCGGCGCGTTTGGTATGGCTGTCATGCTTTGCCATTGGCATAGAGGTGCGACTAGCTTAGGCAAGGTGTGGCTGGCATGATTTTCCATTGGCACGGAGGTGCGGCTAGCATGGTTGGCATGCTTCGGTGCGTTTGGTATGGCTGGCATGCTTGGCCATTGGCATAGAGGTGCGGCTAGCTTAGGATAGGTGTGGCTGGCATGATTTGCCATTGGCACGGAGGTGCGGCTAGCATGGTTGGCATGCTTTGGCGCGTTTGGTGTGACTAGCATAGCTAGGGCCAAGGCAGAGTGCGTTTGGCATGGCGCAACTAGCTTGGGCTAGGTGTGGCTGGCATCATTTGCCATTGGCACGGGGGGGAATTATGGTTTTGTTCGTTGTAACCCTAATTTGAAAAAATACCCCCTATTAATTACGACTACATGCATTAAATTTCCTAATAAATGTGTCACCGGTGACATTAGGTTATTTGGGGTTTTACGATTTTACCCTTTGTTTAAAAACCACCATCAACAACAGGACAGTGTAAAATCATCTTAGACGAGCTTGCTGTAAAACACTCATGTTGTGTTTTTAGACCATTCGCTTGTGTCTTGAACGTTTGGTGAAGGATTTTAATGTCATTGATTCATTTGAGATCGGGACCCTTGATTGATACATGAGTGTGGTGCTTGCGGTGTCATCTTGTTTCTATTAGTCGCAGAAACATCACTTCTGAAATCCTTGTCACGAGACCATAACTGAGGTTGCTCTTAGAGGGGATGATGTAATGACCATGGTGGCATGTTCTGGTGGTAGCATTCCTTTTACGATGATTGATTCTGGAGAGCCCGGCGCCACGAGTCTCGGATTGTGAAGTTAATCGTCATGATCAGTGGACTGCCAGTCCCCAGTATTTTGTTGAATCTCTCTCTTTCGCTTTCCCTTCTTCTGGCAAGACCTAGATACCCGGGTAGAAAAATTGATGTAAAGACCTAGGTGGTCGAAGTTGGAGGTACCTTGATGAAGGATTTAGCGATGGTGACACTGATCGATTGTGGAAGTTATGAATCCCGTCCAAGAATTGCTGCTTGCACGTTGTATGCTCTGGAAACCATAGGAACCTCATACGACGTCGGAATTCGATGCTTGATCCCATATCCTTTCAGAATAAAAGGTCGTCAAGGTGAACCATGTGGTTATCCATCTTTTGATCTTACTTGCAATAATATGAGTAGAACCGTTCTAGAGCAGCCATTTTCTGATCCATTCTTCGTCCAAGGTATCAACTATGGCAGTACCCATAACGAGATACAACTTGTGGATCCAGATAATTGTATTGCTAGGCGTTTTCTGTACCAGATGAATCTTTCTAGTACCCCCTTTCATGGGTATTGAATATCAGAATTATTCGTTCTTTAGCTCCCAATCAGATACTTACGACCGCGCAAAGCACATAAGTTGCCTTAGTAACTCCACACACCAAGTATTTGCTATAGCTAATACAACAAGTTCCAGTAGTTCATGGCCTCGCGCAAATTGCACGTTAATTGCTACTGTACCAGTTCCAGTTCAGTCCGGTATGGATGTGTATGGATATCCTTGGTTTGCATATACAAATGTTCTTCATCTCACATGGCCTTGGAAGCAAGCACCGTCCATACTGCAAACGAAAGGCTGTAATGAAAGGTCTTCAGAGACCCTGATGTTCCGAGGCGTGGTTAGCATCCTTCATTCCTTGTACTATTTTGAATTATTTTCGATCTATGAGAAATATTAGACAAATTTTCTGACAACTAATTTTGTATTGCAGGTGGTAACATATTTCTTATCGTCGTGGGCATCCTAATACCGACCGGAATAGCCACTTATTTGTGCTACATTATTTTAAGAAGTAAAGGCTTTTTCTCTGGTCGTGGTACTGAAGCAACCAGCTGGTCCAACTCATCAGAATTAGTCACCATTGCCACCGGTTTAGATGGTTCTGCAATGATATTTGTTCGATATGTCTGTCAGAGTATCAACCAAAAGAGACACGGAAGACAATGGCGGCATGTAATCACTGTTTCCACGCTCATTGTATTGATTTTTGGCTGCTTTTGAATTCAACATGTTCTATCTGCCAGATATCTCCCGTTTCAGAAAAATTGCTATAGCTACCTCTCAAGGCTTTGTAAATTGACTTTTCATGTATTCTTGGTCAAGGTAGTTCAGGGACCACCTTGACTGTCTCTTTCTTTGTTAAGTTTCAAATTCATGGACACATCTACAGTTTTACATTGTATTTTGCTCATAGTGCAATTCAAAATATATTCAATATATTTGTATCAATTTATGAAAGTACTTGTTTTTCAAGCATCCTCTCCTGAGAAGAAAAGAATTAATAAAGAAAAGGAGTGACAAGATCAAATATCCTCTGCACACTTGACTTGATACTCACTCCATTCTCTCCCAAATGTTTCTTCTTTTTATTTATCATTAAGCTTGACATTAATGGTAATATTGATGGATTAAGATAGCAACAACTTTTAGACCGTATGGTGTTTCATGCAAGTAAAATATCAATAAACATACCTGATGTAGTATTACTAACGAACAATTAATTCGGGATATTGGAATTAATCGGGATATAGCTACAGGATAAAAACGGTGTCCCAAATTATTCCTCGATTTAAAAAATAATATAAACTCAGTGTTACTATTTGAACACCTGTTATATATAGTCTCGCCATATCCTCTCTATTGTCTTCAAAACTTTTTCTCTGTGTCCCCATCTCAAAAACCTCTTCCATCACAATGCCTACTCAAGAAATAGGTGATAATCAAACAAACGAAGAAATGAAAGAGATTAAAGAATTACTTAAAGTACTCATTCAATCTCAAGCTAAACAAGCAGAAACTCAAGCGAATATTCAAAATCAAATTCTAGAGGTATTAAGAAGCATTGACATTGCGAGCAATAAACAAAAAGGTATAATTTATCATTCGTTCCGTGATTTCGTAATCCTTAGTTTGGAAAAAATAAACCTAAATATATTAAAGAGTTATATATATCTCAAAATTTGTCAAATTACTGATCGGAAAATGCAAAGATCATATTAATGTCAAATGCATCATTTGTTTGGAATGCTAACGTTTCCAAATTATGGTCGAGTTTAAGTTTCTAAATATGCCTCATGTAGAAGCAGCTACAGTCAAAAATATTAGTGATGATTCCAAAGAGATCACAAATGAATCTGATGGTGATGGGGAAGAAAATCAGCCATCAAAAATCGGTAAGCTATGCGCATAATTACCAGAGTCTTTTCAACAAATGATCATATAAAGAATTTTAATATGGCTTTATAATTAAGTTATTAATTAATCGATTTTTGGTTTGTGAGTGGTGTTAAGAAGATGGAGTAGTTCGCAAAGCGAAATATGACCCGAATAGAAATGACTTATTGCATGATGGCGACTGCAAAAAGACGATCCAGTTTCTTAAAAACAATCCTGAAGTTGTTAACCAAGGAGTAACACGTTGGTCACAACAGTATTACATGTAGCTATATTTGATAAGAGAGGGATGAAGCTTATTCAGGAGATTGTAAATCTCATGTCACCAGAATTGCTCGAATATAAAGCTGGGGTATATGATTTCACAGCACTTCATTACGCTGCTCAGTATGGAAATTTCGAAGCTATTGTATTATTGGTAAACAAGAATCCAACGTTGCCTCTGCTACGTGATAACAGAGGATTTACACCTCTAGATATAGCTCTTCAAAATGTTTCAATTTACCAGAAGGAGGTAGCTGAATATCTTTACTCTGTAACTAAAGACGTGGTAAACCCAAGTCCATTCTCGGGAGAGGATGGTGCTTCTACTTTATGCGAATTAATTGAGGCCAATTTCTACGGTGAGTTTTCAAACTATTATATCGTCCCATCTATCGTGTACATATATGTAGCTCATATACCGAGTTAATGCTTCTGATTCGTTTTGGAATTTAGATATAGCTCTCTGCCTTGTCATGAAGTTTCCTGAACTGGCTATGACGAAATCAAATAGATTTGATATGTGCGGATTGGAGGTGATGGTTCGAAGACCCTTTGCATTTCAAAGTGGCACTAACCTTACATGGTGGCAGAACCTCATCTATCCGTGTAATGTTAATTTTTAGTAACTGATGCTTTTTTTTTTTTTTTTTTGGGGGGGAGGGGTCTTTGTGTTTACCTTCATCGGTTATTCATCCAAATACATTTGCTCGTATATAAAATTAATTTAACTGTAAATTTGCAGTAATTCAAGTGGATATGAAAACTACATGTATCCAATCAATGGAACCAGCCGAATGCACCGTTAGAGACGAAGAGAACCCTGCGCCAGAAAACTTAGATTCCAAGAAAATAGAAGAAAGCTCAAAAGTCCCCTCATCAACTACTTTTAAAGGACTCGTTATACCCTACTACTTAACACGCGGTATTTTCCTTGTGATATTACTTTCGACTTTAACTTTTGTAAGTGATTGATTAATCAAAGATCGAAGACCACGGGACATTTTGATTCTACTTAGACCTTCTATGTCAAGGGTTAATTTTATATTGATGGCAGCTTCGTTTGACTGTTATTTTAGCGATTGGCATCGAACATCTATACCAACAAAAGCTGGTGCACCAACTAGCAAAGGCATTGATTAAACAATTGATAGCAGAGATCTGTAAGTCAACTACAATATTGAGGTTTTTGAGGGATAATCCAAACATCATGAAGATAGCTATAAAGCATGGGATCGTAGAGTTTGTAGCGGAATGTCTCAAGAAGAAGAAGACTCTATATTTTCATAGGATACCGGTAGAAACCATGATAGAAATGGCTATTACAGAACGGAAAGAAATGATAGTGAATTTCATATGTAAAACCGCTGACAGACATGGAGACAAGAATGATCTAGTCTCCAGAAGAGATGGAGACAACAATACTATTTTGCATTACGCTTCCAAGCTAGCGCCTTTAGCTCAACTCAGTCTAGTCTCAGGTGCAGCGCTCCAAATGCAACGAGAAATGCAATGGTATAAGGTAAGAGTGATGCTTTCATTCGATCTATAACAAGTAACAGTTTTTTCTAATTAATTACCTCTCCTCAAATATGTTTTTCTGTAAGGTAAGTGTAATTTTATATCATGCAGGGGATAGAAAGTATTGCACGGGAAAGTGATCGGTACACGAGAAATAAAAAAGGAGATACAGCTCAATTCATATTTACCGAGGCACACAAGGAGTTGGTGAAGGAAGGACAAGATTGGTTAAAAGATACGTCTGGTTCGTGCATGATAGTTGGCGCCTTAATTGCAACTGTCGCATTTGCTGCTGCTTTCACTGTTCCAGGAGGTAACATCAGTGATAGTAACAACGCTATGAATGGCACCCCAATTTTTTTAGGAAAGTCTTCATTTACTGTGTTTGCGGTGTCAGACGCCATAGCTCTATTCTCTTCGATCACATCGGTGCTCATGTTTTTAGCAATATATACTTCGAGATATGCAGAGATTGATTTTCTAAAGTCTCTACCACAGAAGTTAATATTCGGTCTTGCAACTCTCTTTATATCTATGGTGGCTATACTGGCAGCTTTTGGTGCATCACTGCTTATAGTAGTTGGAAGCAGATTTGCGCAGGCCTTAATTCCAATAACCTTGTTTGGTTGTTGTCCATTGGCCCTCTTTGCATGGTTGCAATTGCCATTGTTTGTTGAAATGGTTTGTTCTACATATTGGGGTCTCTTTAAGAAACATAAATTTATTGATCTTTCCTCTAAGAAAAATGAAAACAAATCGAGGAAAAAGAAAAAGAAGAATTAACAAAAAGGAGGCCACACTGAACCAAGCTAGAGAGGAAGCAATCCGATCCTACTGTATCACAGTAACTCCAAGTCTCCTGTCCCTTTAAAAGACAGCTACCTCTCACCAGGTTGACATAGTCAGACAGGGTAGAAGAAAAATTCCATTTTGAAGACTTCAAAGTCTGGATATGTACTTGCTTGATATAACTGTAACTGTAAGGTCACAATCAAATGCTCATAAATTACAATTCAACTGTGAAGAAATCAAACCTGGCTTGATCGGGGTATAACCAGATTAATTGGGTATACCTAATGAGACAAAACTCAAGCCATTTAGAAGTAAAATAGGCCACCCGTTAACCATGTATTTCCAAAATGGCTAATATACCCTTGTTTAGTTAACACTAAAAAAATCTGATTAGCTTAATTAATTCAGTTTAGATTAGTTGATTTAGTAGATTAAAACTTCTGAAATTATGAATGGAGTAGATTAAAACTTTTGTCTCATGAATTCAATCAAAACCTGTTTAAAATTTTGTGAAAATTCGGCAAGGTATACGGATGAAGAACATGCCGACTACATATGGCCGGCAAGGTATACGGATGAACAACATTCCGACTCTATGCATCACTTGTCGGCATTTTGTTGATTCTCACCTTGCCGGCTATGTTATAGTCGACACATACATATTTCTTACCTTGCCAGCTATAGAAAAGTCGGTAGGCAATAAATTCCTAACATTGCCCGTGGTCCAATAGTCGGCATTGTAACCTTGTCGACCTTTAAACAGATAACAAAATTTGGGAAGATGTAATTCACTTTATTCATGCAATTTTTGTTACTACATTGATTGAAACATAAAATCTAAATCCTTGTCGAAGGAATAACGAATGCACTTAGCATGTGCATCAAGCCTTTGAACCCCTAGGCGACCCTAGTGGACGAGTTATAGTCTCGTGAGGGTTTACATAGAGATCTACCCACAAAACCTACACTAAAACTTCTAAAGCCATCAATCTTCGTCCGAGGAACCCGACGACGATACACCCTCCATCATCTCCGGGGCATACTCCGGGATTTTGGATACCATGAATTGATATCTTGCATCGAATGTGAATGCTTCCGCCTTTTCCTCCAAGTAGCGCGCTTTGACGACTTCATGCTACAAAAACAACACACAAACTTACTTTGTTAGTGCGGTTTAAGTTGGAAGATCAAACAACTTGGATTACGTAAAATAAACCACACAAATTGTTCAATGGACAAGTTGAAGTGGGTAGCGTTGAAAATCGGTTTTTGGATAGCTAAATAAGGAAGTATCGCATTTTCCATGACTAGGTGCCTATCATGAATTTGTTGAACACTTCTTCCATTAGGATTCCCAAACTCTTGTCTATATTTGTTGTATACCCTAGCCCAAAAGGTTACGGCATCCACCCTTACGGAGGACTGCCTTCTAACTCGAGTCTCCGCTTACCAAGCTTTGGTGATTGCCAAATCTTCATTTGAATCAAATGATGCTATTGTCGTATGTAGAGAGCTATTGGGTGAGTTAGATGGAGTGTATGATGATATGAGCTTTGGAGAGTATATGCCAATAGGTGTGTGTTGTTTTGTAGAGAGAAGTAGTGTATTTATAGGATGGTACAATAACTAAGGTGGGAAAGCAAGAAAATAAGAGGATATAATATTTATAGGATGGTACAATACGTAAGACCAATACGTAAGACCAACATTTGACTCTAAATCTCTAGAAAATTACCCGCATTTTAGATATATAAGGCTGCCAAACCTTGTTTAACATTGTAAATTTTTCAGTTAATTTTCTCGATCATAATTTTGAGCGATCCATAATGATGCTACTCTATTGGAAAACAAGATCATCGTGGTATGTTCGGTAACTGCCTTCGTCTAATTATATTTGAAGAGTTTCCTTGTTTGTAATGGTTTCCTGTAATTGGAATTCCGTTTTTTTTATAGAAGTTGTGGTCAGCTTGGTGGTCAAATTAGTTGTTTCTAGTCCCATATCAGTCTATAAATAAACACTTTGTCTCTTGCTTCTGATTTCAATCAAAGCTCGCTTTTAGTTCAGTGCGGGAAATATGTCAAGCATTCCAAAAGAGCTCTACCATGAAATCCTTCTAAGATTACCGGTGAAATCATTACTTGTTTGCAAATCTGTCTGCAAGCATTGGTTCGAACTAATCTCTAACCCTAGTTTCGTTAATACGCACGCTAAACTTTTTCCCCATAGAAACAATTTCATAAGTCTAACCCCTGGCAGCAGAATTAGAGACGAATACGTAGTGCACTCAATAGGTTACGAAACATTAACGTCCTTGAGTGAAAGTGATCAAGTTGATGATGATGACATGTTTAAAGGTGGTTCAATCTTTTCATCAATACCTCACCCTGGTATCGAATTGTTGTGTTCTTGTAATGGTTTGGTTTGCTTAAACGTTGAAAGTCCAAGTGATTCGAGGATTTGTCTTTGGAACCCTGCTACAAGAGAATACAAGAAACTACCCAAAGCACCAACTAGTCAAACTAGGTCACTTTTCGATGATTTTTATCAATGTGCTTTGGGTTATGATTATAAAATTAATGATTACAAGTTTGTAACTGTAGTAAGTTTGGCCCCATTATGCAGTCATGAAATGCTAGTGTATACATTAGGATCAAATTCGTGGAGGAAAATTCAGAATACCTCCGGTGGAAGAATTGGAATAGTTGATAAGAGACAATCTGGGGTGCTTCTCAATGGAGCTTTTCATTGGTTAGGTACAAAAAACAAAGACGACAATCAATCCGATTTTATACTTTGTTTTGATATTACCAGCGAGAGATCCACAGATATACAACTACCTAGGGAAGCTCTGGATAAAGGATGGTGTGTTCGTGTGGGGTTGTTGGAAGGGTGCCTTTGTGTTATTGATGTCGTTAAAAAATATTATTTTGATCCTGATCTATGTCAGGAGCGACCTCAAGTTATAGTATGGGTAATGCAAGAGTACGGAGTTGGAGCATCTTGGAGTAAGCGTTATGTCATCAACCAAGGTAGAGTTTCGAGGGAATCTTATTATCTAAATCTTATATGTTGTTTCAAGAATGGTGAGATCCTATTTTCTGGTGTTAGTATGACATTAACAAGTCCCTTATTCATATTCAACCCGAAGGATGGAAATGTCAGAGCACCAAATCTTCCTAAGCGCATAACTAATGTTATAAGTTATTTTGAAACCTTAGTTTCACTAAAATCTGGAAGGTACATAGGGGAAAATGGAGAAATAGAGTTGTCAACTGAAGATGAAGGAGAAAAGGAGGAGTCCAGTTGAGCATCGTTAATATTATTATTAGTACTTGTTTTCTTTTGAAAGATATCACAGTCCTTGTTATAGTGGAAGACAAGTTAGAATTGATGCACTAGCGACATACTCCCTCCGTCCATAATTAGATGAGCTACTTGTAGTTTGCACAAATTTTAAGGCAAGGAGGAAAGTGGAGTGTATTTAAGTATTTTTTACAATTATACCCTTATGGGCAATAATTAGTAAAATTTAGAAACGATTTATCTCTTAAACTATACCACGGTTTTTTATAAACTTTATACCGTTGAAAAGCATTTTAAAACACCTACGCAACGAATATAAACATGACTATCAAATTATACATATTTCTTATACAAAAAATAATCAATTAAAAGGGTAGTTTTAGAAATATCCCCTTGGTTAGTGAAATAGCTCATCTATTTGTGGACAAAACTAAAAACCAAATAGCTCATCTAATTAGGGACGGAGGGAGTATAAAGTTATACTTACATATTAGTTTAATTTGGGATTTGTTTCTGGCCGATACGTATGTTTCTGTTCTAATTAGACCTTTATATATATCATGCGCTAGTACCGAAACCTGTTATTCATAACAACTTCGAGTTTGAAGAAACAAGGTAGTGGGAACAAAATTCCCTGCTTCGAATCACAATGAGCCAAGAAATAATCGCACTGTAATAAAATCTCACCGTTCTTGAAGTCCCATTAGTGTCATGCAATAGTTGTTGATAATATGTTGAGTGTATCAAATATGCTGCTCGAGCTGATCTCCAAACTTGGGGATTTTTTTGAACTTTCACTGCACAATATCCAAGATAGCGTGGCTCATGGGTTTTGCTACAAACTATGCCATATTTCCAGAATGACATTCAATACTGAGCTGATACTTACTCGTCTAATAACTTGGCTCATTGGTTTTGTTATAATCGCGCCCAAATGTGTCATATTATTTAGGATTAATAGGCAAAATCCCCAAAATCGATCCCCATTTTGTAATTATGATCCGGATATTAGGAAATAAGTCAAAATACCCCAATCCGTTAGATTTTCTGTTCGAGAGAGCTAAGTAGTCGAAATTGCACACACGTGACTTCCCACGTGTGAAAAAAAGACGAAATTGCCCTCCAAGATACATGGTTCATAATATTGGGTTCAATGTTTAAAATTCAGGGTTCAGAGCTTAGGTTTCAGGATTTAGGGTTCAGGGCTTAAGATTCAGGTAGAGGTATAAAACGTGCCGGCCCGGCACATCCCGACACACGAAGTCGCGTGCTTCAAGTGCCATGTGCCTTGCTGTGCTAACGATTTTAACATGTCGTGTCGTGCTGTGCTTTACTAGTCAAAAGCTAGGCACAACACAGCCCACGAGCACAACACACAAATAAACGTGCTGTGTCGTGCTGGCACACATGTTATAAACAATTTGAAATCACTTAATGGTATACATTAAGTCGAACATTATCCCAAGAATCAAAAAAGATAACATATCATTTGAAATTATTTCAAGTAAAATTAATAAGTTTATTTAATAAAAAGAAACAACCCATCAAATATAAAATTGGATCATTGTCATGTAAATTAATGTTCTAGTCAAATATAGGTAACGACATTATAACAACAATGCTGAAATATATTTTCCAAATATTTAGGTATTTTATGTGTTGTTACAAAGAAACACCAGCATAAAATGTCAAAAATTACCTAGAATAGTGACTCTTTTGAGAAATATACACAAAATGTGATGTATTATGCCTTGTTATATGGTGTTCTAGTGCATGCTATTACGTTCTTTCTTAACGTCTTGTGCTGGGCTGTGCCACGTGTTTATCCGTGCCGCGTGTTGTGTTGTGTTGTGTTACTCTGCCGATTAGACTAACCCAGCATAGCCCACGAAACTAACGTGCTGGGCCGTGCTGGGCTAAATCACGTGTTGTCTTTGGGCTCGATTTTTTTAGCGTCTTTGTCTTTGTTCGTGTGCTCGTCTTTGGCACAGCCCAATTTTCACCTCCATATAAGAGGATATAATATTGAAGTTTCTGTACAAAAACTATAAGGTGGGAAAGCAAGAAAATATTGTACCTTTTTTTACTACCAATTTACTAAATGGGATCTTCATCAATAATCGCATTTCCTTTCTTCTTCTTCTTCTCTTTTCTTTGTTTTCCACATTTAATAATTGATTCCTTTCTTCTTCTTGTTCTGTTTTCTTTGTTTTCCACATTTCATAATTGCAAGAATAGAAACTTGTGCGTATAATAGGTGTAGCAAATTTGAGCCTAGTATCTCATATCCTTTCAGAATAAAAGGTCGTAAAGGTAAACGATGTGGTTATCCAGGTTTTGATCTTACGTGCAACAATACGAGTAGAACAGTTCTAGAGCTTCCATTTTCTGAACCATTATGTGTTCAGGGTATTAATAACTACGGCAAAACTTTTAATGAGATACAGCTTGTTGATCCAGATAACTGTCTTGCTAGGCGTTTTCTGAACCAGGTGAATCTTTCCGGTACCCCTTTCATCGGTATAGTGTATCGCAATTATTCATTCTTTAGCTGCAAATCAGATACTTATGACCCCGCAAAGGAAATAAGTTTGCCTTGGTAACTCCACGCACCAAGTATTTGCTACCGCTAATTTATTCAAGTTCTTGGCCTCAAGCAAATTGCACGTCAATTGCTATTGTGCCCATTCCAGTTGAATCCGGTATGGATGCATACGAATATCCCTGGCTTCCACATTCAAATGTTTTTCATCTCACTTGGATTTGGAAGACACCAAAGTGCGGATCAAACGGCTGTAATAAAATGTCCAACTTTCCATCCTTCAGAGACCCTGATGTTCCCAGGCGTGGTTAGCATCCTTCGTTTCTTGTACTACTATTCTGAAGTAATTTCGATTTCTGAAAAAAAAAAAAACTAAACAAATATTCTGACAACAAACTTTGTATTGCTGGTGGTAACATATTTCTTGTCGTCATGGGCATCCTAATACCAACGGGGATAGCCACTTATTTGTGCTACATTATTTTAACCATTGTTTCCATGCCGATTGCGTTGATATTTGGCTTCCTCTAAACTCTACATGCCCTGTCTGCCGTATATCTCTCGTCTCAGAAAAATTGCTTTCGCCGCTTGTAAATTGACCTTTCATGCACTCAATTATAGTTGTAGTGGTACCACCTTGAATTTCTTTTACTTTTGAATTTTCTCATGTTTGATTTCAATACAAAATCAACCTTGAGCAGAAAAACAAGTTGTTGCACGGGGTTATTATATTCTACAAATTAATGAAAAGATAAAATAATTTGCACCGCTAGAAGTCTACTGGAATGGTAATTTTTTATGAAATTTTGTAACCTCTATAACAATCTAGGAGGAAAAAGAAAACATTACTTCTGGTTGCGTTTTTTCAACAACTTAAAAGTCAATAGAAAACTCAATGAAATTAACAAGAAAATGACATGAAAATTCGGGCACAATAATAATTCAAAGTATCGAAAACAAAGTCTACTTCAAATTGCTATCTCACATGAGCGTACATATACGTATAGGACGTACATGAAACAAAATTCTCTTCAATTTTTTTGTGCTTAAAGAATTCTTCCTTAGATAATTGTTACTTAGTGACTAGTGATCAAAAAAAAAAAAAAAAAACGCACTCTAATAAATTTGTTTTCTTAACCTGATTTTTTTTTTTTTTTTTTGTTGGTGCTCTCAGAATTCAAACTCAAGTCATCAACTACTACCATGCTAAACATACACGATAAATATAAATAACGAATGAAGCGACAAAAATAAAACAAAAACTAGAAATACTTTACATCACTAACATTCAAGAACTAGTTCCCACCTGGGGAGAAGTTTTCAGTTATTTTCATACTTGGCTCCACCTCCAACCCAATTTGCACTATTTTAAGTGGTAGTTGATTCTTTCATATGATCGATTAATTGGGTTACTAAATAGCTACACAATTTCGAATCATTTGTTTTTTTTAGCATTAAGTTGCGTTGAATACGCAACCAAAGACTTTAAACATATTATTAACAATTCAATAATCAAGTTACACCTAACACAAAAGTCTTTGTTCTTATTCACTTGCAATGAAAAATTTATATACACAAGAAGAAAAAGAATGCATCATTCACACCAAATGGATGTTATAAAAATTTCGTTCTTCTTCATCGTCTTCCTCCATTTCGTTCCATATCCGATTGGAGGTGCAGAAACATGTCCAGTCTATCAGTGGTGTACAACAGATGAACCAACAGTTCGATTTCCATTTACATTAAAAGGTCGTGGGAGCGAGGTATGTGGTTACCCCGGTTACGAACTCACCTGCAATGAACTGAATAAAACTGTGCTAGAGCTTCCATTTTCCGGTAAGTTTTTTGTACGGAACGTGTATAGTTTTATGCAGAAGATTGAAATATATGATCCAGATAACTGCCTTCCGAAACGTATTTTGAAGTTGAATCTTTCCGGTACACCTTACCAGCTCGGTTCTTCGTATCGAAAATATACCTTTCTTAATTGCTCTTCATCGATTGATAGTCTGCTTAATATTACAAAGTTGATACACATCAGTTGCCTAAGTACCCCCACGCATACAGTTATCGCTACAAATGTTTCGATTGCGAATATTGCGCCGCTCAATACCAGTTGTGTGCTGATTGCTGATGTTCCGGTTCCAATTTCACCCGTTGAGGACGACGGTTCATTTGATTTGAATGAGAATTATTTTCTTTCATGGCCATGGCTTCAATTACCACCTTATCTCACTAGGCCACCAAAGAGAGGTAACATTTTCTTACTAATTATAATCCAGCTTCAGTAAGATGTCGCCTGAGCTTTGCTTGTTTTGCAGGTAAACGAAGAATGATTCTCCTAAGTACTCTTCTCAGCATTTTCATCGGAATACCACTTTTGACAATTTTCCTATGTTTCTGCTGGCCCCCGATAATCAATTGGTATAAATGTCTACGCGCTAGACGTGCTCGTAGGAGAGCTACTACGTATGCAGGTCCCAGTCCGGTTCGCCCACTACCGGTAGTTACCCCTCGACCTCCGGTAGTGAGAACCGGCCTCAGTGACTCTACGATCCAATCCTATCCGCAGGTAGTTCTCGGTGAGAGTGGACGACTTCCTAATCCAAATGATACTACTTGCGCGATATGTATAGCAGACTTTCAACCTAAGGATACATTGAAGAATATGCCAACATGTAACCATTGTTTTCATGCTAACTGTTTAGAGCAGTGGCTTCGAGTGAATGCGACTTGTCCTGTTTGCCGAAAATCTCCACTTCATTAACTGGTGCAGCAGCAGCATAAACATTAATCTTAATTGTAATATGCAATGTAGCGTGTGATTTGAATACAATAACTTGTACATAGTTGCTCTGGTTTCAGTGCAACATCATCTAGTATAATTTTGGTAAGGTTATTTCGACTTTAAGACACGTTAATCTGTTTGTCTACGCACTTGGGGTCTAAAAATGATTAGAGAAGCGTTTGGGTCTCGAAAAAAAATTCACCCGAGTTGACTACCTTGATTGTTCAAAGGTATTTATTTAAGCCAAACTTTTGGATTCTTTTCTGATAAATAAGAAAAAAGAGCCCATGTATGACCTTAAATTGCACTTCTACCAACCAATATTAAAACGGGTTATAACACACATATTGATTGGAAATCCCGTGAAAACTTATTGACACACACATACTTTGGACTCCGTTGGCCACAAGGATTAACAAGGCCATTTTTCAAGGTGGTGGGTCCCACAATCATGTATCACTCGGAAGAGTTTGCAGGATATAATCTCAGGATTTTTTTTTTTTTTTTTGATCGGTAAATAAGTGATTTATTAGAGGCAAAAGCCAACTTGGAGCATAATTACAACTCGTTTGTTCCTATCAAGGAACGAAACAACTCTCATCAAACAAAAAAACACCATAATACAAAACAAAAATGGAAGATTCATACGTAAAATTGTTTGCGACTTAACGTTTTCAAGGAGGTTCAAATACCACATTTTTCCAGTTAAGCATGAATTCTTTGAGAGGAGTATTCTAAAAAGCAGGCTGAAGATAAAGCCAGTAGGAAATGGTATGTTTAATTCGCAGTATGAGTTTGGCATTTGTGAGCGTCTTGTTGTTGAAAGCTCTTCGGTTTCTTTCCTTCCACAGGGACCAGAGAATTGCAGCAGGTAAGGCTTTGATGATGAGAGATTTTCTTGTTTTACGCAAGGGTGACGGCCAACTGCTAAGCGCAACATCGACTGACGGAGGAATTGCCCAGATCTGCTCAAATTCTGCTCGAAAGTAGTCCCAAATATGAAGAGCTAGCTGACAGTTAAGAAGCAGATGCGTTGGTTTTTCTTCATCCTTAATGCACATATAGCGATGATTAGCCCATGGTCTCCAATGTCTTTTGCAAAGCTGATCTTGAGTTAATATTTTGTGTTTACTTGCACTCCACATGAAAAAGCTGACTTTTGCTGGCCACAAATTCGACCAAAGTTTCTTCGGATGAACACAAGATAACAAGCTGTGGTCTTCTAGATTTTCCTTGATTAACCAATTATAACATTTTTTAACAGAAAACTCACCAGTGTTTTGCCCATCTTTCCATAATCTAACATCGACATATGCAGAGGGAATTGCTTCATTCGAATCAAGTATATGGAGCATAGATGTAATTTCTCTAATTACGTGATCTTGTACCCTTCTAGTGATGCCGAGGATCCAAGAATTGGAGTTACTCAAGTACATCTGATTGACAGTATTCTTCTTCAAGTTTGATATGTTATAAACAGCTGGGAATTGAGTTGTTAGGGGTTGCTCTCCTATCCATATGTCGTGCCAAAAGCTTACTCTACTTCCATCCCCAATAGCAAAAATGCAGTTAGCTTTGATTTTTTCAACATACTGGTTGATGCCTTTCCAGATGCTGCATCCATAAAGCTGGTTGCAAGATTTGGTGTACCAATCTAATTGTGCATACTCGTACTTCTCAAATATAAGCTACTTCCACAGTGGGTTGATTTTAGATCCTAGCTTCCACAACCATTTCATAAGCAAATCCACGTTCATAAGATGCAACTTTTTGATGCCAAGTCCTCCCAACTCTTTAGGAAGAGCCACTTCTAGCCAATCCATTAAATGATACTTCTTCTTATCGTTGTCGCCATCCCATAGAAAATTGCGAATAATTCTTTCGATCTTGTGAATAACAGTCATCGGGGTTTCGAAAATAGAGAAGTAATAAATCGGAAGAGAACACAAGACTGAATTGATCAAAGTGAGCTTACCTCATTTTGAAAGGACTTTGGATTTCCAAGAAGGGAGGCCAGCTTCAACCCTTTCAATAATTTTATTCCATTTCAAGTTGGATTTGTAGTAATCTCCTAGCGGCAAACCCAGGTAAGTTGTAGGTAGATTTTGCACCTTACATCCCATGGAGCCAGCGAGAGTGTTGATATTAGGAATGTCCCCTACAGGCATGATTGAAGTTTTATGAAAGTTCACCTTATGGCCTGAGATGATTTCAAACCAAATCAAAATATTGCGCAAGTTGAAGATGCTATGCTGATCGTGTTGCAGAAACATTAACGTATCATCAGCGAATTATAAATTCCACCTGGTACACTTTCAAATCCTTTAAACCAGCCTATTTGCGCAGCTCTTTCGAAGAGTAAGTTCAAAGATACATCAATAAGCAAGAAAAGGAAGGGAGAAAGGGGATCACCCTGCCGAAGACCTTTTGAGCTTTTGAATCGTCCATTAGAAGAGCCATTGATGAGCACCGAAAAATTCACATGAGAAATAGCAGCTTCAATCCATTTTCTCTAAACAATTCCAAACCCCATTCTTTGCACGACATAATCCAAGAATGACCAAACAACATTGTCATAAGCTTTTTGAAAATCAATTTTACACAAAATACCTGTTTGATGAAATCTTTGAGCAGAATTGATGCACTCGTTCGCAATGATAGATCCATCCATTATTTGCCTTCCCTCCACATAAGCTGATTGTTGGTATCTAATGATTTTAGGAAGAACTGATTTGAGTCTTGTCGCGATGACTTTGGAAATAATCTTGTTGATGCTACTCAATAAGCTGATTGGCCAAAAGTCAGTTATAAATTCCAGATCTTGCACTTTAGGAACAAGAACGAGAAACGTGGATTTGAGCCTCCAATCTATCACTTTCCGGCTGAAAAGTTCATTCATCACCAGCATGATAACAGATTTCATGAAGTCCCAAGATTTTTTGATAACAAATATGGGCATTCCATCGGGTCCTGCATATTTTTCCTGAGTTAAATCATTCAAATATTTGTAGACTTCTTCCTCTGTGAATCTTTCTTCGAGCTTGTGAGCTTCAACGGCATTTAAGGATGGAAAATTGAGACCATCAAGTTGAGGACGAGAATATATATTTTCTTCGAAAATACTTTGATAGTAAGATACTACTTCTTTTTTAATTACAGTTTTATCTCTTGTGTTGTGTGATGCGAATATTTCTATAGATTATGCAAAGGAATGGATTGTCGACTCTGGTTGCCCTCATTATACAACTGGAAATGAATCTTTAATTTCGCCAGTTTGTAGACATGAAAGAGAACCAACTATTATTACCACTGATAACTCAGTGCATCGATTGATGAATGATGGGAAGGTAAATCTTAAAGTTAACAGCATTAACTGCGAAAACACATCTAGATGATATCTATCATGTGCCAGGACTAAAAAAGAATGGTTTATCTGTCCCTCAGATAACCAAGTCAGGGAGGTACGTTCTTTTTGTTCCAAATGATGTAAAAATTATTGAGAATATACAATATTTGACTGTTGATAATCATTTTAATGGAAAGAAAAAAGAATCTTTTTTTTTATGACTCGAAGTGAAGCTTTTGTGGAGAATACTAGCCAGAATAATTGTGCATCTATATGATATTCGAGATTAGGCCATATAAGCTAGATGTTATTGCAACAAATATCTTCAAAGAACTTACTTGAAGGTGTTCCAGATCTGGATAAAATAACAGGATTTGATTTGCCAAGGCTGCGGATTCGGTAAATCTCATCAAAAAAGGATGTCGTTGACGTTCTGTATTATGAAATCCCAATGAAAATGTCGTGAAGTTTCTTGACACAATAAAGATGCAAACTTTATCAAAAAACTGAAAGTAGATTACTTGTATATATGCTACTCGGTCGGTGCAGTATTTAAACAGTTGTTGATTCTTTCAGATGATTGAATGGGTACTTACCTATACAAAAAGTCTATATATTGTTATTAACCATCAAGGAAATATATGTACATATATAGAAGGTGCGAAACTCATATTTATCAACAAATGGTTATCGTTAATTTTTCGGTTTTCTTCTTTGTCTTCCTCTGATTTTGTCCGCATTTGATAGAAGGTACTGGTGCAGAAAAATGTCCAATACATCAGTGGTGTAGAAAAGATGAGCCAACAGTTCAATTTCCGTATACATTTTTTTTTTTTTTTTTTGATGAGAAGAGAAAGTATATTAATAAAGAGAGAATATACATGAGTCTACCAAAGATAAACTAAACACAGAACAAGAAAATAAAGATCAGGAGTAAACAATCTCCTAATGAGTTACAGTATTCGAAAAATTAAAATGAACCCTCTTCCCAGTTGAAGCTGCCCAAGACAGAACCATAGTTTTGACATCTGTGGCCAAGTCTCTGTCAGTTTTGAAACAATAATTGTCCTCAAAAGTTCTGCAGTTGCGTTCTCTCCACAACACCCATATAATTGCAGCAGGGAGAAGATCCCATACCACTTTCCCTGTATGTGATAACTTGTTTTGACGCCAAGTATGTGCAAAACCAAATAAAGTTTCAGGAACGCCCACGCCCAGTGAGTAACAGGAGTAACTGCCATCCAAATAGAATAATCTACCTTGCAGTGGAGAAAGATATGCTCCTGAGACTCAGTACTATCTCCATAGAGGATGCATGAGTTATCGATGTCCATACTAACATATCCAAAGTATTAAGTTTACCATGTACTGCACACCACAGCAGGAAGTTGGCTCTAGGAGGAGCGTCTGTATTCCAAACAAATTGATGAGGAAAGTTATCTACTCCTTCATTTGAAACAAAAGTCTGTAAAGAGACTTTACCGAGAAACACCCTGAATGATGCAGCGACCACCTTCTTGTGTCTGGCAAGTCATCTATAATAGGAGGATTACTGCCAATGATGCTTATAAGATCTGCAAACTGATTTTCCTCTGAATTATTAAGTGCTCTTTTGAACTCAAACTTCCATGAACCATCTTGAGTAATGTGATTTGCTAGTGAACCAAACTGCATATTATCTAGCTTACTTAGAATACAATTTTTTTTGCCAGATAGGTATTACCCACCCATTTATCATGCCAAAAAGAAATTTGTTCACCAGAATGGATGCGTATGGTATAGTTATTGTAACCAAATCACTGGAATCAGTTATTTTTCTCCAGCAAGATACCCCATGAGGAGTATGCACACCTGCAGGCACCCAATTTGAGAAGTAAAAACCGTTTTTTTCAACTATAAGCTTGTACCACAACTGATTATTTTCCACACCAAATCTCCAACACCATTTTGCTAGAAGAACTAGATTCATGTGTCGCAAATTAAGCACATCTAGACCTCCTCTTTCTTTGTTTGCATACACAACGCTCCACTTGATCAAATGTGAACAATTACTACCTCCCCATAGGAAATTCCTCATTTTCTTTTCAAGTATCTTAAATACTGATATAGGTGCTTTGAAAAGGGAGAAACAATACATTGGAAGTGAAGTTAGAATACATTTAAGTAAAGCCAACTTGCCTCCTTTGGTGAGAGTAATCTGATTCCAAACATTCAGTCTTGCCTCAAAGTTCTCAATGACAGGTACCCATATGGACTTTGAATTTGGCTTTGCACCAAGTGGCATACCCAGGTACATGAAAGGCAATGAATCAGTTGCACACCCCAGCTTTGTAGCCCAATCATTGATGTGTGGAATATCCCCAATGGAAATAATTCTTGTTTTAGCTTTATTAACTTTCAGACCTGCAATATATTCAAAGCAATGAAGGATAGAGAATAGATTAGTGAGCTCCTCCTTCTTGTTGTCTACAAAGAAGATAGTATCATTTGCATAGTGAAAATGATTAACAACGTGGCCATTATCCACCATTGTGAAACCATTGAACAAATTAGAGTTGGCTGCTCTGTCAATGTATCTGGAGAATCCTTCCATTGCAATGTTGAAAAGAAGTGGGGAGATAGGACAACCTTGCCTCACACCTCTTGAGCTACTGAAAAATCCAAAAGAAGAGCCATTAATGAGCACAGAAAAAGTGGCAGTAGAGTAGCAGAATTTGGTCCAATTGATCCATTTCCTGCTAAAACCCATTTTTTGCATCATGAACTCCAAATAGCTCCAATTGATTCTATCAAAAGCCTTTTCCAAATCTATTTTCCAGATAACACCAGGTCTCCCCTATTTTAATCTTGAGTCTACCAACTCATTAACTATAAGAATCTCATCAATGATTTTCCTACCCTCTATATAAGCACATTGCACAGGTGAAATCAGTTTAGACATAACTAACTTCATTCTAGTGGCAAGTACTTTAGACAAGATTTTATAGACACTTGTAAGAAGGCATATGGGTCTGCAAACTTTGATAGTTTCTATATAATCCTTCTTGGGTACCAAAGTGATAAAAGTAGTGTTGTGTTTAGTATCAATACAACATTTCTCACAGAATTCTTCCATGGTGGCCATTATATCTCCTTTGATGAAACTCCAACATTTATGAAAGAACATTATAGGAAATCCATCTGGGCCTGGTGCCTCATCTTGGCCTAAATCCTGAATAGCTTGGAAAACTTCATCACCAGAAAAGTTAGCATCCAAAATTCCAGATTCAACAACATTAATACAATCAAAATCAATCCCCTCTGACACACTCTGATAATTAAAAGGTCGTGGCGGAGAGGTATGTGGTTCCCCCGGTTACCAACTTACTTGCGATGAAATGAATAAAACAGTACTAGAACTTCCATTTTCCGGTAAATTTTCCGTTCGGCATGTCTATAGCTCTTTGATAGAAATCTATGATCCAGGGAACTGCCTTCCAAAACGTATTCTGAAGTTGAATCTTTCCGGTACACCTTAACAACTAGGTTCTTCGTATCGAAAATATTCGTTCTTTAATTGCTCTTCATCTGGCGATAGTCTTCGTAATATAACAAAATTGATAGATATCCGTTGCCTAAGTAGCTCCACGCATACCGTTTTCGCTACAAACGTGTCACTTTGAAGCTAAGGACACATTGAAGAGTATGCCAACGTGCAGTCACTGTTTTCATGCTAAATGCTTAGAGCAGTGGCTTCGAGTGAATGCAACATGTCCTGTTTGCCGAAAGTCTCCACTTCACTAACTACTTGCTGCTGCATAAACATCGATCTTATTTATAATTTAAATTTGAATTTGAATAGAACGACTTTTCCATAAGATTTCAGCTAACTCTAGTTTTACAGCAACATTATTGATAACTTTGTTTATCTTCACCATTTTGAAGAGGTTATGGATCTCCACCCTTTTAAAGAGATAAGGATAAATTAAAAAGAAATATTGTAGGATCGAGCAAGAGAGAGGAGAGCACACGCGGAAGCAATTAAAAGACTACATTGATAATCAGTTTGGTGTACAATCTCTCATGGCTTAATAGCCTACTTATAGTCTCACAAACTTGACAATCACTCAAACGACTTTCCTAATAAAAACAAACTCTAAATAAAGCACACATTCCTAACATAAACCAAACTCTAAAATAGAACTCTTCTAGAACTCTCTAGAACTCAAAGCACCTTCCTTCTCAAGTAAGCTCGTCTTCCAAATATGACATTTGTGTCAATCACATCGTTGATCCAACTTGATCACGTCAACAACACTTGTTGATCCAAAGCTCAAATCACCATATCTTGGTTTAACTTCCAACATCCTCCCTTAAACCAAGATATCACTTAACGAGAATTCCGTAACCCTCTTCTACTCCTCATCTTCTTCCATTGATCGACGTTTGCACGTCCTTGTCTTTTCTCATTTTCCATTCCTCTTCTTCCATAGATAAACGTTAACACGTTCTTGTCTTTTCTCATTCTTCTTCAAAGAAACCACCAAACAAACCCTTACTCCTTGATACTCGATTATAGCTCATCCAACTTCATGATCACACCGGAATTCCGTCAATCAACAAACTCAATTCACAAACACAAAACAAACTTCTTCTTTTTGCTTAACAGCAATCATCATACTTCTTTTCACATTCTTCATCGCAGCGGAACACTATTCTTAACAAGCTAGAAACACCTCTTTGTGCTCTATTCAACTTGCTAACCAAACACAAAAAACAGATTCTTCAACTCATCACCGAGCATTGTAGCTCACCTTAAACTTTCTTCACTGAGCATTGTAGCTCAAACTCAACACTTGTTTACCCACTTCACTCGCAGGATTTCCACTCAACACTTCAAATTCCACCCTGGAATTTCTTCACTTCTCTAGACAAATCCCCACTGGGATTGCTTCACACAACTTTAGCCAAATCCCCACTGGGATTGCTTCACTCAACTTGTAGACTTTACTCGCCTACAATCTTGTTTCACGCTCAAAACCTTGTGACGTCTCAAACTCAACAACTCATAGGTATTAACCTCCTTTTGTTGTCTTCTCACACATCACCCTCTGGTGATTACTTCTCTTCCTTCACAACCTTACTGTTGTTTCTTCTTCTCTTCTTTGTTCCAGTCACGCTATTGTTACGAAACCTTCACACCACTTTTCTTTTCAAGATTCTCTCACAATCTTTCCCTTGTTACGCTTCTACCATAAGCAATAACTAACACAAAGTCTGCCACACTTAGTAGGTTTTCCAAGTTTCTCTCACAAACTCTTCAACCACACTTCAACATGTTTGAGCTTATACTCCAACATGCTATCTTCCTCCCTTAAGCTCAAACATCACCACCCAACTTTCTTTGTCATCCTAAGCTTCTGAATTCAATCACCTTAATCAAACTGTACTAGTCCTGACTGCAATACCAGCTTTGATCCTCTATCAAACTGTACCAATCCTCTAACTACAATACTAACTTTGATCCTTTCGTCTTTTTCGAATCCATGACTTAACCCTTCGAAGCAACCACTTACCCAAAAACTTCTTACCTCAACAAACATCAAATCTGCTATCTGCAACACCTCTGCCAGCAAATTGTCACACTTCTGCACCGTTATAACCCTTTTGTCACGCTCACTGTCACAAATGTGACCCTTCTCTTCTGTTACGTTTCTGTAACAATTCCTCTGTCACACTTCTGTAACAACGGTTCACCGTGATTGTTCTTTGTAACACATCACATACTGTAACAAACCTTCAATAACACTTTTATCCAACAATTCCCTTTGTAACACTTTTTTTTTTTTTTTTTTTTTTTTTTTTAACGTCGATCTCCAACACCAGCACTACGTGCCGTGAACAGGCCTCTCACTTTCCCGTTGACAACAGCAGCAACCAACAACAGGATCACCTCTTCTTCCTTGTTCTTCTTGATCTCAAGGTTGTTGTAGCAACAACGACATCCACAATTTCTTCTTCTTTGACATCACAGCATCATGAGAATCAGCATGACGTCTCTGTCTTCGAACACAAGTCATAACCCTACGGGTCTTCACAAACTCTCGCCAACCTTGTTTCGTGTTGATATCAAGCAGACAGTTCGAATCACCACAGTCTTGAAACCAACACCATGGACCTAAGAACACGACAACAGTAGTTCTTCTTCACGGGTTTGATTAATCAAATCTCACCCAAAAATTCCAACTAAGTCATACCCAAACTTCCTTATTTTTCTCAACTTCTAAAACAAGCCATCGGTCAGCAACCAATCCCAAATTTGAAATTAATAACACCAGCACATTCCGACTTTTTTTCTTTTTTTTTTTTTTTTTTTTTTTTTTTTTTACACCAACCTTGTGACCAAACAACAGCAACAAATCAGTTTTCAACTGATTTTCTCCCGCGTAAAAACAAGTCCTTCAAACCTTGTTAATGGACTTAAACCAACAGCCCAAACACTTTGTTCATGTTCCTCCATCTCCATTACTGCCTTGATTGCAAACAAATATTCCAGCAGCAACAACGTTTTTTTTAACAGTGCACCCACACAAACAAATCCTTTACGAACACTAAGAACACTAGCACAGCACCAATGCTTTGACAAGCGTTCAACTTCTTTCTTCTTCACGGATACAGCTTCCAGTACCTCTCATTCACAGCTTCAAAACTCTTAACTTCTTTCAAACTCTCAAACCCTAAAACAGCTTCTTTCTTCTCCTTTAACTCGTCAGAACTTTGCGCAGCTTCTCTTTTAACAAAACAATTCGCTAACTCTTTCTCGTTCTCCTGTCCCTTCCTCTCACCTTGCTCGATACCACATGTAGGATCGAGCAAGAGAGAGGAGAGCACACGCGGAAGTAATTAAAAGACTACATTGATAATCGTTTGGTGTACAATCTCTCATGGCTTAATAGCCTACTTATAGTCTCACAAACTTGACAATCACTCAAACGACTTTCCTAATAAAAACAAACTCTAAATAAAGCACACATTCCTAACATAAACCAAACTCTAAAATAGAACTCTTCTAGAACTCTCTAGAACTCAAATCACCTTGCTTCTCAAGTAAGCTCGTCTTCCAAATATGACACGTTGTGTCAACTGTTACTGTTGATCCAACTTGACTGCGTCAACAACACTTGTTGATCCAAAGCTCAAATCACCATATCTTGGTTTAACTTCCAACAAATATGACTTGTGTAACTTAAAATTCGGCTCTTAGAAATTTCAGATTTCACATTTTATATAAGCCATTAGATCTACTATAGGATTTTGAAAATCCTCTGAAGTACTCTTCTCAGCATTTTCATCAGATTGTCAGTTTTATTAATCCTAATATATGGTACTTCGATCCAAAATAAATAATCAAACGCTTTCGACGGTGATAGATGTGCCAGTGGGTAAGTAAGCAGCATTTCCTAATTATAAATCTCCACTGTCTCGAGTACGGATTAGTAAATATTCTCCACATTAAACATCTTAAGTGTTTCCATTATACTGTTGTGTACTGTTAATGCCCTGTCTGAATGAGTACTCGATTATTATTTTCCCAGGAAAAAAAAAAACAGTTGACATTCTGTTTTTGAATGAAATTGAATTTAAATTTCCTTTTTTGTTTCATAAAACAAAATGAAATTTCTTTTCAGAAAAGTTCTAAGTTGAAAAATAGACGGTCGTGTTACCCTTTCAATTGCTTGTATGCTACTCGATTGGTGCATTATTTTAAATAGTTGTTGATTCTTCAGTATGATTGAATGCGCGTATTCAATAATACCAAAATAGCAAAAGTCTATGTACTTAAAATATATTTAGAATGTAATAACTCATCCATTATCTCCGAATGGGTATCATTAAACTTTCAGTTTTCTTCTTTGTTTTCCTCCGATCCGTTCCATATTTGATTGAAGGTGCAGAAAAATGTCCGAACCAGTGGTGCACGACAGATGAGCCAATAATTCGATATCCATTTACCTTAAAAAATCTTGGTGGCGAGGTATGTGGTTCCCCGTGTTATGAACTTAATTGCGATGAAATGAATAAAACAGTACTAGAGTTCCCATTCTCTGGTAAGTTTTTTGTTCGAAACCTGTATAACTCTCTGCACAAGATTGAAATCCATGACCCAGATAACTGCCTTCCCGAACGTATTTTAAAGTTGAATCTTTCGGGTACACCTTATCATCTTGGTGTTTCATATCAGAAGTATTCGTTCCTTAACTGTTCTTCATCCATCGATAGTCTTCTTAAAATAACAACAAATCTGACACACATCCGTTGCCTAAGTAGCTCCACACACACTGTTATCGCTATAGATGTTGCGACTGCAAATATTATTCCTCTCAATACAAGTTGTTTGCATATTGCTGATGTTCCGATCCCATATTCACCGATTCAGAAGGACGTTCCCGTTGATTTGAATGAAAATTTTGTTCTGTCTTATCTCACTTGTAAAAAGAAAAGTAAGATTTCCTTACTAATGCTCAGATGATCTTTACGAATTATAATCTAGCTTTGGATAAACCCCAGCTGACCCCTTTTTGTTCTTCTTTTTTTTACCCTTTTTCCAGGTGATCGAATGAGAATTATCGTAGTAACTCTTGTCTGCACTTTCGTTGGATTGCCATGTTTATTATTTTTCATACTTTGGTGCTACTATCTTTGGAATTGCTCCGGCTCCCAAGGGAGCAGCACCGGTGTGAGCATGAGTTGCTTCTTCGCATGTGGAGACTCGTCGGGCGAATAAAATATGTGTTCTAATAATAGTGATTGTGTAATGAGGGAGGGAGGACACATGCACTTTAATTATGACACTAGCTCTTTGAATGTTTCTTTTGCCAATAAATTCAAATGATATTGGATTCGAATCTTGTAGAATTTTGAAATATGTTCATTATACACAGTTTTAGGGATTCCAAAATATTAGACCTCATAATTTACTGGTTTTAACTTTTAAAGATTTATTCTCAAAAAAAAAATTTAAAGATTAAAAATACATTAATTTTCAACCGTTAATATTCAAAGTAGTAAATAGAGGTATTATAAGTCTCAGAATACGTTCATTTTTAATAGAAACATATATCTTCTTTAGAGAAATATATCTCCAAAATACTAGTTTCAAATTTATCACTATATTGTATTTATTCACTAAAAAGATGTCTAAACTGTGAGATAGTGTGCGATTAAAAGTGCGAAAAAATCTCATACAATTTCTTAATTATAAAGAAATTCTTCTCTATTTGAGATATTTACTTTTTTGATATTTTTTTTAATAAAACCCAAAATATATTAAGACTAAGGAAAGTTATATACAGAGAGTTCACAGCCCTTAGCTAGTCAGAGCATACGTAACATTACTTTTTAAGCGTTTAGCAGGGGACTATTTACACAGAGAACACCCTAGATATTTTCTTTTTTGATGGATAAAGAGAAGAATAGATTGATCAAAAAAGAGGGGTGTAAAAATTATACCACCCTAAACAGAGTACAAAGAAGAAAAAATCAAAAGAACTGAATTGGTAACACACTACCAAAATCAGTTGAGCTCAAAATAAAGTTTACACCAGTCATTCATTGCATCTGAAGAATTAAGAGAATCAAACTCCTTAAAAATTAAATCCCAAGAGAAAAGGCAGTAAACAGCTTTGTTGAAGACAGCTTTATAGCATTATGCCTTTCATCTGGAAACACTCTATTTGAGATATTACTTCTTTCCCAACCTGTAGGAACAGAATCTCGAAACAGTTATATCTCAGCGAAGCTTTAACTAAAGAATGGTTGCGAAGATCATCGCAGAGTGTTAGAGAAGTGATGTAGCGAGTGACGTCAGCTTAGTCATAAGGAAAGCGTGAAGATTCTGCAAAGATTAGGATTACCTTGCGAAGAAAACCCTTGTAAGCTTGCGAGAATGATGCAGATCAGATCCGAAAATAAAGGCTGACTTAGCTGTCATCCACCATGTAACATCCTATATAAAGGACCAAGCAAAGTCGAGAAGAGAGAGAGATCTTTTAGAGAGTGAGAAGAGAACAAATAGGAAAGAGAAAGTCCCGAGTTATTTTGATTTCCTTGTATTCTCATTACTTTTGTAAGATTCATTAAAAAGATAAATAAAACTTTGCAAATTGATCATAGAATTTGGCTAGAATAGTGTATAATCTTGGAGGGGGTGTGGTTGTAGGAAATCCTGGAACCACACAACCCATGGAACATGTGTCACTCTATGCATGAACGGTATCCTTTTTCTTTTCTTTTTTGGGATAGAAAATAAGATTAAAGGGAACTAGGAAAACCCGGCATCATTAGCTAGTCTTGGTGTAGTGACACTCATAATACGGTGATTGATAGTGGGTGTCTACAATTTCTATGCCAAAGAGGATCACAAACTGACACACATCTCACCCAAGATTTTGACAAACAGCTCTCGCCTTAATCGAAGACGGTCACCGAAGTTTTTCACTCAAAAACACACAAGCATATTGTATCTTTTGGATATCTGTACGAGTTCATGGTGCAGCCACCAAAAGATGTCAGGGTAAAAGAATTTAACCAAGAACACTCTATCTCTTAGTTTATCTGTAAGAGTTCATGGCATTGTTATCCCGATAACAAACAATATAGGCTATATAGCCCAAACATTGGACGAATAAAAAATTTGGCAATCCGATGGCAAAGCATAGTACGAGAATTGTCTTTCGCTCATCACCTTAAAAAAAAAAAAAAAAAAAAAAAACTCAGCTGAGATTTGTTGGGAGCTGGATCGTAATTATAAACCTCCTCTGAAAATTAGTCAGGGGATTTTACTTTTCTTTTGACAAGCAGGATATGAAAGAACAAAATTTTCGTTCAAATCAACGGGAACGTCCGTCTGGAACGGTGAATTTGGGATAGGAACATCAGCAATATGCAAACAACTTGTATTAAGCGGAGCAATACTTGCAGTCGGAACATCCACAGCGATAACCGTATGTGTGGTGCTACTTAGGCAACGGATGTGTGTAAGCTTTGTTGTTATTTTAAGAAGACTATCAATCGATGAAGAACAGTTAAGGAACGAATACTTATGATATGAAACACCAAGCTCACCAAGATGATAAGGTGTACCCAAAAGATTCAACTTTAATATACGTTTCGGAAGGCAGTTTTCTGGATCATAGGTTTCAATCTTCTGCAGGAAGTCGTACAGATTTCGAACGAAGAACTTACCCGAGTATGGAAGTTTTAGTACTGTTTTATTCATTTCATCGCAACTAAGTGTGTAACAGGGTGACTCACATACCTCGCTACCATGATCTTTTAAAGTAAAAGGAAAACGAACTGTTGGCTCATCTTTTGTGCACCATTGAATTGGACATATTTCTGCACTGTCAATCAAACATGGAACAAGGTGGAAGAAGACGAAGAAGAAAAATGGAATTTTTTTGATACCCATTTGGTGATAAAAATGAATTACCTAGTTTCTACATATACATACATTTCCTTGACTTTGTTAAGTATAACTCGACTAAAGAATTGTGAATCACCTCCACCTCTTTGAGAGATCGAACTGACCATTTCATTATATTGACTGATTCCCCACCTCTTTTAGAAATGGCAGTAAGGCCTTTATGTGTGTATTTTAAAACTCAGCCATTTCCCTTTCAAAACAACGGCCGCTCAGTGGCTGAGATAAGTATCCAAATCGAGCGACACACAAACACCACGTAGACCTGACAAACACTCCCAAGACAAATTGGCAAGTGGGGAGAAGTTCCCCAAAATATCAATGCTCATTTTTTTTTTCTTAAACCCCTTCTCTTATGGATTACACCCCTTCTATAAGTATAACCCCTTCTTAAGAGAACCATTAATTCCTTCTTCTACTTCTGTACCTTCAATACAAGTGGATAATTACTAATCCTAGAAGGATTTTTATGTCATCTGTTGCCAGAGTTGAGTATACAGTATACTTGAAAGGTACCTGAAAGCTTCTTCCAAATTCTTAGTTGGTTTGTTAATCCTGAACCCATTTTGGTTTGTTAATCCTGAACCCAAATTACTCCTAGAGATTGTTAAGTGGAATGAGAACATATCCGTGTGTCATTTGCTCAGTTCTGTGTATGTGTAAAATGCTTAGGTTTCTATTTCTGTCATCATTAGTCTATTTGCCAAACAGTTCTCAAATGAATATGTTTAGAGTTGACCATTTAGTGCTAAATTAGTGTGGTACTGGGAACCTTGAAGCTTCATTTAGTCCTTTTGTTATTTGCATCTGACTCGATTGCATATCAGTACTCTTAAATTCAAGTAGAGTAGATGCGTAAAAGAGTTGTTGCAAACTTTACTCAATCGCATATCAGTCTTGCATGTTTTGGTCCCAAACTGGCGAGAAGAGAATGTCTTTAGATAAACCTACATATCAGGAAACATCAAGCCTGGACCCATTTATGGAAAATGGAAATTGTAGGATATCATCCGCCCAACCGGAATAAATTATGCAGACCAGTTTTTTGTTTCTAAAATGTTATTTTTCTTAATTTTCAGGCGAGACGGACTTTCTGAGGCTGTATGCGGTGAAGTTGTTAGAATTACTATCCTTACTTCACCCTCGTCAAAGTTGCACCATGAAAGGAGCTAATCTAATAAATAACATTAGGTACACTTGAGCATTCATTGTACTGCTTTTGTAAGTTGTGACAAACTGCGCTTTGTCACTGTATAATTATTTCTGTGCTGCACTACTATGAGAGTTGTACCATATCTTACAGCTCAAGCTAATTTTGTTCTGTAGATGCTAATCACACAATGGTAGGAGGCTGTCACCAGGAAAGATATGGCAGAGAGATTTTCTTTCCAGTATTATAAGGCGGTAAGGCTTAGGATTACATTTTATCTTTCTTTTCGTTAACCTGTGGATAGGTAATATGGAGAAGATCAGATTTCAGATACTCAAAAAAATATGCTGTGGTCACTTTGATTGCTATGTATCAGATTTAGAAAATAATTAGGTAAAACATCACTGAATCGGCTCAGCACTTTAATAATGGACAAGAAATAGGAATTACTGACTGTGAATATACATTTAAGGAGGCCGAGATTAAATAGGATTTGGGTTTCTACTGTGTTATTGAAAACAGCAGTTGAGCGATGGAGTCCCGATCAAATGAATAGGAGTCCTGATCAAATGAAAATGGTTAGGGATAGAGATGGGAATTCGGAGCCGTTTCCCGACAGAGATGTGGAGGTTTTGTTACCATATACTTTAGTTGTATGTTCTGGAATGCAAAATGCATAATCTATGAAAGTATATGCTAAATACTCATATTGTACCAGTGTTCAAGATTACTAAAAACTTTTAGCTTAAGTGAGTCAGCTGTATCATATTATAGGTCTAACTATACAGTGCTCATAATTGGGGACTTGCCGATCATAAACTCTTTGAATGCATTTCATTTTTCTTCTTCAGTTTCTTATCAATCGGACTTGTCATTTCAGGGCATTTAAAGAGTTAGACAATTCAAAGTTCCAAGGCCGGTTATTGCATATTCTTCCAGTAAGGCACTGTTAGAGGTGCTCCATTGTATTTGGAAAGGGCTTCTGGCAGTATCCCTCTCACCAAGTTTAACATCAGAGGGCTCCTGCACAGAAGTATGGCGTCGTTGGTGAAAATAATGTGAAGAGAGCAATAATTGAACAAGGTAGAAAAACTGTAGAGTCTAAGGTTTGTAAGTTTTCGGCCGGATTCCGGTGATAATATATTATTTTGTCAAAATTTAGCTTTGCGTCAATATTTTCGGTCGGCCTTCCCACCTTGGCAGCGGTCATCTAGTACTATTTTTTGCTCAATGATAATTTATGTATTAGGATTTTTGCCTTAACATGAACTTACGGAACCATAGGATTTAGTTAATACTTTAATTTGGTTGATGTCAATGTTATTGTCACTAATGGCCTAATGGGTGTAAATTAATCATGTATAAGACTACAATTTTGGATGATGGTTGGGATAATGTTTCTGTCAAGTGATAATAGTTGCATCTGCAATGCTAAATCTGGACTGGTTTGGGAAAGAGTCCTATAGTTAGTTTGTGGGTGCTCCAGAATGGACTTACTTTGATCATTAAAACACCTCAACGAAATATTATGTTAGAGCGTTTGTCACATACTTGCTTATTGCAAGTATGTTTCTTTTGTTAACATGTGTACGCCTACCCTTTGAAATGGTGATTTTACTAGATTAGAGGAGCTACTGTAGTGGAAAAATAACTCATAGATGTGCCTCAAAAATGGATTTCAGAGAAAGGATTTATATGGTAACTACTTAGTGGACTAGTTTTATTATATGAGACTCAATGAGAGGTCATGGAACTGACATTAGAAGTAAGTTCAGACTGTTGGGAAGAAATTATATAATTCCACCACTTGAACTTGTGTAACTTATGTGACGCCCTTGCTCGTTATCTGTTAACACAGTAATCACTTTTTTACGAAAATTCTTCTATATAAGTATGTGAAATTCAAGTTTGATACTTAGGAATGAAGGACAGGTCCAGTTGAGAAATGAACATAGTAGCTCACCTAAAAATTGTTTGCTTAGTCATAACCTTATTCAAGAACTTTTAATTGGGGGATATAAAAAGGAATTGGGGGATATTGATTACTTCTCCCAACCCATGGTGTCTGCTAAGGGGTGACTTTTGGGTATGAAAATACTAAAATACCCTTCCCTCAAAATAAAAATTAAAAAACTTAAAATCAAAAAACAAAATCATATCCCCCATTTCCATCTCCACTTCTTATTAATCACTTTCAGGGTTAGAACTTTGAAACCCAAATATTCCCCATTCCCTTTCAAATTCTAAACTCTCCCCACTCTCTTTCAAATTCTCTTCTCGTTCTCTGTCGGCTCCTCACTTTGGAAACGATTTTTTTTTTTTTTAATTCGGAAGTGATGAAGATCATGCTGCAAGTGATGAAGACCATGCCGGAATTGATGAAGACCATGCCGGAAACTGGTGCCAGCATGGTTGGTAACTAATATTCAATGCCGTAACTAAGTACCGACATTCTCAATAGAAATCTATCAATGCCGGTAGTCAAGTGAAAAAAATTTTGAAGTTTCCTGGATACTTTTCATCATGTGCCGGCATAGAAATTTAAGCAACATACTATGCCGGAAACCGGTGCCGGCGTGCGCGAGAATTAACTACTTGTGCCGGAAGTGGACTGATTAAAACCAGAAAAAACTCAAAACGGAATTTTTTTTACATCGTCGGAAGTGATGAAGACCATGCCGGAATTGGTGAAGAACCACGCCGAAAGTGATGAAGACCATGCCGGAATTGGTGAAGAACCACGCCGGAAACCGGTGCCGGCATGCTCGATAGAAATCTATCAATGCCGGTAGTCAAGTGAAAAAAAATTGAAGTTTCCTGGATACTTTTCATCATGTTCCGGCATAGAAATTTAAGCAAAAACCATGCCGGAAGTAGTTCCGGCATGCTCGAAAATCAGATAACTGTGCCGGAAGTAGACTGATTAAAACCTGAAAAAATAGGTTTCGAAGATCAAAACCAGAAAAAAAATCGTGGCAAACAATTTATGAAAAAATCTAACAAATGCCGGCATGGTTTTTTGGTTGAATACCATGCCGGCACCAAGCTTTTTCAGCTGCAACAATGGTGGATTCAAAGAAAAAAAATCAAATTTTCAACCTCTTAGCAACAATTCTCTCTTCACAATCATCCTCCACTTCCAAAAAAAGTTCCCTCTCAAATTTTTTTTTTCCATCTTTCTACTCTCATCTCATTCACCCAAATACAAATACACACTAATCATTTAACAAATACTTAAGATTTTTACTAATTATTATTAACCATTAAACCTGATTAGTGAGGGGTAGATTAGGATTTTAAAAAATACTTAGATAAGGGGTGACCCCAAATTGATATTTGGACTTTTTTTTTGTCCTTTTCCTATATCCCCCAATTACTTTTTATATCCCCCAATTGCATGTTCTTATTCAATTTAAATTTCACAATTTTCTTATATATTGTTTAGTAGAAAGGAAAAAGATACAAATGGTAATGGTATATTCTCTTATCATGGCTTTTGGGTTGAAACCTTTACTCCATTGAATAATGAATGGATTTAGTACTACAAATGAAGATGGCTTACGAGTAAATTAGATAAGTTTTAAAGTGTTAGGAAAGTGGAATAAATGGGAATTTGATGGTTTGAATGTGTTGTGTGCCTAAGTGCAGTACCATCTTTTGGATTGATGCTTCTGTTATACCAAGTCATGTCCTTCTTCCAAACTCAGGCTAACCAAATGTTACACATGTATGCATGGAAAATGCATAATTGTTGTGCTGACAGTGTATTAAGATTGTTTTTATATATGGAGTTCTTATAAAATTACCAATACGGTGCTAAAGTATCTTATCCATATGGGCTGAGGGTTCATGAGAGTCAAATCTCATTTTGATATCTTTTGCATATTTTTGTGCGTGTATGAATGCATTTATGTGGTGTCTAGTATTTGGTGAGTACATGTCTGGGATTTTCTTGGATTTTGTGGGAATTATGACAAATAAATTTCATCAATTATATTTATCCCTGTCGTTGGCCTTGAATAATATCGTTGCTTTATCTCTGAAATGGATGAATGGTTCCGTTGCTTCAAGTTAGAGAAAAAACTTCCCTAGCAAAGTTTTATGTAGTCAAAACTCCCAAACACGGCCATAGTCTAATTGTCACCATTACTTTAATTGGAGCTGTTATTTTCATTTTTATATATGCTTATTTATTTCATTTTCTTCGTGTAGTTACAGAATAAAGACATTTGATCATGAGGTTACGGGGTTGGACACATTCTAGAAATATTACTAAAGAACTAAAGACAATTCAGGACCTAAGACTGTGCAGAACAAGATATGAGGTTTTTTTTGGTTATTTAGCAAGGCTGTCACGAATGAGACGGTGATAGGATAGGATGTGTAACTTCACAACAGGAATGCGATATCTCTGAAATATAATGTCTTTTTCAATGTCGTTCTGCTTTTTTGTTGTGATTTCCGATGGATTTTTTATACGTGGGTTTTTGGTGAGGCTTTGTTGTTGTTTTCATCTTTATAAGATTACAGTATTAAAGAATTCAATCAGGTTTTCCCCATCACCTGCTAACAATACTCAATTTTGGAGTCCTATGTAGATCGGTGATTTACTCTACACATGCTTCTATTGGAGAGAAAGAAATCCATTACTCTGTCACATATATAGTACCCGTATATGATTCGGGTCTTCAAAATTATCCATATTCCAAATTGAGGAGTAACTATGGTTGGTTTATTAACTATGATTAAGGGGTAAAATTGGGAAGAAAAAACAAAACTTAGGAAACATAAAAGGACAACCGATTTTGTCCGTCAACTATGATTGACTGAGATGTCGTCCTTATGTGAGGTTTGACCGATTCCTTTGGATTTCCACGACGATTTCCCATATTTTTTCTATCGGGATGTCCACTCCTAGGGACAAGTACATGGTGATAAATTCTTCGTCAAGTTAAAACATAAATTCTAAATTCTAATTAAATTGGTTTGTAGTTTCCACTCAAATGATTGATAGATGTTATCAAGACTTGGCACTAAACATGAATTCTTCGTCAAGTTACATACGAATTCAATATTGCTAAATCAACCTTGAGCAGAAAAAAAGAATGCAGTTGACATTCTGATTTTGGAAAACCCAACGAAACAGAGATGAAAATGACTTGAAATTTCCTGGGCAGAATAAAAGTTCAAAGTTGAATACCATCAAAAACGAAAATTAAAAATAGTGTTATCCTTCAGATTGCTTGTAAATTTGCAACTCGGTCGCGGTCGGTGCATTATTTTAAATAGTTGTTGTGTATATATATATATAAGCAAAGAAACGCATCTTTAATCACTAAATGGGTATCATAAAATTTTCATTTTTCTTCTTGGTTTTCCTCCGACTCGTTCCATATTCGATTGAAGGTGCTGGTGCAGAAAAATGTCCAATCTATCAATGGTGTACAAAAGATGAGCCAACCGTTCGATTTCCTTTTACACTGAAAGGTCGTGGTAGCGAGGTATGTGGTTCCCCCGGTTACGAACTTGCTTGCGATGAAACGAATAAAACAGTACTAGAGCTTCCATTTTCTGGTAAATTTTTCGTCCGGAATGTATATAGCTTTTTGCAGAAGATAGAAATTTATGATCCGGATAACTGTCTTCCGAAACGTATTTTGAAGTTAAATCTTTCGGGTACGCCTTACCAGCTTGGTGAGGTTGGTGTTTCGTATCAAATTTATTCGTTCCTGAATTGCTCTTCATCGATTGAAAGTCTTCTTGCGATAACGAAAAATGTGACACACATCCGTTGCCTAAGTAGCTCCACGCACACAATCATCGCTACAAACGTTCCGACTACAAATATTGCAACGCTCAATACAAGTTGCGTGCGATTTGCTGATGTTCCGATCCCAAATTCAGCTATTAAGAGGGACGTTCCCGTTGATTTTAATGAAAATTATGTTCTGTCGTGGTCATGGCTGGAATTACCACCTTATCTCACTTATCAAAAGAAAAGTAAAATTTCGATCCTTGTTAATTTTCAACGAGCTTTACTATTGTAATCCAGCTTCCGATAAATCTTGTCTGACTTTTGTTTATTTTTGCAGGTAATCGAAAGAAAATTCTCCTAAGTACTCTTCTCAGCATTTTCATCGGATTACCACTTCTAATACTTTTTCTATGCTTCTTCGGACCAAAAATAGTCAAATGCTTTCGAGGGCGATAGACATGCGGCCCAAGGGTAAACCGACATGTCCCGTTTGTCGAAGTCACCACTTCGGTCACTGCTACTACATAAACATAGATCCCCTGTACTGATTTGTGGTATTTCTACATTAAACATCTTTGTTTCCTCCATTATATGGAAGGGTATTAGCAATCTGAACGCACAGACGCCTTGTACATAAGATTTCAGGCACTGTTTTTCCGGTTGTAGATGTCCTAGTAATTAATTGAATTAAATTGTTGGTTTTGTTTTCTTTTTTTTCCTATTAATCGGAATTATTTTGTCTCAAAAAGAAAAAAACGGGGGGCTGTACAAGAAATCACCAACTCGTAATACTTATAGAGCAGTTTCTATGGGATGAACAAACTCAGAGTTTGTTCATTTTGCTCCCACTATGGCATGAACAAACATGAAAAATGGATGTTCAAATCATCAAATCTGTTACTAGAACATTGAGTCGGAACATCTAGCGCGCGTCTGTGTTAAAGAAGGGCGACATTTCTTCTGACGCTGGCGTCTGGAAGAAAATCTCCAACGTTATTATTACCAGCGCGCATTTTAAGTTATAACACTCGAGTCCGTATCAAAGTCGCCAGCGTCAGTCCCAATGGCGCCAAAGGCTCAATATGAACGGCTGCGAAACCCTTTGATCCAACGGCTACATTTTTTGAAATCTATAAATACTCCTTATTTCAACTCTAAATTCACACATTCTACACATTCTTCCCTCTCAAATCATCTACAAACATGCCTCCCAGAGTTCGTTCTGTTAGATTCACTCAACAAGAGGATTTAGCTATTTGTAGAGCCTACGTTTTTCACACACAAGATGTTGCCGCTGATGTTGCTACCGATAGGAATGTATCACAATCGACGTTCTGGCAAAAAGTTTTTGAAATGTTCACTGCTGAAACAATGAACATTAATGGGCGTGATTGTCAGGGATTGGCGCATCGTTTTAGTGTAATTAGTTGTAATGTATCGGAGTTCATCACTCAACTAATGGAGAATCACAAAAATAAGCTCAACGGTGAAGCCGAACATGAAGTGGAACTCAGAACACTAGCGATGTGGTCAGATCTCACCGCGGTCGTTAGTTCGAATTCCAAGCTTGTTTCAACATTCTTAGGGTGCTCATCAAATACGATCCCTACATCGCCCTAGGAATTCCACCACCCGCCGAGAACTGACGCCACCTATGTAGTAATTGTTTTAATATGATGTATTTCTTTTATTTCTCATGTATGGTGTGGTTTTTCAATGCAATATGTTTTTATTTATGAAATTGATGGTGCTATGTTTAATCGAGGAAAATTTTAAATTACTTGATATTGATGGTTTTAGATAATTGTAATAACATAAAATATAAAACAACAAATTAAATAACATAATACCATAGTGTTTATGGGTGAAAATCGTTTCTGCTGATTTCGGTAATTTCGGTGGGTGAGTGAGAAACTGATTCAAACCCTAAACAAATGTGCTGCACGTGAGCACTTTATAGGTTCGAGAGATCGATCCGTACAAGTCCGGCCTAAACCAAGAAATGGCCGTTCGGACTTGCTTCGGTCACAAAGTGGAGGAGAAGGGTTGATTTGGGGGAAGCAAAGAAAGGTGTTGAGGAGAGTAGTATCTCGACTTGTATCGAAAGTGAAAGCTTAGGAAGCTTGCAAGAGATGGAAGCTTTTGAGAGAGCTTGCAAAGTTTCCTTTACGAGAGTGTAAGTGTAGTATATTTCCGACCGAGACCGTTGTCCGGTGGAAATAGGTAAGACCTATTTATACAAGTCGAGATTGAAACGTACCCTGGCCTCATGAAGGAAGAGAGTAAAGGGTGAAATAATGGGAGGAGGTGGTAACCGCATGGTTTAATGGGTGAAAACGTTTTTCACCATTATTTCCTCTTTTATTTGACCGCTTTATTCCTTTTCACGCTTTCTTAAAGTGAGCGTAGTGTACGCTGCATCTTTGTGACCGCCAAACCAAAACCCTAAAGAAGCATCCCCGTTTGTGTTGATGTCTCGAGTGTTGGTTGCATCTTGAGTGCAAGTGGCGCTGCTAGTGGCGCGTGTGGCATGTGCCAATGGCATGTGCGGAATGCCTTGGTGGTAGGTTGCACGGTTTGCAAGTTTTGGCTACCAGCGTGTGCGTTTGGCATGTGCCAATGGCATGTGCGGAATGCCTTGGTGGTAGGTTGCACGGTTTGCAAGTTAAGCTACCGGCGTGTGCGTTTGGCATGTGCCAATGGCATGTGCGGAATGCCTTGGTGGTAGGTTGCACGGTTTGCAAGTTAGGCTACCAGCGTGTGCGTTTGGCATGTGCCAATGGCATGTGCGGAATGCCTTGGTGGTAGGTTGCACGGTTTGCAAGTTTTGGCTACCAGTGTGTACGTTTGGCATGTGCCAATGGCATGCGTGGAAATTAGGGCCGTGACCTTGATAGGGAAACCAGCTAGCGATTATGTTGGCTTGTGCCAATGGCATGCGGGGCCGTTAGGGCCGTGACCTTGATAGGGAAGCTAGCTAGCGAGCATGTTGGCATGTGCCAATGGCATGCGGGGCCATTAGGGCCGTGACCTTGATAGGAAGCTAGCTAGCGAGCATGTTGGCATGTGCCAATGGCATGCGGGGCCGTTAGGGCCGTGACCTTGATAGGGAAGCTAGCTAGCGGGCATGTTGGCATGTGCCAATGGCATGCGGGGCCGTTAGGGCCGTGACCTTGATTGGGAAGCTAGCTAGCGAGCATGTTGGCATGTGCCATTGGCATGCGGGGCCGTTAGGGCCGTGACCTTGATAGGAAGCTATCTAGCGAGCATGTTGGCATGTGCCAATGGCATGCGGGGCCGTTAGGGCCGTGACCTTGATAGGAAGCTAGCTAGCGAGCATGTTGGCATGTGCCAATGGCATGCGGGGCCGTTAGGGCCGTGACCTTGATAGGGAAGCTAGCTAGCGAGCATGTTGGCATGTGCCAATGGCATGCGGGGTCGTTAGGGCCGTGACCTTGATAGGGAAGCTAGCTAGCGAGCATGTTGGCATGTGCCATTGGCATACGGGGCCGTTAGGGCCGTGACCTTGATAGGAAGCTAGCTAGCGAGCATGTTGGCATGTGCCATTGGTACCTACGGCCATGTTGACCTAGTTGCATGTTTTGCAAGCCTAGGGCGCTATGTTTGGCGTGGGCCAAAGGCATAGCGGCTTGGAATTATGGCTTGCGACACGTGTTGGCATGTGCCAATGGCACGTGCGGCCATGTTGACCTAGTTGCAAGTCTTGCAAGCCTAGGGCGCTATGTTTGGCGCGGGCCAAAGGCGTAGCGGCTTAGAAATATGGCTTGCGGCACGTGTTGGCATGTGCCAATGGCACGTCCGGCCATGTTGACCTAGTTGCAAGTCTTGCAAGCCTAGGGCGCTATGTTGGTCGTGGGCCGAAGGCATAGCGGCTCGGAATTTGGCGTTGTTGCCATGGTGCGCGATATGCGGCTTGTTTTGGCATGGTTGCCATGGCGCGCAGAGCGGCTTGGTTTGGCATGGTTGCCATGGTGCGCAGTATGCGGCTTGGTTTGGCATGGTTGCCATGGTGCTTGATATGCGGCTTGGTTTGGCATGGTTGCCATGGTGCGCGATATGCGGCTTTGTTTGGCATGGTTGCCATGGTGGGCGATATGCGGCTTGGTTTGGCATGGTTGCCATGGTGCGCGAAGATGCGGCTTGGTTTGGCATGGTTGCCATGGTGCGCAGATATGCGGCTTGGTTTGGCATGGTTGCCATGGTGCGCGATATGCGGCTTGGTTTGGCATGGTTGCCATGGTGCGCATGATATGCGGCTTGGTTTGGCATGGTTGCCATGGTGCGCGATATGCGGCTTGGTTTGGCATGGTTGCCATGGTGCGCGATATTCGGCTTGGTTTGGCATGGTTGCCATGGTGCGCAGATATGTGGCTTGGTTTGGCATGGTTACCATGGTGCGCGAAGATGCGGCTTGGTTTTGGAATTAGGGTTCGTATTTGAAAACCCTAACGGTATTTTGAAAAATACCCTATTAATTATTTACACCGAGTTAAATTCTCTTAGTTAATGTGTTGCGGGTAACACTAGGTCATGGGGTTTTACGATTTTACCCTTGTCTAAAATCCACCATCAACATTAAGTCCCCCGCTAGCTCGGAACAGGGGCTTTGTTGCGAGGTAAGCATAAGATGGTGACAAACTATTAACAACAAACCGTAAAGAAAATTGAAGGAGGCTCGTCTGACCTTTTTTAAATAGGATTTGGAATCCTTGCCTCGGGTAGTTTTGCACAAATCAGGAGGCTGGCACAATTGGTGGGCCCGATGCAGCTTAGGTGACGTTAGGAAGTTGGTGTGAGTTGGGAAACCGAGTGGGCTGGCTGGCGGGACCGGCGCAAAGTGTAGAAGTCTTGCGTGCTTGCAGGCGTGACTTGTGCGACTGAGCGTGCTAGCTGGTGGGACTGGCGCAAGTGTGGAAGTCGTGGAGTGCTTGCGGCGTGACTTGGGAAACCGAGCGTGCTAGCTGGGTGGGACCAGCGCAAGGTGTGGAAGCTGTGAGTGCTTGCAGGCGTGACTTGGAAACCGAGCGTGCTAGCTGGTGGGACCGGCGCAAGGTGTGGAAGTCGTGCGTGCTTGCAGGCGTGACTTGGGCGGTCATTGGGAAGTCGGTGCCATTGGTGGGGCCGGTACAACTTGGGCGACATTGGGAAGTTGGGCGCCCTTGTGGGCCCGTTTCTTACACGCACGATTTTAGTAAAGGGAAATCCTTCCCTATTTCAGAATCTTCGCACCTATATATATAAAGTCCCTTTCTCCCATCTTGCACTTTCATCTTTTCATACCAAATGCAGAGTCACAAAGAGGAAGGCTTCCAAGCATGTCTCGCCAATTACTTTTGTTGTTTCCCTTTCGCGTAGGTGTAAACCCTAAGAGTAGGCGCTTGCAATGATATTGCGCATGTGATTTTTAACCCTGAAGAAAATATTGAAAAAAATTTCGCCTCATCGAAGGATGTTCATAGTTCCAAACCAAACACGGATGATGAATTCTTCGCCCAAAAACTTGTCTGCTCGGAAAAATCACCCAGGTTTCATGCCAATTTTGTTAACCGGTGGTGAAGATGAAAAGAAGACACGTTCGGCTCGCCCAGAGAACACCATACGGTTCTGTCTTCATAAAGGGGTATATTCCTCTTCCAACATTGATTTCAGGATGTGTCAAAGCCCATTGCATTCTTTTGATAGATAGGTTGAGTTCATGGTGAGTAAGGAGCACATAAACACCAACCTGACTTGAGCGCAGATTATTGATGTTGTGGTGAGGCTCTGGCTGGTATCAACGGGTGAGGAGCAACAGTTCTTGGTTGGATATGTAATCAGGAGAGACTACATTATCGTGGTAACAAGGTAGGTTGGATGATATAGCGAGCAAACTTTGCAAGAAGGAGTGGCGTTGAAGCGAATGTTGAAGCGACGCATTTCTTTGGAGAACACTGATGCGTAGCTACTCCTAAAGAGAACGTTGGAACGACGTCTTGCAACTTTTAGAGCCTTGACGGTTACCATTTTGAAGTCGGAGGCCGCGTCACGTTCTGTCAAACTCGACATCCCTCAAGAGAACAGAGGTTAGGAGTCCCAGTTTCATCTATCGATCGTGCTTTCTATGAGAGGTTGGGGTTTGGGAACGGCTTCCCTGGCTGGAAGCGCCTGCTTTCCTGATGCAGTGCGGTTGAGGGGTGCAAATATGTCTTGACGCTACGCCTTGGAGAAACATAGAATCTCACATAACTGTCTCATCATAGACTGTACGACTTTGTGGGCGAAGTTCCCATTGTGCGGGTCCTGACGGGAGAAAGGTCTCCGTGAACTCAGGAAAGTTGTTGACTTCCCTTGCTTTCGATTTTTGAGAAGTCTATCCTGATCTTCATGTGTGACGAAATTGGATTGCTTATCCCCTTCTACTGGGCGTCCAAGAGCAACGCGAGCCTCTTCATCTATAAACGCATGTCCCTGATGGTGGAGTAACGTCTCTGGTGACGGTTGAAGCTGCCATGCTTGAAGAACCGTTGGGGTGGCGGAAGCGGCTCTGGTTCTGGTGATCGTAAGTGTATCGTGCAGAGATGACACGGTTTTGATCACGAAGTCTTTGGAGCCATGGCGCTGTTTCGAAGGGCAAGGATGGTCTTTGGAAGGGCGCAAGATGTTAGCGTTGGAAAGGTGCAAACTGTTAGCACAGAGTGTGGTACTGCGGCTGGCATGCACGTGCGGCATGTGTGCCTGGCAAGCGCTTCTTTTCTTTCTTATTTTGAAAAATGTCTAACTCAAGTTCGTAGGAGGAATCCGGTTCGGAGGATGATTTTGGGGTAGAGCCACATGAAAACATGCCTTTGGTGACCACCGCTGGTGACTTGGAGATGGGCGTTAGCCAATTGCCGGGCACAGATGTGGTTCAAACGGTGGATGATTCTCTCGATGGTTGCTGCGTAGACATGGAAGAAGACCCTCTGCGAGTCGTGAGGCCAGTGCATGCGCCATTTTTGATCCCCGTACTTGGTTCTTTATCCAGGTCATGTCTTTGGTTGGCGGCTTCAGCGTGCTGCGGCTAAGCATGAGGCGTTGTACACCAGAATCTGGGAGAAGTACGCACATATGGCCACAACCAAGAAACTCACTAGTCGATTTGCGCTAGTTAAGCGTGTGGAAGAGGCTTTATCTTCCATCGAGGATATGCGTGAGGTGACTGGTCACACCGTTTCGAAGACGTTATTTCCGACTGGGAGCACCATCGCGACGTGTGCGTAGAAAAGGAGTTCAATACTTCGTGGTTTGTCGAAGGCCTTGCTGAGATCCAAAAGTTGAAAGATGCGGCAATCGAAAGCCTTTCCGCCGAGGAGATTGCACGACAGGAGGTGGAACTCGAAAAGCTTTCCAAGATGTTGACTATGAAGAGAGCGGCTCTTGAAGAAGCAAAGTTGACTTTCTCCAAGAAGAGCAGGCTTCTGTTGGATGATTTTCATTGAATGTTTCTCTGTTAAACTTTCATTTAGGTTCTTCTTCTCCTTTTTTTTTTTGAAAAGCATACTGGATGTCTGGTTCAAAGTTCAATAGGTTTGATAGGCAGTGGTAGCTTTTGAGGATATTGGATTATTTCTGGGATGAATGGTTTTGATAATATAACTCTGGTTATGTTTTGGGAAAAGGAATATTGCTTTTATGAAAGTGTGTGCTAGAAATAGGCACAAGACTCAGTAGTATGACGGTTTTACTAAGAGCCTAAAAACAGATCGTATATCTTGCGCAGTCTAAATTTACTCACTTCATTGGTTTTTGTGAACACGCCCCTCTCCATGTAAAAGGCGGCTTTGCTGGTAGCATCGTCAGCAAGTCCTCAATCGCAGATAGCATCTTCGGCGAGTCCCCAGTTTTCTCGTGTAGTTCTTACAACTGGTAACCGGGTCGTCTGGTAGTTGAGTAGGATCGAGTGGTAGCATCTTCGGCAAGTCCCCAGTTTCTTGTGTAGTTTTTACAACTAGTAACCGGGTCGTCTGGTAGTTGAGTCGGATCGAGTCTCATTCCCCCCCCACCATCTTGATATCTGGGTCGAAGAACGAGATCGATAGTCTGACATTGTAGCCGATAGATCAATCCTCCCGCTGTGGTCGCCAATTGTTTATGGGTGAAAATCGTTTCTGCTGATCTCGGTAATTTCGGTGGGTGAGTGAGAAACCGATTCAAACCCTAAACAAATGTCTTTGCACGTGAGCACTTTATAGGTTCGAGAGATCAATCTGTACAAGTCCGGCCTAAACCAAGAAATGGCTATTCCAGACTTGCTTCGGTCACAAAGTGGAGGAGAAGGGTTGATTTGGGGAGGGAATCAAAGAAAGGTGTTGAGGAGAGTAGTATCTCGACTTGTATCAGAAAGTGAAAGCTTAGGAAGCTTGCAAGAGATGGAAGCTTTTGAGAGAGCTTGCAAAGTTTCCTTTCTGAGAGTGTAAGTGTAGTATATTTCTCCTGGCCGAGACTTGTTGTCTGGTGGAAATAGGTAAGACCTATTTATACAAGTCGAGATTGAAACGTACCCTGGCCTCATGAAGGAAGAGAGTAAAGGGTGAAATAATGGGAGGAGGTGGTAACCGCATGGTTTAATGGGTGAAAACGTTTTTCACCATTATTTCCTCTTTTATTTGACCGCTTTATTCCTTTTCACGCTTTCTTAAAGTGAGCGTAGTGTACGCCGCATCTTGTGACCGCCAAACCAAAACCCTAAAGAAGCATCCCCAGGTTTGTGTTGATGTCTCGAGTGTTGGTTGCATCTTGAGTGCAAGTGGCGCTGCTAGTGGCGCGTGTGGCATGTGCCAATGGCATGTGCGGAATGCCTTGGTGGTAGGTTGCACGGTTTGCAAGTTTTGGCTACCAGCGTGTGCGTTTGGCATGTGCCAATGGCATGTGCGGAATGCCTTGGTGGTAGGTTGCACGGTTTGCAAGTTAGGCTACCAGCGTGTGCGTTTGGCATGTGCGGAATGCCTTGGTGGTAGGTTGCACGGTTTGCAAGTTAGGCTACCAGCGTGTGCGTTTGGCATGTGCCAATGGCATGTGCGGAATGCCTTGGTGGTAGGTTGCACGGTTTGCAAGTTTTGGCTACCAGTGTGTGCGTTTGGCATGTGCCAATGGCATGCATGGCCATTAGGGCCGTGACCTTGATAGGGAAACCAGCTAGCGAGTATGTTGGCATGTGCCAATGGCATGCGGGGCCGTTAGGGCCGTGACCTTGATAGGGAAGCTAGCTAGCGAGCATGTTGGCATGTGTCAATGGCATGCGGGGCCGTTAGGGCCGTGACCTTGATAGGAAGCTAGCTAGCGAGCATGTTGGCATGTTCCAATGGCATGCGGGGCCGTTAGGGCCGTGACCTTGATAGGGAAGCTAGCTAGCGGGCATGTTGGCATGTGCCAATGGCATGCGGGGCCGTTAGGGCCGTGACCTTGATTGGGAAGCTAGCTAGCGAGCATGTTGGCATGTGCCATTGGCATGCGGGGCCGTTAGGGTCGTGACCTTGATAGGAAGCTAGCTAGCGAGCATGTTGGCATGTGCCAATGGCATGCGGGGCCGTTAGGGCCGTGACCTTGATAGGAAGCTAGCTAGCGAGCATGTTGGCATGTGCCAATGGCATGCGGGGCCGTTAGGGACGTGACCTTGATAGGGAAGCTAGCTAGCGAGCATGTTGGCATGTGCCAATGGCATGCGGGGCCGTTAGGGCGTGACCTTGATAGGGAAGCTAGATAGCGAGCATGTTGGCATGTGCCATTGGCATGCGGGGCCGTTAGGGCCGTGACCTTGATAGGAAGCTAGCTAGCGAGCATGTTGGCATGTGCCATTGGTACGTACGGCTATGTTGACCTAGTTGCATGATTTGCAAGCCTAGGGCGCTATGTTTGGCGTGGGCCAAAGGCATAGCGGCTTGGAATTATGGCTTGCGACACGTGTTGGCATGTGCCAATGGCACGTGCGGCCATGTTGACCTAGTTGCAAGTCTTGCAAGCCTAGGGCGCTATGTTTGGCGCGGGCCAAAGGCGTAGCGGCTTAGAAATATGGCTTGCGGCACGTGTTGGCATGTGCCAATGGCACGTGCAGCCATGTTGACCTAGTTGCAAGTCTTGCAAACCTAGGGCGCTATGTTGGTCGTGGGCCGAAGGCATAGCGGCTTGGAATTTGGCGTTGGTGCCATGGTGCGCAGTATGCGGCTTGTTTTGGCATGGTTGCCATGGTGCGCAAGTGCGGCTTGGTTTTGGCATGGTTGCCATGGTGCGCAGATATGCGGCTTGGTTTGGCATGGTTGCCATGGTGCTTGATATGCGGCTTGGTTTGGCATGGTTGCCATGGTGCGCGATATGCGGCTTGGTTTGGCATGGTTGCCATGGTGCGCAGTATGCGGCTTTGTTTGGCATGGTTGCCATGGTGCGCAGTATGCGGCTTTGTTTGGCATGGTTGCCATGGTGCGCTGTATGCGGCTTGGTTTGGCATGGTTGCCATGGTGCGCAGTATGCGGCTTGGTTTGGCATGGTTGCCATGGCGCGTGATATGCGGCTTGGTTTGGCATGGTTGCCATGGTGCGCAAAGATATGCGGCTTGGTTTTGCATGGTTTCCATGGTGCGCAGTATGCGGCTTGGTTTGGCATGGTTGCCATGGTGCGCAGTATGCGGATTGGTTTGGCATGGTTGCCATGGTGCGCAGTATGCGGCTTGGTTTGGCATGGTTGCCATGGTGCACAATATGCGGCTTGGTTTGGCATGGTTACCATGGTGCGCAGTTGTTTATGGGCGAAAATCGTTTCTGCTAATTTCGGTAATTTCGGTGGGTGAGTGAGAAATTGATTCAAACCCTAAACAAATGTGCTGCACGTGAGCACTTCGTAGATTCGAGAGATCGATCTGTACAAGTCCGTCCTAAACCAAGAAATGGCCGTTCCAGACTTGCTTCGGTCACAAAGTGGAGGAGAAGGGTTGATTTGGGGAGGGAAGCAAAGAAAGGTGTTGAGGAGAGTAGTATCTCGACTTGTATCGAAAGTGAAAGCTTAGGAAGCTTGCAAGAGATGGAAGCTTTTGAGAGAGCTTGCAAAGTTGCCTTTACGAGAGTGTAAGTGTAGTATATTTCTCTGGCCGAGACTTGTTGTCTGGGTGGAAATAGGTAAGACCTATTTATACAAGTCGAGATTGAAACGTACCCTGGCCTCATGAAGGAAGAGAGTAAAGGGTGAAATAATGGGAGGAGGTGGTAACCGCATGGTTTAATGGGTGAAAACGTTTTTCACCATTATTTCCTCTTTTATTTGACCGCTTTATTCCTTTTCACGCTTTCTTAAAGTGAGCGTAGTGTACGCTGCATGATGTCACCGCCAAACCAAAACCCTAAAGAAGCATCCCCCAGTTTGTGTTGATGTCTCGAGTGTTGGTTGCATCTTGAGTGCAAGTGGCGCTGCTAGTGGCGCGTGTGGCATGTTCCAATGGCATGTGCGGAATGCCTTGGTGGTAGGTTGCACGGTTTGCAAGTTTTGGCTACCAGCATGTGCGTTTGGCATGTGCCAATGGCATGTGCGGAATGCCTTGGTGGTAGGTTGCACGGTTTGCAAGTTAGGCTACCAGTGTGTGCGTTTGGCATGTGCCAATGGCATGCGTGGCCATTAGGGCCGTGACCTTGATAGGGAAACCAGCTAGCGAGTATGTTGGCATGTGCCAATGGCATGCGTGGCCGTTAGGGCCGTGATAAGGAAACTAGCTAGCAAATATGTTGGCATGTGCCAATGGCGTGCGGGGCCATTAGGGCCGTGACCTTGATAGGGAAGCTAGCTAGCGAGCATGTTGGCATGTGCCAATGGCATGCGGGGCCGTTAGGGCCGTGACCTTGATAGGAAGTTAGCTAGCGAGCATGTTGGCATGTGCAAATGGCATGCGGGGCCGTTAGGGCCGTGACCTTGATAGGGAAGCTAGCTAGCGAGCATGTTGGCATGTGCCAATAGCATGCGGGGCTGTTAGGGCCGTGACCTTGATAGGAAGCTAGCTAGCGAGCATGTTGGCATGTGCCAATGGCATGCGGGGCCGTTAGGGCCGTGACCTTGATACGAAGCTAGCTAGCGAGCATGTTGGCATGTGCCAATGGCATGCGGGGCCGTTAGGGCCGTGACCTTGATAGGAAGCTAGCTAGCGAGCATCTTGGCATGTGCCAATGGCATGCGGGGCCGTCAGGGCCGTGACCTTGATAGGAAGCTAGCTAGCGAGCATGTTGGCATGTGCCAATGGCATGCGGGGCCGTTAGGGCCGTGACCTTGATAGGGAAGCTAGCTAGCGAGCATGTTGGCATGTGCCATTGGCATGCGGGGCCGTTAGGGCCGTGACCTTGATAGGAAGCTAGCTAGCGAGCATGTTGGAATGTGCCATTGGCACATACGGCCATGTTGACCTAGTTGCATGTTTTGCAAGCCTAGGGCGCTATGTTTGGCATGGGCCAAAGGCATAACGTCTTGGAATTATGGCTTGCGACACGTGTTGGCATGTGCCAATGGCACGTGCGGCCATGTCGACCTAGTTGCAAGTCTTGCAAGCCTAGGGCGCTATGTTTGGTGCGGGCCAAAGGCGTAGCGGCTTAGAAATATGGCTTGCGGCACGTGTTGGCATATGCCAATGGCACGTGAGGCCATGTTGACCTAGTTGCAAGCCTTGCAAACCTAGGGAGTTATGTTGGTCGTGGGCCGAAGGCATAACGGCTCGGAATTTGGCGTTGTTGCCATGGTGCGCAGTATGCGGCTTGTTTTGGCATGGTTGCCATGGTGCGCAGAGTGCGGCTTGGTTTGGCATGGTTTCCATGGTGCGCAGTATGCGGCTTGGTTTGGCATGGTTGCCATGGTTCGCGAGATGCGGCTTGGTTTGGCATGGTTGCCATGGTGCGCACCATGGTCGTGATATGCGGCTTGGTTTGGCATGGTTGCCATGGTGCGCAGATATGCGGCTTGGTTTGGCATGGTTTCCATGGTGCGCAGATATGCGGCTTGGTTTGGCATGGTTGCCATGGTGCGCAGATATGCGGCTTGGTTTGGCATGGTTACCATGTTTGCGCTAAAGATGCGGCTTGGTTTGGCATGGTTGCCATGGTGCGTGAGATGCGGCTTGGTTTGGCATGGTTGCCATGGTGCGCGAGTATGCGGCTTGGTTTGGCATGGTTTCCATGGTGCGCAGTATGCGGCTTGGTTTGGCATTGTTGCCATGGTGCGCAGTATGCGGCTTGGTTTTGGAATTAGGGTTCCGTGTTGAAAACCCTAATCTGGTATTTTGAAAAAATACCCCTATTAATTATTTACACCCGAGTTAAATTCTCTTAGTTAATGTGTTGCGGGTAACACTAGGTCATGGGGTTTTACGATTTTACCCATTGTCTAAAATCCACCATCAACATTAAGTCCCCTGCTTAGCTCGAAACAAGGGCTTTGTTGCGAGGTAAGCATAAGATGGTGACAAACTATTAACAAAGAAACCGTAAAGAAAATTGAAGGAGGCTTGTCGACCTTTTATAGATAGGATTTGGAATCCTTGCCTCCGGTAGTTTTGCACAAATCAGAGGTCGGCACAATTGGGGGGCGGTCCAACTTGGAAACCATGCTTGCGGGCGTGACTTGGGCGGCATTGGGAGGTCGGCGCCATTGGCGGGGCCGGTCCAAACTTGGAAACCATGCTTGCAGGCGTGACTTGGGCGGCATTGAGAAGTCGCAATTGGCGGGGCCGGTCCAAACTTGGAAACCATGCTTGCAGGCGTGACTTGGGCGGCATTGAGAAGTCGCAATTGGCGGGGCCGGTCCAAACTTGGAAACCATGCTTGCGGGCGTGACTTGGGCGGCATTGGGAAGTCGGTCTAAACTTGGAAACCATGCTTGCGGGCGTGACTTGGGCGGCATTGGGAAGTCGCAATTTGTGGGCCCGTTTCTTACACGCGTGATTTTGGTGAAAGGGGAATCCTTCCTCTTTTAAAGTCTTTCACGCCTATATATGAATATATATAAAGCCCCTTTTCCCCATCTTTGCGCTTTATTCTTTCCTCTTTTCATACTAGCGGCAAGGAGAAACCGACTTCCGGGTATGTCTTCGAGTACTCTTCTTTCTCTTTTTTTTTATATAGGTATACACCTTAAAAGTAGACGCTTCCACAATCCTTGCATATGATTCCTTGGCGTGCCTCTTGTAGAAAATATAGTACGCATGCAAACAAGGGAATACTGCATATATTGTTTGAACCCGTGGGAAACATTGCATATATGAATTTTCGATCCTGAAAGAAATATTTGTACCCTGAAGAAAATACTGCGTGTGTATTTTGAACCCGTAGAGAATGCTCCGTATGTAATTTTGAACCCGAAGAAGGATACTGTAGACACCCGAAGAAGGATATTGTAGACACACTTGTACCCGTATAGAATGCCGCGTATATAGTCTCGAACCCGAAGAAAATACTGTGTATATAGTCTTGAACCCGAAGAAAATACTGTGTATATAATCTTGAACCCGAAAAAAATATTGTGTATATAATCTTGAACCCGAATAAAATACTGCGTATATAGTCTTGAGCCCGGAGAGAATACGCCCTCCTTTTTTTTTTTTTTTTTTTTTTTTTTTGGGTGCGACTACATGTCAGGGAGATAACTTCGTCTTTCTCTGCTTGTTTTGCGCAGATATCTTATTACCAAATTATTATAAAGGAATCTGATAAGATGTACGTTACCTGAATCAAATTTCACTTCGTCGAAGGATGCTCATAATTCCAAGCCGAACATAGATGATGAATTCTTCACTAGGGCCCTCGCCCCGCCCTAAGAATCACCCAGGTTTCGTGCCGATTTTGCTAACCGGTTAAAGTGAGGATGACAGGAAGACACGTTCGGTTTTCCCAGAGCACCATTGGTTCCGCCTTCATAAAGGGGTATATTCCTCTTCCAACATTGACTTCGTGGATGTGTCAAAGTCCATTGCGTTCTTTTGACAGATGGGTTGAGTTCATGGTGAGCAAGGAGCGTATAAATACCAACTTGACTCGGGCGCGGATCATTGATGTTGTCAAGACCTCGGTAAATCTCAGATTAGGAAGGACATCCCGGGCTTGGTTGCTTTCATCTCCAGATGGTGTTCGGACACCCATACAATCATATGTAGATGGGGTGAGATAACTTTCTCCTTGGAGAGTGTGGCTCTCTTGTTTGAATCTTCCGATGAATCGGGAATCTTAGAATTCAATTATCCGAAAGCGAGGTGAAGATGCGGGATGACCTGGCCGCTAAGTTGGGGATTTCACTCGGAAAGACTCCATTGCGAAGTCGAAGGACTCTGCCGGAAAGAGGATGAAAGGTGCCCTTACGGTTGGTGGATATCTCAATGGTTTCCGGATGAGTTGGAGCCCGAATGAAAAGCGGTGATCTTCATGTCGCGGCATTTTGGCTCTCCGGGTTGTCTAGAGACATTTTTGATGACGGTTCCGGCAAGAAAGGAATAAGACCGAGTTGTTGGCGATTCTTTGTGAAGTTGGCGGAGGGTGAGGTTCTTCCCATTGGCAAGCTGTTCCTTGGTTCCCTGTACGTGCATCTGGATCACCTAGTTGCGAACATGCGAGTTTCGAATGGTTTCATGAAAGTGGATTCATATGTGCACGTTGCTTTTCTGCAAGTCTGGCTATGGGATCACTTTGAGAAATATGCTCCGAAACCGTTGCCTTCGCTTCCCGTGAGTTGGGGAGGCTCCCGAATTCTTCGATGGGTGAACAAAGGCCCAAGAGTTGGCGTGAGCTTGGTTAGTTTTCTTGATAAGTTACATGAAATCAATTTTCGTCCATGGGGCAGTCCATAATTCGGTGACTCAAATTGGCACTTTTGCTTCGCTCCGCTCATGTCTTTGTCTTGATGACGATTTGAGCATTGGTGAAAACCTGTTCATTCAAAGCCGCTTGCCGGTTATATGCCATATTTCTTCGTGGGGTCTTTCCGGATAGTCGCATACAATATTGACCGTTTGCTCGTCACATGGGTTTCGATCAAGGGTGCCTCTCGTTTTTGGCCGGTGATCCCTAAGGATTCGTTGCGTGTCGCCCTTGACGCCAGTGTCCTTAAGCCGGGTATCCGTCTTTCCTTTTTTCAAATGGGAAGAGTAACTTTGACGACCTTCGGCTATAATGAGTTCTGGTGCGACGAGTTTACTATGATCCGAGATTTGGTGAATAACGCGGTGGAAAACGTTCGTTGCAAACCTTCTCCAGCAGTTCTGAAGGAGTATCCAATGTTGAGAGATCCCAAGCGAAAGTTGCCTAGCAACCGGAAAGCCCCAGGCCAAGGAACGGAGAACGAAGAATCGTCTTTGGCGGGTTTCGGACGACTTCACAAGATCCTCCCACGGGTCTTGTGTCTTTCGATTCTTCCAATAACCGGGTATGTGTCGCCTCTTCATGGGTTTGTCTCAAAACACACGTAAATTTAAATTTGAGAATATGTGTCTTGTTTCCTTTAGGGCTTCGGTAGTGTTAATGCTTTCGCCGCCCTTGCACGTTGCCGAGAGACGGCGGTTTCTTCAAGGAATTCGGCGGACCGAGCCTACTCATAGCGGTGATGAGTCGGAGAAAGAAGAAAGTTCAACAAGCGAGAGTGATTCCTCTCGGCAAGACTGGTTCTTCTTCGGGAAGCGGTTCGGTGAGTTTCGCGCTTCTTTCTTTCTTCTTCTTCATTTCTTCTTTTGAAAAATGTCTAACTCAAGTTTGCGGGAGGAACCGGTTCGGAGGATGATTTTGGGATGGAGTCACACGAAAACTTGCCTTTGGTGACCACCGCCGGTGACTTGGAGATGGGAGTTAGCCAATTGCCGGGCACAGACGTGGTTCAGACGGTGGATGATTCTCTGATGATTGTTGCTGTAGACATGGAGGAAAACCCTTTGCGAGTCGTGAGGCCACTTGCAGGCGCCATTTTTGATCCCCCGTACTTGGTTCCTTATCCAAGTCATGTGCTAGTTGGCGGCTTTAGCGTGCCGGCTAAGCATGAGGCGTTGTACACCAGGATCTGGGAGAAGCACGGACATATGGCTACAACCAAGAAAGTCACTAGTCGATTCGCGCTGGTTAAGCGTGTGGAAGAGGCTTTGTCTTCCATCGAGGATATGCGTGAGGTGACTGGTCACACCGTTTCGAAGACGTTATTGCCGATCGGGAGCACCATCGCGACGTGTGCGTGGAAAAGGAGTTCAACACTTCGTGGTTTGTTAAAGGCCTTTGAGATCCAAAAGTTGAAAGATGCAAGCAATCGAAAGCCTTTCCGCCGAGGAGATCGCCCGACGGAGATGGAACTCGAAAAGCTTTCCAAGATGTTGACTATGAAGAGAGCGGCTCTTGAAGACGCAAAGTCGACTTTCTCCAAGAAGAGTAGACTTACATTAGACGATTTTCCTTGAACGTTTCTCTATTAAACTTTCATTTAGGTTCCCCTTTTTTTTTTTTTTGAAAGACATATTGGATGTCTGGTTCAAAACTTAACCTTTGATAGATAGCTGGTAGCTTTTTAGGGTGTTGGATTATTTCTGGGATGAATGTTTTTGATAATATAACTCGATTATGTTTTGGGTAAGGAATATTGCTTTTATGAAAGTGTGTGCTAGCAATAGGCACAAGGCGCAATAGTATGGCGGTTTTATTAAGAACCTAAAAAAACAGACCGTATATCTTGCCCAATCTAAATTTACTCACTTGCAAACACGCCTCCTTCCAAGTGAAAGGCGGCTTTCTTTGGTAGCAAGGCGGCTTTCCGGGTAGCATCGCTTGATTAGTCCCCAATTCTTTGGTAGCGTCTTCGCGAGTCCCGAGTTCCCCGGTGTAGTTTTAATAGCGATAACCGGGTTGTCCGGCGGTTGAGTCGGACCGAGTCGCAAGTCCCCAATCGCCGGTGGCATCTTCAACGAGTCCCCGGTTTTCTCGCGTAGTTTTTGCAACGTAACCGAGTCGCTTTGGTAGTTGAGTCGGATCGAGTTGCCTTCCCCTACCATCTTGACATCCGGGTCGAAAAACGAGATCGACAATCGACATTATAGCCGATAGATCAATCCTCCCATTTGTGGTCGCCAATTGTTTATGGGTGAAAATCGTTTCTGTGATTTCGGTAATTTTGGTGGGTGAGTGAGAAATTGATTCAAACCCTAAACAAATGTCTTTGCACGTGAGCACTTCGTAGATTCGAGAGATCGATCCAGACAAGTCCGGCCTAAACCAAGAAATGGCCATTCCGGACTTGCTTCGGATCACAAAGTGGAGGAGAAGGGTTGATTTGGGGAGGGAAGCAAAGAAAGGTGTTGAGGAGAGTAGTATCTCGACTTGTATCAGAAAGTGAAAGCTTAGGAAGCTTGCAAGAGATGGAAGTTTTTGAGAGAGCTTGCAAAGTTGCCTTTCTGAGAGTGTAAGTGTAGTATATTTCTCCTGACCGAGACTTGTTGTCTGGTGGAAATAGCACTACAAGAAAATGGTCTATTAGCGACGACATTCCGAGCGACATATTTAATTTGGTCGCCAAAAACAGTTAACATCGACCATATAAATTTTGGTCGCAAAAAAAATGCATTTGCGACGTAGCTGAAATAATGTAGCTAACCGGTATAAAATGGTCGCTAAATTTTTAAATAGGCGACCAGAAATGATGTTGCAGCTAAATATTTATAAAGGCGACCAAAAATGATGTTGACGGCAAAATTCAAATTTGGCGAGAATATTAATGGTCGCAAACAAGTTTTTAATGTAACCGCAAACCAAGTCTATCTTACTACGTGGTGGACCCAGAGACGTGCGGGAGTTGGTTACGGTGGTGACTTTCATCCATAAATTTTTCTAACTTCGCCCAATCCTACGGTTTACTCAAACTATATAGAAAGCCCTAATATTTTGTTTTCATTCTCAAGTAACCGCTCTGTGGTTTTTTTGTTTTTTACCCAATCTCCTCTCTCAATCCTTAAGCAAAACTTGATGATCTCGCTTTATTTGCTTGATTGATCGAGCAAATTAGTTTACTTCTCCTCTTTTAATTCATAATTTCTTTGGTTGGCTATAGTAGTGTCATCTTCAAGGATTTAACTTCGAAGGATTTTGGACAGGCAAAATCATAGAGTAGATTAAGAGATATACGAGGAGACGAAAGATTCGTTTAAGATGGGTTTAAAGATACTTTGTTTTCCATTTTTAATCAATGGTATGTGTTTATAATTGGCATGTTTGTGTCACAGAATAGTGTTTTTTTGCTTTCTCGTGATCTATTTCTTCTTAACGATATATAATAAGTTCGAATAACTTAAATCATCTGGGTTTGGTATATTAACTATTGCGAGAACAAGAGAAGAAAACCTCTAAGATGCTAGCGGAGACAAATCAGACGGATCTTAAAATTTTTGCGTGGAATTGGAATATTAGATTGCTCGGTATTTTGAAGGTTGGGGAATCGGAGGTTGATAATTGGAAATGAATAGAACCGAAAGTTGAAGATCGGAATAGATCATCCACTTATTTACTTTTGTATTTTGTGTCTACTGAGCACCATTAGCATTTTCTTTGTTCTTGTTTTTCTTCCTTTAAAAATGTACACAAATTAAAGAAGCGTGTTAAGCTTTTCTTTGTATTTGGAATTTTTTTACCATTAGCTGGTAATATCATCATGTAAGGAAAACAAAGTTCAATTAATAAACTCTTATATTCCATTCCACTTCATCTTCTTAATGTTCACATTTTAATTTTTATAGTTGTACTATATCATTTAAAATAAAATTAACGAGGTCAACTTCGGATACAAAGATGTATACAATCTTTAGGTCTGGAAAATGACGTCGTTAACTCAATATAATTTTTCACGGACAAAAGCATATTTGGACGCCTAAACTATTCACTCGACCAAAATAAGTTGTCGCTAAAAGTTTTTATTTGCCGCGATATATTTTTTCGTCGGTGATTTTTTTGATTAGCGACCAAAGTAATTTTTTGTCGCCACTGTTTATTTGGCGACGAACTAAAAATCCGCGTCGCAGTAACCAATCAGCGACGCACAATCAGCGACAATTCTTTTTTGTCGGTAAAACGGATTAGCGACGAAAAGGGTATATTCCGCGACCGTTGATTTCGTCGCTAATTGCCAATTTTCTTGTAGTGTAGGTAAGACCTATTTATACAAGTCGAGATTGAAACGTACCCTGGCCTCATGAAGGAAGAGAGTAAAGGGTGAAATAATGGGAGGAGGTGGTAACCGCATGGTTTAATGGGTGAAAACGTTTTTCACCATTATTTCCTCTTTTATTTGACCGCTTATTCCTTTTCACGCTTTCTTAAAGTGAGCGTAGTGTACGCTGCATGCTATGACCGCCAAACCAAAACCCTAAAGAAGCATCCCCCAGTTTGTGTTGATGTCTCGAGTGTTGGTTGCATCTTGAGTGCAAGTGGCGCTGCTAGTGGCGCGTGTGGCATGTGCCAATGGCATGTGCGGAATGCCTTGGTGGTAGGTTGCACGGTTTGCAAGTTTTGGCTACCAGCATGTGCGTTTGGCATGTGCGGAATGCCTTGGTGGTAGGTTGCACGGTTTGCAAGTTAGGCTACCAGTGTGTGCGTTTGGCATGTGCCAATGGCATGCGCCAATGGCATGCGTGGCCATTAGGGCCGTGACCTTGATAGGGAAACCAATTTAGCGAGTATGTTGGCATGTGCCAATGGCATGCGTGGCCGTTACCGTGATAAGGAAACTAGCTAGCAAACATGTTGGCATGTGCCAATGGCGTGCGGGCCATTAGGGCCGTGACCTTGATAGGGAAGCTAGCTAGCGAGCATGTTGGCATGTGCCAATGGCATGCGGGGCCGTTAGGGCCGTGACCTTGATAGGAAGCTAGCTAGCGAGCATGTTGGCATGTGCCAATGGCATGCGGGTCCGTTAGGGCCGTGACCTTGATAGGGAAGCTAGCTAGCGAGCATGTTGGCATGTGCCAATGGCATGCGGGGCCGTGACCTTGATAGGAAGCTAGCTAGCGAGCATGTTGGCATGTGCCAATGGCATGCGGGGCCGTTAGGGCCGTGACCTTGATAGGATGCTAGCTAGCGAGCATGTTGGCATGTGCCAATGGCATGCGGGGCCGTTAGGGCCGTGACCTTGATAGGAAGCTAGCTAGCGAGCATGTTGGCATGTGCCAATGGCATGCGGGGCCGTCAGGGCCGTGACCTTGATAGGAAGCTAGCTAGCGAGCATGTTGGCATGTGCTAATGGCATGCGGGGCCGTTAGGGGTGTGACCTTGATAGGAAGCTAGCTAGCGAGCATGTTGGCATGTGCCATTGGCATGCGGGGCCGTTAGGGCCGTGACCTTGGTAGGAAGCTATCTAGCGAGCATGTTGGCATGTGCCATTGGCACGTACGGCCATGTTGACCTAGTTGCATGTTTTGCAAGCCTAGGGCTCTATGTTTGGCGTGGGCCAAAGGCATGGCGGTTTGGAATTATGTCTTGCGACACGTGTTGGCATGTGCCAATGGCACATGCGGCCATGTCGACCTAGTTGCAAGTCTTGCAAGCCTAGGGCGCTATGTTTGGCGCGGGCCAAAGGCGTAGCGGCTTAGAAATATGGCTTGCTGCATGTGTTGGCATGTGCCAATGGCACGTGCGGCCATGTTGACCTAGTTGCAAGTCTTGCAAACCTAGGGCGCTATGTTTGGCGCGGGCCAAAGGCGTAGCGGCTTAGAAATATGGCTTGCGGCACGTGTTGGCATGTGCCAATGGCACGTGCAGCCATGTTGACCTAGTTGCAAGTCTTGCAAACCTAGGGCGCTATGTTGGTCGTGGGCCGAAGGCATAGCGGCTTGGAATTTGGCGTTGGTGCCATGGTGCGCAGTATGCGGCTTGTTTTGGCATGGTTGCCATGGTGCGCAGAGTGCGGCTTGGTTTGGCATGGTTGCCATGGTGCGCAGTATGCGGCTTGGTTTGGCATGGTTGCCATGGTGCGCATGATATGCGGCTTGGTTTGGCATGGTTGCCATGGTGCGCGATATGCGGCTTGGTTTGGCATGGTTGCCATGGTGCGCTTGAAGATGCGGCTTTGTTTGGCATGGTTGCCATGGTGCGTAGTATGCGGCTTTGTTTGGCATGGTTGCCATGGTGCGCCAGTATGCGGCTTGGTTTGGCATGGTTGCCATGGTGCGTGATATGCGGCTTGGTTTGGCATGGTTGCCATGGTGCGCGATATGCGGCTTGGTTTGGCATGGTTTCCATGGTGCGCGAGTATGCGGCTTGGTTTGGCATGGTTGCCATGGTGCGCAGATATGCGGATTGGTTTGGCATGGTTGCCATGGTGCTTGTGATATGCGGCTTGGTTTGGCATGGTTGCCATGGTGCACAATATGCGGCTTGGTTTGGCATGGTTACCATGGTGCGCAGTTGTTTATGGGCGAAAATCGTTTCTGCTAATTTCGGTAATTTCGGTGGGTGAGTGAGAAATTGATTTAAACCCTAAACAAATGTCTTTGCACGTGAGCACTTCGTAGATTCGAGAGATCGATGTACACAAGTCCCGGCCTAAACCAAGAAATGGCCGTTCCGAGACTTGCTTCGGTCACAAAGTGGAGGAGAAGGGTTGATTTGGGGAGGAAGCAAAGAAAGGTGTTGAGGGAGAGTAGTATCTCGACTTGTATCGAAAGTGAAAGCTTAGGAAGCTTGCAAGAGATGGAAGCTTTTGAGAGAGCTTGCAAAGTTGCCTTTACGAGAGTGTAAGTGTAGTATATTTCTCTGGCCGAGACTTGTTGTCCGGTGGAAATAGGTAAGACCTATTTATACAAGTCGAGATTGAAACGTACCACTGGCCTCATGAAGGAAGAGAGTAAAGGGTGAAATAATGGGAGGAGGTGGTAACCGCATGGTTTAATGGGTGAAAACGTTTTTCACCATTATTTCCTCTTTTATTTGACCGCTTTATTCCTTTTCACGCTTTCTTAAAGTGAGCGTAGTGTCTGTTGCATCTTTGTGACCGCCAAACCAAAACCCTAAAGAAGCATCCCCCAGTTTGTGTTGATGTCTCGAGTGTTGGTTGCATCTTGAGTGCAAGTGGCGCTGCTAGTGGCGCGTGTGGCATGTTCCAATGGCATGTGCGGAATGCCTTGGTGGTAGGTTGCACGGTTTGCAAGTTTTGGCTACCAGCATGTGCGTTTGGCATGTGCCAATGGCATGTGCGGAATGCCTTGGTGGTAGGTTGCACGGTTTGCAAGTTAGGCTACCCGTGTGTGCGTTTGGCATGTGCCAATGGCATGCGTGGCCATTAGGGCCGTGACCTTGATAGGAAACCAGCTTAGCGAGTATGTTGGTATGTGCCAATGGCATGCGTGGCCGTTAGGGCCGTGATAAGGAAACTAGCTAGCAAATATGTTGGCATGTGCCAATGGCGTGCGGGGCCATTAGGGCCGTGACCTTGATAGGGAAGCTAGCTAGCGAGCATGTTGGCATGTGCCAATGGCATGCGGGGCCGTTAGGGCCGTGACCTTGATAGGAAGTTCGCTAGCGAGCAAGTATGCAATTGCAAATGGCATGCGGGGCCGTTAGGGCCGTGACCTTGATAGGGAAGCTAGCTAGCGAGCATGTTGGCATGTGCCAATAGCATGCGGGGGCTGTTAGGGCCGTGACCTTGATAGGAAGCTAGCTAGCGAGCATGTTGGCATGTGCCAATGGCATGCGGGGCCGTTAGGGCCGTGACCTTGATCTGAAGCTAGCTAGCGAGCATGTTGGCATGTGCCAATGGCATGCGGGGCCGTTAGGGCCGTGACCTTGATAGGAAGCTAGCTAGCGAGCATCTTGGCATGTGCCAATGGCATGCGGGGCCGTCAGGGCCGTGACCTTGATAGGAAGCTAGCTAGCGAGCATGTTGGCATGTGCCAATGGCATGCGGGGCCGTTAGGGCCGTGACCTTGATAGGGAAGCTAGCTAGCGAGCATGTTGGCATGTGCCATTGGCATGCGGGGCCGTTAGGGCCGTGACCTTGATAGGAAGCTAGCTAGCGAGCATGTTGGAATGTGCCATTGGCACGTACGGCCATGTTGACCTAGTTGCATGTTTTGCAAGCCTAGGGCGCTATGTTTGGCATGGGCCAAAGGCATAACGTCTTGGAATTATGGCTTGCGACACGTGTTGGCATGTGCCAATGGCACGTGCGGCCATGTCGACCTAGTTGCAAGTCTTGCAAGCCTAGGGCGCTATGTTTGGTGCGGGCCAAAGGCGTAGCGGCTTAGAAATATGGCTTGCGGCACGTGTTGGCATGTGCCAATGGCACGTGCGGCCATGTTGACCTAGTTGCAAGCCTTGCAAACCTAGGGAGTTATGTTGGTCGTGGGCGAAGGCATAACGGCTCGAATTTGGCGTTGTTGCCATGGTGCGCAGTATGCGGCTTGTTTTGGCATGGTTGCCATGGTGCGCAGAGTGCGGCTTGGTTTGGCATGGTTTCCATGGTGCTGCAGATATGCGGCTTGGTTTGGCATGGTTGCCATGGTGCGCGAGATATGCGGCTTGGTTTGGCATGGTTGCCATGGTGCGCAGTGATATCGGCTTGGTTTGGCATGGTTGCCATGGTGCGCATGATATGCGGCTTGGTTTGGCATGGTTGCCATGGTGCGCGATATGCGGCTTGGTTTGGCATGGTTGCCATGGTGCGTGAGATGCGGCTTGGTTTGGCATGGTTACCATCTTTGCGCAGTAAGCGGCTTGGTTTGGCATGGTTGCCATGGTGCGCGATATGCGGCTTGGTTTGGCATGGTTGCCATGGTGCTGATATGCGGCTTGGTTTTGCATGGTTTCCATGGTGCGCGATATGCGGCTTGGTTTGGCATGGTTACCATGGTGCGCGATTATGCGGCTTGGTTTTGGAATTAGGGTTACGTGTTGAAAACCCTAATCTGGTATTTTGAAAAAATACCCCTATTAATTATTTACACCTGAGTTAAATTCTCTTAGTTAATGTGTTGCGGGTAACACTAGGTCATGGGGTTTTACGATTTTACCCATTGTCTAAAATCCACCATCAACATTAAGTCCCCTGCTTAGCTCGAAACAAGGGCTTTGTTGCGAGGTAAGCATAAGATGGTGACAAACTATTAACAGCAAACCGTAAAGAAAATTGAAGGAGGCTTGTCTGACCTTTTATAGATAGGATTTGGAATCCTTGCCTCTGGTAGTTTTGCACAAATCAGAGGTCGGGCACAATTGGTGGGCCGGTCCAACTTGGAAACCATGCTTGCAGGCGTGACTTGGGCGGCATTGGGAAGTCGCAATTGGCGGGGCCGGTCCAAACTTGGAAACCATGCTTGCAGGCGTGACTTGGGCGGCATTGAGAAGTCGCAATTGGCGGGGCCGGTCCAAACTTGGAAACCATGCTTGCGGGCGTGACTTGGGCGGCATTGAGAAGTCGCAATTGGCGGGGCCGGTCCAAACTTGGAAACCATGCTTGCGGGCGTGACTTGGGCGGCATTGGGAAGTCGGTCTAAACTTGGAAACCATGCTTGCGGGCGTGACTTGGGCGGCATTGGGAAGTCGCAATTTGTGGGCCCGTTTCTTACACGCGTGATTTTGGTGAAAGGGGAATCCTTCCCTATTTTAAAGTCTTTCACGCCTATATATGAATATATATAAAGCCCCTTTTTCCCCATACTGCGCTTTATTCTTTCCTCTTTTCATACTAGCGGCAAGGAGAAACCAGCTTCCAGGTATGTCTTCGAGTACTCTTCTTTCTCTTTTTTTTTTTTTATATAGGTATACACCTTAAAAGTAGACGCTTCCACAATCCTTGCATATGATTCCTTGGCGTGCCTCTTGTAGAAAATATAGTACGTATGCAAACAAGGGAATACTGCATATATTGTTTGAACCCGTGGGAAATATTGCATATATGAATTTTCGATCCTGAAAGAAATATTTGTACCCTGAAGAAAATACTGCGTGTGTATTTTGAACCCGTAGAGAATGCTCCGTATGTAATTTTGAACCCGAAGAAGGATCTTGTAGACACTAGAAGAAGGATATTGTAGACACACTTGTACCCGTATAGAATGCCGCGTATATAGTCTCGAACCCAAAGAAAATACTGTGTATATAGTCTTGAACCCGAAGAAAATACTGTGTATATAATCTTGAACCCGAAAAAAATATTGTGTATATAATCTTGAACCCGAATAAAATACTGCGTATATAGTCTTGAGCCCGGAGAGAATACGCCCTCCTTTTTTTTTTTTTTTTTTTTTTTTTTTTTGGGGTGCGACTACATGTCAGGGAGATAACTTCGTCTTTATCTGCTTGTTTTGCGAGATATATTATTACCAAATTATTATAAAGGAATCGATAAGATGTTACACGAATCAAATTTCACTTCGTCGAAGGATGCTCATAATTCCAAGCCGAACATAGATGATGAATTCTTCACTAGGGCCCTCGCCCCTGCCGGAAGAATCACCCAGGTTTCGTCTTGATTTTGCTAACCGGCGGTGAGGATGACAGGAAGACACGTTCGGTTTGCCCGAGAGCACCATTCGGTTCTGCCTTCATAAAGGGGTATATTCCTCTTCCAACATTGACTTAGGATGTGTCAAAGTCCATTGCGTTCTTTTGTGAGATGGGTTGAGTTCATGGTGAGCAAGGAGCGTATAAATACCAACTTGACTCGGGCGCGGATCATTGATCTTGTCAAGACCTCGGTAAATCTCCAGTTAGGAAGGACATCCCAGGCTTGGTTGCTTTCATCTCCGGATGGTGTTCGGACACCCATACAATCATATGTAGATGGGGTGAGATAACTTTCTCCTTGGAGAGTGTGGCTCTCTTCTTTGAATCTTCCGAATCGGGAATCTTAGAATTCAATTATCCGAAAGCGTGGTGAAGATGCGGGATGACCTGGCCGCTAAGTTGGGGGATTTCGCTCGGAAAGACTCCATTGCGAAGTCGAAGGACTCTGCCGGAAAGAGGATGAAAGGTGCCCTTACGGTTGGTGGATATCTCAATGGTTTCCGGATGAGTTGGAGCACGAAGTAGAAACGGTGATCTTCATGTCGCGGCATTTTTGGCTCTCCAGGTTGTCTAGAGACATTTTTGATGACGGTTACGGCAAGAAAGGAATAAGACCCGAGTTGTTGGCGATTCTTTGTGAAGTTGGCGGAGGGTGAGGTTCTTCCCATTGGCAAGTTGTTCCTTGGTTCCCTGTACGTGCATCCGGATCACCTAGTTGCGAACATGCGAGTTTCGAATGGTTTCATGAAAGTGGATTCATATGTGCACGTTGCTTTTCGCAAGTCTGGCTATGGGATCACTTTGAGAAATATGCTCCGAAACTGTTGCCTTCGCTTCCCGTGAGTTGGGGAGGCTCCCGAATTCTTCGATGGGTGAACAGGCGTCCAAGAGTTGGCGTGAGCTTGGTTAGTTTTCTTGATAAGTTACATGAAATCAATTTTCGTCCATGGGGGCCAGTCCATAATTCAGTGACTCAAATTGGCACTTTTGCTTCGCTCTCCGCTCATGTCTTTGTCTTGATGACGATTTGAGCGTTGGTGAAAAAACTTGTTCATTCAAAGCTGCTTGCCCGGTTATATGCCATCTTTCTTCGTGGGGTCTTTCCAGATAGCTGCTTACAATATTGACCGTGTTGCTCGTCACATGGGTTTCGATCAAGGGGTGCCTCTCGTTTACCGGCCGGTGATCCCTAAGGATTCGTTGCGTGTCGCCCTTGACGCCAGTGTCCTTAAGCCGGGTATCCGTCTTTCCTTTTTTCAAATGGGAAGAGTAACTTTGACGACCTTCGGCTATAATGAGTTCTGGTGCGACGAGTTTACTATGATCCGAGATTTGGTGAATAACGCGGTGGAAAACGTTCGTTGCAAACCTTCTCCAGCAGTTCTGAAGGAGTATCCAATGTTGAGAGATCCCAAGCGAAAGTTGCCTAGCAATTCGGAAAGCCCCCAGGCCAAGGAACGGAGAACGAAGAATCGTGCTGGCGGGTTTCGGACGACTTCACAAGATCCTCCTACGGGTCTTGTGTCTTTCAGTTCTTCCAATAACCAGGTATGTGTCGCCTCTTCATGGGTTTGTCTCAAAACACACGTAAATTTCGGCTGAGAATATGTGTCTTGTTTCCTTTAGGGCTTCGGTAGTGTTAATGCTTTCGCCGCCCTTGCACGTTGCCAGGAGACGGCAGTTTCTTCAAGGAATTCCGGCGGCACTGAGCCTACTCATAGCGGTGATGAGTCAGAGAAAGAAGAAAGTTCAACAAGCGAGAGTGATTCCTCTGGCAGCACTGGTTCTTCTTCGGGAAGCGGTTCGGTGAGTTTCGCGCTTCTTTCTTTCTTCTTCTTCTGTTTCTTCTTTTGAAAAATGTCTAACTCAAGTTTGCAGGAGGAATCCGGTTCGGAGGATGATTTTGGGATGGAGTCACACGAAAACTTGCCTTTGGTGACCACCGCCGGTGACTTGGAGATGGGAGTTAGCCAATTGCCGGGCACAGACGTGGTTCAGACGGTGGATGATTCTCTGATGATTGTTGCTGTAGACATGGAGGAAAACCCTTTGCGAGTCGTGAGGCCACTTGCAGGCGCCATTTTTGATCCCCCGTACTTGGTTCCTTATCCAAGTCATGTGCTAGTTGGCGGTTTTAGCGTGCCGGCTAAGCATGAGGCGTTGTACACCAGGATCTGGGAGAAGCACGGACATATGGCTACAACCAAGAAAGTCACTAGTCGATTCGCGCTGGTTAAGCGTGTGGAAGAGGCTTTGTCTTCCATCGAGGATATGCGTGAGGTATTTGGTCACACCGTTTACGAAGACGTTATTGCCGATTTGGGAGCACCATCGCGACGTGTGCGTGGAAAAGGAGTTCAACACTTCGTGGTTTGTTAAAGGCCTTCTTTGAGATCCAAAAGTTGAAAGATGCGACAATCGAAAGCCTTTCCGCCGAGGAGATCGCCTTGACGGGAGATGGAACTCGAAAAGCTTTCCAAGATGTTGACTATGAAGAGAGCGGCTCTTGAAGACGCAAAGCTGACTTTCTCCAAGAAGAGTAGACTTCTGTTGGACGATTTTCCTTGAACGTTTCTCTATTAAACTTTCATTTAGGTTCCCCTTTTTTTTTTTTTTTGAAAGACATATTGGATGTCCGGTTCAAAACTTAACCTTTGATAGATAATTTGGTAGCTTTTTAGGGTGTTGGATTATTTTCGGGATGAATGTTTTTGATAATATAACTCGATTATGTTTTGGGTAAGGAATATTGCTTTTATGAAAGTGTGTGCTAGCAATAGGCACAAGGCGCAATAGTATGGCGGTTTTATTAAGAACCTAAAAAAGCAGATCGTATATCTTGCCCAATCTAAATTTACTCACTTGCAAACACGCCTCCTTCCAAGTGAAAGGCGGCTTTCTTGGTAGCAAGGCGGCTTTTTTGGTAGCATCGTGATTAGTCCCCAATTCTTTGGTAGCGTCTTGGCGAGTCCCCGGTTTTACGGTGTAGTTTTAATAAGCGATAACTTAGGGTTGTCTGGCAGTTGAGTCGGATGATCGCAAGTCCCCAATCGCTGGTGGCATCTTCAACGAGTCCCAGTTTTCTCGCGTAGTTTTTTGCAATCGGTAACCGAGTCGCCCGGTAGTTGAGTCGGATCGAGTTGCCTTCCCCTACCATCTTGACATGCGGGTCGAAAAACGAGATCGACAGATCGACATTATAGCCGATAGATCAATCCTCCCATTTGTGGTCGCCAATTGTTTATGGGTGAAAATCGTTTCTCTGATTTCGGTAATTTTGGTGGGTGAGTGAGAAATTGATTCAAACCCTAAACAAATGTCTTGCACGTGAGCACTTCGTAGATTCGAGAGATCGATCTGTACAAGTCCGGCCTAAACCAAGAAATGGCGTTCCGGACTTGCTTGATCACAAAGTGGAGGAGAAGGGTTGATTTGGGGAGGAAGCAAAGAAAGGTGTTGAGGAGAGTAGTATCTCGACTTGTATCGAGAAAGTGAAAGCTTAGGAAGCTTGCAAGAGATGGAAGTTTTGAGAGAGCTTGCAAAGTTGCCTTTCTGAGAGTGTAAGTGTAGTATATTTCTCCTGACCGAGACTTGTTGTCTGGTGGAAATAGCACTACAAGAAAATGGTCTATTAGCGACGACATTCCGAGCGACATATTTAATTTGGTCGCCAAAAAACAGTTAACATCGACCATATAAATTTTGGTCGCAAAAAAAAAAATGCATTTGCGACGTAGTTGAAATAATGTAGCTAAACTGGTCTAAAATGGTCGCTAAATTTTTAAATAGGCGACCGAAATGATGTTGCGACTAAATATTTATAAAGGCGACCAAAAATGATGTTGACGGCAAAATTCAAATTTGGCGAGAATATTAATGGTCGCAAACAAGTTTTTAATGTAGCGCAAACCAAGTCTATCTTACTACGTGGTGGACCACGAGAGACGTGCGGGAGTTGGTTACGGTGGTGACTTTCATCCATAAATTTTCTAACTTCTGCCCAATCCTACGGTTTACTCAAACTATATAGAAAGCCCTAATATTTTGTTTTCATTCTCAAGTAACCGCTCTGTGGTTTTTTTGTTTTTTACCCAATCTCCTCTCTCAATCCTTAAGCAAAACTTCAAGATATCTGCTTTATTTGCTTCGGTTGATCGAGCAAATTAGTTTACTTCTCCTCTTTTAATTCATAATTTTCTTGGTTGGCTATAGTAGTGTCATCTTCAAGGATTTAACTTTCGAAGGATTTTGGACAGAGCAAAATCATAGAGTAGATTAAGAGATATACGAGGGAGACGAAAGATTCGTTTAAGATGGGTTTAAAGATACTGTTTTCCATTTTTAATCAATGGTATGTGTTTATAATTGGCATGTTTGTGTCACGAGAATAGTTTTTTTGCTTTCTCGTGATCTATTTCTTCTTAACGATATATAATAAGTTCGAATAACTTAAATCATCTGGGTTTGGTATATTAACTATTGCAGAACAAGAGAAGAAAACCTCTAAGATGCTAGCGGAGAAAAATCAGACGGATCTTAAAATTTTTGCGTGGAATTGGAATATTAGATTGCTCGGTATTTTGAAGGTTGGGGAATCGGAGGTTGATAATTGGAAATGAATAGAACCGAAAGTTGAAGATCGGAATAGATCATCCACTTATTTACTTTTGTATTTTGTGTCTTTTGAGCACCATTAGCATTTTCTTTGTTCTTGTTTTCTTCCTTTAAAAATGTACACAAATTAAAAGAACTGTGTTAAGCTTTTGGTGTATTTGGAATTTTTTTACCATTAGCTGGTAATATCATCATGTAAGGAAAACAAAGTTCAATTAATAAACTCTTATATTCCATTCCACTTCATCTTCTTAATGTTCACATTTTAATTTTTATAGTTGTACTATATCATTTAAAATAAAATTAACAGGGTCAACTTCAGATACAAAGATGTATACAATCTTTAGGCTGCGGAAAATGACGTCGTTAACTCAATATAATTTTTCACGGACAAAAGCATATTTGGACGCCTAAACTATTCACTCGACCAAAATAAGTTGTCGCTAAAAGTTTTTATTTGCCGCGATATATTTTTTCGTCGGTGATTTTTTTGATTAGCGACCAAAGTAATTTTTTGTCGCCACTGTTTATTTGGCGACGAACTAAAAATCCGCGTCGCAGTAACCAATCAGCGACAATTTTGGCGACAATTCTTTTTTGTCGGTAAAACGGATTAGCGACGAAAAGGGTATATTCCGCGACCGTTGATTTCGTCGCTAATTGCCAATTTTCTTGTAGTGTAGGTAAGACCTATTTATACAAGTCGAGATTGAAACGTACCCTGGCCTCATGAAGGAAGAGAGTAAAGGGTGAAATAATGGGAGGAGGTGGTAACCGCATGGTTTAATGGGTGAAAACGTTTTTTCACCATTATTTCCTCTTTTATTTGACCGCTTATTCCTTTTCACGCTTTCTTAAAGTGAGCGTAGTGTACGCTGCATGCTATGACCGCCAAACCAAAACCCTAAAGAAGCATCCCCCAGTTTGTGTTGATGTCTCGAGTGTTGGTTGCATCTTGAGTGCAAGTGGCGCTGCTAGTGGCGCGTGTGGCATGTGCCAATGGCATGTGCGGAATGCCTTGGTGGTAGGTTGCACGGTTTGCAAGTTTTGGCTACCAGCGTGTGCGTTTGGCATGTGCGGAATGCCTTGGTGGTAGGTTGCACGGTTTGCAAGTTAGGCTACCAGTGTGTGCGTTTGGCATGTGCCAATGGCATGCGTGGCCATTAGGGCCGTGACCTTGATAGGGAAACCAGCTAGCGAGTATGTTGGCATGTGCCAATGGCATGCGTGGCCGTTACCGTGATAAGGAAACTAGCTAGCAAACATGTTGGCATGTGCCAATGGCGTGCGGGGCCATTAGGGCCGTGACCTTGATAGGGAAGCTAGCTAGCGAGCATGTTGGCATGTGCCAATGGCATGCGGGGCCGTTAGGGCCGTGACCTTGATAGGAAGCTAGCTAGCGAGCATGTTGGCATGTGCCAATGGCATGCGGGTCCGTTAGGGCCGTGACCTTGATAGGGAAGCTAGCTAGCGAGCATGTTGGCATGTGCCAATGGCATGCGGGGCCGTGACCTTGATAGGAAGCTAGCTAGCGAGCATGTTGGCATGTGCCAATGGCATGCGGGGCCGTTAGGGCCGTGACCTTGATAGGATGCTAGCTAGCGAGCATGTTGGCATGTGCCAATGGCATGCGGGGCCGTTAGGGCCGTGACCTTGATAGGAAGCTAGCTAGCGAGCATGTTGGCATGTGCCAATGGCATGCGGGGCCGTCAGGGCCGTGACCTTGATAGGAAGCTAGCTAAGCGAGCATGTTGGCATGTGCTAATGGCATGCGGGGCCGTTAGGGGTGTGACCTTGATAGGGAAGCTAGCTAGCGAGCATGTTGGCATGTGCCATTGGCATGCGGGGCCGTTAGGGCCGTGACCTTGATAGGAAGCTATCTAGCGAGCATGTTGGCATGTGACATTGGCACGTACGGCCATGTTGACCTAGTTGCATGTTTTGCAAGCCTAGGGCTCTATGTTTGGCGTGGGCCAAAGGCATAGCGGTTTGGAATTATGTCTTGCGACACGTGTTGGCATGTGCCAATGGCACATGCGGCCATGTCGACCTAGTTGCAAGTCTTGCAAGCCTAGGGCGCTATGTTTGGCGCGGGCCAAAGGCGTAGCGGCTTAGAAATATGGCTTGCGGCATGTGTTGGCATGTGCCAATGGCACGTGCGGCCATGTTGACCTAGTTGCAAGTCTTGCAAACCTAGGGCGCTATGTTGGTCGTGGGCGAAGGCATAGCGGCTCGGAATTTGGCGTTGTTGCCATGGTGCGCGATATGCGGCTTGTTTTGGCATGGTTGCCATGGTGCGCAGAGTGCGGCTTGGTTTGGCATGGTTGCCATGGTGCGTGATATGCGGCTTGGTTTGGCTTAGTTGCCATGGTGCGCAGTATGCGGCTTGGTTTGGCATGGTTGCCATGGTGCGCAGTATGCGGCTTGGTTTGGCATGGTTGCCATGGTGCGCAGTATGCGGCTTGGTTTGGCATGGTTGCCATGGTGCGCAGTATGCGGCTTGGTTTGGCATGGTTGCCATGGTGCGCAGTATGCGGCTTGGTTTGGCATGGTTGCCATGGTGCGCAGTATGCGGCTTGGTTTGGCATGGTTTCCATGGTGCGCAGTATGCGGCTTGGTTTGGCATTATTACCATGGTGCGCAGTATGCGGCTTGGTTTGGCATGGTTGCCATGGTGCGCAGATATGCGGCTTGGTTTGGCATGGTTGCCATGGTGCGCTTGATATGCGGCTTGGTTTGGCATGGTTACCATGGTGCGCAGTATGCGGCTTGGTTTTGGAATTAGGGTTCTGTGTTGAAAAACCTAATCTGGTATTTTGAAAAAATACCCCTATTAATTATTTACACCTGAGTTAAATTCTCTTAGTTAATGTGTTGCGGGTAACACTAGGTCATGGGGTTTTACGATTTTACCCCTTGTCTAAAATCACCATCTTCAGAGCGGTATGCGGCTTGGTTTTGGAATTAGGGTTCTATTTGAAAACCCTAATCCGGTATTTTGAAAAAATACCCCTATTAATTATTTTTGAGTTAAATTCTCTTAGTTAATGTGTTGCGGGTAACACTAGGTCATGGGGTTTTACGATTTTACCCCTTGTCTAAAATCCACCATCAACACATAGTTAATTGATTTGTCCTACAACTTCAATCAGCCCACTCCACCAAAAAACACCTGGGACATTCCCAGAAATGCCTTTCATATGTGTTTTCTTCAGAAGAAGTCCGCAAATTCATAAAAGTCCTGCAACCGGGCTTTGAGCATGAACTGATTCTCTGTGGACAATGTTTGTATTCGTGATCTCCATATCCACAATGCTTGCAGTGTAATAACTCCTTCATCATTTTGGCTTTAAGTTTGAAGTTTTTGCAGAGTGTTGCAATCTATTCTTCTTCTTATTTTTTAATCTTCATAGCATCATCTAGCATATGTGGTTCCTCTGGAAAATTGAGATCTTGACATACAAAACCGTATATTACAAAATAATCAAATCATGTACAACGGTTATACGCGTAAAGCATACGTTGCACCACTAGTTTATTTTAATAAATGAAATATAAATAATTTGCGCAACGGATAATGTGGTGCACAGCGGATATTAATGTTGTTCCCTGTGCAACGTTAATATCCGTTGCGCACCTCCGGAAATGATGTGTTGCTAAAACCAGGATATGGTGTAGTGTATATATTCTTTGATGTTCTTCTCGGGTGATAGATAATATTCTGCCCGAGATATTGGGTCGAGCTTGGTGAAGTCTTCTCCCGATATTCTTCTACCCGATGTTGGTTATTTAGTAAGGTGTGGTCAATGTCGCCCTTCATCCTAGCCCGATGTTATTAACCCCGTGTCTTACTTTGACCAGATTCTTCTTATCTTCCCATCTACCTTGTCAGAGCATTTACTACTCTGACGCCCGACAGAAGTCTCTTCCATCACATCCGAGATTTACCTTTACACACGCTAGCTTCTGGTATCTCTTTTTTGCGCCAAGCTAGGAAAAGATGATTCAGTGCCTCGCTCCTTCCTCATCTTTAGTACGTCACTGCTCAAGATTGCTCCATCTAGGCCTGTGGATTATTTACACCTACAATATAAATATTGAAACAGAGTTATAGGGGAGAAGAGAAGAGAAGAGAGAAAAGGGACCCAAGCAACTTACTCCAGTCGAAGAGAGAAAAAGAAGGACCAAAGCAACTTACTCTAGTCGACAGAACCGCTACAAGAATAAAACTTATGTAGGTTAAAAGACAAGTTGGTATTGAGAACCTAAACCAACAGGACTGACTCAAAATTGAGTATAAAGAAACTCTACTGCCTATTCACTACAATACCCCAGTTATCAAGTTATTTTTTGTAATGAAAATGTCCTTCATTTACCCTTACATTGTTCTAAGTATGGAATATTAAACAAAGTCGTCATTTTTCTAGATTTTCCTCACATTGGGTACTGAGATAATCCCTCAAGTTCGTCACTAACCAGTGGTTCAAAAAAAAAAACAATTTCATCAGCTCTTCTTGGTATGGTGCAAAAGTTTTGCCGGAACTTGCAGATGAAGAAATTTGCATGCTACAAATTTTGACAGACGCAAATTTCCCTGCTTACCAAGCATAATCATTAACTCTGAGCTCAAATTAGAAAACCTGAAATTGGAAACGTTGACAATGGTAACATGATTAAGGGAGGCATATAACTTTTGGAGGCAACTGGAATTTTTGGCATTTAAATCCGATATTGGAATTTTATTTTAAGAGCTCACTGTTTTTGTTAAATTGGAACAACAAATTTTAAATTGTGGATTTAAGAACCTACTGTGGCAATAAGCACCTACGTTATCATCTACCTAACTGAAAAACAAAATTGTAGCCCACATTTGTATTGAAGAAGGAAAAAAAACTAGCCATTTACTTCCAGGTTGCGTCTCAAACCGATTGTTCGTTATTATTTGGCTGAAGACGTGGCTACCATAATGATCATTAGTATGAGGATAATGAGGTGGAAGTGGTACTTCGTGAGTTGATATTTACAAATATCAGAGTTAATTATCTAAAAGTACGACCCTGTACTCATCTTGCAAGTTGCATGTATTGATTGATTGACGACTTCTGATGATCCATGATGTTATTTGTTCTCTAGTATTTCAGAGCAGAACTTTCAAAGGAAATGGAACGCATAACTTTTATTTTTCACGGTTATGGGCTATAACAGAAGGAAGAAATCAACCTGAGTGTTTTTTTTTTCTTTTCTTTTTTGTTGTTGAGAAATTCTGCGGGAAATGAACATGGCTACCCTTAAACTTTAATGGACTTGTTCCTATATATATGCATTTATATATGTAGGGTGCACTATGAAATCATAGTTGTTTTCAAAGATACAACACAATGTCTCTTCTCGATTTCGTAATCACAAACATCATCTTTTTCTTTGTTTTGCTAACGACGATTTCATGTCAAGAAACTTGTTCAAGTGTCCAGTGTGATGTGGATCAACCGAAAATCAGCTTTCCTTTTGGAATAAAAGAACTTCAGAGTAATAAACTGTGTGCTTACCCAGGTTTTAATCTTGAGTGCAGTATTTGGAAGAAAACAATTCTAGTGCTACCGCCAGGTCTTGGTAGGTTGACCGTCCGAGATATTAATTATATTACGAAAGAGATGAGACTATACGATGCGTATAATTGCCTTCCGAAGCGTTATATGGAAAGTGGAGGAACCAATATTTCACCTTTCAGGGGTTTTGCTTCTCATACTTACAGATTCTATGATGATTGTCCATCATCTATGTATACTAATGTTACATCTTCTCAAACTCTTGCACTACATACTTTCTCTGCTACCTGCATTAATTACATGAGGCCTCCCTTCATTACGCCGTATTCTTCTAGTGATCCTACTCAAGTTAGGGTTAATCAACTTCTTATAGACTCCGGTTGTTCGTTAAAGGCTTCTGTTCTTGTTCCTATTCCGTCAAGCGCTGCTGCTTCTATTTATTCTTACAATGTTGTTACCTATGATCTTTATCTCACATGGACTGATCCACAAAAAAATGGTAGTTTGTGTTCTAACATTTACTATATAAATCATAAATGTGAAACTATTGATCAAGTTATAATTGATAAAGGCTTTCTATTGTTCCAGAAAATCAGCCAAATACTGAAATGGGAAACGGCAATACGCAAGGTATGATAAATTTTCAATGTTTTCCGTTCTTTATTGGTCTGGCGAAATCATCCACATGCTTGCTAGAAAATAGTTTTACGACTTGCATTTTAATAGACAATGGCCTTCGTATGTGAACGTTATGGCTACTTAAGGAACCCCAGAGGCCTTAGAAGCATTTAAAATTGGTAGTTAAGGGTGAAATGTTTTTGCAGGAACTCCGGGGACACCAATAAATGACAGAAATGGCAATTCGAGAGGTATCAAATTTATGCATCCCGTCCTTTATTTGTTTGCTTGGTAAAACCACACTTGCTTATTAGAAAAAAGATCTATGTGATGGTTGTGGCTGCTTAAGGAACCTAAATGGTCTACAAAGTATTTAAAATGGTTGTTTAAGGGTGAAAATGTTTTGCAGGAACTCCAGGAACACCAATAATCAACGGAAACGGCAATTCGAGAGGTATTCTAAATTCTCTACGCTTTTTGTTCATTATTGGTTTGGTGAAATCATCCTTGCTTATTAGGAAAAAGATTTGTGTAAATGTATTATGGCCTCTTAAGGTACCTCAATGCTCTTTTTGCAGGTACACCAGTAAACAACGGAACAAGTCCAGGTAGAGAGGAAACAGAAAAAAAGGGAAATGTTGTCGCCAAGGTTGTTGGAATATCCGTCGGTGGACTAGTCGTAACATCAATAGCATATTGTTTATGGGGTAAGCGGGCTGCTCTGAAGACTGGGAAATGTTATGCCAGAGTATGCTGTTGTTCGGGTGTTTGTTGAATTAAACAAATTAAGATACAAATTTATGAAGGTAGATGGCATCTTAGATTAAATGTTGTAATAAAATCGTCCTTGATGTAGACTTTGATTTTTCTAATATCTTATGTATATTTATTTTAAAAACCAGTTTTTTTTTTTTTTTTAAAATAAAAAAAGAAAATTTTAATGATTTTGTTTTAAAAGATTACACAAAGGAGTTTTTTTCTTCTTTTTTTTTTTTTTTTTTCAAGAGCTTACTATGAACGATATATTTAACAGCAAATTTTGTACTATGAAAAAGTTTCAAACATGTAGATATATATAAGCACTTGGATTGTGGCTATAAGCACCTACATACTTGAGCTTGAGTCCAGCTTCGTATAGAGTTATTTGCTACGAACCGTCTAGAAAACAACACTAAAACAGCCCCTCCAAAAATAACCCCTAAAAATTGAGATCCCTTTTGGTATGAATATGGATCCAAACAATTGCAGCTTCATTGAGAGAGTAGTTTATAGAGATTTTTATCTTCAAAGTCCACATGGAAATTTTTTATTCGATCAACGGCTGAAATTCTTAGCGCTAAAAAATTTAAACCGTATGCACGAAATATTTTCACGCTTTCACCTTTATCTTCAAACTCCATTAGCAGTACGTCCGGAACGAGTCTATGTGAAATTTTTTAAAAGAGAGAAAGAGCGATGACGTGGCAGCGATTTTTCCAAGCGATTTTCTAGGTTTTTTTCTCTTCGTGCAGCCATGGCGGAGGGGATTTCTTCTCAGCAGATTTCGTCTCATCCTCTGAATAATAGTGAGATTTCGTCAAGTATTCCAGCAATTAATCATGTTTCAAAGGATTTCCCCCCTTTGATTTCTTCAATTACTGTTGCTGGTGGTTCACCCAATCGGTTGATAATCCCTGGCTCAGATCGGCGTCAATCTTCCATGGGTATGAGCTATGTAAACTGTTTAAACAACAACAATCAAACACCCTCTGGATCAAAGATGGATTTTGAAGAAGCAAAGATGATTGATGGAAAAGCAACTGCTTGTTTCACTTCAGGTGAACTCAAATCTCACATTTCTGTTTGTGAATCTTATGTTGTAGGCTATTTTGTTGGAAAGAAACTTCATTTTCTCTTAGTGAAGGAAAGTTTAAAAACTCAGTGGAATCTAAAAGGTGACTTCTCCATGACCATCCATGGTAAAAAAGCCTTTTTGTTTAAATTTGCTCAAGAAGAAGATAGGATTAAAGTTTTAGAATTGGGTTCAATGTTCTTGGCAAAAAACCTCTTTTTAATTCGACCTTGGTCAACGTCTTTAGAACAAAACATTGAATCCATTACCTCAGTCCCTGTCTGGATAAATCTTAGGCAGGTTCCTCTTCATCTCTGGAATAAACTTGGTTTGTCTAGAATCGCAAGCATTGTTGGAACCCCGATAATGGCTGACACGCCTACAACTAAGAAGACTAGGATGGCTTATGCAAGGGTTTTAGTTGAAGTTTCAGTCGATTGCTCTTTCCCTCTTTGAACGCAATCCTAATTGATAATGTAAAATTAGTGGTGAAGGCTGAATACCCATGGAGACCTACCTCTTGCTCTCACTGCAAGAGTTTTGGGCATGCAAATGCTAAGTGTAGTTTAATTCCTACACCTAAGGTCTCTTCTAAGGGGGTTCCTAAACCTAAGCCAAATGAAATCATTTTACCTTCTTCTTCAACTCCAGCCATTCCTGAAGAGATTGCTTCACAAAGCAATACAATTGTGATTGATAGCACTAGGGAGAAGGAAGATGCGACTCAAATCAGAGTTGAACAAATTCCTTTGGTGGCTAATTCAATTGATTCTCTGATTACAAAATCTAGCCAAGATGGAAGAGTGTTGGATGGTGCCTTGTTAGCTAAGGTGAATAGTATTGGGTCTCAATCTTCAGCATTGGAATGGACTTATACTAGAAAACATAAGCATTCAGCAAGACAGAGAGAAAAGTCAATGCCAGTGGATACTTGTTTTTCAAACGCTTTTAATGTGTTGTTTCAAGAAGATGAAAGTCCAAATGAAGAAGTGGTTCATGACCTTATTGCAACTGATAAGGGTGAAATTTCTGAAATTGATGTTGGGAAGAAAGCTCCCTCTTCCACTAATTTAGAAAGTGGGAAGGTAATTGCAAGTGAAGTTTCAATTGAACCTATTCCAGTCAGGGAGGAGGAGTCTTCTAAAGCTCCAGAATGTGAGGCAGACAACAACATGGTCGTTCAGATGAATTCAGATGAAGATTTGGAAGTACAAAAGGTTAAATCTCTTAGTGTTGTTCCTCATAGAACACCATTGACTAGTTCTCAACAAGTGGAAAATATCTGCAAGTTTGCTTCTCTTTTAGGAGCTAACAGTGGGTGTTCGGAAGAGGGAAAAAGAAAAATCTTCGGCGAGTTAAATGAGAAATATCAAAAAACTAGGAAGGAGAGGAAATGGAGAAATTAGGCTGGAAAGGTGATCTTAGCACTCTAACTGACTTGGAAGAGCCAAAGGAAATCCGCTAAGAAGAAATAGTTCTTTTTTTTTTCTTAGTGTCGAGATACCATTGCTTTGTTGCTTGTATGAGCTTAGTCTTTGTTGTTTAAGATTAACATTTGGCTCTTGTTTGCACTGTTAAGTGCCTTTACTTTGTTGTATGTTTCTTTTTTCTTTTTTTCAATATATTAACCTTTCTACTCAAAAAAAAAAAAAAGCTCCATTAGACTTATCCTTAAAAGAAACATCTATTAAGCGGCAAACATCTCATAATGGAGACTTTGTCTGACTTTAAATTATATTTGCCTCTGTTTTTTTATAAATGGTGTTCATAATTATATAATCATCGTGTACACAACCTCCACAACTAATTAATTAAGATTTGTCAACTCTCTTAAGTTCTTAACACCTACTAATTACACCGTGCTCTATGTTCATTGATTTATTCCATTTTATTATGTTTTTGTATCTTTCAAAAACGTATGTGTACGAAAGCTACCCGGCCGCTAGCCAACTGTGCGACCAACTCAACAACCATATTATAATCCATTATCCTACTAGGTACAATTGGCACAATTGTTTTGACTATATATATACTCTCGGTCTTAAAATTTTAAAAACATCCCTTTATAGTTATACAAGATGGTGTTTTCTCTGGAATTCGTTATCTCTTACTTATTCTTCTTTCTCTTTTTTCTAAAGATGATTGCATGTCAGGAAAACTGTTCTATTATTAAGTGCGGCGATGCTTGGGATGAACCAGAAATCGACTTCCCGTTTGTAGTTAATGATCGCCAGGGTGGAGAATGTGGTTACCCGGGTTTTAATATCACTTGCAATATTTTTGATAGAAGTAAAACAGTATTAGAAATATCACGGTCGGAAGAATTTCTGGTTCGGAAAATCGATTATTTTTACAGAGAGATAAGGCTTTACGACCAGGACAACTGCCTTGCACGACGTCTTAGATATTCAAAGGTTGATCTGTCACCTTTCAAGGCTTATGGTCGTTGGGTTTATGTCTTCTTCTACTGTCCACCATCAATACCCAGTGATCCAAGTGTTGTTGCATATTCAAGTGTAATTTTACAGGTTCCTTGCCTTAGTAGCCCAACAGCCACTGTAATGGTTACGTTATCTTCAGCTTATTATAAATCTTATCAAAATGTTTCCGACGCACTGTTTAACGGAGGATGTCAGGTAGATGCTTCTGTTTATATACCTATTTCCTCGAAAGCTTCTTCTACCGGTTCTTTTTATGATTTTACTACTGATGATCTTTATCTTACATGGGTCCAACCCGTAAAACCAAGCCCGAGAGAAGCTGAAACTAATGTTCCACTTCCGAAAGAAACTGAAACCAAGGATCCCGAAGTAGATGAAAAAAGAATTGATTGGAAAAAATTAGCAACAATAATTGCACCAAGTCTCGGTGGGATCGTGGCAATAGCAACGATAGTTTGTGTTATTTGCAGGAGAAAACAAAGAAGGTAAATGAGTTGCCAACTACTTTTTAAGGTAGATGTCCATGAGTCCATCCTATTGATCGATTTGTCGGATGAGTGAAGAGCTATATATATATCAAGAATACAAAACAAAGCTAGGCTAAGTTTGCCTGTCTGAGTGGTAGTCAGGATTTGTCCCATTGTGGTTCTCCTGACCACCCCCTACAACTCGCACACGTGGCATTAATTCCAATAATATGAATGAAAAATGAATACTCAAGTCAAGATGTGGAATTTCAAAAATTATAACGGGGAGGTTCGAACTCATGACCTATTGTGTCATAAGAGTGGCCTCTAACCAGTGTTCCACCTTGGTTGGAATTGATAGAAAAGATAAATCAACAGTGGTGGTTTGTTCAACTTAAATATCATAATTGCTTTATTAATTAGTGTTTCACTAATTGCACATAATAAATAATCTATTAATTATAAAGTGTTTTATTAATTAGTGTTTCACTAATTGCTCATAATAAATGACTAATCATTTTTTAATTATAAATGTTTTCTTAATTAATTATAATATTTAGTTCTAAGATTGTACTAACCATGACCGCGCCATTAAATAATAATCAATCAAAACTAATTCCTTATTAGTATAGTATATGCATACAAAACAATAACGATTAGATCAATCAACATAAAAAAAAGATCTATGGTCATGGTTTGTTCAACTTAAATATTAATTAGTGTAAGTGTTTTATTAATTGGTGTCTCATTAATTTCTCATGATAAATGATTTATTAATTCTACATCATAAATGTCCCTTAATTAATATTAATACATATCTCCATCAATAAATAATTTTGACAAAAATCAATAGATATTAGTGGTGGCGGTGGTTGTAGAAGAAGAAGTAGGTGGTGGAAGCGGTGGAAGGTGTTACTAAGTGGTGGAGGTGGTAATATTAGTTTTGGTGGAAGAAATAATGACATTTTGGATGGTTTTCACGGTGGTGGTATTGGTTTTTTCTTTTTGCATCAAAAATATATTTTTTTATGTTTTTACATGACGGGTAACATTGTGTTGTGAAAAATATAGTTGGTTGTTTTTAACACAATCAATAAGGGTGTGACAAATATTTTGGGATGATGCCAAATCATATAAGACAAAATGGCTATTTTTGGTACCTTTGCTATCTTTGGTAACCGTTAAATACGCATGATTTTCAAATTATTAACAAAAAAACAAATAGTTGAATAAATTAATTGACGACCTAAGTTTGTTAAACCTAAAATTTATACATGACGTATGAGATTAAAAGTTATAAGTATGCCCAATATTCTACGAGGTATGGGCAATGGTGGTGTTGGAGAAAGAAGTGATATCTGGTGGTGTTTGTGGTCTTTGGCGGGTATTGATGAGAGTAATTGACTATGTTAATTATGTGCCGCTACGAAAAGGGTAACACTATAAAGTAGAAATGTGGTTGATCGTCTTAATGCTAATATAAACTCGGTTAAAATACATCAAAATTAAGAAGAAGAAAAAAACATTTGGGCGTCACGTTATATAATAAATAATACTAAAAATACATATTTAGTATCAAGGTTTCTCCCTCCAATAGATAAATCTAAGGTTGTATTGAGATCACATAAGCAAAGTGCGAGTTTGTCTTGGATTTCTAAATGATAATGAATATAATGAAACGCTCCCTCTTGGTTTCTCCAATGAAAACCAAAACCTTCTAAAAAATAATCAATCGAACAACACTTAGATGGAGCGCATCACCACAAGTGTAAACATCTCTGAATTGCTACATATCCGGTGAAATTTCTGATTAATCTGGTGATTTCGTCCCTCTAGTAATTTTTAACGAGGCATGCAATTAAATATCTAATAGTGATTATAAAGGTATTTAATAATTACGAAATTCTCTTATAAGTTTTGTTTATGCAAGTATTGATTTAACTTCCCGGTTCTTTTATATTTTTGTGTTAAGTTGATGACTTTTTAATTTGAATACATGTTTGGTTAACAAAATTTGATACGTATAGGGTGTTTTCTTTGTAACAACTTGATGTTCGTCTCTCATTTTCCCGTTAGCACTTTGTTTCGATCCCATATTTGTAGACATCATTTGACTAATGTTGGGGTATTTGTTTAATCTCACGGCCGATTAAACCCAGTATGTGTTCTACACATTGAAGGCGATATAAGTTTGTGTTGGCTCTACCTTGAAACTAATAATTTTTCTTCAGAAGGTTAGTTAAATTTATGTAGATACAAATATCAATATGACTATGCTCTTTATTGCCCCAAATTACTTGAGTAACACTAGATGTGAGAACGCCATTCATGCACAACTTAGCATAGTTGGTGTGAAACCTTTTTATCCACGAATTTCTTCAATTTTATGTTATCAATATGATTGAGAAAGAATCTTACACATGTTTTGATTTACTTTTGTAAGTTTGTTTTCGGGTCACATGTGTATATCTCGGCCTTCAAATAGCCAAGGGTTCTTCATTTTTATAACTCTCACATTTGCAAAAATAAATAAATAGTTTTTATCTATAGTAGGGAAAATATTATGGGTTTTTGCTTCACTCCTTAGAGCCTTAGTTATCAATAATTTGAGAACCAATGAAGTCATAAACATCATGGAGTTGGATTGCCAGTTTAGGTACGAGTCTTTGTTAGATGAAATATTCTTTTGAAATTTAAAATTATGGTGTGATGGAACAATAAATGGGGAAAATATCTATTTCTTTGTATTTTTTTTTTTTTTCATGTTGGCACAACATTATTACTCAAATCAGATAATAAATTGAAATAACATGCTTAAGTAAAAAATAAAAAGATCAGGTAACCCATTATTTTTCTACCTAAAACATATTCGAATATCAAAATAATTACTCACGAAAAAAATGAAGCAAGAGGAATGTGAACAATATCGTATTAAAGACAAAACATCCCGTGCCGTTACGGCACGGGTTAAGATCTAGTATATATATAAAAAAATGTTTGATGCACAGTGGTATTCCACTTATATCCTTGCTAACATCTTTCTTTCTTTTGCCCCCTTTTTTTGGCTTTATTTCTTGTTTATCCTTCACCTTTACTATATGTTTTGAAGCCCTAGTTCTACTCCCCTCATGTTTTGTTTTAAGAGAGACTTGGTTAGAACCCTTGTTTTCCTTTTCCTTCAATCTTCCTCTTTGAGTTGAGTTGATGTGAGGAGATGCCTCAATAAAATTGTGGCTTCCAATTAATTTTGGGTAGAAGTTGTAAGTATTATAGAGAAGAACTTTGATTTTTGTTTCTTTCTTATTCTAAGGGTAGAAGAAGCTTAAATTGAAAGGTTAGTAATTCTATTTCATGGTGTTTTTGATTCAATTTTACATTATTATTGCAAGTAGAAGTTTCACTTTACATTAGTTGGTATCAAGAGCTTTGGTTGATTTTTTTTGGGAAGGTTGTGGTGAAGATTTTAATTAGTACTTCTTTATTTGTCAAGTAATTGAGGGTTTTGAATCTTTTTGTGGAATATTGTCAAATTGGGTTCATTTTCCTTGTGATTTCATTATGGCTCCAAGAAAAAGAGTTAATCAAGGTGAAATTTCTATGAAAGAAGAATTAGAAGTCCTTAAGCATGAAGTGTTTGATGAAATGCAATAAAGAATGGATGCAAAATTTGAAGAGATTTTTTTAAGACTTGGTAACTTAAATATCCATCAAGATCAATCTAGAACTCAACATCATAATTATGAAGAAGAAGTGACGGATGAGGAGACCGCTTCTTTTGGTAGTCATGTTCATCCACAAGCGAGAAGACAAATGTTTGAAGAAAGATCGAGATACCACAATGTTACTACTTCAAACCGATGGGAAGGTGGACTCAAGGTTGATATTCCGGAATTCCATGGGGGTCTAGCTCCGGAAGACTTTGTTGATTGGTTCGCATAGTGACTTCTCCTTTTGGCTTGTTGGCTGATCCATTAAAGCCATATATTTTATAAGTTGAAGGAATCAAGTCTTCATCTTTTCCTCCCATTGTCTTATATGCATGATAAAACAAAATGTCCACCGAGCTCCCATAGTCAATTAGTATCCTATTTATCGCCCATGTGACATCCTCTTAATCTTCTCCTTTGTCCAATTTTTCTTTTGGTGTTATCTCCAGCTTGACCACTAATGTACTCTCATGAAGTTCGCCTCCTCCAGATACTTCTTCTGCGCTAAATGTGATTGGATGCTTCTGCCATTCCTTGAGTTTTGGTATCTTTGCTAGGTTCACTACTTCCTTCCCTTCAGCATCTCTCGCATATACGCGGCTCAACACATTGTATTGGAAGTATTCTATGCTTTTGAATGAGTGTATTATTGAATTACAGTGTAGATTCTTGGCATTCGCTCCCACCTCTATTAGAAAGGTGTTTTTTCCTTTGTCCGCACCTGACGACTGTCCCCCTGTTGTTGGTTGTGGCGGTAGTGGAAGCGGCGTAGCTAGGAAGTGGTTAAGCTTTCCTTGTCCAATCATCCTTAATATGATTCGTTGTATATTCTTACAGTTATTCGTTGTGTGACCGTGGAACCGATGATAAGCAAAGAAACCCTTGCTTCTTCTCCCAGATGGTGGTTCTTTCCCTAGATTTGGTGGTGGCGTTATCTCTTGCATTAGTATAACAGCTTCCCAGATTTTTTCCACTGTTGTGTTAAGAGGTGGCATCCTGACCTCCTCATAGACTCTGTAGTTCGTTCCTTGATTGTAATATCTCATGTTTCCTCCATATCCTTCTCCATGATTGTCGAATCTTGCAACTTTATTATTTCCTCCATGAATATTGTATTTCCTCTCTCTGTATTCTTGCTCATACATTTATTGGTCTTTGCTACTCATGGCTACCTGCTTTTGTTGATCTTCTATGATTAATGTCTCTTTGCTTCCCTGCGAATTGCTCGCAACAGCGTTCGCCATCCTTGGTAATATACTCGCATTTCCTACCTTTTCGCTCGTAACTGCAACTGGGTAAGACTCCATGTCTCTGCTTTTCTTCAAGAGCGATATACTCTTCCTGGTACTCGCGCAGCTCCGCCATTGTTATTTTGTCTTTCATTCCGAATATCTATGTAAACAACAAGTCAGTTGGAAACAATGCATGATAAATGCTAAGATGAGATTTCTTCATCCACTCGTCCTGTCATTTCGCTACTCATTGTCCTCCATCTGTTCGTAATAGCTCGCAGGCTTTCATTCGTTCTCCTTCGTAGATTGAATGCTTTCTCGATCCCTGGTCTTACATATTGTTGCTGATGTACTGTCCCAAGAAAAAACTCTGCAAATGCTCGAATGATCTTATTGTACCTACTGGCAATCCATCGAACCACTTCAAAGCTTCTCCTGCGAGGCTTGCTGGAAAATACTCGCACAAGACCGCGTCATTATCCTCATATTATAGGAAGGCCAAGCTATAAGTCTTTATATGCTGGATCGCACATGTAGATCCATAAAGATGCTAGGAAATGTGGGTAGCGCACATTTTTGGTATCGTTACTAGTTGTATATGCCGTGTGAAGTGTATCTTTCCGGCTTCTTCTATTGCTTGTTCTAGCTGTCTTTTTCCTCTATCTTTCCCTCTTGTCACTAATTCTCCTAGCTCCGCCACTTTTCTTAAAATTTCATCGTTAGAGGGTGGAATTTCTTGTTGCTGCATCGGCCTTATCAATGGTGCTTTCCCCTGTCTGTTTTCATGCCTGTTTTGATGCATGGCCTCCTTTAATTCCTGTTGCTCGACCTGTTCTCTCCTTCTTCTTCGCCTTTCCCTTTCGTCCCTTGCATGCTCCTGTGCATCTTTATCTCTCTCTTTTTGGAGTCTCAACATTTCTCTTCCATGGAGTATCATCCTTGCTTGCTCTGGGTCATTTTCCTGCTCTGATTCGTCTTGGATGTGGTTATATTCTCCATTTCGTTCCTCCCTATCTTCTGACGTCCTCGCCTTATTTCATTCTCTCCTACTTGTACATATCAATCTTCCATGTGATTTTGTTCACGCTCCTCCTGTATGTTTTCGCCCACCTGAAGATTGTTAGCCAAATTGTTATCTAAAAATTGTCTTTGTTCATTCCCTCTGTGATCAGATCTGCTGCGCCTGGAGGTACTTCTGCTTGTCCTTGACCTTGAGCTCGCAGGCGTTGTTCTGGATCTCTTTTCTGACATTTGTTCCCTCTGTGATTCTCCTCCCTTAGTTCATCGTTTTGACGTGTCATGTTCACACGCATTTCTTCTTCTCTCCTTCTTTCATCTGCCAGTCTTTGCCTGAGCTCTGCAATGGTCATGTTCTCCTCGTTTTCTCCTACCGCTCCTTCCTCCTGTGTTGTTCCTTCATTTTCTTCTGAGGTATCTGTATTCGTAGTGTGAACACTTACTTCATCATAGTTTCTTTTGTAATACCCGGATATTCGGCAGTGGTTGGCCGAATGGAATATAAGTAATGGTTTGTCCTTTCCTATCACCGAGGCATTTTCAGCACAATTGGATCCAGAGTTGGCAGAAAACTCTGTAGTTAAGCGTGCTCGGGCGGGAGTAATCCAGGGATGGGTGACCATCTGGGAAGTTTCTGTTGGATTACCGCAGCGATGCCCGTTGAAAACCCCACACTGCCGGATAACCGCAGTGGTTAAGTGGTGACAGTATCGGTGGAGGGATGGGTCATTACAATTGGTATTAGAGCAGCGATTAGATCCTTCGGGAACTAGTTGTTTCGCAAACAGCTATGTTAATTGTGTTTCGATAAAATTAGTTGTGTGTTTCTTTTTAGCATGATCTTTTTTTTTTTTTTTTTTGTTGTTGTTGTTGTCACTGTGCTACCTTAAATTTAGAGACTAAATTTCTTGAAGTGTGTGAGATTGTAATATCCGTCCAAATTTTAAGGGCATTTTCTTTTTTTGATTAAAAGTGTATTTTTGTAATTTATCTTGAATTGGGCTACTAGGAAAGATTGAATTAGTGGGCCGTAGCTTAACATATGTATTGCCCACACGTTGACTTAGCTAGATGAGATTTTATAAGGCAATAACCCTTAAAACTTTGATAATGTTAAAAAAAAAAAAATGATAATAATAAAATACCTTAATTTTGGTGGAGGTGCACTTTTGATAAAACTTGTGAATTTTTTTTTTTGGTTTTCACGCATTAGTTTAGCTGGTCAGTTGTTGACCGAGATATATATATATAACAATATAATTAGTTTAGGTTTATTCTTTTGCTAGGTGTCGTCACGTCATTAGTCGATAATTACTAGGGTTTTATAAATTTTTTAGAATAAAAAATTAAGAGGGGTTGTTTCCGTAGGAAAAACTTAGAAGAAACCTTAGCTCTTCTGTTCGGTGCTTAGGTTAGTTCTTAGGAGACATGTAGCATTTCTGTGGAGGGAACATCTTTCGCTGGAGCTTTTGTTCTTGCATCGGTGTTTATTATAATTATTTTGGATTACAATTTGAGGTAGGCACAAGACCAACTCTTAAAATTATTTTGATTAAATGTTTTTGAAATTATTGATTCATGATTTGGGTATGATGGATGATATACAATGTATGTGTATGATTTTTGGGATGCGGTCCATGGGCAGTAATCCCTAAAGACATATTTGATGGGATACGAGATATCTTTTGGCAGTAATCCCTAAACCCAGCCGGGGCTCCCTGGGGCGAGCGGTTAATTGATTGGATTATTTTTGTTGGTATTGGCTCCCTGGGGCGAGTGGTTAATTGATTTGATTATTTTTGTTGGTATTGGCTCCCTGGGGCGAGCGGTTGATTGTTTGATTCTTTTTATTGATATTGGCTCCCTGGGGCGAGCGGTCGAAATTGATTTTGATTATATTGTTGTTGGAATATGGACATGATGTGAGATATGCATATTGTGGTTAAAATCATGATTGTTTTATTAAAAGAGTTGAAAAATGTTTTGTTGCTTCTTTGTCTATTGAGTGTCAAAACTCACGTCGTATTATGGCAAAAATTCCAGATTTGGTGCATGACAAGGGAGTTGATCATGGTGGAGCATAAACAATGATTTTAGATGCTTAAAGTTGTCGTTTATGCTTAAAATCCTATTTTTAAGATGTAATTAATCTTAGTTTTTAAAGCTGTAAAATATAACGTTGAGTTGACTATAAATATATTTTAATTGTTAATAGTTATGGGTATGATTCTTTTTGTAATACATTTAAAACATCTTAAAGGACGTTATATAAAAATTGTAGAATTTTCTTAGTTGTATAAGTATTTTTAAAATAATTCTTTGTACCAATGTTAAATCCAGAAAATATTTGACGAATATAAATATCTCCTAAATATCCCATTCTAAAATTATGATACACTGATTTTTACACCATAATGTATCTGAGAAAATGAAAATATATCTTTTATCTTTCAAAATGATATGGCTAATTCAATTCTGAGTTGTGTGTGATTTGATATAATTTTTCTAAAACAGAGTGTCACAGTTTTGTTTTTCTGTAGTGCTGGTCAACTATGAGTTTGACTGCGGTATTAGTCTATTAACCTTTATTTAAAAATTCTAAAAAATTTATAACCAACAGTATTTACAGTTTGGATTAATACATATAAATATAATGAATTTTGGAACTCGTATGAAGCCTATAAAATTCTAGGAATCAACCTTGGTCCGTTTTCTATTTTACAATTTCGTATTTGAAATCTTTATTATTAATTAACTACTAAATCTTGAACGGTGTTAATATTTTTATTTGAGTACAAAAATGTGTTTTTCTTCAGTGGCTTTAAAATTAGGTTAAATCAATGGTTAGATCTTTCTAAATGAATTTCTGAGTATTCTGTTGCGATAAAATTCTTAAAACGAACATGAATTAATTAAGCCCAAATGAATTGCTTAAAGAGCTTGGGCTTAGTAGCCGGGCTTCGGCTTTGGTATCCAAGTAGCACTTTGGGTTTTAGGGCATGGGATCGGGGCAGGATCTAGGCCCGAAAATCGGGGTGTTACATCTTTGATCGTTCTCCCTTGGTTCCTGCTGAATCTGAGATTTGACCAGTTGAGGTCTGTTGTTCCTCTCTCCCATTCTTGATGTCTCTGCGATTACGCCCCGTCTTCTACCTGCAATTCTTCTACTCCTCCTGATTGGTGTTGTGTTTTCTCCTGCAGGTGCTTGCCTTACCATTTTGTGTTTCTAAAGTAACACTTTTCTCACAAATTTATGTAAACCAAAACTTCCTTACTAAGTGAAAACTGTGTTTTAAATAAGTGAACCTGAATATTGAAACTCAACGAAAACGATCAAAATCCTTCACGAAAACAAGAACAACAAGAAATTTTCAAAAAACCAGTCTAAGATTTTCATAAGCAGGTGTAATCCCTTCTCCGACCTGGATTCTAGCGCCAAAATGTAGTAGTGGAAAATCCCACTACTACACCCCTTCGATAATTTTCTAACTAGACTATGAAATCATGATGAAGAACACATATAAGAATTTTATTAATCTTTGGAAATCAATACAAAGAAGTGAAGATAAAACCCTAACTTGGGGAGCAAATAACTTTCTCTCTCCTACAGTTTTACCTCAAGTCTCCCAAAAGATCCCCCCTTAACACAAGCGTGGTTGGTCTCATATATAGTAATTTTACATAGTGGAGGACAGCTAATAAAGCCCCTATTTTCGGATCTAGCGTGCGATGTCTTCGCACCCATATATTGGGTCTTCTCGCACGTAATATTTAAGTATAAATATTATCGGATTGCTTACTTTTTCTCTAAGAGGAGCTTGTGGATGATGCTTGTACACCATATTTCTAACTTTAACATACTCTCGCATTGCACTTTTTATGTAGTTGAATCGGAATGCCAAGTCTCTCCATTTGCGTTTATTGGGATTCCCGGTACGCCCGTAAAAGAACTCTTTAACGCTCTTCCAAAACATTGAATAGATTTCATTCGGACGTTCACGGAACGTATTAGCAAATGAATTAACGAGACACAAATCTTCATGCGGTTCCCACTCCATTTTCTAGGCTGAGTATGTAATGTGGAAGTGGTTCAAAGAGGTTGTCTTTGTATAGATAAAGACTCAACGACTATTTTTTTCAAATCAAATCGAACAATCAGAGTTTAGTTTTTTCCACATAATCCAATTGTGTCCTTGCAAAATCATAAAAATTGTGCCTCTTGATAATCGGATTTTAATATTGCACATGTAATTCGATTCTTGGCGAAAAAAGCTACAAAAGCATTGTCACTTTTCCTTGCAAGAATCGGATTACAAGTGATGCCCACATAGACCGATTATAAAAGTTGTCAAAATCTGCCTCTCAATAATCGGATTTTAATATGTCACTTGTAATCCGATTCTTGGCAAAAAAAGATACAGAAACATTGTCACTTTTCCTCACAGGAATCGGATTACATGGGATGCCCAGATAAACCGATTGTAAAACTCTGGATTTTTTTGTTAGTCAGAATCGGACTTTAAAAGTACCCTAATAAACCGATTCCGAAAACTTAAAAACCAGGTGAACAAAATTTTCAGAATCGGTCTATGTGGTGCAACTTCAAAACCCGATTCTAAAGTTGCCCCCCTGGAGAATTGTCAGAATCGGATTTTATATAGGTACATGTAAACAGATTGTGGCACAAAAAACTTACATAATCATGCATCTTTTGCACACAAACATTGTAGTTGGTACTTTTGTCGCGTCTTGGAAAAACACATACAATTTTCAAAATAAACCAGATTCAGTCATTCATAAACTAGGAATAAAACCAAACATAATTCGACAATAAGTTTAAGACATAAGTTTTGACAGTATAATTATCCATAGTTAAAGACATAAGTTTGAAACCATTCATTCATCAACATCCCCACCACGACCACGTCCACGACCTCTTCCACGACCACTTCCACGACCACCTCGTCCCTGTTTAGCAGTTAGGGCGCTGCTCGATGCACCTTCATAATACTTTTTTTTTTTTTTTTTTTGTGGGGGGTGGCTCTCTTCCTCTTTTTCTTTGGCTCCTCCTCCTCCACCTCTTCCCCAAATTTTGCGCCCGCTTCTACCTCTTCGAGACTGTTTAATTCATCAATCAGCTTTTCATTGGCCTTAACATTTTTCCCTTGCTTGATTTCTAGCTGTGCTTGGGATATCAAGTGGCAAATTCGTCTTCTTTGTTTACATTGTAAACAACAAACATTAAACAAATAATGCTAAAACAATTAAAAAAACTGTGATTGAGAAATAATACACACCAAAAATTCGAGAGTTGTATCTTTTTCATATATCCGGGGCGTGTCATCTACTCGTATCACTCAAGTATGCGAAATATTGAGGTACCACGGCATGTAACCCGGAATTGCCTCATCATCTGTTTTCAATCGACCATCCATAGCATATCCATTGAACCTATTATCATTCCAATATGTACCTGATGGTAAAGGGTCGTGAACAATATCAATATCATTATCATATGACTTGGTTTTCTTCTCATCGATTTTAAACTTATTGTGCTCCTCCTTTGGGATTTTTTTTATGTATCTACATTGTCTTGCGACTCTCGTCGGGTTATACATTACATATCCTCTTGGTTGAAACAACGGCCCAAAATAATCAGTTTGCTCTTTACACCCAACCATCTTTCCTTTTCCTTTGGCCAAACCCCCCTTGTAAGGATCAAAGACAACATATTTCGTCGTCAAGTTGTCCAACTGGCGTCGCAACTTCAAATAAACTGCTTCTTGGTCCTTTTCCTTACTCTTGTAGATGTACATGTCTCCATAAGACTTACCATCTTAATCAGTTTGCCCTTGCAGCAAATATCGGGAAGTGCAAATATATCCACGCCTGCAGAAAAGCCATGTTCCCTCCGATTTGGTTCCTGTCAGTCCTTGAAGCCTTTCTCAACTCGTTCAACGAGTGTGCAAGGATGGCAATGCCCCAAGAAGACTTGTGGATCTTCTCAAATGGTTGCAACAGCTGAACAAAGTTGGCGTTCACACGGGCACCGAAAACGTCAGGAAAGATAACAGATCCAAGGACGTAGAGGACATACGCATTGGACGTGGCGAAGATACGTTCCTTGGTTGATAAAAAAGTACTAAAACCTAGTTTAGAGGATTGGGTTGATAGAAAAGTACCTGATTTGACCTATTTCCTCCTCTTGTGCGATCAAAGATGCTTCAAGTTCCTCAACCGTTTTCTTGGTTTTGTTTCGAATTGCTTCAGCAATTCCGGGATTATCCTCACTAGGAAATTGCCTGTTAGTAGCATGTTTCACTCGCGATGGTTTCGGCGACATTTTATAGAAAAAATGAACGATTAATCGTTTTTGGATCGTCGATAATCGACAATGTTTTGGTTTCAAAAAAATGAAAAAAAGAGGAAGAAGAAGAGAAGAAGAATCGATTTATAAGTTAGGAATTGAAACTAATTTTTAGTTTTAGGTTTTATTATTAATGGGGTAAATTCGCAGTATTAATAATTTTTTAGAGGGTAAATTGGTACTTTCAGCAAATTTAGACACCCCATATCCTTCTACATTGGGTGGATGTGGAAATCTATAGGCCCAAATTAATCACAGTAGGCCCCAATTTAGCCAGGTAAGAGAAGCCTTTTTTTACCCGAAACTAAACGTTAGCCTACTCATTTTTTTGTGTGCATTTTGCTCGTGTACCCCAAACACAAGTCAGGTGTGCTATCCCAATATAGTTAAGGATGCCATATAAGATTTATTTTTCATAATAAGTGGCCAAGTGGATATTGCATAAATCAAATAGACTAAATCAGAGAAGAACTTTCAAGGGAAATGAAGCATGACTTTTATTTTTCATGGCTATCTATGATACCAGAAGGCAGTACTTTTAGGTTAGTTGACACTCCTTTATGAACTGGAGGTTCTATCATAAGAAGAAATCAACCTGAGTGTTTTTATATATTTTTTTATTTTTATTTTTATTTTTTTGAAATATTCTGCGGGAAATTAACGCGGCTTTTAATTGGACTTTTTCCTATATGTGTACGCACTTGTGATATATGTAAGATGCAGTGATGAACCATTATATCGTGTTTAAGGATAAAACACGATGTCTCTTCTCTATTTCATTCGTCTCTCATACATCATCTACTTCTTTGTTTTGCTGAAGACGATTACATCAACATGTCAAGAAACTTGTTCAAGTGTTCAGTGCAATGTGGACCAACCAAAGATCAGTTTCCCTTTTGGAATAAAAGACCGTCAGAGTGAACAATGTGCTTACCCAGGTTTTAATCTTGCGTGCGATAGTTCGAAGAAAACAGTTCTAGAGCTACCATCTACTCTCGGTAAATTTTACGTTCGAGATATTAGTTATTTTACAAAAGAGATAAGACTCTATGATCCGGAAAATTGCCTTCCGCAGCGTTATCTTCAAATTAAACAAACTAATATTTCACCTTTCAGGGCGTTTGCTTCTCATACGTATAACTTCTTTGATTGTCCACCATCTATACGAACTGACTTTACAGCCGCTCTAACCCTTGGTTTATATACTTTCCCTGCTACCTGCGTTAACAACCGTTGGCCTCTCTACATTACACCGTATTCTTCTAGCGATCCTACTGAAATCAGGGTTAACCAATTTCTTAAAGACTATGGTTGTTTGTTAAGGTCAACCGTTCTTATTCCTATTCCTTTAAGTGCTGTTTATATTTATTCTTACAATGTTGCTACAGATGATCTTTATCTCACATGGACTGAACCACAGAAACACACTAGTGGAGGTAAATAAAGGCAAAATGTTGTTATTTTGTTACTTTTAACAAATTTAAAAAAATTTGTTACAAGAGATCAAATTATAACTGAGAAAAGTTTTCTAGGTGTTCCAGGAAATCAACCCAATAATGGAATAGGAAATGGCAATCCTAAAGGTATGATTAATTTTCTATGCTTTCCATGCTTTATTGGTTTGACAATCATCCATGTTTATTAGGAATTATGGATACCATTATAGTAGGCATGGCCTTCGTCTGTGAAGGTTGAGGCCGCTTGATGAATTCCAGTGGCCTTCGAAGCATTTAATTGGGTAAAACCCAAAATTGTCTTGAAGACAAGTCAAACTTCTCACCTGGTTCTATTATGTGTTATAAACTCATAAACTCATTATGTATTAGGTTAAATAAGTAATCTTGTTTTAGTTACTACCTAGATTTGTAAATTGCGAGGGCAAAATGTTTATGCAGGTACTCCAGGAACACCAGTAAACAGTGGAATAAGTTCGGGAACAGAAGGAAAAAAAGGAAAAGTTGACCTCAAGGTTATTGGCATAATCATTGCAGTAATCATAACAATAATAGTATTCTTTGTATGTGGACGCAAGGCGGCTATGAGAACGGGGGGATGTTTTGCCAGATTATGCTGTTTACCCGATGTACCACTGCCACCAGCAGTGTAAAATGATTCATTAACGTTTTTCATATGGTAAATTTTTTTGACATTGCAAGTGTTTTCATCTGATGTTTTAGTGAAATTTCTTAACCGAGCAAACAAGACAAGTTGAATTAATAAAAGACTATTAAATTATTTTTTGTAATGAAAATGTCGTTCAATTTAGCCTTTGATTATGATTTTTTTAGTATGGAATACAAACAGATTTATCATTTTTCTACTCCATACCATTAACTAGTGATTAAAAGACTAAGTTAGTGGCCTGCTTGGCCAGGTGCAAAAAATTACGGAAACTTGCACCTGCAGAAATCCGCATGCTGCAAAATAAATTTCGAAAAGACATCTTACAAATTTTGGCAGCTGTGAGGCCATCGACGGTGACCTCAAATTGGAAAACCTGAAACTGGAAACATTGACAATGGTAACATGATTGAGGAAGGCATAAAACTTTTGGTTGCGAGTCTTGCGACTGCAATTTTTTGTATTATTATTATTAAATCTAGTACTTTGGCATTTTTTCGTCAAGAGATCAGTTTTTTGTTAAATTTTAACAAGTTTTAAATTCAAATTGTGGATATAAGCACTTACACTAATTACGGATATATATATATATATAAGCACCTACGGTATCACCTAACTAACTGAAAAACAAGAGTGTGGGCCACTTTCGTACTGAAGATGCTGGAAAATTACTAGCCTGTTACTTGGTTAAAACTGAGTCTAATTATGTATAGAAAGTCTAGAGTGGTTTTTTCTGTTTTAGAGTCGTTTATCTTGGGAATAAAAAAACACGGGCCATGCCAACAACTAGGCCTCGAGGGAGTTGCTTGGATTACTTTGCGAGAGCTTATCATAGTTCTTGAATGGAGTATGATCCCGTTATCAATATCTAATAAACAATGTGTGCCATCGATAAAATTATACAATTATACCATTCGCACCATTTGTCTAAAATGATTGGATGTGCAAGTCGGCTCTCACGATAATTTTACACAAGGGAGCCCTTTAGAAGACAAATATCCGACAAAAAGAAAAGATCACTATACAGAATAGAGATGGTATGTATATATTGCCAAGGCATAAATCATCATGGTGATGCGAATGAAACTTGTAGTAGTGGAAAATCCCACTACCACACCCTTTAATAATTTGCTAACTAGATTATGAAATCATGATGAAGAACACATATAAGAATTTTATTAAGCTTTGGAAATCAATACAAAGAAGTGAAGATAAAACCCTAACTTGCGGAGAAAATAACTTTCTCTCTCCTAAAGTTTTACCTCAACTCTCCCAAAAGATCTCCCCTCAACACAAGGGTGGCAGGTCCTATATATAGGAATTTTACATAGTGGAGGACAGCTAATAAAGCTCCTATTTTCGGATCTAGCGTGCGATGTCTTCGCACCCATATATTGGGGCTTCTCGCACGTATTCTTTAACTTCGTACAGATTCCATGCTTTATTCATGACCTTGTGACGTCATCAACTTCGTCATCCGGAATATGCTACGTGCGAGTACGTTCGCCCCCTTATAATAGTACTGCTTCGCATGATATCTACTGTGCGATATTTAACCCCTACATTTTGCCTTTTCTCTTAGCGATCTTTATTATCGAAAGAGCGATGACAGAACTTGTTCTTAACCACCTCTTCACGCCTATACTTACTATTTGCCGCACCCTACCAAATTTTCGTATTCCTTAACTGACAATATTCCGAGAACTAGGACTTAACTGCTCCACGTGTTGCTCTTATCGTCTTGTCTTTGGACACGTTGCAATTAACCCCTGCAACTGTCGCTTCATATCTTTTCGCCTATTAATGCATTCATAAAAGCGGATTTCGTGGGGAGAGAACAAAATCCTTTATAAACCCCCTCTCGTTTTCATCCCCTTCTTTTTACTCTCTTCCTTCTCCTTCAACCTCTGCAACTTTACCTTTCTTACTGCTGTTGTTGTTTTTCCATTTGACCTTGATTCTTGACTCTTCTTCGCTTCAATATCCCATTCATCGTATTATTTCGCCTTCTTGATCATCTTAATTAAATTGATATTTATAATCCCATTTTATAAGAACAATCAATGGGGCACAAGGCAGGGTGGAGAATGGTCCAAGACTTTGAGAGGCTTGAAGTTGAATTGAGAGATAAGGGTTTTAAACTATTCGCTCATCCTTTATCAGGACATACCTTGACGCTTAACCCTAGATGGTTTGAGATTGATCAATGGAATGATCAAAATATCATCATCTCCCTGGGATATCTTCTCTCCGGTCTTCCCATTCCTCTTTTTGATCCGCGAATTCCTTTGTTTTATAAAATTTCTTCTCATGATGATTTCAAGCGTGCGATTTTTTAGTTGAGTGGGGATGCTATCAGGATTATGTTGGAGTTCGCTCTTCGTGCGGCTAGATTAGGATCCCTTTACCCTAAAGAATACAAGAATGAAGAGTTCGCTGATCTAGATATTATTCCTTCTGATTATACTGTTGAGAGCTTCTTTGCTAACTACAAAGTTGTGATTATGAAGAATGAATTATCCCGCTGGGTTGTTCATCTGGCGAAGAAAGATGGACTCGCGGAGAATCGGAGGATTATGCGAGACGTTGATTTTAACGATAAGACTAACCGCACTGCACGGAACTCTAATGACAATCGCTGGGACGTTTATCCGTCTGTTCCCCTTGGGTGCCGATAAGTCGGTAAATCCTCTCCCTGAGGGTTTTTTCATCTGTTCCCCTTGGGTGTTCAACTAGCCTGAAAGAGTTGTTGTGGTATGTTTTTCTAATTTTCGTTTGTTTACCAACTTTATTTATTTTATTTTTCTTTGTTTCATTAATTTTCTCACCTCCATATTGCCAAGTTGAAGAAAGATTTTAAGGCTCATGGAAGACGAGGCACACATGAAGCGCTACATTCGATCACTGGTGAAGTAAGAAATAATTTGACTCAAAATTTTAACAATATTGTTGCCTCTATTTCTTATCTTTATCTGTGTGCGAAGGTGGAAGGATTGGATATTGGTGGTGCCGATGATGAAGATTCTTTTGAGGATGAGGAAAATATTTCTGCTCGCACGAAGACTAATGGTAAAGTCATTGTTTTCAAGTCCTCTTCGAAGAATGCCAACAAGAAGGATAATCTCAAGAAGAAGAGAAAGATTACTTCTACTACCTCTTCTCCTACTCCTTCAGTTCTTCGCTCTCAAGGAAATGAGTTACCATTCCCTGATGAGTGTACTTATGCTTCCCCCATGGCCCAAATGTCGCTTATCATCAAAGATTCCTTCGCAGTTTTTGGTGATGACGACTTAATTCGCACTTGTCAAATGGTTTCTTCCATATGTAATGCTCCCACTTTGAATCATGAATCTCTGCGAGGATTTGCTTCAGCCATATCTCCGGCGTTTCTATTTGCTATGGGTTCCATGGTATGTTTTCTCTTTCTCTTTTAAGCTGGGACGAGTTTGAGCTAATGTTTTTTCTTTATAACTTATCTATTTTGAATTTCCTCTTTCTTTTGTCTTTGTAGATGGTGAGAGATTCTTATGCGGTTGCCTCTGACTCGCACAGAAAGAATCACTCCTTGGAGGTTGAGTGTGCGAAGATTGAAGGGGAACTTTTGAGTAAGACACAAGAGGAAGATACACTTCGCCAGAGAAATGATCAGTTAATAGGTGTGTTTCTTTTCGCTCTTTTATGCCTTGGAATTTTCCTTATGTCCTCATATTTTTCCTATTATTTAAACCTTCAGAAATTTATAATTTGACTGAAGAGGCAGCTAGTCTTCCTGATGATAATGATGCTCTTTTAGAACTTCTTAACGCTTCCTTGTACAATTTCCCCATTCGTGGTTTAGAGAATCTTAGTTGGGAGGAGTTGAGGCTGAAATATGAAGCTCTCATTTGTGATCATAGACCAATGCTAATTTGAAATAGGACCTCTCAATGTCGCACTTGTGAGTATAAAGATAGAATTAAAATTTTAGAAGCGAAAAAGAATACTCTTATTACTGAGAAAGATCAGGTGATTGATAATGGCGTGAAGGCTTTGAAGTAATTTCACGAAGCTCTACTCGAGATTCAGATAGAAAGGGATCGTTCCCTAAGTGAGAAGAATACCCTTCTCGCTCGTGAGAATAAACTTCTCTCTCGTATTCTAAATAAGAATGATATTGAGTTTGAATATGCTGCTAAAATCCTTGATAATGCTAGGCTGGAGCTGGCTACAAATGTTAGTTTAGAATATGATCATGCATCCTTGGATAAAACCATCATTTCTAAAAAAGAAGGTTTCCCACTGGTTTTGTGAATAACTTTGCCCCTGCTTTTGGTTCTTAAATTACTTATGCGCGATCCTGACCTTTGTCATTATCTTTTTTCAGCTACCGAGAAGGAATTCCTTGAAAAGGAGAAGAAGTATCTGAGAGATATTGAAAGTCTACAAGCGAATTCCAATGTTGAAATTCAGAGGATAGAAGCGAATTTTGAAGCTCGTGATACCAAGTGCCGCAGACTCAAGAAAAAGCTCCAAGTCACCGTTTCTAATCTAACAAAAGATGCAATTCGCATACGTGATGGGCTGTTAAAGAGGAAGTGGGCAAGCTCTGCTCTGAACATGACATTCCCTTTCCATCGCATTATGAGTTTGAGGATCCTTCAGATAATGAAGAAACTTCCGATATTTCCGATAGTGATTTTGAGTATGGAGATTCTGACAGGGAAGATCGTGATTCTGAGGTTGATGAAGATAATGTTGGCGAGAATTAGCCGTCCCCTTTTTTTCCCTCTTTTATGTTCTCTGTATTGTACATATACTGGTTATCTTTCAGTTTTTTAATAGATGTCTTCTTTATTCCCTATTTATACTTCTTTATTCCTTTTCCTGGCTATTTACCAAAAGCAAAACATTTTCCTTTTTAATAATTTATGTATGTTAGTCAAGAAATAACTTACCAACACGAATGTAAGTATATAACAGTATTTGCATGAGTCTAACATATGTATGCGAACATTTGCATGAGTCTATCATATGTATGCGAATTATCTACCAATATATGAATCTATCATATGTATGCGAATTATCTACCTCTACCATGTTTAGCGTAAGGCTATCGCGCTTACGTGAATAACATAACCTTGTTGTGTTTATAATTCCATTCTTTCCTTTGTTATTTACGGGAGTGCAATTTTCTCTTCTAAGTCCCCAACTAGGTATAATACCTTTGTAATTCAAAATCATTCATGGTTGTATTTTATGTTTTAATCATACCTTTGCATCTGCCTTTATTTCATGCTGCAAAAATAATGTCAGTACGGTCTTTTGTGTTTATTCATGAGGTTTTATTGAGCCTCTCTAAGTAGAGGTCTTAATCAGCCTCACCCTGTTAATAAGACTTATTTTTTCCCCAGCGTATTCATTTTGGTCGTGCAACGAAATCGCAGGAGGTCTTTACACTTTCACGTAATAACCCATCGATCTCGCCTTATCATCTTTCGTATTATTGCCCCCGCATGACTATTTTATGTGCCAATACGACAGGTCTATAATCTTTAATGGAGTATAATCCTATGACATTGACGTCTTTTGACACAATTCAGCTCCCTAATGAAGGGTGTCGTCCTTATCTTCCTGATGCGTGTCGTAGGTGCAATCAAATTAATTAATGTTTCCACTCAATTAAAAATAATATTATGGAAGTCAAGTTCGTTCCCACGAGGAGCAAGAGATTCTAGTTGTAGAAATTGTCACAAAAAGGGGGGTGTAAAAAGCAAAAGAAAATAAACAAAGCAATTAAAATCGAAAGTTGAAAGCAATAAGAGAGACAAGACCAAGGAATCCTTCTTCGTTACGAAACAATGAATCAAGTTATGTTCTTTTCTACTTGTTATTAGTCAAAAATTATCACCAACCGTAGGTAAAGCAGCTAGATCAGTGCTAAACCCCTAAATCCCTTGTATCACCGGACACGGAAGTTCTCGACTACCGGATTCTATTTACCAAACCACCTAGTAGTAGATCACTCTAGATGTAATTTAAATAAACTCATTAAGATCTATGAACTTATTAGGTCAATATTAGTAGTTAGACTCTTAGATCAAGGTCTACTTGCTAACGTTGTTTTCACACACAATTGCTCCACGGAATCCCTCCGCAAGGTCTCGTGTTTGCTACTTATGTAAAGAGTCAAGAAACGATTACTTATCCCCTAACTATCACTAGCTTTAGATCAAATTAACAAATCAATTTAGTGTGCACTCTAAACAATCTATCAATCAATCATGAATGTCATTAAGATCATTCCTATTAGTAAAAACAAACGATAATCATGTGAAAAACCTCAAGATAGAATTGAAACAAAACTCAAATCATGTATTAAGAACTAGGAATTCATCCTCAATCAATAATAAAATTAGCTACTCATGCTAAAGAGTTCACACAAAGAATAAGAAAAGAAAAGTGTTGTGTGTGTAGAGATGTGTAAAAGATGTAGAAAACTTCTCTATTTATAGGCTTCAATATTCTCCAACTCTTCCAAGGATTAGAATCCTTTTCCTTTAGCAATTCAACTTCCAAATTCAAGTCCTTCTCAACTCTTCATCTTCTCTTTCCAAATTTGAGCCAAATTCTCCATCTAATACCTAGTCCAAGTTTTCACACCCATGAGAGAAGTCCATAGAAAATTCAGATTTTTGCTCGCGGGAAAAGCGGGATTGTGGCGGAATCCGGTAGGAATAATCGCCGCCAGCCACTCGAAAATTTCTCCGTCAAGGGAATATTCGACGGAATATTTCGTCAGTCCTCCGTTAGGACTAACGGTCAAACGGGTCAAACTAACGGTCAGTCGTCAGTCAACGGTCAAGGGAAAGGAATGAGTCAGCAGCGAGTCAGCTGCTTAATTAGCTGAATAGTCTGACTCGGCTGAGCTGGATCGGCTGGATCACTGAATCGGCTGGATCGCTCATCGCCGAGTTGACTCGCCGGTGCAGAAAACCGGCCGAGTCGTGGCTGTTTCTTCATCGTTTCCAGGCCAACTTCCGGCCTTTTCACAGCTCCTTCTCTGTATCAAATCCTAGCACATACATCTAACAATTTTGAGAACCCATTCTTCTCTTGCGATTATTCATTACCACAACCACCATTCACTTCCAGATACCACCTACAGCTCACTGCTCTTCCTTTTCTTGTCTCAGTCAAACCAACAACTCAATTGCATCACCTCCTTGTACCAGCTTCCTTGTACTCAGTTCCATTGCCACAGCATAACCTCAAAACGCTGTTGAGCCTCAAGCCATAACTCAGGACCACATGCTGCTGCAATTTTTCATTCAACTCCAGCCAAGATGGCAATGCTTTCACCACTGCAACTTCAACTCTTTGTTACTTCTTCTTCTTTCCCTGAGCCACCAACAAGCTCCAATTAGAGCCACAACATTGCCATAGCCTGCCTTCAGCTCTGCAACATCATATAACACCTGCAAAACCACCACAGTTGCAGCACATGCACCCTACAACTGGCAGCTCATTCCAACCTTCTCAACCATTTCGGCAGTAGCATAACACCAATCCTTGTTCCATTTCAGCATATTAACTTGGCACACTTTCCCCAACACCAGCAAACCCCATTCACGGCTATTTCCAGCAGCTCAGAACCCATCTTCACGGCATTCATCTGGTTCACAATTCACAGCGGCATCTTATCAGCATCAGTTTCATCCCATGTTTGGTTCAATTTCAACCACATGAACTGGTCTTCAACCACAGACCCATTTCATTAACATCGTCACTCTTCTCTATCGAACTCAGACCAACCCAACTATGTTCTTCAATCGCATAAACCATTAGAACCCTTACTAACCACAGATTCATGACCCATTTTCAATGATTCAACAACAACAACAACCCTTATCAATTCACCACCATTCTTCACAATTTCTGGAGTTTCTTCATAAAACAAACAACGCTCAAACTCCATTAGTAATCCGTGATTTATCAGAAACAGCAAAAGCTTCAAATCCCTGTCTCCTCTGTTGAATCGAACCCTTTTCTTCCCTGCTTCTCGATCTCAATTGATTCCAACAAACCCTAAGTTCCTTCCTCCAAATGACAGAACCACCTTCATCTCTAACATCGATCTCTGTCAGCAGCAATCGATCCATGAATTTCTCTCGATTTCGGCTGCATCTCTCATGAACTAACAGCAGCGAGTTCATCTCCTTCATCACTCATTTGCTGCTTCATCTCAGGTCGATCCCAAATACTCAATACTAAAACTTCAATTCTGTCTTCTCTTTTCTTCTTTATTCTCGAGTTTTGATTCACTCTCTGGCAATAAATCCCTCAATTTCTTGGAATGGTTCTCGATCCCAAACGGCAGCCATTAACTCTGAAAAGATGAGTATCGAATTTAGGTTTTAGGGTTATAAATTGAGTCTGTTATCCAACACCCGGTCTCCCCGATAAGGGATAACTAAGCTGGTTGTCCCTTATCCTCAGCTAGTATATGTTTATTACTCCTCCAAAGGAGGGTTGCCCCCCTTAACCTTGGCTCGGCTCCACATAGTGTTCGCCCATAAAATGACGATTTTGCCCTTTTTGCTCAAATTGGGTAATTTCTTCTTCTTTTCCTCCGTGTGACTCCAAAGTAGCTACAAAACTCAAAACAAGCGTAAAATACATAATTCACAAGAAAAATAACAAAGAAAGCATAAAATCTGTATAGTAAATACGGTGTATTCTACACCTATCAAATTCCCCCACACTTAGACTTTGCTAGTCCTCGAGCAAATCAGACTAAAAACTCACAACTTCAAAGTGTTCTAGCGTCACAAGCATCCAAAAAGCTATGAGGACATAGAGTTTCTGCATTCTAGTAATAAGAAGTTAGAAATACTAAAGAACATATTCTCATTCTTAAATGTTGAGTGAGAAATAACCACACCATAATGAGAGAACGCGTGTTTGAGAAACGATCAATAAGCATTTCGCCTCGACTTACGCCTCACCAAATAGGATTTTATGATAATTGCACTCAAAAAGACGGCTTTTTATGGGTCTCACATGTGTGCAGGTAGGAATGAAAGAAAAATCCCGCAACACGTTGAATGGTGGGAAGGACAACTTCGAAATATTTTTAAAAACCCACATCTTTTAATATTTTGAAAAACCATTTTTCTGACGATCTCTACGAAAGGAAATCAACCATTTATTATTGAGGATGAGATTACTTACTCACCTTCACATCCGATCGCCAATTATGATAACACCACTCTCACGGCATCCAATAGAAACGTCTTCCGCTCCTCGTTTTGATCTTCTTGGTCTTCGTCTTCGGTTTCAACTTTTGATGATAAACTCTTGATCTTCGTAATTCCTTGACAATTTGTAACTCTTTTACCTTAAAACCTTGTCGCTTGAAACTTTCTTATAAATTTTCCTTCCCCACGGCTTAATAAATAAAAACAAAACAAATTTTTCTCTTGTTTTTTTTTTTTTTCTTTCTTTTTTTTTTTTTTATGAAATTTTAAATTTTTTTTTTTTTTTTTTTTTTTTGAAAGGAGAAATAAAATACAAAAAATAAACCATGGCCGTGGGAGAAGTATTTTACCGCTTGATTCTTCATAACTTGTATCGTCTTGAAATCATAAACTTCAAAAATTCTCACCTTTTAATTTTCTTCGCTTTCATGAATAAGTCTTCATACTTGGATATAAAATTACCTCATTGTATTGTAAGTCCTCAACATATATGTGAAATCTGCCCTTTGTATGTTGCTTTTACTTGTATTTGAAATTTGCTCTTTTTCTCATTCCGTTGCTTGTAAACTTTAAACTTTTTCCAACTTTCCTTGTAGATTTTGATGTCGCTCCTTGTTGATGATGAATGTGTTTCTATGGACCCGTTGTTGTCGAGAGAGAGAATGGTGCTAACTGCAAATCGAACTACAAGAAGGTGGCTTTCATCTATAGACGTCACCCTTATGATTGACAAAATTAGCACTCAAGAGATCAAAGAGTAGTGCTTCTATTGGTGGGAGGTTGGGTAGCTCACCATTCTACCCGGAATTAACGTATGGTGACACACACTCAAAAGAAGCTCTTTAGTAGATGGAAAATTTCTGGTCGGTGCCTCTCATGATATGAATACGGGTAGTCTCCACTAATGATTGATCAGCAACTCTAATAATGCCCTTCTCCCTGCACCAAATTCGCATCACCGGCATGATTAAATCCATTATTTAACACTCTAACAAGCAAGAAATCCGAACGTAGTTCTCTAACATTTCCAAGTTCAATTATGTCGGTCAAAATCTCTATGTAAACATACCTAGAAGTATGCTAGTGACTCTAAAATCTTTAAAAGTTGGAGTTTTTAAGTAAAACCGTTTTTTTTTTTTTTTAATTTTTAATTTTTTTTGTAATTTTTGTTTTAAAAACATGCTTAACCACTCCCCCACACTTAAACTTTACATTGTCCACAATGTAATTGAATCCTCCTAGTAAAGTCAAGGTGGGAAATTTTAACATGATAAGAAACAAGAAAAAGAAATAACAAAAAGCAAAAGGATAAGAAATACAAAACCGATGGGTTGCCTCCCATTAAGCGGTTGTTTTAAAGTCGACGGCCCGACTTAGCTCTTGCTGCACATTACTCCTCCAGAGGGAGTGAATCTCCAAATGAAAGTTCATCCAAATTCACATAAGCGATGTTCTCATAGTATGGCTTCAACCTATGGTCGTTGACTTTGGAAACCGAATTGTCTCTAAGACTAGTAATTTCAACTGCACCATGAGGAAAAACATTAGTAACAACATATGGTCCAATCCATCGGGACCTTAACTTTCCAGGAAATAGTTTAAGGCGAGAATGATATAAAAGGACTTTTTGTCCCACGATGAAACTTTTACGAGAAATCATCTTGTCATGAAAAAGCTTGGTCTTTTCCTTGTAAATACGGGCACTCTCGTAAGCATCATTACGTATCTCCTCTAACTCATGTAGTTGTAACTTCCTTTGTTTCCCCCGCTTCATCATACTCCATGTTGAATTTCTTTATCGCCCAATAAGCCTTGTGTTCAAGTTCAACCGGAAGATGACAAGCCTTACCATAAACCAACCTATATGGAGACATACCAATCGGTGTCTTATATGCCGTTCTATACGCCCAAAGTGCATCATTGAGCTTAAAGCTCCAATCTTTCCTTGTGGTATTCACCGTTTTCTCAAGAATGGACTTGATCTCACGATTTGAAATTTCCGCTTGTCCACTAGTTTGTGGATGATAAGGCGTACCAATTTTGTGTGTTATGTTGTACTTCTTGAGGAGAGCGTGGAAAGCCTTCTTGAAATGTGAACCTCCATCGCTTATCACCACTCTTGGTGTACCATGCCTATTGAAAATATTTTCCCTTACAAAATCACAAACAACTTGAGAGTCATTAGTTTTGGTGGCTCTAGCCTCCACCCATTTCGAAACATAATCAACGGCAAGAAGTATATAAAAGTTTCCATTCGAATTGACAAAAGGGCCCATAAAATCAATACCCCACACATCAAAAATTTCAACGGCGAGAATTGGTGTGAGTGGCATTTGATTTCGAGCACCTAGATTGCCCGTTCGTTGACATCTATCACACGATTTACAAAAAATATAAGAATCTTCAAACAAGGTAGGCCAATAAAATCCACTTTCGAGAACCTTGAGAGCGGTGCGTTTAGAACCAAAGTGGCCACCACATGCAAAAGTGTGGCAAAAGGAGAGGATGGATTGAAATTCGGAGTTAGGTACGCACCTTTGCATTATTTGATCAACGCCATATTTCCATAAGTATGGTTCATCCCACACATATTGTTTAGCTACCTTCTTAAGTTTCATCTTTTGGAAATTAGACATTGTACTAGGTACTTTCCTTGTCCCCAAGTAATTCACTATATCCGCATACCAAGGTGTTGATTCTTCCATGGAGAAAAGTTGTTCGTCCGGAAAGCGGTCATGTAATGGAAGTTCCTCTTGAGACATAACAAGCCTACTAAGATGATCCGCAACGGTATTCTCCCCACCCCTCTTATCACGAATTTCTATGTCGAACTCTTGTAACAATAGGATCCACCGGATTAATCTTGGCTTAGCTTCTTTCTTCTTTATTAAGTGTCTTAGTGCGGCATGATCGGAATACACAATAACCTTTGTACCCACCAAGTATGAACGAAATTTTTCTAATGCGAAAACTATAGCCAATAACTCCTTTTCCGTGGTAGAATAATTGATTTGTGCATCATTAAGGGTCCTAGATGCATAATAGATAACATGGGGCAACTTGTCCACTCTTTGACCCAAAACGGCTCCAACCGCATAATCACTAGCATCACACATTAATTCAAATGGAAGATTCCAATCCGGTGATTTGATAATCGGCGCACTTGTCAACATCTCCTTTAATTTATCAAAAGCATCCTTGCATTCCTTGTTGAAGTCGAAAGGTACCTCCTTTTGTAATAGCTTGCACATCGGCATGGAGATTTTGGAGAAATCCTTGATAAAACGCCTATAGAAACCTGCATGACCAAGAAAAGAACGGATCTCCCTCACCGAAGTGGGATATTGTAAGTTTCTTATTAAATCTATCTTTGACTTGTCCACTTCGAGCCCTCGAGAGGACACAATGTGACCAAGTACTATGCCGTGGTTTACCATAAAGTGACATTTCTCCCAATTAAGGACAAGGTTTGTGTCTATGCACCGTTTAAGAACTAGTTCAAGGTTGTTTAAACAACCATCAAAAGAATTGCCATAAACACTAAAGTCATCCATAAATACCTCGATGATGCGCTCCACATAATCCGAGAATATACTCACCATGCATCTTTGAAAAGTAGCCGGCGCATTGCAAAGGCCGAACGGCATCCGTCTATATGCAAACGTTCCAAACGGACAAGTGAAAGTGGTCTTCTCTTGGTCCTCCGGTGCAATAACAATTTGATTGTATCCCGAATAACCATCCAAGAAGCAATAATAAGAATGCCCCGCTAACCGCTCCAACATTTGATCAATGAAAGGTAAAGGAAAGTGATCCTTTCGGGTTGCGGAATTAAGCTTTCTATAATCAATACACACTCTCCAACCGGTTTGAACTCTTGTAGGAACAAGTTCATCGTCTTGATTTCGAACAACCGTGACTCCGGACTTCTTTGGTACCACTTGAACCGGACTAACCCACTTGCTATCGGAAAGTGGGTAGATTACCCCCACACTTAGCAATTTGAGTATCTCTTTCTTCACAACCTCCATCATGGGAGGATTAAGCCTACGTTGAGCATCACGCACCGGCTTCACGTTTTCTTCCATTAGAATCCTATGCATGCACATGGATGGACTAATGCCCTTGATATCCGCAATTGTCCACCCAATAGCCGTTTTGTGCTCTCTCAAGACTCTAAGCAAAAGGTCTTCTTGTACCGGTGTGAGGTTCTTAGAAATAATCACCTAAGCTCATCTCCATCTCCCAAGAAAGCATACTTCAAATGGTCCGAAGCGGCTTCAATTCTAGTTTGGGCGCCTTCACAATAGATGGTACAAGTACTTCATCATTCACGGGTAAAGAAATATATGAAACATTACCCTTTTTAGCTTCTTGCAATGTCGCCAAAGCACCACACATCGCCACCAATTCCTTGGAGATTTCAACATCCAAGTTAGACAAGCCATGGACGTCCAATTCAATGCTCTTTTGCAACACCACATCAAGTTCATCCTCTTGGTTCAATTCCACCATTTGTTGCGCTAATGAATCAACCACATCAATGGAGTAAACGGAATGCACATCACTTGGGTAGCGCATGGCTTCAAATATGTTAAAGTGTATTATCTCCTTATCGAATTCCATAGTGAGTGTACCCTTATCAACATCAATCTTCGTCTTTGCGGTCTTCATGAATGGCCTCCCAAGAAGTAAAGAAGTAGATGATCGGTTCTCATTGTTGTCCATATCCACCACAAAGAAGTCCACTTAGGAAAAATAAGCTCATTTACTTGCACTAGCACGTCTTCTACAAGTCCCTTTGGATATATGTTCGACTTGTTTGCTAATTGGATAATAACTAGTCTCTTTCAAAGGTCCAAGATTCAAGGAATCATATATATCGGCCGACATCACACTAAAGGAAGCACCCAAGTCAAGTAAAGCATGTTCAAACCTTTGCTTACCAATAGTAATTGGCACCGTGAAACCACCGGGATCCGTGCATTTTGTAGGCATCTTCTTCAATAGCATAGCCGATGCACTCTCACCAACTTTAGTAATTTCATTATCAAGCAACCTATCCTTCTTTGTGCATAATTCCTTCATGAACTTCGCATAACGTGGCATTGTCTTGATGGCCTCGATGAAGGGGATGTTGATTCAATCTTCTTGAAAATATCCATGAGTGCCTTGTCTTGAGCTTCTTTCTTGGATTTAGCGAAACGACTAGGAAAAGGAGGTGGAGTAGTAAAAGTAGGAACCGGTTCCTTGGATTGGTCGGTTGGTGTTGAATTCTCCTTTGGTGTGACTCCCTCCTTGTCTTTGACTACCTCTTCACTAGCTTCTTCATGATGACTTGGACCCTCCACTTGTCTTCCACTTCTTAAAGTAACCGCATTAACATTCTCTCTTGGATTAACAAATGGTTGTGAAGGAAGTTTTGTGGATGCTTGAGATTTCAATAAGTTTACATCGGTCGCCAATTGTCCCATTTGAGTTTGTAAATCCTTGATAGCCGAATCGGTCTTTTGTTGATTTTGTTGAAACAATGACGTAATACCTTGCATCATGACATTAAGCTTATCATTTATTGAAGATCCTTGTTCCTTCACTTGAGGTTGGAATTGTTGTTGAGGTTGAAAGCGTGATTGTTGGAAACCACCTTGTTGTGCATATGGATTAGGAGCCGCCGCTTGCTTGTTTGCATAACTAAAATTAGGATGATCCTTCCAACCGGGATTATAGGTATTGGAGTATGGATCGTACCTTGGACTTTGATTTGGATATAAAGCATTCACTTGTTCGGTCTCACCATCCGGAATAATTACCGCGGCCATCCTTTGAATCATTGTCTCCATGTTACTCATCCTTTGATCAAGATGTGATGAAGAATCACTAACTTCATGCACTCGCCTAACCATAGGTTCATCCCTTGTGTATAATTGTTGCGAGTTCGCTGCCATACTTTCAATCAACTCGGTAGCTTGGGTCACCGTCTTGTTCACTAGTGCACCACCACCCGCGGCGTCGAGAAGAGACCTATCACTTGGGTTGAGAGCTTCGTAGAAGTATTGGAGTATCATAACCTCACTAAATTGATGGTGTGGACAGCTTGCCACCAACCTCTTATATCGCTCCCAACATTCATACAATGATTCTCCCACTTGTTGTTTCAACCCACAAATCTCCTTGCGAATTTGAGTAGCTTTGGATGCGGGAAAATATCTCTCGAGGAAAAGTTTCTTCATCCCATTCCATGTTGTGATACTTCCGGAAGGCAAATAATATAACCATTCCTTAGCATTGCCCGCCAAACAAAACGGGAAAGCTTTCAACATTGCTCCATCCGCATTAGTCTCCGGTGGAAGCATGGCCATAACTATGGTATAGAATTCCATAAGATGTTTGTTTGGGTCCTCATTCACCATGCCATGGAACTTTGGTAACTCTCTAATCAACCCCGGCTTGATCTCGAAGTTTTAGTTAGTTTGGATACACCATTGTTGTGTATCAAGCCTGTGAGAAGCTAGGTCCTTGAGTGTACGATCAGCCATCGTTTCTTCCTCTTTGTCAGAATCTGTGAAATCACTTGATGAAGACGGAGGAAGTGGAGTGTTAACCGCTCGAATGAAATCCTTTAGTTGAGTGCCGGATCGAAGACGTATTGGACTCGGTCTGCCCTCTTTAAGCATTCACCAAAGGTATAACACCTGAAACAAGATTCTCAAAAACTAAGTTACATACGGTATAGAATCTAACAAAGCAAGAATATAGCAAAAGAAAAACAAAAACAACTAAAAATCGCCCCGTTGCTCCCGGCGCGGCGCCAAAATTTGATGCGTGTCGTAGGTGCAATCAAATTAATTAATGTTTCCACTCAATTAAAAATAATATAATGAAAGTCAAGTTCGTTCCCACGAGGAGCAAGAGATTCTAGTTGTAAAAATTGTCACAAAAAGGGGTGTGACGGACCGGAAAATTACGCCTTTGGCGCGTTGCCCCGCAGGCCGCAATCTCCCCGGTGCGCCATGATGAAGCTACGATCCGGGCCTCTAAGCTAGGCAAATGCACGTCCAATTGCCCTTGCAAGCATGCTCGTGGAGCATGACGCAGCTAACTTAGCTTCCACACTGTTCCAACTTACCCTTGTCCCGCAAAAAGGGTTTAAGGCCATAAGGCCAATGCCAATGCATTTTTCATGCGTCTCTGGCTTTACCTTTATGTAGGGAATTCATAAATGAATTTCCTAGCTAGCTGAGCAACCGTCACATTGCCGTGTCTTGTCCAGGCATAAGCCTTAGACTTTAGCGTAGGCCACACCAAGCCCTTGCCATTTCCCACGTTACTCGCTTACCATCTCTTTATAACTTGATAGGAAGTATGAGCATCCACTTACTGGCATGCAACTAAGCCTCATCAAGTCCGGCCACAATCATCTCTTTCGTCGAGCTACCAAGCTTAGATGATATGAGGGGCCAACGTCTTTGGACCGGCAATGCCGCAACTCATTGCGGCTGCCTACGTGCCCTTCCCTACTCTAAAGGGATCAAGCACGGCATCGTAGTTCATCCTCGAAGGGACAGAAACTTAAACCAAATCGTTTGCAAGGTTGTGGCCTAGCAAAAACGGTAATGGCCTGGTCCGTATAGGCCATTCCGCCAAGATGCATAATGATTATGCATTATCGGTCCGCGCCGTGGCATAGTGATGCCAACGCATCAAATGCCCTCTCCGCAAGGCTACGCAACTATAAATGAGCCTTAGGCATCATTTATGCTCTTCCGGCTAAGCTATGAAGCTTACTTGGTACATAGTCCGCATATGCACCTTCAACCAACTACCCCTCCCTATATATGTCTTAATGGAATTTCTACAAGTATGAAAAGGGGAGCATATTGACATGCTTCACTATTCATGGCCGTTGCCATGAATTTCTGAATGACCGGCAATGATTGTCGAGTCTCCGTTCTGTTGCACAATGATTGTGCACCACTCGTTCCGTCTGCTGCACAATGATTGTGCACCACTTGTTCTGTCTGTTGCACAATGATTACACACAACGATTGCGTACAATGATTGCGCACCACCCGGTCTTCCGACTGTTTCATTTATTGCACAATGATTTATTTGTAAGATCGAGCCCACCTACCCAACGGCCTAATGCATCATGATGATGCAACATTGGCCCTGGCCAAATGCCAAACATAATGCGCCATTTTTGGCGCGGTATTGGCCTTAAGCCAATCCACCTTTTTCACGCTGCGGAAGCTTTGGATGAAGCTTCATCTCGATCCATGACGCATCTTTTAGCATGCGCCATGCTAAAAACACGGGGTGTTACATTATCACACCCTTCAAAGAATTTCGTCCCCGAAATTCAAAACCAAAGCTATTGTGGACAATCTCTTCGAGTTGGATTCCATGAGCAAAAGTCCCATACCAGATGCTCAGAAATCACGGGTTTCTTCAAGTTGTCATGAACAACAATTTAGACCTTCTGAGCACATGTCCCATACCACCTGCCCAGGGATCCAAAAGTGCCCACAACTAAACCAAGAATCGCAATTGGCCAGTGCCAAGAGGATATCTCGACAAGGTATCCTGAATGCGCATCCCATACTACGCACACAGAAGTCCCTAAGGTTCACAAGGTTGAAAGGTGTCATCAAAATGACAAAATTTTAGCACAGTGCTGTGTGGATCAGTATCCAGTTGCCCACCGTCCCTGACGGTCATCCAGGTTGCCACTCGTAAGTGGGATGCTAGCCAGGCCTGACAACGCACACCCTTGGCCAGTGCCAACGTGTGGGGATGATCAGTCCCATTGTCTACCCACCGTCCCAGACGGTCTTCCGGATATCCACTCGTAAGTGGGGTGCCACTTAGGCCAGGCAATCTCACAGTACTTGAACAAGCTCAACCCGATTCGCAAAAGTTGGCCTACTCTCCAACTTAAAGTTTTTCCGTTAAGGAAAATACTCGCTAATGAGTCCACTCCGCACAAGTCCCTAGAGTTTTCTCGGAACTTGCTCGATACCATCTGAGACGGACCGGAAAATTACGCCTTTGGCGCGTTGCCCCGCAGGCCGCAATCTCCCCGGTGCGCCATGATGAAGCTACGATCCGGGCCTCTAAGCTAGGCAAATGCACGTCCAATTGCCCTTGCAAGCATGCTCGTGGAGCATGACGCAGACTAACTTAGCTTCCACACTAATTGTTCCAACTTACCCTTGTCCCGCAAAAGGGTTTAAGGCCATAAGGCCAATGCCAATGCATTTTTCATGCGTCTCTCGGCTTTACCTTTATGTAGGGAATTCATAAATGAATTTCCTAGCTAGCCGAGCAACCGTCACATTGCCGTGTCTTGTCCAGGCATAAGCCTTAGACTTTAGCGTAGGCCACACCAAGCCCTTGCCATTTCCCACGTTACCTCGCTTACCATCTCTTTATAACTTGATAGGAAGTATGAGCATCCACTTATCGGCATGCAACTAAGCCTCATCAAGTCCGGCCACAATCATCTCTTTCGTCGAGCTACCAAGCTTAGATGATATGAGGGGCCAACGTCCGGACCGGCAATGCCGCAACTCATTGCGGCTGCCTACGTACCCTTCCCTACTCTAAAGGGATCAAGCACAGACCGTAGTTCATCCTCGAAGGGACAGAAACTTAAACCAAATCGTTTGCAAGGTTGTGGCCTAGCAAAAACGGTAATGGCCTGGTCCGTATAGGCCATTCCGCCAAGATGCATAATGATTATGCATTATCGGGTCCGCGCCGTTGCATAGTGATGCCAACGCATCAAATGCCCTCTCCGCAAGGCTACGCAACTATAAATGAGCCTTAGGCATCATTTATGCTCTTCCGGCTAAGCTATGAAGCTTACTTGGTACATAGTCCGCATATGCACCTTCAACCAACTACCCCTCCCTATATATGTCTTAATGGAATTTCTACAAGTATGAAAAGGGGAGCATATTGACATGCTTCACTATTCATGGCCGTTGCCATGAATTTCGAATGACCGGCAATGATTGTCGAGTCTCTGCCTGGTTGCACAATGATTGTGCACCACTCGTTCCGTCTGCCGCACAATGATTGTGCACCACTTGTTCATCTGTTGCACAATGATTACACACAACGATTGCGTACAATGATTGCGCACCACCCGGTCTTCTCAATGTTTCATTTATTGCACAATGATTTCATTGTAAGATCGAGCCCACCTACCCAATGGCCTAATGCATCATGATGATGCAACATTGGCCCTTGGCCAAATGCCAAACATAATGCGCCATTTTTGGCGCGGTATTGGCCTTAAGCCAATCCACCTTTTTCACGCTCGCGGAAGCTTTGGATGAAGCTTCATCTCGATCCATGACGCATCTTTTAGCATGCGCCATGCTAAAAACACGGGTGTTACAAGGGGGTGTAAAAAGCAAAAGAAAATAAACAAAGCAATTAAAATCGAAAGTTGAAAGCAATAAGAGAGACAAGACCAAGGAATCCTTCTTCGTTACTTAAACAATGAATCAAGTTATATTCTTTTCTACTTGTTATTAGTCACAAATTATCACCAACCGTAGGTAAAGCAAACTAGATCAGTGTTAAACCCCTAAATCCCTTGTATCACTTAGGACACGGAAGTTCTCGACTACCTGGATTCTATTTACCAAACCACCTAGTAGTAGATCACTCTAGATGTAATTTAAATAAACTCATTAAGATCTATGAACTTATTAGGTCAATATTAGTAGTTAGACTCTTAGATCAAGGTCTACTTGCTAACGTTGTTTTCACACACAATTGCTCCACGGAATCCCTCTCGCAAGGTCTCGTGTTTGCTACTTATGTAAAGAGTCAAGAAACGATTACTTATCCCCTAACTATCACTAGCTTTAGATCAAATTAACAAATCAATTTAGCGTGCACTCTAAACAATCTATCAATCAATCATGAATGTCATTAAGATCATTCCTATTAGTAAAAACAAACGATAATCATGTGAAAAACCTCAAGATAGAATTGAAACAAAACTCAAATCATGTATTAAGAACTAGGAATTCATCCTCAATCAATAATAAAATTAGCTACTCATGCTAAAGAGTTCACACAAAGAATAAGAAAAGAAAAGTGTTGTGTGTGTAGAGAGATGTGTAAAAGATGTAGAAAACTTCTCTATTTATAGGCTTCAATATTCTCCAACTCTTCCAAGGATTAGAATCCTTTTCCTTTAGCAATTCAACTTCCAAATTCAAGTCCTTCTCAACTCTTCATCTTCTCTTTCCAAATTTGAGCCAAATTCTCCATCCAATTCCTAGTCCAAGTTTTCACACCCATGAGAGAAGTCCATAGAAAATTCTGGATTTTTGCTCGCTAGGAAAATCGGGATTGTGGCCGGAATCCGGCCGGAATAGTCGCCGCCGGCCACCTGAAAATTTCTCCGTCAAGGGAATATTCGACGGAATATTCCGTCAGTCCTCCGTTAGGACTAACGGTCAAACGGGTCAAACTAACGGTCAGTCGTCAGTCAACGGTCAAGGGAAAGGAATGAGTCGCAGCTTGAGTAACCGCTTAATTAGTCGAATAGTCGACTGGTGAGTGGATCGGCTGGATCACCGATCATTTGGATCGCTCATCGCAGGGATTGACTCACGGTAGAACACCGGCCGAGTCGTGGTCGTTTCTTCATCGTTCCAGGCCAACTTCCGCCTTTTCACAGCTCCTTCTCTGTATCAAATCCTAGCACATACATCTAACAATTTTGAGAACCCATTCTTCTCTTGCGATTATTCATTACCACAACCACCATTCACTTCCAGATACCACCTACAGCTCACTGCTCTTCCTTTTCTTGTCTCAGTCAAACCAACAACTCAATTGCATCACCTCCTTGTACCAGTTTCCTTGTACTCAGTTCCATTGCCACAGCATAACCTCAAAACCCTGTTGAGCCTCAAGCCATAACTCAGGACCACATGCTGCTGCAATTTTTCATTCAACTCCAGCCATGGCAATGCTTTCACCACTGCAACTTCAACTCTTTGTTACTTCTTCTTCTTTCCCTGAGCCACCAACAAGCTCCAATTAGAGCCACAACATTGCCATAGCCTGCCTTCAGCTCTGCAACATCATATAACACCTGCAAAACCACCACAGTTGCAGCACATGCACCCTACTCCTAGCAGCTCATTCCAACCTTCTCAACCATTTCGCGGTAGCATAACACCAATCCTTGTTCCATTTCAAAGATATTAACTTGGCACACTTTCCCCAACACCAAAGAAACCCCATTCACAGCTATTTCCAAAGAGCTCGTAACCCATCTTCAATTCCATCTTCACGGCATTCATCTGGTTCACAATTCACAATGCAGCATCTTATCAAGATCGTTTCATCCCATGTTTGGTTCAATTTCAACCACATGAACTGGTCTTCAACCACAGACCCATTTCATTAACAGCGTCACTCTTCTCTATCGAACTCAGACCAACCCAACTATGTTCTTCAATCGCATAAACCATTATAGAACCCTTACTAACCACAGATTCATGACCCATTTTCACTGATTCAACAACAACAGCAACCCTTATCAATTCACCACCATTCTTCACAATTTCTGGAGTTTCTTCATAAAACAAACAACGCTCAAACTCTATTAGTAATCCGTGATTTATCAGAAACAGCAAAAGCTTCAAATCCCTATCTCCTCTGTTGAATCGAACCCTTTTCTTCCATGCTTCTCGATCTCAATTGATTCCAACAAACCCTAAGTTCCTTCCTCCAAACGACAGAACCACCTTCATCTCTAACATCGATCTCTGTCAGCAGCAATCGATCCATGAATTTCTCTCGATTTCGGCTGCATCTCTCATGAACTAACAGCAGCGAGTTCATCTCCTTCATCACTCATTTGCTGCATCATCTCAGGTCGATCCCAAATACTCAATACTAAAACTTCAATTGTGTCTTCTCTTTTCTTCTTTATTCTCGAGTTTTGATTCACTCTCTGGCAATAAATCCCTCAATTTCTTGGAATGGTTCTCGATCCCAAACGGCAGCCATTAACTCTGAAAAGATGAGTATCGAATTTAGGTTTTAGGGTTATAAATTGAGTCTGTTATCCAACACCCGGTCACCCCGATAAGGGATAACTAAGCTGGTTGTCCCTTATCCTCAGCTAGTATATGTTTATTACTCCTCCAAAGGAGGGTTGCCCCCCTTAACCTTGGCTCGGCTCCACATAGTTTTCGCCCATAAAATGACGATTTTGCCCTTTTTGCTCAAATTGGGTAATTTCTTCTTATTTTCCTCCGTGTGACTCCAAAGTAGCTACAAAACTCAAAACAAGCGTAAAATACATAATTCACAAGAAAAATATCAAAGAAAGCATAAACTCTGTATAGTAAATACGGTGTATTCTACACCTATCACTTCCCCCTGGTTGCACTTCAAGGAGACGTACCCCTACCTGGTTAGGGTGGGCTCCTCCAATCAATGATGCAACAACCAGTCATTTTCGCAGCCTCTTTCGAGACCGCACCCTAAGTTGGGTTTCTTCGGGACCGAGTGTATCATAGCCTGGACTTGCCAAGATTGGTGAGGTACTCTCCAGACGCCCCCGACACTCTTGACTCAACCGTGTACCGTAGCGCCATGATCGAGTTTATACACTCCATGAGAGAAAACTTAGTACCTTAGTCTTTCGACTAAGGAGTCTCTACCAGATAGGCTTTTTTTTTCGCCCCTTGTATCCATGACTCAGGTTCCAGGGTTGGTATGGCTTTCGCCCGAGCCATGCATTACTAGGTTTTCTCCAATTATGATGCACATTAGGGCTTATTTATATTGCCTCTTGCACAAGTGCGAACTAGGGTGCATGCCACAATTGGATACCCATCCTCCCTAGTTAGAGGTTTTAAATTTTGTTGCCCCCTAGTGAGGTATTATTTTGAGGTCTTATTTTTGCCTCATTCTTCTTTTTGTATGTTACAAGTATGCATTGTAGAGGAAATATAATTTCTCTTTTAATAACTTTTTCTCGTACACTTCTGATGTTTCTTTCTCTTCTTTATTCGCACGCATAGGAATATTCTATTAATACTTTATAATAATCTATTTGATGCTTCACCCCTTTTACTTGTTCACCTGCTTCGCACATAGGTAGTACCTTAATTGTAATACTGCTTCAGATATTTCTCGTTATAAAGCCTATTCTCCATATTTCTTCCATATCTTTCCATCAACTTGTACATTCCATCACCAACATATTTCTTCATCACATAAGGTCCAGACCATGTTATTTTCCCTTTCTTATTTCTCCCTTGCTTGTGATATGGTGGTATTTCGCTCATGACTAACTCTCCTGGTTGGAATTCTCTCCTTTTGGATTGCTTCGTGTATTCATGTCGTTTAGCTCATTTGACTACCTTCTTGTGAGTTTGATCAGTGCTAGTCCCATCTTCATTTTACATTTTTATCCCAGCATCTTCTCTCTTTGATGATTCTTCACTTTTATGATTATTATCAACTTCTCCTTCTTTTATTATAAAATCAATCATCAATCTTTCGCACCGCTTGCTCTCTTCTGCGTCACGCTTCCAAATGTTTCTTCTTACTTCACTTTTCTCTACATCAATTTCATTGCATGTTTTCTCTTCATTAGTGTCTCCTCTGATGATTCCAACGCCTTTGGGTAATGGGAACTTAATACACTGATGATATGTGGAAGCCACACCCAGAATGCTATGTAACCACGGTCTTCCAATTAATGCATTGTACGAAAAGTCGACGTCCACGACACAAAAGGTTATTTCTGTAGAGATTTTCTTAAGAGGTATTCACATAGTGACTTCTCCTTTTGGCTTGTTGGTTGATCCATTAAATCCATATACTCCCTCCGTTCCGATTTACTTGACGTTGTAAAGTTTTTCATGGAAATTAAGAAAAATCAGAGAGAGTAAAATCTTTCCAATAATAACCATATTAATTCCTACTTAAAGAGTTAAATAGCCTAGTTTTGTTTTTCTAGATTCTAGGAAAGTTATCAATCCCGTAACAATTTAATTGGGATGTACTACCAAATATTCCAAGATTTAGTATATATCCTCCATGGGGTATATTTAAAAATTAAAGTAATTTTTTGTGTTGATTACAATGAGTATTAATTCTCTTGTGTGATTCCAAAGCAAGGGCAAATTAGTGAGAATTGAGGAAAAATACTAAAACTATCATCTAATTTGGAACAAAAAAGAAACCCTAAAAAAGCAAGTAAATTGGAACGGAGGGAGTATTTTATAAGTTGAAGGAATCAAGTCTTCATCTTTTCCTAACATTGCCTTATATGCATGATAAAAAAAAATGTCCACCGAGCTCCCAGAGTCAATTAGTATCATATTTATCGCCCATGTGACATCTTCTTCATCCTCTCCTTTGTCCAATTTTTCTTTTGGTATTATCTCTAGCTTGACCACTAATGGACTCTCATGAAGTTCGCCTCCTCCAGATACTTCTTCTGCGCTAAATGTGATTGGATGCTTCTTCCATTCCTTGAGTTTTGGTATCTTTGCTAGGTTCATTACTTCCTTCCCTTCAGCATATCTCGCATATACGCGGCTCAGCACATTGTCGTGGAATTATTCTATGCTTTTGAATGAGTGTATTATTGAATTACAGTGTAGATTCTTGGCATTCGCTCCCACCTCTATTAGAAAGGTGTTTTTTCCTTTATCCGCACCTGAAGACTGTCCCCCTGTTGTTGTTTGTGGCGACGGTGGTAGCGGCGTAGCTAGGAAGTGGTTAATCTTTCCTTGTCCAATCATCCTTAATAGGATTCGTTGTATATTCCTACAATTATTCGTTGTGTGACAGTAGAACCGATAATAAGCATAGAATTCCTTGCTTCTTCTCCCATATGGTGGTTCTTGCCCTAGATTTGATGGTGGCGTTATCTCTTCCATTATTATAATAACTTCCTAGATTTTTTCCACTGTTGTGTTAAGAGGTGGCATCCTGACCTCCTCATCGACTCTGTAGTTCGTGCCTTGATTGTAATATCTCCTGTTTCCTCCATATCCTTCTCCATGATTGTCGAATCTTGCAACTTTATTGTTTCCTGCATGATTATTGTATTGCCTCTCTTTGTATTCTTGCTCATACATTTCTTGGTCTCTGCTACTCATGGCTACCTGCTTTTGTTGATCTTCTATGATTAATGTCTCTTTGCTTCCCTGCGAATTGCTCGCAATGTTGCGTTCGCCATCCTTGGTAATAGACTCGCATTTCTACCTTTTCGCTCGAATCGCAACCGGGTAAGACTCCATGTCTCTTTGCTTTTCTTCAAGAGCGATATACTCTTCCCCGGTACTCGCGCAGCTCCGCCATCGTTATTCTGTCTTTCATTCTGAATATCTGTGTAAACAACAAGTCAGTTGGAAACAATGCATTGATAAATGCTAAGATGATATGTCTTTTATCCACTCGTCCTGCCATTTATCTACTCATTGTCCTCCATATGTTGGTAATAGCTCGCAGGCTTTCATTCGTTCTCCTTCGTAGGCTGAATGCTTTCTCGATCCCTGGTCTTAGCATATTACTGCTGATGTACTGTCCCAAGAACAAACTATGCAAATGCTCGAATGATATTATTGTACCTACTGGCAATCCATCGAACCACTTCAAAGCTTCTCTTGCGAGGCTTGCTGGAAAATACTTTCACAAGACCGCGTCATTATCCTCATATTGTAGCAAGGCCAAGTTGTATGTCTTTATATGCTGGATCGCACATGTAGATCCATCAAAGATGCTAGGAAATGTGGGTAGAGCACATTTTTTTGGTATCGTTACTAGTTTTATCCGTCGTGTAGTTTTCCTCAATCTTCCCTCTTGTCACTAATTCTCTTAGCTCCGCCACTTCTCTTAAAATTTTATCGTTAGAGGGTGGAATTTCTTGTTTCTGTATCGGTCTTCTCAATCGTGGTTGCCCCTGTCTGTTTTAGTGCCTGTTTTAACGCATGGCCTTCTCAAATTCCTATTGCTCGGCCTCTTCTCTCCTTCTTCTTTGCCTTTCCCTTTCGTCCCTTGCATGATCCTATGCAGCTCTATATCTCTCGTTTTGGCGTCTCAACATTTCTCTTCCATGAAGTATCATCCTTGCTTTCTATGGGTCATTTTCCTACTCTGATTCGTCTTGGATGTGGTTATATTCTCCATTTCGTTCCGCCCTATCTTCTCTGCGACGTCCTCGTCTGAGTTCATTCTCTCCTACGGTGGTTTCAAGTTGTTGATGCGAAATAGTTGAGTGAAATAATCGCATACTCCTTTGGTGATGTCATCCTTTTTATCCTGCCTCAGTTTCCTGCATGGTATTGATCCCTTTGTGCTTTATCATGCGACATTATTCCTTATAATTTTGGAAAACACTTGTGCGATTATAACGATAATTTGATGGTTATGCCATGAAATGCGTCTGCGATGCTTATGCCATGAAATACTTATGCAATGAGAATGTTTGTGCTACGGGAATGTAATGCTTATATGATGAGAACGTTTATCTATTGTTGATTAAATGGAATGTATAGATAATATGTGTGTTACCTAGCTTATTGTTCCGTGCTATTGTTTATGCTACTTCAAATTGCTTCCACTTATCGTTTCTTTTGCTTTGTCTTTAGTGTATGCGTTCCTCTTCGTGTACTTATTGTTTCTCGCATGTTCTTTAGCTTGTGCTTCATCTTTCTCACCTTTGTTCTTTGTCCATCTTTAGCTCATTCTATCGCATTGTATTATTGCCTCTCTTGTTTATTCCTGCATTATTAGTATCGCATAATAATATGATCACAATATAGGTCTTCGTGTTTCTTATGGAGGTCTTATTGTGCCCCCCTAAGTAAAGGTCTTAATCAGCCTCACCTTGTTAATATGACTAATCCTTGCCCCAAGGTATTCTTTTTGGTTGGGCGGAAAAATCGCAGGCGACCATTACTTTTTCAAGTAATAGTCCATTGATCTTGCCTTATCATCTTTCGTATTATTTCCTAGACAGGATATTTTTATGCGACAATCCTAGATACTCCTGTGAGTAGAAGCCCAATGACATTGACGTCTTTGACACAATTCAACTCCCTAATGGAGGGTGCCGTTCTTATCTTCTCCCTGATTGCCCCTTCAAGGAGACGTACCTTGAAGTACTCCCTTGAAGTACATTATTCTCTCGAATCTAAAGTACTCCCTTGAAGTACGTTGTTCTCTTTCGTACAAGTCCGGCCATTTCTTGGTTTAGGCCGGACTTGTACAGATTGATCTCTCGAATCTAAAGTACTCCCGTGCAGTAAATTGTTTATGGTTTAAATCCGTTTCTCACCCACACACCGAAATTACCGAAATCAGCAGAAACCATTTTCACCCACAAACACCTAGATTCGTAGTTATCCAAAATAACCACCTGGATTTGTACATATCCTTTAATATTTTTGTCTATCCTTGAAGATCCATGTCTATCTTGAGAGATTCTTGTATATCTTCACATGATTTGAGTTTATCTTGAAAGATCCTTGTATATCATCCAAGATTTGTGTCTATCTCAAAATGATTTCTACAAATAAGTGTTTTGGGCTTCTATAATAAGCTAGACTTGGCTTCTATATTAAGCCCTATAGATTTCCTCAATAAACCCACGGTTGGTTTCTTTAATAAACCTCCGGACTTCCTCAATAAGTCTGGTCTGGGCTTATGGAATTTTCTTTTAACGGGTTTTTTGGGCTTCATTCACGGGCTTCTAGTGTGTTTTATACACCGTACAAACAATGAGCTCATTTTTAAAGAAACATCAATTAAGCGGAAAACATCTTATGATGGATGCTTTGTCTGACTTTACATTATATTTTCCTCTGTGTTTAATAAATGGAATTCTTGATTATATATGCATCGTGTACACAACCACAACACCTAATTATTTAAGATTTGTCAACTCACTTAACACCAAACTGATTAGATTCGTGCACTAAGTTCATTGGTTCATCCCTTTTATTTTTATTTTTGTTCGCAGAAACGTATGTTTGAAAGCTACCCGCTAGCCAACTGTGCAACCAACTCAACAACCATCTTATAATCCATTATCCTACTAGGTACAATTGGCACAATTGACTATATATATACTCTCAGTTAAAAACATCGTTATGTAGTTTTATACGCGATGTTGTTTTCTCTGGAATTTGTTATCGCTTACTTATTCTTCTTCCTCTTTTTTCTAAAGATGATTACATGTCAAGATAACTGTTCTATTATTAAGTGTGGCGATGCTTGGGATGAACCAGAAATCGACTTCCCGTTTGTAGTTAATGATCGCCAGGGTGGAGAATGTGGTTACCCGGGTTTTAATATCACTTGCAATATTTTTGATAGAAGTAAAACAGTATTAGAAATATCACGGTCGGAAGAATTTCTGGTTCGGAAAATCGATTATTTTTACAGAGAGATAAGGCTTTACGACCAGGACAACTGCCTTGCACGACGTCTTAGATATTCAAAGGTTGATCTGTCACCTTTCAAGGCTTATGGTCGTTGGGTTTATGTCTTCTTCTACTGTCCACCATCAATACCCAGTGATCCAAGTGTTGTTGCATATTCAAGTGTAATTTTACAGGTTCCTTGCCTTAGTAGCCCAACAGCCACTGTAATGGTTACGTTATCTTCAGCTTATTATAAATCTTATCAAAATGTTTCCGACGCACTGTTTAACGGAGGATGTCAGGTAGATGCTTCTGTTTATATACCTATTTCCTCGAAAGCTTCTTCTACCGGTTCTTTTTATGATTTTACTACGTGAAAAATACTACAACCCCCTACTATATGGGTTCAATATATAGAAGCCCCACAAAATGGATCCTTCACTAGCAACTCCATTCTTTCACATTTTGATATTTCTAGGCCCAAAACTTTAGAATTCAGGGCTTGATAATAAGAATGTTATCCATAATAATTCTAATAATACCAAGTCTGCCCTTTAGTATATTTATGTAATAAAACTACCCATAGATTTCATTTTCTATTTTTTTCTCTCCTTTTCTTTTGCACTTTCTCTCCCAGATGTAAATAGCAAGAGAAGATACAACTTCTAATCAAAATTTTCAGTGAAAAAATATTTCAAAATCTAGATCTAAGCTATACCAACACAGATCGTGATTATCTAAACTTAAATCAACTCATTTGGTTAGTTTCTGTTTCGATTCCCAGAGCTCCAGTCCATTTTTCTTCTTCTTTTGTGTTCAATCGAGATTTGTAGGTTTGAATCGACTGGATTCGATAATTATACAGATGATTATCAACTAATCTACAGATCGGAAACAATCAGTTCAATCGATTTCATTTGAATCTAGGTTTCATTTGATTTAATTATTACTTTTCTTAGTTTTCTTAGTTTTTTGATTTTATTTTGATTGATTCTATCCATATCTGAGAAGAAGAACAGCCTAATTTTTCTTGAATCAATCGAAGATCTTCAACGTAGTTTTAACCTTAATTACTTACTTGTTGTGCAGGTTCAATAATGGAATTAAGAAGATCTTCAACATCAGCAGAAATGAAATCGTTTTCATTCATCATCTTTGATAACAACTAATGAACAAGTAGGATATATCAGCAAGATCTAAAACTTTTCTAGGTTTCATGTTTTCTTCTTCGAATCAATTTATTCAGTGTATGGATGGATTTTATTTTAGATATATTTGAAGATAAATTTGACGGAGATTGAAGATCTTTGGAGTTTTTCACTCTCATGGAGAATTAAATTATGAATTCGAAGATTCAAGATAGGGTATTAGATCTTACTTCTCTTCTGATTGTTGATCTATTTATTTCAATTTAGTTTTTGTTTGTTATGGACCTTGATCAACTCTAGTTTGATGTCTAGGGTTCAGAAGAATTAGTTGATTGGTTGCTAGAGTTGCATTATGGAGAGATAAATAGATGATGTTGAACTTGTTGGTGTTTAAGATGGGATCATGCTGCATAGTTCCTTTGTGATTTTCAGCTTAAGGTATGATTAGTTTCTTTTCTTATTTTATACCATACAGAGTTATGTGAAAGCTAGGGTGAAATTTTCCATACATTAATGTTCAATTTTAATCCAGGACACTATCGGATTGCGACCATTTGTTGCAGGCGTTAACCTATTGTTGGTAATTTGCGTTAAGAACTAGTGTTGTTTTCTATTTGGAGTGTAATAGATGCCATATAGAATTTCTATGCCTCTCATATTGTATCTTTACTTGCTTTTAAATTTGTTTCATTTTATTGTCAATATTTAGCTTTCTTTCTTTAATCAAAGTTTGTTTTAAAGTTTCTATTTATGCATCTAGTCCCTTGCAAGTGAAATATGCAGATGTCAAATTGGAAAAACTAGGTGTTATTGTTATTCTTTTCGATGGATTCTCTTTACATGCTTGGTCTCATTTTATATTCCATGATGGTGTTTTATATGGCTACATATAAGGATGAAGTATCCTTTTAATTTGTATGTAGTAAGATCTTATTTCAACTGCAACGAACGTTAAGACGATTCGCGAATCGAAAGAAACCATTACATTACATTAGGATAGTGATAAGATGTTAAATTGTTAGTTCCCTGGCATAATATGTATCTGTAACTCCTAGTTACACATTTGTATGTGCATGTGTAACTCCAAATTACATAAGTGAAATGCATGTATAACTCCTAGTTACACATGCATCTGCCTAGTGTAATCGGAAACTACACATGCATATATCATGTGTAACTATTACTTACACATGAATATGACTTATGAGTAACTTAATGAGTTTCAAACTAATCATACATATTAATGAAACAACAAATAACATGCCATATATGCATTTAAGTATGTGTATCTGCTGATTACACTTCTTTAGATGATTCTGTTCCGAAGCTCTACATTTCAAAAGGTAAATAATATAGATCTACTTACTTTGCGTTTTATTTCTGCAATTGATGTGCTTATTGATTGTCCAGTGAAGGTCAGTGACTATCCGAGTAAACAGAATGGGAAGAAGTCAAGTGGTGCCGTTAACCAAGAAAACAGTGGAGACACCAATGGTTTGCATAGGTCTTGTGCTGCTATAGACATAGCTCAATGGATGTGTACGCGTGGTATTATGCAATTTCTTTTGAAGTTGAACAATGAGCTCACAGCCAAGATTTGGCAGTTCAATGGATTATCAATGAGCTCACAGTTAAGGTACGTCCTTACTCTAAATAGTTGAAATTCTTGCGACAATTCCGGTTTAATCTTTTAGCTTCTAGATTATGTTCTCATGCACCTGTTGACATTTCTTATACCCCGCATCATAAATTTATCATGATTTAAAACCATCAATAATCAACAATACTTGTTTCAAAGAGCAAATTTCTTAGTTATACAACCCTTTCCAAAATGTGTATGATTCCCTAATTTCACACCATGTTTCTTGTGGTTCCAGGTATATGATACCCATGGCCTTTTAGCTCTAGAAGCTGGGGACTTCCCGGAGTTTGATCAGGTTGGCTACTGATTTTTTGTAAGTTATCTGACCTTTTTTGGATGTGTAACTATTAGTTACACATGCTAATTAGATGTGTAACTTCTAGATACACAAGCTAAATGGATGTGTAGCTATTAGTTATTGATGCTAATTAGATGTGTAACTTATAGATACACGTTCTAATTGAATTACTAGTTAGTTAGATATGTAACTACTAGTTTCTGAATAAGTCATCTAGTATTTTTCCCGCATTTCTTATTTTATATGTAAGTTCATGGTTGCTCACTGATTGATTATGCCTCTCGATAATGAATTCTTAAGATTCCATTTTGTGGGTATAAATGGTCATGTTCTTCAGACGGAGTAATGAGCTTTTCAGCCTTTTCAGTTCTTTCATTTTACCGCAACCATCATTTGCTTCAGGTAAATTTTCCTGTAATTACTTTCAAATGTTTTCCATATAAACTATAGATGAAAATAGCATTGAATGTCAGTTCGTCGGTATCTTTAATCTTGCTTTCATTTGGTGCTACTACCATATAATGTTGTTAAGCATTTCAGAAGATAAATTGGCCATTACATTTTGCTTGTATTTTTCTTCATGTACATAGGTGTTAGCTATTCTACCAAGCCCACAATGGAATGTGCATACCATTAGTTACTCTAGTCTGATACATGTGTAACTTTCAGTTACACAATTCAGATGCATGTATAGCCGAAAGTTACACTAGTAAGATGCATGCGTAACCAAAAGTTACACTAGTAAGTACGTTTTACGTCGAACATTACAGAAACCTGTAGAGGTTGACACTATTTTGATTGACATTACAGGACCTTCTCATGGATCGTCTCTCACGTGGCACCTGCGAATGAAAATTGCGCTTGATACTACTGCAAGGTTAGTCCAACATGCCTTAATCTATATTTTGTTTCTTATTCTTCGTTTTCCCGAAAATGTTGAACCTTTTACTCGTAGCTTTACCGCAGAAATCGGTGGTTAAACATTATAACACTTGGTAATCATGTACATTTCTTGCCTTAATTTATTGAATTCCAATATGAATGTGTAAAGTTACACTAGTCAGTTAACGTATGTCTAACTGTTAGTTAAACTAGTCAGATTTATGTGAAATTTGAATATGTTGATCATTTAATCTTATAAAGACTGATTTCTTGTTGTTATATTTCAGGTTTCCGATAACTTCATAAAAGCTAATTGATTATTTGTGGTATTGGTCTCGCTGGAATTGGAGTTGATGCTAAATACACAAGTCATATGCATGTGTAAATCTCAATTACACTAGATAGATGCATTTTTAACTCTCAATTACACTAGACAGAAGCGTGCGTAACTTCTAGTTACACATGCTAAGAAATTATTGTAAATGAATATTAAAGTAATACATGTATTTTTATATGCGTTCTTTTTGATGTCTATTTTTTTGATGTGTAACTTTGCATTACACATGGCATAAGGATGTGTAACTTCTGGATACACATGCCATATGCATGTGTAACTTCTGGATACACATGCCATATGCATGTGTAACTTCACATTTACACATTCACACTGTACTTTAATAATTTTGGGCCTAGATTTAATAATTTTGGGCTTAAATTTAAATTTTATTTAATTCGGGGCTTGACAATATATAAAGGGGCATGAATGTCTTTTAATAACTCGGGGCCTAGATTTAAACTTTTTTTAATTAAGGGTCTCATATTATGGGTTACCCATGGATCGGGCCTTAGCCTAATTTTCCCTTTTACTACTGATGATCTTTATCTTACATGGGTCCAACCCGTAAAACCAAGCCCGAGAGAAGCTGAAACTAATGTTCCACTTCCGAAAGAAACTGAAACCAAGGATCCCGAAGTAGATGAAAAAAGAATTGATTGGAAAAAATTAGCAACAATAATTGCACCAAGTCTCGGTGGGATCGTGGCAATAGCAACGATAGTTTGTGTTATTTGCAGGAGAAAACAAAGAAGGTAAATGAGTTGCCAACTAGTTTTTTACTATTTTATTGCATATGTTAAAAGTTTCTTTTTAAGGTGGATGTCCTTGAGTTCTTCCTCTTGATCAATTTGTGGAAATAGAGATGAGTGAAGAGTTATTATATATATATATATATATATATCCATGAGTCTACCGCTTGAATGTCCTTGACTCCTTGTCGAGGCATGAATATTGTAATTGTCTTTGTTTTTGTGTTTGTGTTTGTTGTCTTTTTTTTTTTTTTGCAGCTTGTCTTTGTAAGTTGTTTTGCATCACCCTAACAATATTGATGCCTTTGAATGTATCATGTATATCCTCATTCAGATAGTGGAAAATAGCAGTTTCGCGACTGACGAAGCAAGTTATAGATACGAGTTAAATGACTTGCTTTGGCGGTCAAAGAAAGGGTCGTTGTTTGAGCGTTTTTTTCTACTATGACGTTGTTCAAAATCTTATATCAACGACCGATTTTAACAGTAAATATTTTATGACTGATTTCAGTCATAAAATCTTAATCAGTCATAGAATATAAATATTCTATGACTGATTTCAATCAGTCATAGATATAAATCTTAATATATAAAAAAATAGATTCAGATTGGTTGTCTGGCTGGACTGAATCTTATTGATCTGGCTGATCCGCCTGGCCTGAATGAATCCGACTAAATGTCAAATTAGAATTCAAATGAAGCTAAAATAAGAAGAAAATCAAACTCAAATAATAATAATGCTGGACCAAATTCCATTCCATTAAACATTCATTGTATTCATTGCACAACCCATAACTGAATTCAGTTGACATTTAGTTTCAAAATCACACAAAGAGGATTCAAATCCTGAATTCGCATAATACAAGTCCTAATAAGTTTTCTTAAAAGATACATGTGGAATCCAACAACATAAAGACTCAAATAACTAACACATTTAATAGCTAAAAGAAGAAAAATGAAAGTCAATGTGGATCCTTCTTCAGTTGGCACAAAGATTAAACTTTTGTTTGTTCCTGAACCTGAAAATACACAATGATTTCAGAAACAATCAGTCTATCTCATCATTATTCACCATAAAAAAAGAACAAACCAGATATTATGGCATATATTATGTCCTATAGGTCAATGTGCTACCAAAAAACCAGAACCAAATATGTTTAGATGCCAAAATTAATCATAAGAACTAGCAGATGCACCACACACTAGAGTAAGTTTAAGTTTTCATTGCAAAATTTTAGAACATAGAAAGTTTGAATAAGAATCAATACTTCTAAAGGAAGATACATGTAAAATAAATTGTAATCTAAAGAAAAATGAATGAACAAGAATCAATACTTCTAAAGGAAGATACATGTAAACAATGAATAAGAATCAATACTTCTAAAGGAAGATACATGCAAAAGAAGGCATAAGAAGTCTGCTAGAGGTTCACAAATAGTGGAGGGGAAAGAAAAAGTTGTCGACAATTTTTATTAATGTAAAGAGGATCTGGAATAACCATTTGCTAAGTTACCATGAGAGTATAAGGAAACAAAGCAAAGTTGAACAACCCATCAGACTCGGATGACATAAACTCCATACCTGCATTTTGTTTGCATCAGAATTTACATGCCTCATTAGTCCGGTGATGCTCCAATCAAGATAAGTTGGAATGGGAGACGTCACAGGAAAAAGAACTTCAAAAATTTGATAATTGCACTCCATAACAGCCATTTCTAATGCTGTAACTCCTCCCTGGGGTAGAAAACAGAAAGAATCAATTCTTCTTTATATAAAGGAGGATGATTTTGCTGATGTGTCAACATAAAATTCATCCTCCATCTTTCATGCAAATTTAGGATTCCACGTGGATGTGTTTTAAGATACGTCTTAAGGTAAAAGACGTAATCGTTCCCGTAATAAACGTGAAGACACACCTTTCGGCTTAACGAACACGACTCTTCAGATGCATAAATAATGCATACCAGATACATAGCATTTCGGTTAACTTCATACCATGTGTAGATACCTGAAAAAAATACCAAGGAATGAGCGCGGCCTCCCCGTATCCAGAAGAAGACACGAAACAGTGCCCCACCTGATGGGGAGGTATCAGGTCCTCCCTTTATCCTGAAGGAGGTGTTATCAAACAAGTCATTCCCCATAGCATCCAAGCACACGTGCAGCAGTTAAAGAGGACAGATTTTTAGAAGAATCTGAGGTACAATTGTAAAGTCAGAAGAGGCAGTAGTAAGATAAGGAAAATAGAAAAGGACACACACCTAACACTCCCATTTGAAGAAATAACTATAAATAGGGGTCCTTTCTCAATGAAAGGACTCAGTGACATCATTGTGGCAAATTGTGTTCTACTTTTAGGAACTAGTCTTTATAACCTACTTTTATTTGTACCTTGTATATTCCTTAATGTGTACATTTTGGCGACCACAGTGGGAGACTAGGTCACTATATTAGCGCACGATTCATCGCATGGACACTGACAGGTTCACACGCCAGGATCAGGCGTGTGTGTATGGACCTCTTACTGAAGTAGAACAAATGTTGTCTGATATAGTGGAAAATGATCGCCAGAGACAAGCTCTTTTGGCGAAGTTGGCAGCTATTGATCCGTCGTCGGAAGGAAATCGTGAAGAGGGTTTGGATTCGCCTCGGTTGAACCCCGGGTGCGACTTCGATCAAGACCAAAGGTTTCAGACTCGTCAAGGGCGATCGCCAGCTAACCAGTCCGCTAACCAGCCTATGACGGACGAACAAGACCGGATCGCCTTATCGGATCGGAAGTTTACCAAGCTACTTGAAGAAAAGTATGGCCTCGAGACTCAAGCCAGCGCCTATACCATAACATCGCCTATCCCGTCTGAGATCATGTCCAGACCAATGCTTGCTAAGTACAAGACACCAAAGTTTAGGCTATTTGAGGGGAGCGGTACTGCGACAAAACACATGCATCGCTTCACTATGTCACGTAATGAGTATGCCCAAGACGAAGTTGTATGTATGAGAGAATTTTGGAAAAACCTAACAGGAGATGCCTTCACTTGGTACATTTCTTTGAAACCCAACAACATACGGTCATGGGGTGAGATGCAACAGGTGTTTATGCAAAAGTTCTACTCCAAGCCTGTGAAGATTTCCATTTCCGACTTGGGGAACACCAAACCGCGAAGAGAAGAGAGATTAAACCCTTTGCAGTACGATTTAGAAGCGAGTCTCTCAAATGCCAGACAGAGGTACCCGAAGAAGAGTTGGTAAACATCTTTATATCTATGCTTGAACCTAAGACACGCCGAATGTTTGAAAACGCCCAGATAACCATGTTCACTGATCTTGAGGAAGCGTTCGCTAGGACTGATGCGACTGATGAAGAAATTAAAGCGGCTAAGAAATCCTGGTCTCACTCGGTTGCCTATGCTAAGGAAGACGGTTCAGGAGCATTAAAGAGGTGAGGTCCGCCAGGCAATGACAATAGGCGAGGTAAAAAGAGAGCAGAGAAAGAACCACCCGACTTCCCATGTTCCTATGAACATGCGGTTGGCCTGCTAAAAGAATGGATCACGAATGACGGCATCACTCTCCCAGAGCCAAGGAAGGCTCCTACTGATGCGGACAAGTGTAGCCCACACTATTGTTTATTCCACAGAAGGGTAGATCATCCCACTAAGGAATGCCGAACTTTCAAATGGGCGATCTACAACAAGCAACGAAATGGGGAGGTAGACGTCGGAGTCGATAATGACATACAAGACAACCCGCTACCAGATCACGGAGTAGCATGATGTAATTTTAATTGTGGTAAGAAAGGGTTTGATTCTCGGACTTGGGAAGTTTTTGATTTTAAGACTTACTTAAATAAAATACTAAAACTATCAAAAATATGTAAAATAAGGTAACAAGGGTAAGAGTTACTGGGACTGAGGATTTCAATGTTTCTCATATTCATGTGGTTCAGAAATTAATCCTAGGATATTTATAGCTCAAATAATAAAATTTATTGACTCTTAATATTTGCCAAGATAGATTTTTGAAAGCAATGACTGTAAATCTAAAGCATAGGACATAAAATCATTTAAGCTAAGCATGACCCATCAATTGAAATAACAATCACTCAATAAATAAAAATCATAAAGCAATCAATAAACAGTGCAAAAAGTAAATAAAGAATTAATTCAAATTACCAAATAGATGAAATCCACCTTCCTCCTTTGTCCCAGTGATGGGGTTTAGCTCATCATGGTCGAAACACGCTCAAAAGAATTTTTCAATTCTCAAAAGGGTGTTTTTATTGAAGAAATATGAGAAAAGAATAAAAGCAGCTCAACTGCAACGTTTATAGTTGTTGCAGATTGAGTGTTACAGAGATAATAAGACTGCTGTTTTACGACTGTTTCTTCTGCTGTTGATATGCGACAGTAATATGCGACTGACTTTGACAGGCCTTTGTTCTTCGTCTTCTTCTTCCCTCCACCAGCAGAGATAAACTTCTTTGCACTTCTTCTTCTCGGCTCCGTAGCCTCTGCTAACTGCCCTCAACTCCCGATTATCCTCTCCGAGACTCCAAGCACCCTTTATATACTCACAGGCCGATTATAACTCGAGAAAATCCTCTTTTTCTTCTCCAACAGGTCACCGACTTTCCTTCCTTTTTTGCTTCACCTCTACACGTTTCTGGGTTATTTTGAACCTCCCAAATTATCTCTATGACATAATAAAATCATATGGAACGGATATCTTCCCTTTAATACCACGTAAATTCCATGTAGAGCCGAGATTCTTTTCATGTTTCTGTAAATAAACTATTCTTCCCTATTTTACCGTGTTTATACGTGACCCTTCTTTTATTGACGAATTTGAGCCCATTAATAAGCCTGTTTAGCTTTAACAGGCTAATAAAATTCAATCCAGCAAGGGCATCCCGTTTAAACCTCACCAAACTCGATCTGGCAAATCTGCAGTCGAGAACCAACATTCCCGCCAAAATTTGTTTCAAATGAGGAGACAATGGTGTCCCCTTATCCTTCTGTTGGCTGACCATAGCGGTGGGGTGTGAATAACTCATCTGGGGTGCAAATAGCAGTGGAGTGCCCCTTATCAACTGGGTGCCCCTTATCCAAAATAGGAGTCCGAATAGTAGGTGTCCTCCGGGTGCAACTTTTCGAGCCGATTTTTCCAAAAATGTTTATTTCTCAAAAATACCTACAAATTCACAAAACACCATAATAAGTACAAAAATGGGTACTAATAATATAGAAAATCGAGATGAAAATAGACACATAAATGCGTCTATCATAGCAGCCCTGACGCATGATCCTAGAGAGGGAGAGGTGTGCTAGATGGAGGTAGCTGAAGAGGAAGAAATATATGTTGTGTCATCAGGCGGTAAAACTGAACAAATAGCAGAAACAGTGGAGAAAAAGCCTTTATTCGCAAACTTCTTTAACGCTCTGGGATTTGATGCTGCTCAGAGACATCTGGCGTCGATATTTCTAACCAGAATCGCAGACAGAGAAGATGTGAGCGCCTACCTGAACAGAAAGTAACCGCTCCCCACCAATGTTATAACCTTCACTGAAGAAGACAAGGTCGTAAACAGCGACCATACACGTCCATTATATCTTACAGCTAAGGTAGGGAAGGACACTTTCAAACGGGCGTTCATTGACACACGGTGCATCGCTCAACTTGATGCCTTTACACATCCTGAAAAGTATTGAGGGAAAATAGGCGGAAATTAAGAAATTTCAAACCAGAATCCAAGGATTTGGTGGTTTAAGCCAACACACAATTGGGACGATCAACCTCGAAGTCAAGGTCGGTCCAATAAACGCAATCGATCCCTTTCACTTGATGGATGTTAATACAGCATACCATATCCTATTGGGGAGACCATGGATGCACAAACATGGAGTGGTGTCATCTACTTACCATCAATGCATCAAATTCATCATTAGAGGAAAACAAAAGAGAGTCCGAGCCACTGAGAACCCCTTCTCTGCCGATGAGGTGTGTTACGCCGAAGCAGCTTTCTTCGACGGCCTAAGTGAACCAAGCGAAGTGGTGACTCGCATCCATTAGATTCCGATTCCAGACTGGGAGACGACTTACCAAAAAGTAAGTTCCATCCAAGGACGGAAGAAAGACTACGTTGAAGCAGACAAGTGACGTTTCCGAAAGGTATCTCGCCCGGATGGACGCCATGGGTACCGCTTATAACAATTATCCGTGGAGGCCCCAATAGCAGAAATCAACATCGGAGAAGTAATGGAAACTTTGAAAGTTGGGGACGCTCCCCACGCCTGGGAAAGAATAACGAAGAACGCGCCACCCAAGAATGACGAAGCGACGAAGAAGTTAAACCTGGGGACTGAGGAGGACCCGAAATGGATTGAACTCGGCGCGTCCCTGACAGACGACGAGAGTCGTGAGTTGCATGAACTGCTGAAAGAGTATAAAGATGTCTTCGCCTGGTCCTACGAAGATATTCCAGGATTGAACCCCACCTTGGTCTATCACAAACTAAAAGTCAACCCAAGCAGCAGGCCCATAAGGCAACCTCAACGCCAATTCCATTAGAAGAAGGGTACATCATACATTATCCAACATGGCTCGCAAACATCGTACCAGTAGAGAAAAAGAACAGAACTATTCGATGTTGCGTGGATTTCCAGGATCTGAATCGCGCCTTCCCAAAAGACGAGTTTCCTCTCCCCAACATCGATATGACGGTGGACGCAACGTGCGGGTACAACATGTATGCATTCATGGATGGACATAGTGCTTATAACCAAGTCAGGATGAAAGAAAGCGACGTGGCCAAGACGGCGTTTTCCACGCCCATAGGGAACTTCCATTATGTTGTCATGCCCTTTGGATTGAAGAATGCTGGTGAGACCTATCAACGGGCGATGACTTCCATCTTTCATGATATGAATCACGAAATTGTCGAAATTTATGTAGATTACTTTGTGATTAAGGAAAAAAAGCGAGGAGAATTCGCCCAACATATTCGTCGAGTCCCTTAGCGATGCCGAAATTTCAATCTAAAGATGAACTCGGCCAAGTGTGTGTTTGGAGTCACAAAGGGGAAGTTTTTGGGGTATCAAGTCACCAGTAAAGGGATCGAGGTCAATACTGCTAAAGCCGAAGCTATTATATCAATATCGTTGCCCAAGAAAAAACATGAACTTCAAAAGCTGATAGGAAAAGTTTCTTACGTGAGGAGCTTCATCCCAGGACTGGCGCAAACCTTGAATCACTTCTTCCCAATGTTTAAAAAAGATGCGAAGTTCGCATGGGAGAAAGAGCAGCAGAAAGCTTTTGACACAATAAAAAAATGGCTTACCCACCCACATGTCTTATGCTCGCCCATAAAAGGCGAACCTTTGTATATATATATCTCGCACATACGGAAACTGCAATCGGAGTGTTTGTCGCTCAAGACATGGGAGGATCCAACCTTATCCCCATTGACTACCTTATAAAAACCTTGAAAGATGCTTAGCTTCGGTACACGTCCACCGAGAAAGCTTGTTTACCATTAATCCTAGCAGCGCAGAAGATACGCCAATACTTCCTAAAGCATAAATGCTACGTGGTAGCAGTAGCCAACCCAATTGTCTATCTAACCACTAAGCCAATCCAATCAGGCAAGCTGGCGCGCTGGTCAATGCAGCTGTTGGAATTCGATTTCACACCAATACGACCTCAAGGGGTCAGGGGACAAGCGATTGCAGATCTACTGGCAGCCTTCCCAGGATCAGATACTTTTGACATTCATACTAATCTCCCTGGTGAAATCGCTGCAGCAGAAGAAGTGCCACCCCAGAAATGGAAGATGTCATTTGATGGTTCCTCCTATGGAAGTCACGGAGGCGCAAGAATTGTTTTTGAATCACCAGAAGGCGAACTCAAACCATATGCCTACAAAATCGATTATCCCTGCACCAATAACGCATCAAAATATGAGACCTTCCTCATTGGGATGCAAATGGCACTGGAAATTGGCATCAACGACTTAGAGGTCATGGGTGACTCGAGGATCCTTGTGAGCCAAATGGAAGGCGATTTTCATGTGAAGGAACCAACACTGGCGGTTTATCTAGATAAAGCTCAAAGGCTAATGCGACGTTTCGACCACATCGCTATAGAACACATGGGGCGTCTAGTGAATAAGCTTGAAGACGCACTGGCAACCATAACATCAAAGCTGCAAATCCTACAGGAGAAAAACAAGTTATCACCATCATCAAGACCGACAATAATTTTTTTCCGGAAATAAGCCGGAATTCTAAATTCAATACATTCATGACCACACTCAACAAAAATTTCTTCAATCTATGCAAAAGAACATTCATTCAATTCATAATCACATTCATTCAATTCATCTCAGGTTCATATAACAAAGAAACTGAACATATAACAAAGAAACTGAAATTTCTCTAAGTATCAAATTTCTTTAAGTACCAAATTTCTCTAAGTACCAAATTTCTCAAAGAAACTTTATAAAGGAATACATACAAATACAAACTTACTGCCTACAAAACTTGAATACATGGAACTTACAAAGCGTGAAGCTCCTTTGTTCTACATCATTCAAATAACAACAGCTAGTTCGTTATATCCTTTGCAGGCTTGCTTTGTTGAAAGCTTGGGCATCAAAAAACTCATGTAAGCAATCCTGCAAAATACAACAGGCAGGATTATTATGAAAAGTCCTAAAGAAAGTCAAAGATAGACAATTGCAACACGATATTCCCAGTGAAGTACTTACCCGATAATCTAGTTCACTTTCTGCTAGAATTCAAAATATCCTTCATATATACACCCGTTCATCATCCACACTCAACAATAGCATCTTCAATCAATTCACATAAACATTCATATCAATACTCATTCAATACTTATCAAAAAGGAAAACAAGTTCTTGAAGTACCAAAAAAATTCTAAGGGAATATGTAGAAACTTTCTAAGTTCAGTTCATTCTCACTTATATCAAGTTCATTCCTATGTCCTAAGGGAATACAAGTTCTTTGTAGTACAAAGATCATGAACACTTGGTTCTGCAGCAAACCTACCTGGTATGTGTGGAAGAACACTTGGTTCTCCATTTGGCATCTTTGATGAATCCTTCAGATCTCTGCAGCAAATCTTCACCCAGTTCTGCACCTGGCACAATTTCCATATCCGAGATGATATTTATTAAACCCGTAACACATGTGAGTAACATAACATCATTGAACTTGATGGCTTTTCTAGAGGCCATATGCCCATACATATAATATATCTTCTTATACAAAGTTTCATACTCTTCTGGAATCTTTAAGTAGTCCACAAATTCAAATTCTTCCACTCTCCATTGAGCGTAAGTGCTTGTAGACCCTGCAGGGGAAGGAGTCACATCTACAGAACTCAAAGCTAATAATAAGGTGGAATCAGCAGCTTGGCATTTAGAAGAGTATATGTTCTTTATAGCGTCCACAGGTTCCTCAACAAGCTCACCCACTTCAAGCGATTCAAGTCTAGTAGTGTGCGCTTCCGAACAAGACAAAAAGCTCTCTATGTGTACATCATTGACATGCAAGTCATTCACTGTGGTGTGGAGAACGTCATTCTCATTCTCTCTTGCCCCGGATTCCTGGGACGGGAGGATGGGGATGGAAGGCATCGTAGGTTGTGACAAAGGAATATTCTCAGGTTCAGCATTACAAATTCCTTTTCTATCGGGAGGGTGTGATTCTTTCCTACTCTTTTTGACAGATAGACATGAGCCTGTAATTTGTGGAAATACAATCAGATGTCTAAAAACTAGGAAGGGTATAAACACAAAAAAAAGGGCGAGAAAATGCGAGAGAAAGGAGAAATGATTACACATTATGTATAGTGTGTAAAGGACTAGAGATATATCAGACAAAAATTCCAAAAGAAGATATTGATATATATGTTACCAGATCCTCCAAATGGCAAGAAGCATTTCTCTCTGGAGACAACTCCCAATCTTCATCACTCTCTCCATCCAAATTGCTATCTGGAGACAAGTCCAAATCTTCATCTCTGTTTCCATCCCTGACCATCTTCTCCAGTATCCTATCTAAAGTTGCTTGACGTATTTCAATTAGTGTCATCAGGCTCTGTTCATCTTCATCCAAAGGATCGATGAGCGATCCAGTAAGCTGTAAATGGAACAAACAAACTTTAAAATCAAATAACGATCATTATACTCTTCCAGGTTACCACTATGCTTAGAAATAAGGTATCTGCGGAAATCTCTCATCTTTCAACACACAAAGAATTATGCAAGCCAAAAATTTTCAGTAGAAAGTCAACACTTAGCAAACCTGCTTAGTTTTATGTTTAAAGTAAACATATTGACTGCATCTGCTATGCTCCTACCACTAGCACCTAGTAATTCAGGTCCGGCATTCCAAAACTGCCATGTAACTATTGTTAAGGTTTCTTGATAATTTCTAATCGAAACATGGAGGAAGGTTTGGCGGAAGAGAAGAGTGAATGGATCATTGTGCTACATGTAAATATAATAAAAATCCATGAGGATAACTCTGGAACTACTAACGCATATCGTGTGACTATAAACCTTGAGTGAATGAGAACACCAAGTTGTCTAATGTGTACAAGTACACATAATTAAAAACATATGTATTGTCAACAATTGTCATCAAGAATTGTGATCCCACGAAATTCTCAACAAGAAAATTCTTACCAACAAGACAACTAATCCAACACCTGAGTAGACAAAATTGAACCATGACAGAACTCTAGCATTCTTAATCTACGTATAGTCATTGAATCAAATGTCAAACATTGTAAACCGAATTTATCAAAAAGCAGTAGGAGTTGGGTAAGTAACATGTGAACTTGTTGAAACTCAAATAATCATATTCCTGAAATTTGTTGCATCAAAAAAGAGAACCATGTGCATTATCTCTCTCACATCATTAGCTAGCATCAAAACTTCAGTCTCTAAGTAAGCAACTTCATTCAATGATGTAACATTTACTTACATCTTGTTTCAGAGAGGTCATGCCCTCGTTCATGATCTTTTCAGCCAGCTTCCTAGTATTCCATCTTGCAAAACGAGGTTTGCATTTGCCTAGTTCGCCTTCATTTTTGTTGATGGAGTGTGTAACTTCCCTTAAATGAATTTTAGGGTTTATCGTCTTCTTTTAAAGCTTCCAGCAGCGGTCTGGTGAGCAACAAAATTAAATGTGTTGTTAGATAGAAAGCATGGATCAACATTAAATTTGGTTTCCCCTCGTTAGATAGAAAGCATGGATCAAATACATTGTTAGTAGTCTGGTGAGCAACAACATTAAATCTTAAAGGGGTTAATGCATATATACATACCCTAGCAACAGAGTATATCAAGATGGTACTCTTACTTGCACAGGATACATAAAATGAACTATATAAGAACTTTCTGGCTTTCTAAAAGCTTTTAAAACTTCTACTTTCATGTATAGATAACAGAGCTAAAGTTGAGTACCTTCCCCCAATCACCTAGACAAGGTATAACACTAGCATTCCAAGCTCAATCCTCCCTTCAATCATATGTGAACCCTAAAGAGATAGTTCATGTACCAGCTTTCAAAAAGTTCATATAATCAGCACCGTAGAAAAAGAATTCACCACGTTCTACAACTTTACAAGTATTTGAGGTTCAAATATTCAAAATCGATACTAAGTCAGAAATTACCTTTGTTATACTTTCTTTCCTTACTAACCCATGTCTTAAAACTGTAACAAATTGTTGTGCAGACGTTTCTACCCCTGATTTGTGTTCCTAACAACCTCAAATCTGACTTAAAAACATTAAAATCCACAATACATCATACAATTTTAACTTAAATACTAAAAATTGAAAACCATATAAACCCATTTCAACTAAAAAAAATTAAAAAAAGAAAAAAATCCATAAATCCAATAAAGAAATATTCAGAATCCAAAAGATAAGATAAAAGAAAAGTGAAAGGATGAGAACTAGACCTGTTTATTGTTTCAACACCAATAATACTCCATGGTAGAACTTATGAGGCATACCCTTAAGAATAGCAAGGATTGTTTTGAATCAGTTTTCTTCTAGATCTAGTGATATTGATAGGGTTTTCTGAATTGATTCAGAGAAACATATGAAAAAAATGAATCTAGGGTTTTCAATTTTGAAACAAATCAGATAGAGGATAAAATTAGAGAATGAAAATCAAAACGAGTATCTATTGGGAAAATCAATAAAAGATCTGTGAAATTGAAACTGAGACCGAAATCGAAACCAAAACTGATAATGAATCTAAGTATCTTGGGTGAATAAAAAGAAAGGAAGAGAGGCGGAGGAGAAAACAAAAAGAAAAAAAGAAAATGAGTAATGAAAAATCGATTCAAGGATGGAGGACATAACCCTTATGCAGGGGAGGAAATATCCTTTGGTATTACTCTTCTTGGGTGGAAAAAGAATAGCAAGCATGTGAATGGAACACGCACAAATGCAAGTGTTACGACCCAAGTGTGACCAAGCGTGTGAGTGGCATGCCTATAAAAAATTTAGTAACGGCTTTGTCTTGTTACGAATTTTTTAAAATTTAGTAACGGCTTCAGCCTGTTACAAAATTTTTGTAACGGCCATTTATAGCGGGAAATTTGTAACGACTCCAAAGTCGTTACGAATTCCTGTTACTAATCCGGGAATTTGGTGTAGTGATGTAGTAGTAGAAAATCCTACTACTACACCCCTTAAACAATCTATATAGTAAATTATGAAACCATTGTGAAGAACACTTAAAAAGATTTTATTAAGTTTAGAAATCAATACAAAGAAGATAAAACCCTAACTTGGGAAGCAAATAACTTTCTCTCTCCTAAAGTTCTATCTCAACTCTCAAAAAGGCCTCTCTCTTCACCACAAGGGTGGGTGGTCCTATATATAAGGATTTTACATAATGGAGGACAGCTAACAAAGCCCATATTTTCGGATCTTACGTGCGACATGCATATTCGCACCCATGTATCTGGTCTTAACGCACGATTTTTGCTAATATGTAGGAATTGTACATAGTGGAGGACAGCCAATAAAGCCCCTATTTTCGGATCTAGCGTGCGATGTCTTCGCACCCGTTATTGGGTCTTCTCGTATGTCTTCTTTAACTTCGTACAGATTCCACACTTTATTCGTGACCTTATGACGTCAATATCTTCGTCATCCGGAATATGCTACGTGCGAGTACGTTCGCCCCCTTATAATAGTACCGCTTCGCATGATATCTACGTATGCGATATTTAACCCCTACAATTCTCATGGAGTTAACTTAGATTATCCTCTAGATTTTACTAAGGGTGTGGTTGTAGGATTTCCTGCAACTACAATTAGAATGGTGATAGCAAATCTAGAGCCGTTCACTTTCTTAGAGACATAATACCAAATCTTCAGGACATTCCAACCATACACGAGTTTAACAGAAAGTACATGGCTCAGTTAATACATAATTCAAAGTCTAATAGAATTTTGGTCATTTCAGTGTTTAACCGATTTTCCTAACGGTCAAGATGGTCAATGACGATCCTGTGACCCAAACTCTAATTAAAATTTATTGGGGACCCAAACGCAACTCCGGTTACTTTTTTGTGACCAAAAGTCAAAATATCCCTTGATTGATTGAGACTTCTGATGATCCATGATGTTATTTGATCTCTAGTATTTGAGAGCAGAACTTTCAAAGGAAATGGAACGCATAACTTTTATTTTTCACGGTTATGGGCTATAACAGAAGGAACAATTATTTGTTTAGTGGACATTTTTTCATTACATGTTCTTTCTATCATAGGAAGAAATCAACCTGAGTGTTTTTTTTCTTTTCTTTTTTGTTGTTGAGAAATTCTGCGGGAAATGAACATGGCTACCCTTAAACTTTAATGGACTTGTTCCCATATATATGCATTTATATATGTAAGGTGCACAATGAAATCATAATTGTTTTCAAAGATACAACACAATGTCTCTTCTCGATTTCGTAATCACAAACATCATCTTTTTCTTTGTTTTGCTAACGACGATTTCATGTCAAGAAACTTGTTCAAGTGTCCAGTGTGATGTGGATCAACCGAAAATCAGCTTTCCTTTTGGAATAAAAGAACTTCAGAGTAATAAACTATGTGCTTACCCAGGTTTTAATCTTGAGTGCAGTATTTGGAAAAAAACAATTCTAGTGCTACCGCCAGGTCTTGGTAGGTTGACCGAGATATTAATTATATTACGAAAGAGATGAGACTATACGATGCGTATAATTGCCTTCCGAAGCGTTATATGGAAAGTGGAGGAACCAATATTTCACCTTTCAGGGGTTTTGCTTCTCATACTTATAGATTCTATGATGATTGTCCATCATCTATATATACTAATGTTACATCTTCTCAAACTCTTGCACTACATACTTTCTCTGCTACCTGCATTAACTACATGAGGCCTCCCTTCATTACGCCGTATTCTTCTAGTGATCCTACTCAAGTTAGGGTTAATCAACTTCTTATAGACTCCGGTTGTTCGTTAAAGGCTTCTGTTCTTGTTCCTATTCCGTCAAGCGCTGCTGCTTCTATTTATTCTTACAATGTTGTTACCGATGATCTTTATCTCACATGGACTGATCCACAAAAAAATGGTAATTTGTGTTCTACCATTTACTATATAAATCATAAATGTGAAACTATTGATCAAGTTATAATTTTGATAAAGGTTTTCTATTGTTCCAGAAAATCAGCCAAATACTGAAATGGGAAACGGCAATACGCAAGGTATGATAAATTCTCAATGTTTTCCGTTCTTTATTGGTCTGGCGAAATCATCCACATGCTTGCTAGAAAATAGTTTTACGACTTGCATTTTAATAGACAATGGCCTTCGTATGTGAACGTTATGGCTACTTAAGGAACCCCAGAGGCCTTAGAAGCATTTAAAATTGGTAGTTAAGGGTGAAATGTTTTTGCAGGAACTCCGGGGACACCAATAAATGACAGAAATGGCAATTCGAGAGGTATCAAATTTATGCATCCTGTCCTTTATTTGTTTGCTTGGTAAAACCACACTTGCTTATTAGAAAAAAGATCTATGTGATGGTTGTGGCTGCTTAAGGAACCTAAATGGTCTACAAAGTATTTAAAATGGTTGTTTAAGGGTGAAAATGTTTTGCAGGAACTCCAGGAACACCAATAATCAACGGAAACGGCAATTCGAGAGGTATTCTAAATTCTCTACGCTTTTTGTTCATTATTGGTTTGGTGAAATCATCCTTGCTTATTAGGAAAAAGATTTGTGTAAATGTATTATGGCCTCTTAAGGTACCTCAATGCTCTTTTTGCAGGTACACCAGTTGTTAGAAATTTTTAATAGAATTATGTTAGTTATAATTGAAGGGTTGTTTCCAAGAGATATGACCCTCCATGAATGGATTCTATCTAAGAAGTGTGACTCTCCATGAAAGGACTCTTACAAGAGATGTGACTCTTCGCGAAGAGACATTATGTCATTTCCTAAGAGACACCAATCAAGTATATAAACCCCACTCATGTTTCATTCTAAAGATAAGAAAAGCACACACAAAATTCTGATTTCACTAGCATTCATTGTTGTCATAGTATTGAGAGATAAACACTAAATTTGGTTCGTTGTTTCCTTGAGTTTGGAGTGCTTCTACTCGAGGAAGAAAGATCGTTGTATCCTGGGAGACGTTTCGCAACTAAAACCCATTAGCACCGGAGTGGGGCGAATTTCGTCTTAAGGACAGAGTATCTAATACTCGACTCGATCTATACTTAGTTATTTTAATCTTCATGTTTATTTGGTTATCCTAATTCAGGTCAACAACGGTTGCATAGAAGAAAATATCCAACAATCTTAAGACGAAATTTTCTTTTATTTTCTTCTTTTCTTCGGCACACTGTATGCCTGTTAGTATTAGGAGACGATTGGTTGGGCCACGACGGTTATAGTTGGAAATTGAATAACAAATTTTTTTTTTTTTTTTTTTTTTTTTCTTTCTTTCTTTCTTTCTTCTGTACGTTGTATGTTTGGTCCATTGGGCGACGGTTGGATCTAATTAATTTAAAGTGGAAGCAAGCAAATCCAATTTGGTGTTGAGCACCAACTGACGGATCAGAAGAAATAATTGGAACAGCATATGGTGAGGAAAGTTGCAGTGAACGTAGACTTTGAAGCAACAATCAACCATTCTCTTTATTTGGTGTTTGACAACGCTGATGTTTGTGCACACAAAATTTTAAGAATTTTGGAGTAGTAGAAACATTTTTACAAAATCCAGAAAGCCGAGTCTGGTTTCTGCAAATTATTAAAGAGCAGGATATCAGTTCTAGCCCAGAATGATTTCCAAAATTTTAGTTGCTCTTTTGATTTTGTGGTAAGAAATGGAAGTTATTGCTCAGGATTTTGTCTTGATTACAATTTTTAATCTCCATTTGGTATCGAGATGCAAAAGTAAAGCAAGTCAAAAATTATTGTGCATGTCCGTTAAAAAAGGCGTGTCTGTTCACCAAAAGGCATTAGAAGAGACAGAAGGAAGTTGTAACCGTCTGGTCCATTGGGATGTATATCTGCGAAAGGATACATCTGTTAGGAGATTCACATTATGATGATTCAGTGTACTGGTACATGATTAGACGGATTGATGAAGGGTTTCAAGTGAACCATTCTTGAATGAGACAGTACGTACATGTCAGAGACATACTGAATTCACGGAGATGATCTCTTCATTAAAGTGGCTGTGGAAGAGTCTTTGCAAACTCCATTAGAGGTTTTATACCGGATACAACACGAGTGTTGACAGGTGACAAAACTCCGTCCGTGATCGGGTGTTTAGTTTCAGAACTGTCCTTGAACAAGGTTGGTGAAAACGTTGTTCATGGCATGGCATGGCACACTCTGTGCCTTATAAGATGGTTTTGCTTGTACTGATGAAGTATGACATGAATCTTCTTGGTCGAGAGTGATTCAAGACTCAACAAAACTGTGTTTGTTTTGAATCATAAATTTTGAATCCAAAATCCTAGCGATCGAGAGTTTAATTGTGAATTAAAAGGTTTCGGTTTACTTTTGTGCATGTATTGCGAGATTGGGAATATCTCGTAATAGAAAAAAGATTTTGGATTAATCTTTTATACGAAGTGTAAAACACATCCTGGTGATCGAACATACTAAATTTCAGAATTTTGGACCTGTGGAATTATTCTTAGAAATTACTCAGGGTGAGTTCTCTTCCTAGAAAAATTCTGTAAGGCAACAACATCGGTCCTGATTGAGAACATTTATGTGCGTGATATGTTGCGTGCCCGTTTGGATTAAAGATGTTTTATATAAGTGCCCAATTTTAAAATTTAGTTTTGAATTTTGATTTGGCACCGATTACATCACAACCAACGGGATAAAGCATAATGAAGTATACAAGTCTTGAATTATGCTTCAACCCCACTGTAATCCTAGTCTTGGACAGAGATTAACAAAGATGTTGTTGATCAAGGAAGAATTTAGATCGTGGAAAGAAATGATGATATTTCGATTCCTAACCGCATATGTATATTTCGGAATTGTGGGGGTAAACCATATGCTATATATTGTCTAAGAAAAACAGGGGTGTTTTTAAAACCCAAATTATTCATGTCAATCGTCAAATTTAGACGTAAATGGTGATTGAACACATGTGATTAGTTTGTAACAAATTGGATGAAAAGCGGCCGACCTATCCGAGGTGGAGAGTTACAAAATCACGTTGGTTAGTGTATGCATAGATGGATGTAAATTTGTACGGACATGATTTTGGATATAATTTGTAGCAAGTAAAATTGGAAGAGGAATTACAAAAATTTGTAATAGTGCTACAAAATGGGGACAAGTCTCTAGTAAATAGTCTTAGAGGACCGCGCGTGAAAATATTTTTGATGACTAGAGATAATGTGTTCATCGAGGGGAATAGGTTAATTTTAAAGCCTACTAATTATGAGTGAAGATAATGGTAACCCAACCTAGTTGACTGGAGATCCCAAGATCTAGGTTCAAAAGGGACAACTAAGTTATGTATAACTCGGAGTGAACACTGTGTAGATAAAACTCCATCCTATTCCTATGATGAGACAGTGTATTTCCTGAAATGTGTTTTAGGATAAGCTATGCTTTTAATGATGCCTATATCTTGTATTTACAAGTGGGATACTACAAGGTATTCTTAATGGGACATCACCTATATGAGTGTAGAATTGTGGCCGGTTCTATGGAAATTTTATAAGGCTTTAATTTCCTAGAGCACTCATGAATCCGGGATTTGTTCAGGGCCGAAATGCACACAACCGTAGAACCAAATTAGTGAGAAAAGGCATTGTGTGATAACTATTGTCTTGGTTTACATTAAAAGTTTGAACAGGTTCAAGACATCGCGTTCACTGGTTAGCGAGTAAATCCGATAGTTATTCACTAAGGAAGGTTCAAAGCCAAAAGCTACCTATCCCCATGCAATGAATTTTCATTTTACCTCTCTTTAGTATCTACATAACATTTGCATTCTTAGAAATTCTATTCAAATGCGGGGGATTGTTAGAAATTTTTAATAGAATTATGTTAGTTATAATTGAAGGGTTGTTTCCAAGAGATATGACCCTCCATGAATGGATTCTATCTAAGAGGTGTGACTCTCCATGAAAGGACTCTTACAAGAGATGTGACTCTTCGCGAAGAGACATTATGTCATTTCCTAAGAGACACCAATCAAGTATATAAACCCCACTCATGTTTCATTCTAAAGATAAGAAAAGCACACACAAAATTCTGATTTCACTAGCATTCATTGTTGTCATAGTATTGAGAGATAAACACTAAATTTGGTTCGCTGTAGCTTGAGTTTGGAGTGCTTCTACTCGAGGAAGAAAGATCGTTGTATCCTGGGAGACGTTTCGCAACTAAAACCCATTAGCACCGGAGTGGGGCGAATTTCGTCTTAAGGACAGAGTATCTAATACTCGACTCGATCTATACTTAGTTATTTTAATCTTCATGTTTCTTTGGTTATCCTAATTCAGGTCAACAACGGTTGCATAGAAGAAAATATCCAACACCAGTAAATAACGGAACATGTCCAGGTAAAGAGGAAACAGAAAAAAAAAAGGGAAATGTTGTCGCCAAGGTTGTTGGAATATCCGTCGGTGGACTAGTCGTAACATCAATAACATATTGTTTATGGGGTAAGCGGGCTGCTCTGAAGACTGGGAAATGTTATACCAGAGTATGCTGTTGTTCGGGTTTTTGTTGAATTAAAAAAAGATACAAAGTTATGAAGGTAGATGGCATCTTAGATTAAATGTTGTAATAAAATCGTCCTTGATTTAGACTTTGATTTTTCTAATATCTTATGTATATTTATTTTAAAAACTGTTAAAGTAACATGTGTAGAGAAGTGGATGACCACATACCACACATGTCAAGATGTATGTACTTTTCTCTCAATCACTAAACACATGTAACTCTTTCTCTTCTCCTTCCCAACAAGTGTACTAACACAAGCACTTCTTCTTTTGTATTTAAAGGAACTAAAGGAAATGAAATAGAGTCACTGATTCCCTTGGATTTTGTCTACAACTATCCTCCTTCTCTTTTATGTTTTGTCCCCTCTTTTACACGTTATCAACACCTTGTTCTTTGTTTCAAATTGAGCATTAATCATTCACAAACAAAAAAATTGTTGGCTCCATTCTTAAAACAAGTAGGATTTTTCCAAAAGAAGGAGGTATATCTCAACCATTAGTATTTATTTACTCTTTTTGAAAGTGATATATTTGTCTCATCTATCACATGACATGATAATATTATCTCATACTCTTTATTTTAATTACACCAAAAGTTAAAAGAAAATAATCCATTTCATTTTTACTAAGTTGATTTTCAACTTGATAGTGATAGCTTATTTGTTTCTTTATGATCACATGCTTGTCTTCTAACACGAAAGTGACATTTTTATCTATAGTTTAATTAATTGAAATCATGTGATACACAAAAGTGTAGTTTGCTTTACTTTTGAAAAAAAAAAAAAAAAAAAAAAAAAAACCTCACTGATTTTGTTTCAAACTCCCCATGTGATGTTGTACTTGATCTTTCATTTTTTTTAAATAAAATAAATAAATAAATACATGTATGGATATCACCTTTGATGCCATGAATATCCTAGTATTTTATTTTTATCAAATACTCATCATATTGGTATACACCCATGATGTTATCCCCACCAAATGTTATATTTACCATACATATTTTTTTAGTATGATAAACTATTTTATTTAGACCTTCCTAAAAATAATTTAAATTTTTTGACATATAGTTTATGTTTAGTATTATATCTTAGTTTGATATTACTCATGCATGTCACAAATATTAAACCAAAATTTATTTTATCCCTGTTGTTTGCTACTAAATATGCAAACAATTGCGACTTAAATTCGATAATTTTATATGCGTATATAAATGATAAATGGGCCCAGTTTATTTTTTTTAACGAGACCTATTTTGATTGACTATTTTGTCAACCTTATTACCAAATTGTTTGCAATTTTTAACCATAAAGAAATTTGGTTTGCAAACAAAGTTCCCATGTTAAAACCATAAAGAAAGTTGGTTAATTAATTTTGCGGACTGGGTTATGATCAGAGATTGGACTATATGACATATCCGTATTACCCACAAAACCATAAAGAAATTTGGTTTTGGTATCCATCTTGGCCATAAAGAAACTTGGTCACGGGAAAATAATACCGGGATTTGTCATGGACTCAGAAGGACTTGAGCACCATATTAATGTCCTTTATTTTGTATATGTAGATGGACCCAATTCGACCAGAATTCGAACTTTTGGACTCAGCAGGACTTGAGTACCATCGTTGGGTATCTGATGTGGAAACCACCTTCGTGGCAAAGGACTACACCTCCACTATCAAGCCATCTGCCGACGCTGTTCCGGCAACTGAGAAAGACAAAGCCCATGATCTTATGTTCCTTAAGAGGCATATCGATCCTTACCTACGTTGGGGTTATCATCACTTGAAAACGCCAAAAGAGCTATGGGATGCTCTAGATAGCCGTTTTGGGAACATTCATGATTCCTTGCTTCCACAATTTGGTATCCGAGGTGGAATGAAATCCGCTTTCTCGATTATGTAAAAGTGAATGATTTCCAAAAAGACATGCTACAGATTCAGGCACGTCTGGACTTCTGTGGAAAGAAACTTACGGATGAGGAAATGATTCAGAAAACCCTATCGACCTTTCCCACCTCGTCCATGATACTAGCGAACCAGTATCGTTTAGAGGTGGACAACAAAAGAATCACCACATTCAGTAGGTTGATGCCGAAAGGAATAATGAGATTCTTGTCAATAACAATGCCAGAGCTGTCGGGAAAAAGAAAGTTCCCGAAGCCAACCATGGCAAGGTCAAAAAGGGAAAGAACCCCAAAGGAACGAGGGCTCGAAATTCTGATTCACATTCCCGTGATCCATACGCGCGTGGAGATAATGCCTCTCCTGGAAGAGGACGTAAGGGACATAATCTAGGTCGAGGACATAAAGGTCACTCTAATGTTTGGCACAGAGAAGGAACTTCTGGCCATACAGTTGGCGATCCTAAGTTCGAGAAAACACCTAAAAATCCCGCTAACAAAAAGGCTGCAGACGAAAGTGTGCCTTGTTTTAGGTGTGTATTTACCGGACATTGGTAAAAGCATTGCAAGGCTAGTGCCAATGTAGCTGCGAGCTACAAAAAGTACCGGGAAACTCTCGAACAAGAGGCTAACTATATGGAAGAAAATGATGTAACCCCTGACGTCAACCTCACAATTTAAGACTTCCTGGGCAATGAGGACTTTACCCCAATTATTGATGTGCCTGACTTTGCTTGGGCCTAAGAATTTAGTTTCTGACTTGCTAGACTCTGTTTGTTTTTATATGCTTTGAAGTTTTTATGTCACCTTAGACTATCGTTTGTTTAATAGTTTAAGTAGGTGTTACCGTTGCTGAACACGTTCTTACCATCTTTATGTTATGTGTATGGATTATCTATAAGTACTTATTTTCTATTATGTTCTATAGAATTTTACTTTGTTCATGATAATGTTGTTTAGCATGTAAATTAGAATGGAAAGGACGTCATTCTAGTAGAACAAAATTCTCTAAAGGAAGTGAGATAAATTGTTCGTTTTTCTTTGTTTGTAACATTCCTTCCTAATGTACTTGTAGGAATGTCTCCAAGAGAAATTGAATGTCTAGTTGATAGTGCAACCACCCACACTATCCTAAGAAATGACAATTATTTGTCGATTTTTCTCCTTATAATACATTCGTGACTACGATGATTGGATCATCGCAAGTAATAATTGGGCGAGGTCTTTGCTCAATTCTTGTTGCCAAACGGCACAATGATTAAAGACACAGAAGCTCTATATGCACCAAGATCTCACCGCACTTTGTTAAGTTTCAAAGATATCCGTGCAAACGGTTATCACTTAGAAACTCACTGTGAAAATGGAATTGAGTACATATATGTGACCTCTAGTGAATGCGGAAGGAAGCGCATCTTAGAGAAAATAATAAGTCACTCTAGTGGATTGTATATCACCACTATTAGGATTATCGAATCCCATGTGGTTGCCAACGATAAAATGTTGGCGGTGACTTATATAAGCTTTGGCACGATCGACTAGGGCACCGGGTCGTGATATGATGATCCATGTTTTGAAGAACTCACACGGACATCCGTTCTTTCGAATGAAAAATAAAATGGGACAAAATATTGTTACAATACAGAGTAACAATGTGCATTCTAAAGTAAATGATGCACATTTCATGCCTTCTAAAGCAAGAGAAGTGCAACCTTCGTCTTCCAAAGTAATTGAAGCGCACCCACTGTCCCATTCTTCTTTGTTGTCCTTATCGAAGGCACATTGCTCATTCTGCAAAGCTTGTTCTCTAGCAAAGACAGGATCGAGACCATCCTATGCTAAAGATACCAAACAAAATATTCCATTTTTAAAAAGAATACAAGGTGATATTTGTGGACCTATACATCCGAATGCGGACCATTCGGGTATTTTATGGTTCTGGTTGATGCTTCGACCCGTTGGTCACATGTTGCATTGTTGTCCATAAGAAATGTTGCATTTGCAAAGCTCCTAGCACAAATTATACGACTAAGGGCTCACCACCATGATCATCCAATCAAGTTTATCAGACTTGATAATGCTGGAGAATTTACATCTAAAGGATTTGATGATTTCTGTATGTCTAATGGAATTGACATAGGAAATCCCGTATCCCATGTACACACTAAAAATGGTCTCGTAGAAGCTACCATCAAAAGGTTACAGATGATAGCTAGGGCATTGGTTATGCGTTCCCACCTGCCTATTACTGCATGGGGGTACGCCATATTGCATGCAACATTACTTATTCGCTTTAGACCCACTGCTATCCAACCATTTTCTGCGTACCAGTTGGTAACTAGATATGAGCCTGATATTTCACATTTACGCATATTTGGTTGTGCCGTATACGTGCCTACTACGCCCCCACAGCGTACTAAGATGGGTCCACAAAGACGAGTAGGTATTTATGTTGGATACGAATCCCCAACAATTATCCGCTACTTAGAACCTTTGATAGGCGATCTCTTTACCGCTAGATTTGCGGATTGTCACTTTGATGAGACAACCTTCCCGTCGTTAGGGGGAGGTATGGAAAAGTACTTCCAAAGGGAACGACAGGAATTGTCGTGGTGTATTCCCACGTTGTCTCATCTTGATCCCCGCTGTTTATGGGTAAAAATCGTTTCTACCGATTTTGGTAAGTTCGGTAGGTGAGTGAGAAACTGGTTCAAACCCTAAACAAATATGCTGCACGTGAGCACTTTATAGATTCGAGAGATCAATCTGTACAAGTCCGGCCTAAACCAAGAAATGGCCGTTCCAGACTTGCTTCGGTCACAAAGTGCACTACAAAAAACCCGAGCATTGGCAACAATGCTATTTTAGTTGCCAAATATGAGATTTGAGTTGCCAAACAGAAAGGCAACTAATAGTAGTTGCGGGGCTCTAGTTGCCGTATGGGGTGTTTCCAAATGCAAAGGCAACTACTAAAAATTCCTAGTTGCTATGCGCACTTTTGGCAACTTAATTCGTAGTAGCCAAGTATATCGTTTGTTAGATGCGATAGATTAGACCCACTAGTTTTTGCAGTTATTAGTTACTTGCCAAACAATTTAAAAACTAATTTCTATAGTTGTCAGGTAGCTGCCAAACATTATGGCAACTAAATTTGTACCTTGTTGTGAATTTATTCTGCAATTAATTTGATAGTAGCAAAATATGATAATTTTAGACTTGCAATAGATTAAGGCAGCTAAATCGTAGATGGCAGACAGTTGATGAATCGTTCGGCAACTAACATTGCTAGTTGGCAGCTGCTTCCCAAATCATTCAACAACTAAGAAGCAACAATATAGCACTACAGAATTTTAGTCAAACGTTCAACCGATGCTTTCTAGGTTGTGGTGCAACGTATTGGGAATTGCTTTAGGCGCTACAGAAAATTAGACCAATAAATGTACATCTAGTCAAACGTTCAAAATAATCTTCAAACCACCATTAATGCAAAATTAAAATTAAAATTAACGCCCCAACCTCAATGCAAATTTCTTGGTTGTAGTTTACGAGGGTGGGTCTTCAGACCACCATTATTACAAAACTGAAATTGAATTAATGAATCTAAACACAAAAAATAATTTGGAAAGTATTTTTTTATTTATATAATTGATGATACATTTGTTATTTCAATTACAACAAAGAGATAAAGAACATTGATATTACAAATTTCATAAAAAAAAAGTAGAAAAAAAAATAGCAAAATTGATCACAATCGGATGGTACAATGCTTCCTAGAGTCAGCTCGATCAAATGGTCCTTCCTGAATACAGCACTGCAACACCAAAGCCACAACAAAAAATAAAAAAGGACAATCAGATGAAACGGTAGTATCTAGTGAACATTTTACAGAGATTGAATTAGATTATTACTTCGTCAAGAACTACACCATAAGAAAATTGCTCCACCAATACAATTACACAAATAACTTAAGCACCACAAAAAGATAAAATCACCCACAACATTTTCATTCCTGCACAAACTTCAGCCTTTTAGAGGCCATACATTAATATATATCACAATTAGCAATGACCATGTTCCTAAACTTCAACATTTTCGACTGCATAATAACGTACTAAATCCATGTGGCTAACCATTTTCATTTGTGCATAAAATTCAGCCAGACTAAGTATTTCAAGCATGTTAAAAGTTGTAATTTTTTTTATACGATCCACTAAACATTACCAACCAACTATACCAGCTAGCCAACAATGTCATCATACCATGTTATGCGTCTTTCCTAATAGCACTTCCTCGACAAAACATTAGTTTTTGAGACAGTTTAATTTTTGTTTTTCCATGAAATTACTAATAAATGTCTTAAAATCCCAAAATTATAAAATAAATAGAAAAATACTCTTACCATTTCTCAAATTACTGAGGAAGAGGATTATCACCGGTAAGTTTACATTGTGTAACAACAATATTTTGTAGCTGATCTGGTTAACTATGAAATAGACCTTTCTCAAATTCCAAGAATCTTTATAAAGACTCTGTATTCCCAATATCTGCTTCCATTAAAGTAGTAGTCGTGTACAAACCTCCGCCGATAGCTCCATCGTTGATAAAACCCAATCATTTCGGTGATTTTAGTATTAGTTTAGGGAAATCCTAAATCTAAAACTGATTATGAAACTCTTGTTTCCTTTTTATCTTCGCGGGAGATTATTATTATCTCTAGTGAGTACTAATTTTTAGTATCAGAAATATTGACCAACTTTCAATATTGTTGATGCAAATATTTTTCTGATTTGAAGAAAGAAGTCGGAGATAGATGATCTGTTTAGAAGGGGAAAATGAATAGGTAGAGTTAGGGTTTCTATTTTCAATTGCAAGTTTTTTCTGAGTGAGGGAGGGAGGCGGATATGCAGAGATGAGGGCGAGAGTGAGAGTGCAGAGAAGAAATAAGATTAGGGTTTAGGTTTTCGCTATCGTTTTATACTCTTTGAGTTCTGGGAGATCTAAACAATGAGATGTACGGCCAAGATTTCTTACATGTGCATGTCTCACATGCACGTCCCGTGGTTGTAGTGCAACAATGTTAGACGATTCTTGTTTCTGACACCAATTTGATTGGTCTACATAGATAGAATATTTAATCTGACGGTTGTCATTGGTTTGAAAAATAAATCACACATTTTTAAGACATAGCGACTAGTGTGACACCATTGTATAGAGGTTCAAAGTTCTTGGAAAGTCTTTTAATAGATTTTTTGTAAGTTGTATTGCACAAGTGAAGATACTAAATCTAAAATAGTTTTTTCGGTTTATTTTTATTCTTATAGTTTTATATTTTCTTAGTGAATTTTGTTTTTAACAAAATTGAATATGTTGATCGATAAGCATATTAACTTAGACCGAATGAATTCTAAAGTCGGATAGAACTATATCCGAATTGACCTATATATTCCGGTGAGCGCAAAAGGACTTTGGAGAGGCAATTTTATTTTGTAAGCAATCATCTTATGCGACTCTCTATGTATTTTTGAGAACAAACTCTGATTATAGTAAATGTATTCCTGAGTCATGTGAAATTGTTAGAAACCGACTTCAATAAATCCTTAAGAATATAGTGAGAACAAATACACTAAAGACTTAGATAAATCTTTATTGGACTCAACTTCTGTGAATCACTAAGTATATCCAATAAGATTTAATGAATTCCATAATCACTTTACCTTTTCTAATGAATCGATTTATATAAATATCTAAGCAATCCAGAAATATTGGACGAATTACAGAGTTGAGTAAATCTTCCCTATATTGACTGATACTAAGTCCTAAGTCCTTTTTTGAACTTCAATCCACATAATCTATTATTACTTTTTATTAGTACTATTATCACTCAGTCAGTATTACTCAATTACTTCATAAGTTTCTCTAATTACCATCAATTAACCTGACGTCCACCGACCTTAATCTATTTCATCTTTTATCCATCAATTATGCCCGGCAGAGCTCAACCTCACTCACTTTGTCATGGATCCCACCAGTTTATATGCTTATTTATCAAGTTAAAGCGTATTATCATCGATTTATTAAATTTCACTTGCTATCAGTCAATATTACCGAATGTCGGTCGACCTCACTCAATTCTTTCAGATTCCATCGGTTTCGTTAGTTGTCCGTTATTTTTAACCGAATTTCCAACGACGTTAGTCAATTTAACATGTTATTTATCAATATTATTCAATACTGCTCGACCTCATAGATTTCAAGGGTTTATATGGTTATTTATCAATTCAAACTGAATTTCCACCGACTTCATTTAATTTCGGTTGTTACCAGTCGATCATATCCAATGTGGATCGGCTCACTCAATTTTTGTTGAATATCGTCGGTTTATCTAGTTATCCATTATATTAATTGAATGCCCATCGACCTGCGATTTCGCTCATAATCAATCAATCTTATCCAACATCGATCGTCCTCACTAGATTTCTCATGGATTCCATGGGTTTATATGGTTACCTATACATTCAAACGGAATTTCCACCGACTTCACTTAGTTTCCCTTGTTATCAGTCAAACTTACCAAGTGTCGGTGGAATGCACTCAATTTATGCTTAATTCTATCGATTTGTCCAATTATCTATCACTTAACCGGATGTCCATCGAGCTTAGTCAATTTCACTCGTTAGTTATCAATCTTTTCCGATTTCTCTCGACCTTACTAAACTCTTTTTAATTCCATGGATTTATATAGTTATTTATCAATTCAAACCCAATTTTGACCAACTTCACTTAATTTCACTTATTACCCGTGAATCATATCCAATGTGGGTCGGCCTCACTCAATTTTTATTGAATTTCATCATTTTATCTAGTTATCAATTTGTTTATGGGTAAAAATCGTTTCTGCCGATTTCAGTAAATTCGGTAGGTGAGTGAGAAACTGGTTCAAACCCTAAACAAATGTGTTGCACGTGAGCACTTTATAGATTCGAGAGATCAATCTGTACAAGTCCGGCCTAAACCAAGAAATGGCCGTTCCGGACTTGCTTCGGTCACAAAGTGGAGGAGAAGGGTTGATTTGGGGAGGGAAGCAAAGAAAGGTGTTGAGACCAGAGTAGTTCTGGGAGAGTAGTATCTCGACTTGTATCAGAAAGTAAAAGCTTGGGAAGCTTGCAAGAGATGGAAGCTTTTGGGAGAGCTTGCAAAGTTGCCTTTCTGAGAGTGTGGTATTTTTCTCCTGACCGAGACTTGTTGTCTGGTGGAAATAGGTAAGACCTATTTATACAAGTCGAGATTGAAACGTACCCTGGCCTCATGAAGGAAATTAGGGTTCTGTGTTGAAAACCCTAATCTGGTATTTTGAAAAAATACCCCTATTAATTATTTACACCTTAGTTAAATGCTCTTAGTTAATGTGTTGCGGGTAACACTAGGTCATGGGTTTTTACGATTTTACCCCTTGTTTGAAAACCACCATCAACACCATTATATTAACTGAATGCCTATCGACCCGCAATTTCACTCATGATCAATCAATCTTATCCAACATCGCTCGACCTCACTAAATTTCTCATGGATTCCATCGGTTTATCTAGTTATCAATTATATTAACTGAATGACCATCGACTTGCAATTTCCCTTATAATCAATCAATCTTATCAAATATTGCTTGAGCGCACTAGATTTCTCATGGATTCCATGGGTTTATATGGTTACCTATCCATTCAAACCTAATTTCCATTGACTTCACTTAGTTTCTCTTGTTATCCGTCAAACTTACCTAATGTCACTACAAAAACAGGTCTCAATTGTGAGGGTTTTTTTAAGGGGGGCGTCACAAATATGGGTTATTTGTGAGGGTTTATGACAAACCGCCACAAATACTCTAAGTAGTCAAAGTCAGCTAAAATTCCGTCGGTTTCAAGTATCCGACCCAACAGTTTATGAGGGTTTGCTGGACCAAGTGCCACAAATACGGTTAGTCAAAGTCCAATAGACTTTTTTATGTCAGTTTTGAGTGTCCGACAAAACAAATCTCATCAGTTTTAGATTCCGACTGATGAAACTTTCATCACTTGCTGCGGTTTTCCAATCCGTCAAAAAAATTTCAGAAAAGGCGGTGAAATTTCATTCTCTCCCGCTCTAATTTTCGCCAGAATTTTCTATATTTTAATTCCTTTCTCTTATCTTCTTGTAAAACTCAGATCTGGTTTTCCTCTTCTCTTTCTTCTCCAGTGAAGAAGTTTTCTGTTGTGACAGTTTCAAAACCGTCACTAAAGGCCTTCTGTTTTGTAGTGTGTCGGTCGACGCCACTCCATTTAAGCTTAATTTTATCGGCTTGTCCAATCATCTGTCATTTTAACCGAATGTCCATCGACCTTAGCATTATAGCATTTTTTTTTTAATTTTTGAAGCAACATTGTAGTGTATCTAGTAACACAAAAGCTAATCGACATATATACATGATCCAAATGATATATAAATACCCAATAGAAAGTCAGAATCTTCAATCGTATGGCTACCAACGGAAAACACAAAATGGATATGGATTGCTAGCTTATCCAACGGTTGGCAAAAATTTCCACCACAACTTTTGTGTGGCGCGAAAACATCTCGGGGCGAATGAACTGGCGGGAATGTTGGCGCTCCTTTTTTTTTCTTTTGGGTAAAATCTAATATTCATGTTTGATAAATCTATGGAACTGAAACCATGAGGCAGATACTCTCGCCTAGTCTCTCGTTTGGAAACCTTTTCACATTCACAGCTTATCTCTCTGAAACTAAAACAAAAAGCAAAACTTTTTCCGGAATTGGAACTCAAATCCCTAACATATCTAGTTAACAGTTTGAAAGAAACTCTCATCTCTGGGTTCTCTCTGAAATTGAAAGGGAATAAAGTGGCTGTTAGAGTTTGAGGTTTGTTGTGATTTGTCTTTTTATTCCTTGAGAAAGTTACAGTTGATGTTACATATTGTTCAGATTTTTTTTTTTTTTTAATCTTTGTATCAATAATCTTTTCCTGCCAAATCCAGGGTTTTATAAGTAAGGGATTTGTTTGATTTGGGGTTTCTTGAGCGGTTTCATTTAGTTTGGGGGTTTTAATCAATTTGTTACTTCGATTTTGTCGAGTTAATGTTGACAATTGATTGATTCAATTTTTTCTTCAGTGAACATTGTTTCGTTTATGGGTTCGTTTTATTTATTTTTTCTACCGGTTTGGATCTTTCTCTTTAGATGTTTTTTTCGAATTTCATCTATTTTTGTTTTTGTTTCACTTTTCTTAAATAGAGTTCTATTGAATTAAGGAACAAAATTGATTTTCTGCAAAGTGGGATTTCATTCGATTTAAATTAGGTTTGAGATGTTCATGTAGTAGGGGAAATTTGAGATTTTGGGAGTGGATTTTGTAAACGGAGGTAAAAATTTGATCTGTTTATCCAAAGTATCGTCGTGTAATCGTTGTGTTACTTATCTTCAAACCCAAGACCTAATTTTGGCTAAGGGGAATAGTTTGTCCTAGTAGCATCTCTCTTCAGTGGGAGATGAGCTGTACTGAAACCTTTAAATTTCTGGTACATGTAATGTTAGTTGTGGTGCTATGTGGCAGAGTCGCCAGATAGTGTAAGAGATGATGAAAATTTAGTATCTGCTTTTACTGAATTAGATGAGAATGTTATAATTGAGCTTTGTTTTGATTCTTCTGTGTCTGTTAGGTATTGGGTTTTTAAGAATTTGTTTAGATTTTGGATTCAAGATGAAATTTTAGTTCCAGTTTTGTCAGGGTTTATTAATGATCCTTATCCTTATGTGAGATGAGAAGAATTGCTTTAGATGGTTTAGTAAGGTTGAGTAAATCAGTGGTGGAATTTAAGAATGGTGGATTGATTGCGCAAGGATATGATCAGCAGTCAATTTTCTTGTTGATAAGAATGATTGTGTTAGGGCGGCTGCAATTCGTGTGGTAAGTGCTCGAAAACGATCCTATGTTGTTCTTAATTTGATGTTTATGTGTATCGCTGAAATGAGTTTATTGTGAATTTTAGGTGTGCAAATGGGGGCAAATGTTACCAGATTCTGTTGGCGAGCAGTATTGGTTGGATTCAGTGTTTGTTCAGGTATTGCTTGAACATAATCAATTAATATGATTGAGAAAATAGATTTGAACACCAATTAGTACCACAAGAGGTACTTCAGGGGATCCCAATGGTAAACTGTGCCTCTGCTTGTCCTCATATGTGCATGTGTTTAGGACTCCTTGCGGGGCTCTGGTATGGTACTAGCTGGAGTTCAAATTAGAAAGATTGAGATCCAAATATATTTATTGGTGATAGTTAGAAAATCATGTAATGTGTGAGTGCTTGAATTTTAGGAAGACTTGAGTTGTTTTATAGGGTACTTGAATAATTGCCTTGGAACCAAATTTTGTCCAGTGAATGATTAGTACTGTTTTGGTTTTTGTAATGTGTGTTCTTTTTCAGCTGTGTTCCATGGTAAGAGATATGAGTATGGAGGTATGGAATGAAGCTTGTCTCCCTTGGGAAAATGAAGATGGTGTCTGAAGATATACTACTCCCTTGGACCTACCAGCTTCAAATTCCGCTGGTGCTTTTGTTCATGGACTCGAGGACCAAATCTCTGAGGTGATTCTATTAGTATTTGGAGTTTGCTTAATTTGAGTGTAAACCCATGATAAACTCATGGCAATACAAAATGCTTTGTTCCTTGGCTTGAACTCGACTTTCTCACACACTGCACTGTTCTTATTGCTATGGTTGAAGGTTAGGAGGTCAGCCGTCAGTTCCTTGGGGAAGCTTATAGCTTTCTCTATCCAATTTGCCAATGACGCCTTGAATTTGTTAATGGACAGAATGACCATTCTATGGTTGTTTGGTTGCAAACATTGGAGACAATGTATCATATGGCGACCTGTGATCGTCTGAAGGTGCAAGAGGCACACATGCATATGGTATTCCTCCTGTCCTTATATCTTCTTTTTTTAATGAAACCAAGGAGTGGATTAAACATAATACATGTATTTGCATTTCTGGATCACATCGTTGCAACACATTCAACAAGAGAAGTTTTTGATTATCAATAAGTTAGACCTACCAATTATCTCATATCTTAGACTAAACCTATTTCACAGTTTTTTGGTACCCTGGTGGATACAAGTACCTTGATTAGGCGTGCACCCAGAAAAGTCCCCCGCTTACTGAAACTGCCATTCATGAAGATTTTTGAATCCTCCATTAATGGCCTTCTTATTAACTTGGAGACTTATCCTGAAGTGTACAAAATTTTCTTGTAGTTTTATACTAGTTGACACTTCACGTGCTCAGAAAAATTTTAGTTGAAATTTCTTAAATGACAATAACACACATCGGTGCTGGCAATTTTCCTGACAGTAGCTAATGTCTCGTTCAGGTCTTGATGATCTTTGAGATTGGACGAATAATGTCCAGCCCAGCATACGGGATTTTTCTCTTGTTGTGTTAATTTTTACGAGCAGAAATCCTATCACAGCTCCCTTTAGAGGATAGACATTTCGTTTCCTTTAATTGATTTGCTTCTCCCATACATTCTCATTTGTTTGTTTGCTCCAAATCTTGAGATTGTTAGCTCTTGCCTTGGTTGCTGATTACTGGGTTTTGTTGATGCAGGTTGCCTTGATATATAAATAGGATGGATTTCCAAGACTTTAATTATATTGACAAGAGTTGGATAGGACTGCCAAGAGACGACGATGACTCCATTGTAGGGGTCCAAAAAGTTCATAGACTTAGTGAGCTGAGATGTATAACCCGGGTAGAAAATTTGGTGTTCTTGTAAGGGCAGAAACAACAATAAGAGAGATATTGATATTATTTGAAGTGCACTGACATATTATGTGGGGTGAGTTTACACCAGGATATGTCGATTAGATATACCACCTGTTAGGACTTTGTCTCGCCGCGAAAGTTGAGCAAAGAACTATTCTGACATTGGATACATACTTGTCATTTGGGAAGACATGATGATTCATTTTTTTATTCTTTGTATCTTTAAGAGTATTTCAGGGCGCTCATTTCCTTTACCATTTCCATGAACCATAATTTAACTCGAGCACTGGAACGATCTGAATAACACATTTCATTGTTAAAAGTTAAAACTTTTTTTACGTCGAAACCTTAATATATAGTGACTGCAATCTGAATTTCCTTCTCTACTGTCTGGTTAAGGAATCTCGAAAGGGATGATAGTAGTAGTCAAAATTCCTCTACTTAAAATCAACATTTTCTTGTTTTTAGAAAGACTAATCAGTGTTGGTAGCATATCAAGGTGTTAAATTTTTTTATCCAAATTCTTATTCAATTGATGGAAACTCAATGAAATTTTCAGAGGACACTCTTACATAGGTGGTGTTATTTGGTTGCTCAAACCTTTGACAATCGCAGTTGCTGGCTTTAGTTTCCGAAAATTTAAGCAACTAGTCAACTGGTTAATTATCGAAGCTTAATTGCTGAAACAGCGGTTTAAACAACTATTATATCCTTAGTTGGTGTTTTAAGTTGCTTAGATGTCTGAGGCCACTAGTGCATTTTATGTAGTTGCCATACGTTTGTTGCTGAAGTGTTTGGAAACTAGTCAAAACCATAGTTGCGATTAACCTGTTGCCAATGTATACAAAAATTAGCAGTTTCCTTTGCTTAGTTCCCGAAGCATTAGGCTACTAGAGCATTTCATATAGTTGGCATGTGTTAGTTTCTAAAGAGTTCAGAAACTAACAAAACTGTGAGTTGCCATTAAGTTATTGCCAAAGCATATAGGAACTACTAGTTGGCGTTGACTAGTTCCGAAAGCATTTGGCAACTAATTTTTTATGGTAGTTGCGAGATTTTAGTGGCCTTTGCTAGGATTTTTTGTAGTGGTGGAAGAGAAGGGTTGATTTGGGGAGGGAAGCCAAGAAAGGTGTTGAGACCAGAATAATTCTAGGAGAGTAGTATCTCGACTTGTGTCAGAAAGTAAAAGCTTGGGAAGCTTTTACTTTCTGATGAAAGCTTTTTGGGAGAGCTTGCAAAGTTGCCTTTCTGAGAGTGTAGTATTTTTCTCCTGACCGAGACTTGTTTTCTGGTGGAAATAGGTAAGACCTATTTATACAAGTCGAGATTGAAACGTACCCTGGCCCCATGAAGGAAGAGAGTAAAGGGTGAAATAATGAGAGGAGGTGGTAACCGCAAGGTAATTATGGGTGAAAACGTTTTCACCGTTATTTCCTCATTTATTTGACCGCTTTATTCCTTTTCACGCTTTCTTAATGTGAGCGTAGTGTACGCTGCAAGCTGTGACCGCCAAACCAAAACCCTGGAAAGCATCCCCCAGTTTGTGTTGATATCTCGAGTGTTGGTTGCACCTTGAGTGCAAGTGGCAATGCCAGAGCTGCTAGTGGCGTGCGTGGCATGTGCCAATGGCATGTGCGGAATGCCTTGGTGGTAGGTTGTACGTTGAGTGTAAGTGGTAATGCCAGAGATGCTAGTGGCGTGTGTGGCATGTGCCAATGGCATGTGTGGAATGCCTTGGTGGTAGGTTGCACGGTTTGCAAGTTAGGCTACCAGCGTGTGTGTTTGGCATGTGCCAATGGCATGTGCGGAATGCCTTGGTGGTAGGTTGCACGGTTTGCAAGTTATGCTACCAGCGTGTGTGTTTGGCATGTGCCAATAGCATGCGTGGCCGTCAGGGCCGTGGCCTTGGTGGTAGGTTGCACGGTTTGCAAGTTAGGCTACCAGCGTGTGTGTTTGGCATGTGCCAATGGCATGCGTGGCCGTCAGGGCCGTGGCCTTGGTAGGAAAAGCTACCAGCGAGCATGTTAACATGTGCCAATGGCATGCGTGGCCGTTAGGGCCGTGGCCTTGGTAGGAAAAGCTACCAGCGAGCATGTTGGCATGTGCCAATGGCATGCGTGGCCGTTAGGGCCGTGGCCTTGGTAGGAAAAGCTACCCGCGAGCATGTTGGCATGTGCCAATGGCACGCATGGCCGTTAGGGCCGTGGCCTTGGTAAGAAAAGCTACCAGCGAGCATGTTGGCATGTGCCAATGGCATGCGTGGCCGTTAGGGCCGTGGCCTTGGTAGGAAAAGCTACCAGCGAGCTTGTTGGCATGTGCCAATGGCATGCGTGGCCGTTAGGGCCATGGCCTTGGTAGGAAAAGCTACCAGCGAGCATGTTGGCATGTGCCAATGGCATGCGTGGTCGTTAGGGCCGTGGCCTTGGTAGGAAAAGCTACCCGCGAGCATGTTGGCATGTGCCAATGGCATGCATGGCCGTTGGGGCCGTGGCCTTGGTAGGAAAAGCTACCAGCGAGCATGTTGGCATGTGCCAATGGCATGCATGGCCGACTTGGCCTAGGTTGCATGGTTTGTAAGCCTAGGGCGCTATATTTGGCATGCGCCAATGGCATAGCGGCTTGGAAATATGGCTTGTGGTACGTGTTGGCATGTGCCAATGGCACGTACGGCCATGTTGACATAGTTGCACGTTTTGCAAGCCTAGGGCGCTATATTTGGCATGCGCCAATGGCATAGCGGCTTGGAAATATGGCTTGTGGTACGTGTTGGCATGTGCCAATGGCACGTACGGCCATGTTGACCTAGTTGCACGTTTCGCAAGCCTAGGGCGCTATATTTGGCATGTGCCAATGGCATAGCGGCTTAGTTTGGCATGGTTGCCAATGAGCGTGATATGCGGTTTGGCTTTAGCGTCGGTTTGCCATGGTGCGCGATGTGCGGCTTGGTTTTGGCGTTGTTGCCATGGTGCTTGATTCGCGGCTTGGTTTGGCATTGTTGCCATGGTGCGCGCGATGTGCGGCTTGGTTTTGGCATTGTTGCCATGGTGCGCAGTGTGCGGCTTGGTTTGGCATTGTTGCCATGGTGCGCAGTGTGCGGCTTGGTTTGGCATTGTTTCCATGGTGCGCGATGTGCGGCTTGGTTTGGCATTGTTGCCATGGTGCGCAGTGTGCGGCTTGGTTTGGCATTGTTGCCATGGTGCGCGGTGTGCGGCTTGGTTTTGGAATTAGGATTCTGTATCGAAAACCCTAATCTGGTATTTTGAAGAAAAAAAATACCCCTATTAATTATTTACACCTGAGTTAAATGTTCTTAGTTAATGTGTTGCGGGTAACACTAGGTCATGGGGTTTTACGATTTTACCCCTTGTTTAAAAACCACCATCAACATTAAGTCCCTTGCTTAGCTCGGAGCAGGGGGCTTTGTTGCGAGGTAAGCATAAGATGGTGACAAACTATCAACAGCAAACCGTAAAGAGAATTGAAGTGGCTTGTCTGACCTTTTATAAATAGGATTTGGAATCCTTGCCTCTGGTAGTTTTGCACAAATCGGGAGGCTGGCACAATTGGTGGGGCCGGTGCAACTTGGGCGACGTTTGGAAGTTGGCGTGAGTTGGGAAACTGAGATTGCTAGCTGGTGGGACCGGCGCAATGTGGAAGCTGTGCGTGCTTGCAGGCGTGACTTGGGCGGTCATAGGGAAGTTGACGCGAGTTAGGAAACTGGGCGTGCTAGCTGGTGGGACCGGCGCAAGGTAGGGAAGTTGTGCGTGCTTGCCGGCGTGACTTGGGCGGTCATTGGGAAGTTGGCGAGTTGGGAAACTGAGCGTGCTAGCTGGGACCGGTGCAAGGTAGGGAAGCCGTGCGTGCTTGCTGGCGTGACTTGGGCGGTCATTGGTAAGTTGGCGCAATTGGTGGGACCGGTGCAACTTGGGCGACGTTGGGAAGTTGGGCATGAGTTGGGAAACTGAGCGTGCTAGCTGGCGGGACCGGCGCAAGGTGGGGAAGCTGATTGCGCTAGCTGGCGAGACCGGTGTAAACAAGGAGGGAGTAGGTGTTTCTACAGATAGCAAAGTTTCCTTGTTTTGCCTTCCTTCACGCGCGCGGCTTCGATCAGGGCATTGTCCATGCTAAAATCTGGAAGCGTTATGTCCCTCATTGCTTCCTTTCATTTTTTACGGTTCTGTATTCATACCCAACGTAATTCCATCATCTCCCTCGTTTGAGAAAGGGTTCTTCTTGTTGAGTTTCTCTCTTTGTCATGTCGCACAGAGACGAACCATCTTCTAACCAGCCGGGTTCTCCAGGTGAAGGCGCGAGGTCTGACTCTGGCAGGAGCATCCCAACAAAGGTTATTCGGGTTAAGAAAATCATACCGGTATGTTTTCTTCTTCTTTGGTGGACCGACGTATGCTTTACCGCTTGTTTGATGAATGGAAAATTTTCCTTTTGTGCAGAGATATCCTGTTGGAGCATGCGTTAGTGTTATCGACGAGGATGACCTAGTCGTTCCCCTACCTTCAACTCCAACCTTGTTGACTGCTGCAGACTTGGAGAACGCTGATTTAGGGCTCTCTTGTCATGAATACCCCTATGCACACTAGTGGAAAATGGGCATTTTATTACCCACAGAAACGACCCACATTGACTGTAGTTGACCTTTAACTAATCTAACCCGTAGTTGATTTAAAAAAATATACGGAAAAATTCGGATGCGCATAATATCCGTAGTAAAATAATAAAGTTTTCTGATAATCTTACCCCACAGTGTATTACTCACACTATGACCGACAAATACCCTATTATCACAGCTAAGTACAACTACGTGGGGATTTTCCCTTCATTTCTCACGGTCAAGATCATCTTATCCTAGATGAATGGCTGGATGTAAAAATGAGTACTTCGACATTATCGAAGTTATATATATGTCTTCCTCTCTCTTCATCTTCACAGTGCTTCGTCTCTCTCTCACTTCAGAGAAAAAGAAAAACACCATCTTTCAATTTCCCTTCCTATGAATCAGAAATTAATTAAAACCTAAATTCATCTCAACCTTACTACCACAAACCTTCCCAATCTCTCAATTTCATTAGGGTTTGATTTAAAATCTTCTCAGGTACGGTTAGGGTTTATGATTTCAGTTTTTTTCTTCTTGTAACTTCATTTAATTTTTTTTGGTTGATTTTCTTTATGGGTTTTAAACCCTAAGTTGTTTATTTGTTGAGTTGCAGGAAGATTTTCAACGGCTTGAGTTGTAGGAAGATTGTCATGAGTCTGAGTTAGGGTTTTCAAAAATAATAATCTTGTAACTTTATTTGTTTTTCGGTTGATTTTATTGATGGGTTTTAACCATTATTTGTTTTTTTATGGAGTTGCGAAAGATTTTTTAAAAGTTTGAGTTGCGGGAAGATTTTCACGAGTACGGTTAGGGTTTACAATTCAACAATTATTTCCCTGTAATATATTTATGTTTTGGTGATTTTTTTCATAGATTTTAACCATTATTTGTTTAATGTTTGATTTCGAGTTAATTTGATTTTCAAAGCGACTTGAGTTGCGGGAAGATCTTCATCGGAGTTTAACTTTTATCGATTTGGTATGCTATTGATTTTGGGTGATTTTTGTTTTCTCAATTATCTTTGATTTAGAATGATGTTATTATTGATTCCAGCATGATGTAGAAATCTGAATTGAAGGTTGTTTTATTGTATTTTAGATTTTGTTGATTTGTTTTAGAATTAGTTCTCGTATTTGATTTAATTTTATGGGTTTTATCTCTCAGTTTGTTAATTGGGTTTTGCTGGATGTTTTTGATTCAAGGAATTTATCTACTGTGGGTGTAGATTTGTTTATGGAATTTATCTACTGTTTATGGAATTTATCTACTATAGGTTTAGATTTGTTTCATCTACAAATGTGGTTAGCGATTGATACTATCTGATAGTGATCATTTGTTGGGTAAATTTTTGAACTGTGGTTAATAATATTTCAAAGGGATTTTATTTTAGGAAACTATGACAAGACTTCCTGTTAGAAGTAACAGCTGATCCCTATCTGCAAGTTCTAGGTCTGCTAGTAATAGGTCGGAAAGTACTACCCCTAGATCAAATTCAAGTAACTGGCCGAGAACCTTGCTCAATACACAAGGGTCTCCATCAACTGATGGTGGACGCATATCTGCAAGTTCAAGTGAAGGGAGTCGACGTGTGTCTTCGTCAGATGGTGGTCATTCTCCAAGACTAGTTGTTGAGAATGAAGATGAGGGACACGGAAGGCATGAGGCGTTTCATCAGCCAGATAGTGACCCTGTCGATACTGAAGAAAGCATGACTGATGGTAATATACAACACTGTTTTTCAGATTCCTCAATGCGATATGATATCAAGTTAACCATCTAATTTGTTTTGTTTGCTGTTGCTTTCTTTTCTGTAGATGATCAACTTCTGGAAATTCCATTCAATTCCCTTGGACAACCAGTATAAAAAAATTCTAAGCCATTTTCTTCCAAAATTGGGACGATAACTAGGAACGTTGTCTCACCACATTATGAAGATTGGAGGATAGTCCCTTCGGTATTTAAGGAAGAAATTTGGAGGAGCCTTAAGAATGAGTACAGGGTACCTGAAATCGTCAAGGGAAAGGTTTTAAGGATGGGTGCACATGAACTTGTATTGTCATTTGCAACAAGAACCTTGTTAGTTACTAGCTAGCTAACTGGTTTTGTTTACTTTTTTGTAGGTTTTTGGAGTTGATGATAGGGGATTTGTTAGAGGAATGGGAGATGGGATATCAAAGACCGAACTGCGTTCTCGCAGTTCTAGAGAGCAGTTGCGTCAGGTTTGTCAACTTCAGAAAGTTTATGAGCAACTCGAAAGAAGTGGAAGAACCATTCATTCATGCTTCTCAAGCTAGACAAGTTTTTTATTGCCAAGATTTGACAAGGGAGCATTGGAATTTGGTATTGGAATCTCCAATAAGATCAGACCCCAATAAGAATGCTTATGAAGATCCATTTGTCTTCACTGGAACCGCGAATGAAGCTTCGCCAATTTTGTCAACTGCTGGAGATGATGAGTATTGGGGTGGAGATGCTCAGGTAATAATCTTTTGGTTTTATTCTATGTCTTGTAGATTGTTTTGTACTTTACACATAGAACTTACTCTTGCTTACTCTTGAGATCATAAGTATAATGCATGGTTGTATGTTGCTATAGATGTTTTTTTTTTTTCTTTTTCTTTTTTCCGAATATGCGTTTTACTGTCACGGTTAGGAACTGATAATGTGATTCTCAATTTCTAGTTATTACTCAAACTAAAGCTAGATTACCGCTTCTTATTTCTTATTGCAATCTCGTAGAACTATAGTGACAACGCATGTGACTGTGCTACGAAGTTTCCTAGAAAGTCAGGGTCTAATTGGCAAAGGTTTCCACTACCTCATGACCTTGTAGACTGTCTGAATCCATTAAAGAGTAGTGGTATAAATTGTAGAAGCTGTATATGTGTAGAAACCAATAATGGTACATTACCGGTCCTTCCATTAGATTCAAATGGTTATCTATATATCTTAGAAGTGTATTCCCTATGGTGGATGCAACACACCTACTATCCACAGATTTAACCAATCACGGTAACTCATCGCTTTGCCGCATTATATTAAGTTCGGTTGGCCACTTAATGAGTCATGCCCTCCAGTAACTTGCTTATTGCCTCTTCACTTGGTGTTTAATTTGTGCTTGACCCATCCAATTTCTTCAAATTTTACAACAGTACGTAGTATGTGTCATGTAATTTGTAGCTGCAATATGTATATCCTCCATGTTCATCTGTTGTAAACTTATGTATTGAACCTAGGTATGACTCATTTTAGTCAAATTTACAGTAGTAGCTCATGTTTTATGAACTGAGCGATGTTAGTATAGATACTGTTGTCTTTTCCTCTTGTTTACAGTATGTGCGACAATTGATGATCCCATTTTTTCTTGATTTACAGTTTGTATGACGATGAAGTTACCCCTGGAGGAGGCAGCGGGAATATTCTGATAACGAAGAAGGATATGCCTCCTCTTGTAGTTCTTATGATAAAGGAGGAGGAGGACACCTATCTATCAACTATGAAGGATAGATAAGCATATTTAAGTCTAATTTGAAGGAAGTGATAATACACACCACCTATTTACTGGTAAGTCATACTCATATCCTGTTTAGTTTCTTTTGCTATGTATTTTTTTTTTTTTGAAGCATTTGCTATGTATGTATTGTATCCCTTTCTTAATTTCTTTTATTTGTTGTTTTCTTTTTAATTTTTATTCCAACACCAGAATCATAACTTATTTTTGCTACAGGTACACCATTTTGAAGTATGGCCCGAGTTCAAAATCGTCGAGGAGTTTATCATTGTGTTGTTTAATCAATTTTCTACTAGTTTATCATTTTGTTGTTTAATTTTAGAACTTACTAGCTGAACCTATGTGTATTGTTATGAACTCAGGATGTAAATTCTTTTTTGTGTAATTTTTGAACCTAATGAATACAATGAATGAATGTTTGAATGGAAAGGTTGTTTTGAGCTTGATGTAGGTTCATTTGAGTTGAATTTTGAGTTTAATTGTTAGTTTCATTTGAGTTTAAATTTGAATTTCATTTGAGTGTAATTGAGAGTTCCATTTGAGTTTAAATTTGACTTTCATTTGAGTTTAAATTTGAATTTCATTTGAGTTTCATTTGAATTCAAATCTGTATTCTTTTATATATATAAATATTTAAATCTACTACTGATTTTAATAGTAACTACCTCGTTACTGTTAAAGCCCGTAGTATAATAAAGTTATTCTGTGGCCCACACTATCCGTAATAGAATTATAACACGCTTTATAAACGACCCTATCCGCGACCGTTAGAACAGGTCATTTAACTCGGATCTATGACCTGTCCTGACAGTCGCGGAACTGCTGATTTCCACTAGTGGCAGGTTCGTCGTTTGGGACTCGTATGAGGTGTCTCTCCTCCAATTATCGGAATGTTAGCGGTTTCCTGGTGCGGAAAGAATTCGTGGTCCTTTATACGAGGATATGGAAGACATGCGGCCATATCGCTGCCGGGAGCTTGATGAAGTGATGTTCGTCCGCCTTGGTTTCCGTAGTGAACTGTCTTTTGCCAATGATTCTTTGAGATAGAGAATACGTCCATCCGTCCGCATTTGAGTTATCCATTCAAAGGTGGGAGAACATGGCGTCCACTGCGAATCCTTGGAGTTTAATATCGGTGGTTGCGGCATCGTCTCAATATTGTGAAAGTCGACAGTCTTGGTATTCTTTTGGTGTGATTCCCGCCACAGAAACCATCTTTGGAAGAGGAGAAAGCTTTGGCCTTGGAGTCTCGGAGGATTGAAGATTTAACTCGAGACTTGAAGAGTAGGAATTTTGATGTAGCATGTTGCGGGGAAGTGATTAGGCGTAGTATGCCTTAAGCCACTTTCCGTTGATGACTGTCTCTAGCTTTCCCCATCTTCTTTGATAATCTTGTAGTAACCACTGTCATACGCTTTAGTGATTATGTACGGACCTTCCCATTTGGGAGAAAACTTGGTGCCGATGCATCTTCTTTGGATGTGACACTTTGGGATGCTCAGAAATTACATGATGACATATTCTGGATAGTGCAGGCTCGGGATCCTCCGCAGCCTCGTAAAGTGTTGAAGGCGTCTTATAGACAGAGAGAAGATGATATTCTTGCGCTGCACCCTTGAAGAGTAGAGGACCTTGTTGTGGGTAAGGATTTTTGGTAGACTGTGTGTTTGAGCTTTGACAGTGAAGGGATCCCATGTATATCTTCCGTCCTCAAGTATGGTTTACGTGTTTCCATCTTTGTAGTAATTGCTGCTGCGGTGAAGCTCTGGCTGGTATCAACGAATGAGGGGCAACAGTTCTTGGTAGGAGATGTAATCGGGGAGAAACTATATTGTCGTGGTAACAAAGTAGATTGACTGATGTTCTATGGGCTTCCGTGGAAATAAAAGGATTGGATGGATGCGTAGCGAGCAAACCGGTCCATGATCACGAGTTTTGGCGAGATGGATTAAAAGGTGTCCATGACTACGAAGATTGGCTGGCTGTGACTATGTTCCTTGATATGAGGAGTGTGGCGGCACGACCCTTTGCAGGAAGGAGTGGCGTTGAAGCGAACGTTGAAGCGAAGCCATTTGCTAGAGAATGTTGATGTGTAGCTACTACGGAGAGAACGTTGATGCGAGCTACTTACGGAGAGAACGTTGAAATGACATCTTGCAACTCTCGAGTCTTGACGGCTACCATTTTGAAGTCGGAGGCTGCGTCACGTTCTGTCAAACTCGACATCCCTCAAGAGAACAGAGGTTAGGAGTCCCCAGTTACATCTATCGATCGTGCTTTCTAGGAGAGGTTGGGGTTTGGGAACGGCTTTCCTGATGCAGTGCGGTTGAGGGGTGCAAATATTTCTTGACGCTACGCCTTGGAGAAATATAGAATCTCACATAACTGTTTCATCATAGACTGTACGACTTTGTGGTCGAAGTTTCCATTGTGCGAAAGAAGTGTCTCCGTGAACTCAGGAGAGTTGTTGATTTCCCTTCCTTTCGATTTTGGAGAAGTCTTTCCTGATCTTCCGTGTGACGAAATTGGATTGCTTATCCCCTTCATTGGGCGTTCAAGAGCAACGCGAGCCTCTTCATTTATAAACGCGCGTCTATTTGAAGTATCTTTTGTCTTGTCATCAAATCAACAGTGCTAAAAGGAGGTCGGCTTCTTCCGGATCTTCCAGTATCTTGCCCTGATGGTGGAGTAGCATCTCTGGTGACAGTTGGAGCTTCCATGCTTGAAGAACCGTTGGGGTGGCGCAAGTGGCTCGCAGTTCAGTGATCGTAAGTGTATCGTGCCGAGATGACACGGTTTTGATCACGAAGTGCTGGAGCCATGGCGCTATTTCAAAGGGCGAGGATGGTGCTGGAAGGGCGCAAGATGTTAGCGCTGGAAGGATGCAAACTGTTATCACAAAGTGTGGCACTGCGGCTGGCATGCGCGTGTGACATGTGTGCCTGGCATGTGCGTCCGGTAAGCGCGTCTGGCAAGCGCGTCTAGCAAGCGCCGGCATGCGCGTCTGGCAAGCGCATCGGTGTAAGCGCATCCGGGAACGCATCGGTTGGCGCTGGATCATCTTGGAATGGGCGCGACTTGGCGTGGACCGGTTTAGGCATGGACGCCGGCTTGGATTTCGGTATGGTGTGGACCATTGGCTTCTTCCCATACGTAGCTCAAATAGGAAATCCTTTCCTTATTCAAATTCCAAAAGGTGTTATGCTTATGGGATGGGTTGGCTCCCCTTTTTACCTCGTAGCTTTGGTATCACGTCATGGTGTTAGCGGTAGCGTGGTAGTGATAAAGTGGGCAAGCATATTCCAGCTATGTACTCCAGCGTTTCTCTTTCAATTTGTTTTATTGTTTTCTTGTCTTTGGTGTAAACTAGTAGCCATAGGTATACCTTTCATAAACTTGTGGAAATACTTCATCATAAATAATTCTTCAAATGTCACTGTAGTAATGTCTGCTAATAGTGTCAGGTAATTATTATTGTGCAAAGCAGGTATGTACGGGTAGGTGAAAAAAAAATTTTTTGAAAGGCAAACAAAGCGCCTGGTTTATGGTTTTTGTCTTCCTGGATTTCTTGGGTTGATAGATAAATGTTACCTTGACAGTTTGGGTTATTCTTTTTGGATTGAATTGTTTAGGAGTTGATTGTTTTAGTTATGATTGAAAGTGACGCAAACATCCCAGGAAAACCATGGAACCGTATGTTGGTAGATGATATGGGATGAAACATAACATGGCTATCGGTTTTATCATAACTTGAAAAAGCAAACCACGTATTTTTTGTCTAGATAAGACTTACTCGGTTTCTCAGAAGAGTCATGGGAAGTCCCCAATCTTCCGAATCGTTCTTCGAGTTGTCGGATAACTGTGCCGTTAATCCATGGGCGGATCGTTTTGCTTCTAGCCTGTGAGAAGTCCCCGGTCGCCCCTTGTCATGTCATGACTTATAATCGAGCCGTCGAGTAACTGAGTCGGAGTGGATTGCCTTCCTCTACCATCTTGACGTCTGGGTCGAAGAATGAGATCATTTGGTTGAAAGTTGACATTGTAACCGAAAGATCGAACCTCCTTTGTGGTCGCTAATTGTTTATGGGTAAAAATCGTTTCTGTCGATTTTGGTAAGTTCGGTAGGTGAGTGAGAAACTGGTTCAAACCCTAAACAAATGTGTTGCACGTGAGCACTTTATAGATTCGAGAGATCAATCTGTACAAGTCCGGCCTAAACAAAGAAATGGCCGTTCCAGACTTGCTTCGGTCACAAAGTGGAAGAGAAGGGTTGATTTGGGGAGGGAAGCCAAGAAAGGTGTTGAGACCAGAATAATTCTGGGAGAGTAGTATCTCGACTTGTGTCAGAAAGTAAAAGCTTGGGAAGCTTGCAAGAGATGAAAGCTTTTGGGAGAGCTTGCAAAGTTGCCTTTTCTGAGAGTGTAGTATTTTTCTCCTGACCGAGACTTGTTGTCCTGGGTGGAAATAGGTAAGACCTATTTATACAAGTCGAGATTGAAACGTACCCTGGCCTCATGAAGGAAGAGAGTAAAGGGTGAAATAATGAGAGGAGGTGGTAACCGCAAGGTGTTTATGGGTGAAAACGTTTTCACCGTTATTTCCTCATTTATTTGCCGCTTTATTCCTTTTCACGCTTTCTTAATGTGAGCGTAGTGTACGCTGCAAGCTGTGACCGCCAAACCAAAACCCTGGAAAGCATCCCCCAGTTTGTGTTGATATCTCGAGTGTTGGTTGCACCTTGAGTGTAAGTGGCAATGCCAGAGCTGCTAGTGGCGTGCGTGGCATGTGCCAATGGCATGTGCGGAATGCCTTGGTGGTAGGTTGTACGTTGAGTGTAAGTGGCAATGCCAGAGATGCTAGTGGCGTGTGTGGCATGTTCCAATGGCATGTGCGGAATGCCTTGGTGGTAGGTTGCACGGTTTGCAAGTTAGGCTACCAGCGTGTGTGTTTTGCATGTGCCAATGGCATGTGCAGAATGCCTTGGTGGTAGGTTGCACGGTTTGCAAGTTAGGCTACCAGCGTGTGTGTTTGGCATGTGCCAATGGCATGCGTGGCCGTCAGGGCCGTGGCCTTGGTGGTAGGTTGCACGGTTTGCAATTTAGGCTACCAGCGTGTGTGTTTGGCATGTGCCAATGGCATGCGTGGCCGTCAGGGCCGTGGCCTTGGTAGGAAAAGCTACCAGCGAGCATGTTGGCATGTGCCAATGGCATGCGTGGCCGTTAGGGCCGTGGCCTTGGTAGGAAAAGCTACCAACGAGCATGTTGGCATGTGCCAATGGCATGCGTGGCCGTTAGGGCCGTGGCCTTGGTAGGAAAAGCTACTAGCGAGCATGTTGGCATGTGCCAATGGCACGCGTGGCCGTTAGGGCCATGGCCTTGGTAGGAAAAGCTACCAGCGAGCATGTTGGCATGTGCCAATGGCATGCGTGGCCGTTAGGGCCGTGGCCTTAGTAGGAAAAGCTACCAGGGAGCATGTTGGCATGTGCCAATGGCATGCGTGGCCGTTATGGCCGTGGCCTTGGTAGGAAAAGCTACCAGCGAGCATGTTGGCATGTGCCAATGGCATGCGTGGCCGTTAGGCCGTGGCCTTGGTAGGAAAAGCTACCAGCGAGCATGTTGGCATGTGCCAATGGCACGCGTGGCCGTTAGGGCCGTGGCCTTGGTAGGAAAAGCTACCAGCGAGCATGTTGGCATGTGCCAATGGCATGCATGGCCGACTTGGCCTAGGTTGCATGGTTTGTAAGCCTAGGGCGCTATATTTGGCATGCGCCAATGGCATAGCGGCTTGGAAATATGGCTTGTGGTACGTGTTGGCATGTGCCAATGGCACGTACGGCCATGTTGACCTAGTTGCACGTTTTGCAAGCCTAGGGCTATATATTTGGCATGCGCCAATGGCATAGCGGCTTGGAAATATGGCTTGTGGTACGTGTTGGCATGTGCCAATGGCACGTACGGCCATGTTGACCTAGTTGCACGTTTTGCAAGCCTAGGGCGCTATATTTGGCATGTGCCAATGGCATAGCGGCTTAGTTTGGCATGGTTTCCAATGAGCGTGATATGTAGTTTGGCTTTAGCGTCGCTGCCATGGTGCGCAGTGTGCGGCTTGGTTTTGGCGTTGTTGCCATGGTGCGCAGTTCGCGGCTTGGTTTGGCATTGTTGCCATGGTGCGCAGTGTGCGGCTTGGTTTGGCATTGTTGCCATGGTGCGCAGTGAGCGGCTTGGTTTGGCATTGTTGCCATGGTGCGCAGTGTGCGGCTTGGTTTGGCATTGTTGCCATGGTGCGCAGTGTGCGGCTTGGTTTGGCATTGTTGCCATGGTGCGCAATGTGCGGCTTGGTTTGGCATTGTTGTCATCGTGCGCAGTGTGCGGCTTGGTTTGGCATTGTTGCCATGGTGCGCAGTGTGCGGCTTGGTTTGGCATTGTTGCCATGGTGCGCGGTGTGCGGCTTGGTTTTGGAATTAGGGTTACGTGTCGAAAACCTAAACTGTATTTTGAAGAAAAAAATACCCCCATTAATTATTTACACCTGAGTTAAATGTTCTTAGTTAATGTGTTGCGGGTAACACTAGGTCATGGGGTTTTACGATTTTACCCCTTGTTTAAAAACCACCATCAACACCCGCACTCCACAATGCGAAAGTGAAGTGAAAAGAATTATCGATCTTCAGAATGTGGCAAATTCAATGCCTGATGCATTTACTGATATTGCTAAAGTGACGAGATCACATATACCAGCTGCAAACGTTCCTGCAAGGTTGGAAATTCCCGACAAGGGAAAAGGTACCATAAATATAGGTACCAAGGCTACACTTGGTGGAAGTGTAGCTGAGGTCGTGGCCCCCAAAAGGAAGAGGGGGAGACCACTTGGTTCGATCGATACTCATCCAAGGAAGAAAAGGGCGAGTAAGGCACAAACCGATCCATATATCATCAATACAGATAATCCATCTCATGAGATTGTCTCGATTACGATTATGTCCATGAATCATTACTCGGGGATGCCAGAAGTTTGAATTGATTCCAGAGAACAAAGAAATCTCTATGGATTGTGAAAGTTCATACGTGTTGATGGAAAGATCCTCCACGCATATTGATGATATATTCGCATATATAGTTGCTCGAGGGATTATAGAGCACGATGATATCGAACAACGCTCTATTGCAGAATGCCAAAAAAGAGCAGATTGGCCTCAATGGAGATATGCAATCCGTGATGAATTAAATTCACTGGCAAAAAGACAGGTATTTGGTGCGGTAGTGCTAACCCCACCAGGTGTAAAGCTTGTAGGACATAAATGGGTATTTGTCAGAAAGTGTAATGAGAAGAACGAAGTCTTAAGATATAAGGCTCGCCTTGTGGCGCAAGGTTTCTCACAACGCCCTGGGATTGATTACGAAGAAACGTACTCTCCTGTAATGGACGTCATAACGTTTCGTTACTTAGTCAGCTTAGTAGTTTCAGAAGGACTTGAAATGCAACTTATGGATGTGGTTACCGCATATCTCTATGGGGATCTTGATACAGAGATATTCATGAAAGTTCCAGATGGACTTCCATTGCCCAAATCAAGTAACTCTAAACCACGGGTTGCGTTTGCAATTCAGTTGAAACGCTCACTTTACGGATTAAAGCAATCCGGGCGGATGTGGTATACCCGTCTAAGTGATTATTTGATTGGGATGGGATATACAAATAATGAATTGTGCCCCTGCGTGTTTATAAAGAAAACAAGTTCCGGATTTGCTATTATAGTTGTCTATGTCGACGACATGAACATAGTAGGTACTCTTGATGAACTAAGATAAACCTCAAGTTATTTGAAATCCAAATTTGAGATGAAAGATCTTGGGAAAACTCGAATGTGTCTAGGACTTGAACTAAAACATCGAGCTTGTGGAATATTAATCCACCAGTCTACATATATTCATAAGATACTCAGGCAATTTAATATGGACAAAGTGCACCCTGCTAGCACTCCCATGGTTGGTCGAACTTTAGATGTACATAAAGATCCATTTCGTCCAAAGGAAGATGGCGAATATGTATTGGGAGCTGAATATCCCTATATAAGTGCAATAGGCGCATTATTGTACTTAGCACAATGTACTCGACCATATATCTCATTCTCAGTGAATTTGTTAGCTAGATATAGCTCAGCGCCAACGCAGCGTCATTGGAATGGTATAAAGAATATCTTTAGATACCTAAAGGGAACCATTGACTTGGGTTTGTTTTATCCCTACGAAGACAAAAGGAGAGATGCTAATGTGATTGCGACTCCTTATACTGGAACCCCAAATAATGTTTGGTTGGTTTTGCTGATGCTGGGTACCTCTCAGACCCACACAAAGGTCGATCTCAAACTGGATACGTGTTCACTATCGGGAATACATCGATATCCTGGAGATCGACCAAGCAAACCCTTGTGGATACCTCCACGAACCACTCTGAGATCATTGCCCTACATGAGGCGGTTCGTGAGTGTATATGGTTAAGGTCTATCATTACACATATTCGAGGGACATGTGGTTTGAGTTATACCACTGAAGAGCCAACTTGCATTTACGAAGATAATGCAGCTTGCATCGAACAGATGAAGCAAGGGTATATCAAGGGTGATAATACAAAACATATATCACCGAAGTTCTTCTACAATCAGCAACAACAATGTCTTCTAAACATTCAGGTCAGTAAAGTAAAATCTGACGAAAATATGGCAGACTTATTTACTAAGTCATTACCTAAGGCCACATTTTAAAAACATGTGAGAAGTATAAGACTAAAGAGATTGTCCGAACTTCCATGACTCCATGGGACTAAAGGAATTGTCCACTCCCATGACAGTATTGGACTAAAGAAATTGGCATGCATCAGGGGGAGCACCAGATGGTATGTTGAACTCTTTTCCTTCATCGAGGTTACTTTTTTCCACTGGGTTTTGTTACTCGAAAAGGTTTTTAATGAGACAACAATAATACCATAAATGCAAATCATGGAGAGATGTCGACATCAGGGGTAGCATCTAGTGATGTACTGATGACATCAAAGTGTGTTGTACTCTTTTCCTTCACCGAGGTTACTTTTTCCCACAGGGTTTTGTTACTCGGCAAGGTTTTTAATGAGACAACAAAAACACTAAAGATACAACTTCTGTTGAGGCTATTCTTCTCCTTACAAGTGTTCAGGTTTTTGTGCGAAATATTTTTCCTGACACGGTTCTACAAAGGAGAAGAGTCCCGACAAGCGACGCCATTTGAAGCTCAAGTATTTTCTCCTTTGACCAGTTTTTCATCAACGGATGTTTTCGGAAAGGTTTTGACAAAGCAGTTAGTATGTAATGGTGGTTATCCAAGGGGAGTGTTGAAGTAACATGTGTAGAGAAGTGGATGACCACATACCACACATGTCAAGATGCATGTACCTTTCTCTCAATCACTAAACACATGTAGCTCTTTCTCTTCTCCTTCCAAACAAGTGTACTAACACAAGCACTTCTTCTTTTGTATTTAAAGGAACTAAAGGAAATGAAATAGAGTCACTGATTCCCTTGGATTTTGTCTACAACTATCCTCCTTCTCTTTTATGTTTTGTCCCCTCTTTTACAAAAACCAGTTTTTTTTTTTTTTTTTTCAAGAGCTTACTATTAACGATAAATTTAACAACAAATTTTGTATGAAAAAGTTTCAAACATGTAGATATATATGCACTTGGATTGTGGCTATAACCACCTCCATACTTGATCTTGAGTCCAGCTTTGTATAGAGTCATTTGCTACGAACCGTCTAGAAAACAACACTAAAACAGCCCCCTCAAAAATAACCCCTAAAAATTGAGATCCCTTTTGGTATGAATATGGATCCAAACAATTGCAGCTTCATTGAGAGAGTAGTTTATAGAGATTTTTATCTTCAAAGTCCATATGGAAATTTTTTATTCGATTCGGCTGAAATTCTTAGCGCTAAAAATTTTAAATCGTATGCACGAAATATTTTCACGCTTTCACCTTTTATCTTCAAACTCAGAGCATGACTTGATTGCCTCTAAAATTATGATTCTGTGAATCTCCATTAAACTTATCCTTAAAAGAAACATCTATTAGGCCTCTTCCTATGCACATGCCAAAAAAATGGTGTTTGGCATGCCACCTGGCATGCCAAACCATTTGCGCCACTGTGGGGAAACCGCTGAGCGATCGAATCCCTAGCGAGCGATATTGACAATATCGACAGCGATATTCACTCTAGCGGTAACGGTTATTTCTTCATCGCTATAAATATCAAACTCAACACTTACCCCAAATTTTTTACACAAAAAATTTCTCTTCTTCTCAATCTATTATTCTCTTTTCTCAATCTAATTTATTTCTTCTATTTTATCCAAATGGCACAATTAACCCAACTTGATTCGGCAACACAACTTGATTTTTCTGGAGTAGTACTTGAAGGTGCCGTTGAGAAGATATGTGATAGATTTAAAGAAATATGTAAGAAGCAAAGCAGTCTCCAAGTTTTGGATATCAACCAAGTTAAAACCGCAACTAAGAGAAGGCCAAGAAAGGTTAAAGGCAAGGAAAATCAAGGCAAAAAAAATTTGAAGCCAAAGAAGAAGATAAACAAAGGAGATTCCGTTCATGAGCGCATTGATTGGAAGTTTAGTGAAATGAAGAAGATGAACAAGATGAAGAACATTGTTCCAAATTTTTTTTTTAGAGTCTTTCCAATTTTTGTCTAGTTTTATGTCTTGTAAAATGACTATTTTAATTATATTGAAGTTTTTAATTTTGTTAAGTTTAATGAATTTGAAAATTTGACGAATATTGTTGAAAATTAATATTAATTATATTCTTAAACAATAAAAGTATTACAAATATTTACACTTAAGCAAATATTAAAAATATTAATACTTTAAAATTTTTAAACAAATATTAAAACTTTAAAAGTGGAAAATTGAGAAATTACAACACAAATGTTGGACAATATTGGGGCAAATATCTTAAAACCTCGAAACAACTTTCAAAATGGAATTTTTGCCCGTAGATGCGACGATATTCCACACGACACCTTTCCTGAAATTCCACCGTGGTTTCACCACTTCTCAAGGTTGGACCTTCTCGATGAAGTAAAGAAAAATACCTAGTAACTTCCTGCTTAATTATACCGAAGCGTTGAACCAAATCTGAAACACTACGACCGCGTAGGTTCATTGTTTGTTTTTGAAATTTAAAAAACATCCTTTCCCACAATAGCTGGTGATCAAATACTGGCTCCATTGTCAAATCAATATAATTCGCCAAATACATTCATCTTCTGCAGTTTTGAATTTTAGGTTTCGCCTCACTTGACATCTCCTAATTTGATTGCTCCTAATACGGTGGTTTGCCATGCACTCGGATTCGATTCATATTATCAGCCATGCTCTCTAAGGAATTGTAAGAGTGATGAAAAGAATTGGAGATTAAGAAATTCTAGAGAGATTGAGAAATTCTTAAGAGATTAAGAAATTCTGGTGTGAGTTGAAATGAGATTAAAATTAGGTATTTATAGAGGGGGGGAAATATTAGACGTTGGATGAAGAACTGATGGACGATTATCATAGTATCGAGCGATAGCTTGACTGTCGCTGTCGAGTGAATGACCATCGAGCGATTTTTTGACCATCGACCGACCAAGACTCTATCGCTCGCTGGAAACTCTGTCGTGTATGCCTATATGCCAGGAAAAACATATTGGCATATGAGTTTGGCAGTTTGGCATACCCATAGTGGGTGCATATATGCCAAATACCATGTTTTGGCATGTACATAGGAAGAGGCCTTAAGTGGCAAACATCTCATGATGGAGACTTTGTCTGACTTTAAATTATATTTGCCTCTGTTTTTTATAAATGGAGTTCTTAATTATATAATCATCGTGTACACAACCTCCACAACTAATTAATTAAGATTTGTTAACTCTCTTAAGTTCTTAACACCTAACTAACTAGATGACCGCTGCCACGGTGGGAAGGCCGACCGTAGAAAAAAGGAAACACTCCTGCAATTGGACTGTAAAAGAAAATTTATGGCTAAAGTGAAAATATCATTTTTCTTGAAACAGAGAGTACATCGTTTTATTAGTTGCAAAAGAAAATTAGTTGATGCATAAAACCAAAATATGGTTACATAAAGTATTATGTATCCTTTTGTGGTAGTTTGCACAATGGATCTCCATTTTATTTTCAAAATTGTACCTAAAATGATAAATATTTTTCCAAATTTTTCGTAAAAACTCTAAATTTAATATTGTTGTTTATACTCATTGCGTAGATTTTTTTAAAACCTTTCCAACGAGATAAATTTGTAAAATTCCAAGGCACGGATTTTTAGATATGTTATATTAAAGTTTGGTTGTCAATTATACCCCTAAAGAAATAGGATACATAAACAATTATAATAAAATTTGGCTCTTATATCTAGTTGCCCTTCTTTTTGGTTTATTTTAAAATGTCTAATATCTTCTTGCCCTTCCTTTTTGGTTTATTTACAAAAATGTCTAATACCTTAGTGCCCTTCCTCTTGGGTTTATTTACGAAAATATCTAAATGAAAATTCATATTGGAGGGATAGTTTGGATATTTCGGGGGTATGACACCAAATCCAATCTTTTTTGTTAAATTGGAAAAAAAAGTCACGCTTCATATTGACACAAAGTCACCATATACTAGATGACCGCTACCACGGTGGGATGGCCGACCGAAAAAATTGACGTAAAACTAAATTTTGTGTTCACAATTTAGGATGTAGGGTGAAAATATTATTTTTCCTGAGACGACACGAAGGTATAATTTTTCCAAACACGACGCGAAAGTATCATTTTTTCAGACAGGTAGGCCATGGTATATTTTTACTTTGAAAATAATTTGGTGGTGATTCAACACCATATGTTGTGCTTTTCATTTTAAAATTAGTTGTTTTTTATACTTAGTCAATCATTTTATTTTTCTTGTAGTTTTTTTCAATTTTTTTAAGATATGTCTAATTTTAAGCTATGCCTAATTTTTAAGGAGAAAATATACAAAATTTGGAGAATAATAAAAAAATTGAAAACAAAAATTTGATATCATTGTTTGTGCTCATTGCGTAGCTAATTTAAAGGGCTTTCCAAATATATAAAATTTATAAAAATACGACTTGTAGTTTGAAATATACGAGGTTTCTAAATATATAAAAAATACATTTACTGTTGTGCCCTTTATTTTTGGTTTATTTACGAAAATGTCTAATACCTTATTCCCCTTCCTTTTTGGTTTATTTACGAAAATGTCTAAAGGAAAAAGGTAAAATTTGATTTAGAGGGACATCTTAGTCTTTTTTCAGTATCCTGACCAAAAATTCAATCTTTTTTGTGTAATTGAAAAAAATGTCACGCTTCACATTGACACAAAGTCACCATATATAGAGTCCTCCCTCGCTTCGTTCGGTCGGCCTAATTAGATTCGTGCTCTATGTTCATTGTTTTATTCAATTTTATTATATTTTTGTATCTTTCAAAAACGTATGTGTATGAAAGCTACCCGCTAGCCAACTGTTCGACCAACTCAACAACCATATTAAAAACATCGATCCCTTCGTACTCATACACGATGTTGTAAAAACAACAAGGAATTAATATGGTTGTTGCCAAATGTAGTTACCAAACTGGTCAACAACTAATATTGGTAGTTGCCAGATGGTTCCCGAATCATTTTGCAATTAATATTGGTGGTTGCCAAATATTTTATCTAGTTAAGCCGGATATCGGCAATTGTGCCTAATTAATTGGTCAAACGTTTACTTCACTGTAAAAATTATTCTGTGCCACCCATTGAATCTTTGGTCAAACGATTTCCACCAAAACTTTTTAGGTTTCCCAACGCAAACATTAGGTTTCCCAACGCGAACATTTTAGGTAGCCGTGCGGGAGGTGGTTGGGACTTTGTACCAGCATTAATGCTAAAATGGCAAAAATTAAAGTTAAAACAGAAAATTATCTCAGAATATAATTTTCTTATTTACAATTAATAATACATTTATTATTATATATCTGTTAGACGTTACATTTATTATCTCAATTACATTAAGCATTTCGTGAAAAAAAAAAAAAAAAAAAAAAAGGAGATGAACACAATCTGACGGTGCAATTCTGCAACTTATGTCACTGGACAATGCGGCCTAGTATCATTCACACTAGACAAGATTAGATTCCTACTTATCATTCAATATATATTTTAGCTCTGATTTTGAGACAACTACTCTTTTCCGGAACTGGTTCCTCCCTCCAAAAAATGATAAACTTGAGTCTTGCATATACAAACAAACAAATGCAAATATTAGATCTAATTAGAACAAGGAACATGGACCGTACCCTAAATTGGATATACAACATCAAGAACTGAATCAAATAATAAAGCTTGTTATTTTGGTACCTTTTTGGAGCATAGAAAATCAAGGTGTTTTTTTCCCCAATGTACATGCCTTCTAAATAAAAATTGAAATAAAGGTGTTTTTTTCTCATGATAACAGAAAATCAAGGCCGTACCTAGTAGTAAGGTAACAGAAAATCTAGCCCCAATTAGTATCCCATTTTTTATTATACAAAAGTAAAAAGTTAACTGGCTTTAAAAAAATTATATTCTCTTGAAGATAGCAATTTAAAGGCATCCAAATGCTGTGGTATTGATGGGCATAAATTGTGTGTCGAAATGAAAGTTCTAAAAAGTTATTTGTCAGAACAAACTACAATGGTAATTGAAGTGTTGCATTTCTTGAAAAATATGGAAGGTCGCTACCCAAAGCTAAAATTGCATACATGAATTTATTGACAATTCTAGTTATAGTTGCCTTTGAAGAAAGAAGTTTCTCAAAATTGAAGCCGAAGAAGTCTTACCTTTGACAATCGGTAATGTTTTTATTGAAGCTGAAAATTTTATTGTATATGTTATTTATGTTATCTTTTTATCAGAAACAATCAATAATATTTTTAGGGCCTCTAAAAAGTTTGGTACAGCCGTGCAGAAAATTACGCAGTAATATTTTTAGGGCAGTAATATTTATGTCGTTTAAATTGAAATATACAGCGGTTGGAAGACTAAAACGTGTAAAATGCAGAGGCAGATATACAGTAGTATGAATGGATGATAACATCCAAATTAAAAATTTCCATTCTCTTTAAAAACGGGATGAGAAGAACATAGGTTACGCTAAGACGTGCATTACAACAATGTCTAGTTCTTCTTCTTCAATAATGAAAAATGTGTCTAGTTCTTCATCATCTTCTTCTTCTCCCGGATTGCTTCATGTAGTTATTTTTCCATTCATGGCGAAAGGTCATATAATTCCACTTGTAAATCTAGCTCGTCTCTTTTTTCTTCACCGTAACAATATCACTGTCACCATCTTCACAACTCCGGCAAATTCAGAATTCATCCGTCAATCTTCATGCGATACAAAAGCTTCAGTTGTAGACATAACATTTCCAAAATTTACTCATCCTGATATTCCTCAAGGGATCGAAAGTGCTGATAAGTTACCATCACCTTCTCTCTTTTTCGCGTTCGCTAATCAAACTAAACTCCTTCAACCTGAATTTGAAAGAGTTCTTGAGAGTCTTCATCCGGATGTCAGCTGTATAATTTCTGATGTATTCTTTCCATGGAGTCTTGAATCCGCTTCCAAGTTAAATATACCAAGATATGAATTCAATGCATGTAGCAACTTCACGATGACGATTTACGATATCCTTGCTAATCAAGATTTTCCTGTCGACTCCGATGACGAGCTTTTTACACTTGCTCCGAATTTTCCTAACATCAAGCTTACCAAGAATGATCTTGAGCCTGAAATTACCGATCCACAACCAGGTGAAGCTACTGATTTATTTTCAGAGATTTTCAATGCAACAATTAAAACTGACGGTGTGATCTCCAACAGTTTCTATGAACTCGAGTCGGAATTCGAAGATTACTTGAACAAAGAACATTCACCACCAAGAGTTTGGTCTGTTGGACCACTCTGTCTTGCTGCAGCTCCAAAAGTTGCAAACCCTGATGAGCACAAGAATAAACCTGCCTGGATTCAATGGCTTGATGAGATGTTAGATGCGGAAAATCCTGTTTTGTATGTTGCATTTGGTTCTGTCGCGGAGATCACGATCGAGCAGTTCAGAGAATTAGCTATTGGATTGGAGAACTCAGGGGGAAATTTCTTGTGGGTTTTGCGATTGTCATCCGGAGACGACGAATTTATGAGCGAGTTTGAAGAGAGAGTGAAAGGAAGAGGATTATTGGTGAAGAATCAATGGGTTGATCAACTTGAAATTCTAAGACATGATTCTGTGATGGGGTTTATGAGTCATTGCGGTTGGAATTCGTTCTTGGAAAGCATTTGTGAATCAGTGCCATTGCTGGGGTTTCCAATCACAGCTGATCAGTATTGGAATGCTAGATTGGTTGAAGAATATTATGGCATTGGTGTTAAGGTTGTAACAAGGAACGGTTCTGTCCGTGGGTTTTTTAGTTCCGAGTGTATCTCGAATAAAGTGAACGAGTTAATGAATATAGAAAGTGCGAAAGGGAAAGAAATTAGGAAGAATATTAAGAAGCTCGGCGAAAAAGGTAGAAATGCCATGGAAGAAGGTGGATCTTCTTGGCAGGCTCTTGAGATGCTCATTGATCAGATCATTTGTTGTAAGAAGAAGGATTAACGAAAACATTTCCATTCAACAAGTTCTTGACAGGCTCAATGATTATGTTGTTTTCGCTACATTTGGAGCTATTTTCTATTTTATCTTACTCTCTTTGTTGCTTTTATTTGGAAATTGTTGTTGTTATATTCTCATCTTATCTCGATGAAATAATAAACCGTGGTCTAAAGTAGAACCTACTTATGTAGAAATCGTTATAGTTCTTTGCTGTTTTCAGATAGCATTCTTCATGGGTTCCTTCCAAAAAATTAGTCTTCGTCTTCTTATTCTTTTCGTTTCAAAATTTGGTCACAAGTGTTGAAGATAATTGTCCAATTTCTAGCTGTAGCGAAAATTCATTAACTTCAACAATTCAATACCCATTTAGTATATATGTCAAAGACAATAATAATCAAGGCAAAGAGTGTGTTTATCCTCCTGGGTTTGATCTATCGTGTAGAAACCGAAACGAAACCATACTCAAACTACCATTTTATATGGATTCACGGGTTACGGTTATGGTGACCGGAATAACCACCAAAGGGCTCTGGTCAAAACAGGGAACTTAGACAACATGATGTGTACTCTGGACAATTCAACAGAAAGATCAAAGGGCTCATTTTCTCACAAGGACGGCATCAAAGAATCTCCGTTCAAAGGTCCAGCGGAGAAGCATGATAAGATGAAGGGCAACACGTCACCAGAATTCACTCCATCTCCGGTAACTGAGCTCAGGCATTCTAGAATTATAAATGTTGCTGGTTCTACGTCAGGTGGGCAAAAAAGTCCAGAATTTGAATTCTTGAAAACTATTCACTCGTCTAGTCCCATCAAGATAGCGAGGGCATTAATGAGAGAGCGACTAGTCAAGAAGACTCACATGCTCTGTTTGAGGTGGCACAACCAGCGCAGGAGAGTATGGCTCCATCTAAAGAAGGTACTTGCCAGAGGATGATAGTTTTGGAGTCCGAGACAGACAGTGAAACACATCGAGAACAGCATGGATCTCATTTTATGAAATCGGCATTTATTGCTCCAGCTCAAAGTTCTGATATCCTAGTACAACAAAGCAAAATAGTGTCAGACTCTATGTTACTAGGAGCAACTGCAGTGGAGCGAGTAAAACTAAAGAATAAAAACCAAAAAAAAAGTAAAAGAAATGGGTTTAGTCCGTGGTGAGACGCTACGTTGCTGGAGTAAATTTGGTGGAGCGGAGTTACGAGAGGTTAAATGCGATATGGGGCGTAGATGTTAAATGCGTTTGGGTTGGACGTAACTTTAATTTACGCCGATGTGGGCGAGTCTAAAACTGCGTCTCTGGTGTGGAACGTAATTTGTAAAACCGTCCCATGGAGAGACGTAATCCAAAACTACGCCTGATGGAACGCAAATACAAAATACGCCTGGTGGGACGCAAATATTACATTACGCCTGATGGGGCGTAACTCGGAACAACGCCTGATGAGGCGTGACTTGGAATTACGCCTGATGGGGCGTAATGTTTAAACTACGCCTGTATTTAAATTGCCATGTAGTGTTCTGGAAAAGACAAACTTCACATGATATTTTACTTTTTGTTTTTTTTCTCATCACCTTTAGCTTTTTCGGTTTCCTCCGGTAAGTTTCTGCTGGAACCAGCAGAAAATAGAAGTATTAATGGAGATCGAAATGGAGATCATATCTAAAGACTAGTATATTAAAGGACAAAAGCTTCATAAGAAACTTAATAAAAGAAATAGTACAAATCAGATTTGTTTTTATAATTTCCCTTAGATTTCTCGAAGTAAAAACTATCAAAATCATCCACCTAATCAATTATGGAAATCTTAGCAACTGGGATGGTAATTCATATCATTTGTGAAGATACTATTTTAGGTTAACTTTTTTCCACTCCTGTTATTATGAGGTGGGGCAGAGATGAGTTAAGTTTTGTGATAGAGATGAGGAGAAATAAAACTAAGAAACTGATCACAAATATCCAATTAACGAATGTAAGATCTTAATAGTCTTTTCATTACAATCAAATTTTCGATTCTTGTTTTACCATAAAATGGCTACTGCAATGTACAGTTTTTTCGTTATTAACAAATTTGAACGTCGTTAAAACAAGTATAGCGAACAAAACTTCTTAGGGGAAGGATGGGGCGTAGATTTAAATTGCGCCCCATCTAGTAACAGGCGAAACTAATAACTTGCGCCCGTAGTCAAAGCGGACTTTTAAAATCACGCCTGGTCAGACGTAGCTTGTAACTACGCCTGGATGAGGCGTAATATAAAAATACCGCTTGGTATCAGGCGCAAATGTAAACTACGTCCCATCGGGCGTAGATTAAAGTTGCGTTTCAACCAGGCGTACATTAAACTTGGGGCGGTGTTAGCAATATTAATTTTCATTTTCAGGGCACTTCACGTGTTAATCCTGTGCAGGGTGTTCCAGTAATTTTAGAGGTGGGTGATAATTCTATTTCTCCTTCTCAACTCGAGTTATCTGAAGACGAGCTTGTAAGAGAAAAGTGGTGGAAAAGTTATACCGAAGATTATTGCTGGAGAGTAAATCGAAAATTGAAGATACAAAATGTTAATAGGATTAGAAGATTCAAACAAAAGAGATTTTTGAAGTTTATTATCCAAGGTTTTTCTTCTGAAGCTAGATCGACAATGGGAGAAGTAAAGGCCAACCAGGTGGAGAATTCAGTTTGCAGTGAAGTGAATGAAGACGAGAAACGCAGAGTTGAGGCTGGTAAAATCGTCGATTCCCACATGAATGCCTGCATTGGGGGCTCAATTTCTGCAGGTAACATCTCTTCTAAGAAAAATCAAGAGTCTAGGGTTTTTTGTTCTCAATTTTTTGGGCATGATTGGCTTAACGTTAGGCGTGATGAAAATTTCCCGTTATCTGCTCAATTCGAATCATTTGTAGAAGAGGAATTAACAAGTGAGATTGTTAGATTTAATTGGAAGAGCTATTTTGATGAGAGGCAAGATTCTGCTGTTTTAGTGCCAATTGAGGGGGATAAATGTTTTGATGGATTTTAACATCTTAAGTTATAACATTAGAGGATTGGGGACTGAAGGAAGGGACACTGCTATTAGTTCTTTAGTAAAACTAGAGAAGGCAGCTGTGGTTTTTATTCAAGAAACAAAAATGGAGGTTATGACGGACTATACAGTAAGGAGTCCGTGGGGTTTAGGAGGGCATCAATGGACTGCAGTTAACTCGATTGGTGCTTCTGGGGGATGTTAACAGTTTGGGATGACACTATTTTTAACTGTGTGGAAGTTTTTGCACAAACTCATTGTCTTTCCATCAGAGGCACGAGAATTTGTGACGGTTTCGATTGCGTTCTTACAAATGTGTATGGTCCAACGGGGGATGCAGATAGATCGACAATTTGGTTTGAACTAGATGAGGTGAGATCAAAGTGGCCTGATTTACCTTGGTGTATAGGTGGGGATTTTAATGTTATTAGAGTCGCTTCGGAAAAGAATACTCCTAGTGTGGCAGATGTGAATATGAGGCGATTTGATTATTTTTTGAGAAGGCATGAGCTGTGCGACTTGCCGCTGAATGGGGGGTTACTTACTTGGACAAATATGCAAACCTCTCCCATTTTATGCAGGTTGGATAGATTTGTTGTCAGTGGAGAGTGGGAGGACAAATTCCCTCTAATGGCGCAATGTGTTCTCACTCGGACGGTTTCAGATCACTCCCCTGTGTCCCTAAGAAGTGGTGGTATTGTGTTTGGCCCTTTTCCTTTTAAGGTTGACATTTTCTGGTTAGAGCATCTGAGTTTCAAAAACATGATGTTTTTTTGGTGGAACAACATGGTTTTTGAGGGCTCCCCGAGTTTTATCTTTGCTAAGAAACTGCAGATGTTGAAGTCGATTTTGAAGGGCTGGAGTAAAGAGACTTTTGGGAAATTGGATAAGAAGTTGAGGGAATTGGAAGTACTTATTGACATTTTGGACAAAAAAGAGGAGATAGCTGCTCCCATTTAAAATGTGGAATTTTTAGAAAGGGCTAGGCATCGTCAGCAGTACAATGAAGTGCTTGTTCTGATAGAGAAGAGGTGGAAGTTAAGGGCTAAAATCTGTTGGCATATGGACGGGGAAAGGAATTCTAAGATTTTTCACAAAATTGCAAATGGGAATAGAAGGAAAAAAGCGATTTTTAAATTGAAGATCGGTTCGGAGGAGGTTGTGTGTCAAGATCGAATTGCAAACGAAGTGACTGAGTTTTATGAAAAGCTTTATTCTAGAGATCAGGAGGAATGCGTAGACTTGGGGGAGCTGTCTTTTGGTAGTATTTCCGAGATGGAAAGAATATGGCTTGAAAGAGATATTACTGAAGATGATATTTTTTCAACTATCAAATCTTTCAAGTTGAGTAAGTCGCCAGGGCCCGACGGTTTCCCGATTGAATTTTATAGAGTTTCTTGGGAAGTTATTAAAGATGATTTTATGAAGGTGGTGGAGGAATTTAATGCGAATGGGGGTGTCAACTGGCGCTTAAATTGCACTTTTCTCTCTCTAATTCCGAAGAAGAATGATGCAGTTGAGTTGAAGGATTTCCGGCCTATCAGTCTGGTCAGTACCATCTATAAGATTCTATCTAAAGTTCTCGCCAATAGATTAAAGGTAGTTTATTCCAAATCTAATTTCTCAATCGCAAGGTGCTTTTTTATCCGGGAGACAAATTTTAGACGGAATTTTGATTGCAAATGAGTTAATTGACTCAAGAAATATTGAAGGAAAAGAAGGGATTGTGTGTAAGTTAGATATGGAAAAGGCTTATGATCATGTTATTTGGGGTGTTGTTGATGGTTTGCTACGGAAGATGGGGTTCGGATGGAAATGGAGAAGATGGGTTCGAAATTGCATCTCTACGACTAGGTTTTCAGTAATTCTCAACGGAGCCGCGAAAGGGTTCTTCAAAGCTTCTCGGGGACTCCGGCAGGGAGACCCACTCTCTCCTTTCTTATTCTTATTGGTGGCTGAAGTTTTTAATAAGCTTATGAACAATGCGAAAACTGAAGGTTGTCTTAAAGGGTTTTATGTAAAGGAAAATGGCATGGAAATCTCTCATCTTCAATTCGCGGACGACACCATTGTGTTTTTAGATGCGAAGGTAGAAGAGGTTCAAAAACTAACGGAGGTGCTAGAGAGTTTTAATGCTAAAACAGGCCTAAAAGTTAACCTTGCCAAAAGTTCTATGGTGGGTATTGGGGTTCAACAGAGTTGTATTCAAGAATGTGCAGCAGTAGCAAGTTGTGCAATTGGCGAGTTTCCAATTTCTTATCTTGGGGTTTCTATTGGGGCTTCTACTAGGCTAAAATCAGTTTGGAATTTGGTGATTGAGAGAATGACTCTAAAGCTAGCTCCATGGAAGAGAAGGTATCTCTCGAGAGCCGGAAGAGTTGAGCTCATTAATAGCTCATTAGCGGCTGTTCCATTATATTATCTTTTTCTTTTTCAAATTCCTATTTCAGTCGTGAAGAAATTAGAAAGGCTGATGCGGAACTTTCTTTGGGGAGATTCTACGGATAAGAAAAGGCTACATTGGAGGTTGTGGAAAAAAGTTTGTATCCCTAAGAGTGAAGGCGGACTGGGCATCAGAAACTTGAAGATTACTAATGAGGCTTTGTTAACTAAATGGTTGTGGAGATATGGAGAGGAGAAGACTAGTTTGTGGAGGAAAGTTATTCTTGAGAAGTTTGGTGGGGTCGAAAAGGCTTGGTTACCTAAGGGTTCAAAGAGAACTTACGGATGGGGGTTATGGCGGGGTATTCTTAATCATTTTGCTTTTCTTAAAAACGGGTCAAAAATAGCAATAGGAAGAGGAAACAAAACTAATTTTTGGGATGATGTATGGTGTTGTGAGAAAACTCTTAAAGAGTTATTTCCAAAACTCTGGAAAGTGAGTAGAATGAAGGAAGCAACAGTTGAAGACATGTACCATGAAAATGGTAACGGGCCGTGTTGGAACATTGATCCTTGTAGAAGGCTTAAGGATCAGAAAATTGAAGAGGTAATGGAGTTTTCAAGACTTTTAGATGATCAAGGAGAGCTTGCGGCAGACGACGATAAATGGGAGTGGAGATCCAATCCAAAAGGTACATTTTCTGTTAGTTCTTGCTATGCTTGGCTCATGCATGATCAGGGACAAATTATACCTCCAAAATTTCCTTCTAAATACATTTGGAATAAGACAATTCCTCCTAAAATTAGCTTCTTGGTTTGGGCTGCTGCAAATAGAGCTGCTCCTACTCTGTCAATGTTGTCAAGAAGGGGCATGACAGTAGTAAATAGTTGTGGGTTTTGTGATAATAGCGAGGAGTCAGTGGAGCACTTGTTTCTTCACTGTCCTGTTATTGGGCAGATTTGGAACCACTTCCTACAGCAGCTAGGTATGGTTTGGAGGCACCCTACTACAGTCATCGAGTTCCTATGGAAATGGAAATTGAAGTTCTCGACTAAGCCTCTTATTTTTTTGAGATATTGTTTGCCGTTTGCGATTTGGTTAGAAAGAAATGAGATCCTAATAGCGAAGAAACAAAGGAAAAAAACTTTAAGTTCTCTTATTTTAGATATCAAGTTGTTGTTACTTAGCTGGACTATCAATGTTGATTCGTTTAAAAATATTAAGCTTGATGATTTCGTTTTTGATTGGGTGAATTTGCTTAGGGAGTAGTTTGTTGTAAACTCTCTGTTCACCTCTCTTCTTGTATCTTTGGAGGGTGCTATCTTAGCACTCTTTCTTATTTATTTCAATCTTGCCTTTTTCAAAAAAAATAACCACCAAACACAAACTGAATTATCAACAGCTGGTCTTGTTAGGAATGGTCTTGACGAGTCTACCATACGGTCATACCCGCAGACAGTTCTTAGCGAAAGTCGGAGATTTCTTAATCCAGAAAATACAGTGTGTTCTATATGTCTTGCAGATTATAAACCTAAAGATACACTTAAGAGTATACCAGAATGTAACCACTACTTCCATGTCAATTGTATCGATGGATGGCTTCGTATGAACGGGTCGTGCCCGGTTTGCAGAAAGTCTCCTCTTCAATCTCCACTTACTGTTCCTCCAGCATAGACTTTTTCATTTTAATGTTTTTTATTGCTTGATTTTTCTTGTAATGAAGGTATGAATATGAATGTATATACGGACGGAGTGGTGTTCATGCAAAATTCAAGCCTTGAATATATATTTAGTTTTTTTCTTATCTTTTTTATATTATTTCGAAAATGCTATATAACCAGCTGAATAACAGCTGCGTAACAGCAGATTCTGATGTGTCCATTGATGTGGCAGAAAGAGATCATTCTTAGTTTTTACACGTCAACATCAAAAGTTAAAAAAAAAAATAAAAGAAGAAAGAAAATATAAAAACAAACTAAGCAATATAATCGAAATAGTATTAGGTTTTTCATTCGTTTTTTTCTTTCATCGTTACAGTTTGAACCCCGATCACCTAAGGTCCTAAACCAGTACGACACAGCCATAGATGATTCTTTAAGTCGTGAGATGAATCAGGTTTCACATCATGAACAAGCAAGCCATCCATCATATGTTGGTTTTTTTGCATCCAAAATCCTCCATTTCCATAACTGTTTAAGATTTCCCCAATTGTTGGCCTGCCGATATTATTCATCCGCAGTGAGCTGGTAGTATCTACTGAGAATCAAAATCAAACCAACTAATTAAAACCAGAATGACCGATTGCTTATAATATTTGATTGATTAAGAAAGGTATCTATAAATGATTAAAAAAAGTGGGATAGATTTTGAGTTAAATTTCTTTCAGTTTCAACTTGTTTTCGTTCATTTTTTGTAAACAAAATAAATAAATCTATGAAAATGACTGAAACTATAGAGCCTCAAAAAATCATCTAGGGTTTTAAATCTTTGATTTACCTGTGAAGAAGAAGAAAAGAACGGAAAGATAATGCGAATTATTCATCTTAACCGTTTAGATCGAAAATCCATTTTATTGCCTTTAGTTTCTGTGACGTGTCAACAATGAACCATCCTTTTCTCCAGCAAATCATTAGCAAGTCAGCATAGCGGTCAAGCAGCTGGTACTCAGCTGTTCAAGTAGCACGATTAATATTTGTAAAAAATATTAGTATTCTAATGTAAACATAAATTATTATCTTAAACATTAATGCTAATTACCGGCTCATGATGCGCAAATGAGTAAAAAAAAAACTTCATGGTATTAGCTTTAAGTGACGGTGTCGTGGTCAAATCTTAGGCCACAGTTTAAACTGTGGTTAATACATTTGTCACAAGTAACCATGATTATGTAGCTTAATTTACCATAAACAAATAAGGCCACAGTTGAAATGAAATCTTCATTTGGGTGTATATTTTGATGAATAGTAACATGACAATAACATTCAAAACAACATTTTACACCAGAGGTAGCAAATTTAATTTGTGCCGAAAAGAATCTAAAAGAATTGTTTTCTTGACATAGTAATTTTAATCACCAAAATATGTAATTCACGTCCAGGTGTCGAACAGTGTTGGTTATTGCCGCGGATCTCAAGACATATATGTTCCCTGCCTGATGTTCTATTCGTTACAAAAAGAAAAGAAATCGTTGGTGCAAGTTGGAATTCCAAAAAAAAAAAATGTTTTTCTTGTATATAAAAAAGGGTTCAAAAATCAAAAATAAGAAATCTAGATTCAACCTGCATTAAGGGTAACAAGAGGAACCCTAGATTTCAATTACAACACATTAACCGAAGCTTTGATAAACCAGGGCGATACTTAGATACCCTAAAAATATTTAGAGCAGTAATGGGTTGTTGTTGTCCGTGTAGAAAATGGAGGGGATTTTGAGAGTGGGGATTTCATTCACTAAAACTCCATTAAAGTTGTTTGAGTTTTTGGTGTTGGCAGGGTTTTTGGTGTTGGTAGGATGATTTACAAGAGATGCTTGCAAGTTTATCACTCTCTTTTCTTCTCTAATCTTCTTCATCTTGTTTACGGAGGTGGTAGATTTACTGCGAGAGAGAGGCAGAGAGAGGCGACTGAAGTTGTGAAGAAGGAAAACTAGATTTAGGGTTACAAGCTAAGTAGTATATATATTATCTGTTGACGGCTAGGATCTACCACACACATAGGATCTACGGTCTAAATTAATCGGTTAATTGGTTCGGTTAGGGTGCGGTTATTAAAATTAAAACCGTGACCGACCATTGGATTATCGGTTCGGTGCGGTTGCGGTTGCGGTTACGGTTCGATTTGCGGTTACGGTTCGGTTTCTGTTCAGCCCTAGTATGTTCCCCGCCTGATGTTCTATTCGTTACAAAAAGAAAAGAAATCGTTGGTGCAAGTTGGAATTCCAAAAAAAAAAAAAAATGTTTTTCTTGAGATGTTGAAGTACACTGTTGTATAGAATTAGCAAGGCATATGATCTCTATAATCATTGGTCCATACAATATTGGACAACTTATTTTGGTTGATCATATCACCTATTACCCCATGCGCATGTCGCCAGTGAATGGTGAGACAACCGTGACATCCAAGCAAATATCTTTTCCGTTTTCCCAACTATAAACCAACAAGTCTGCAGGTCTTAAAGCAGTATTTCCATCGAAAAAAAGTCTCAAACAAGCTTCCTTTCTCGCAGGGACACCGACTTTGAATAAAATGTTTGCTAAGACATCACGAACTAGATCATGCCTAAACTTAAGCCCAACATCACTAGCACAGTGTAGTGCGCCATTGCCAAATATGTCCATGTTCTTATTTCAACTCGAGCACTGGCTACCTTCCCCAAACATTGGGATACTATGCGTGTAACTGAGTACACTTTGAAACTGTCAAGGTCCAAGTGTTTGGTTTAGTTCCCTATAGTAAATTCATTTTACTTTATTTATTTATTTATTTAAATTATAAAAAATATTTTTTATTTCCTTTTTCATTCTCTACTCTAGTCAAACCTATGTAACCTATGATCGACTGTCCTAAGTTCAATAGTTGAAGAATGATAACTTACTAGACGAACATATTTATTTTTTGAAAAATAAGTACATAAGGTTTGGCCGACAAGTTGTCAGTGGAACTTTGTTTAGGCTTTCTGAAAACTTTAACGAACCAAAATATCAAAACGCTTAATGTAATAAAAAAAAAATTGATAAAACTTTTATAAAAACATGAAAATATAAATGAAAGAACACTACTGTCATAACCAAAATATGGTGGATAAGGAGTTATTGGTTTCAGTGATGCCCAAAAGTATCGAGTATGCCTCAAAAAAAAACCTTTCAAAATAAAGCCAAATTATTTGCGCTGCAAAATCTAATATAGCGGAAAATCACTAGGCGACAAAGGTTTTTTTTTTAACGCGCAATTGGGGGATACTAAAACTAATTCGGGATATAAATTACTTCCCCTAACCAATAGTATTTGTTAAGGGGTGTTTTTTTGGGGTGAAAACATGAAACTACCCTTTAAAATAATAAAAGATAAATTAAACATAAATATACCCTACTCCCTTTTAAATTCGAAACATTTCTCACTCCCTTTCAAATTCCCTTCTCTTCTCTGCCGGCTCCTCACTTTGAATATTTTTTTTTTACATTCGGTAGGGATGAAGACCATGCTGGTAGTGATGAAGACCATGCCGGTAGTGAGTGCCGGCATGGTTATTTAGGATGAAGACCATGCTGATACTATATTCCTCAGTACCGTCATGGTTATTTAGGATGAAGACCATGCCGATACTGAGTTCCGGCATGGTTATTCTGGATGAATACCATGGTGATACTGAGTTCCCGCATGGTTACTCAGGATGAATACCGTGCCGATACTTGATATTTCAGATAAATTTTTTCTGTATGTTTTTGTCCTCAAACCGGCATGGTTCATTTGGGAATCGACCATGCCGGCACCACTCCCGGCATGCTCGATAAAACTTTTACCATGCTGCACCGAGAGTTTTCAGGCGTAACAATGGCGGATTCAATTAAAAAAAAAATCGAATTTCAATACATTAATACCTATATATGACTAATTGGAGCACTTGTATATTCAGCTTGTTTACTTTCATGGTTGGTTCTTCCCATAAACTTTCATGATCATAAATATCTTGATTTAATGTTCTTGCATCAATAAATTCAATGATAATGATTTATTCTAATGATTATCAAACTAAATTATTAACTTACCTAATTATATTTAACCACTAAACATGATTAGTGAGGGGTAGATTAGGAATTACGTAAAACACTTAGATAATGGGTGACCCTGAATTGATATTTGGATCCAAATTTTGTCCTTTTCCTCTATCCCCAATTGTGGGTTCTTTTTTTTCCAGTAATCTCGAGTGTAACCCATATTTAATGTTATTCTTAAAAATACCTAGGCGTTGGATAGAGAGGGACTTTTTTATCTACTCTTCCCTGGCGATTCAAGTTTCGCTTTCGGGGTGAGCATTTGGTCCGACATCATTACTTTCATCCATCCAACCGTATTTTTGCAGATGGATGCCTGGACAGTCCACTAATAAATTCGATGCAGATGCACTCTTAAAACTAATTATGACGTTAATTATATACTATATAGTCCATTTTCTCCATCAAACTTCTAGGTAATGAGCATAAGACGCAAAACTCAGTAACTCTTCTTATATATTCCTTGATCGGTCACTATTCAAGTTATTTTGGGTCGTTTTATTCTTTTTAGCTCAAAAATTTTATTATAAAAGAAAATCATTGGTTCTCCGCATCCGATAAATACAAATCCTTTGGATGCGGAATTGGATGCGATGCCAAATTTGAAATGGGTCATCTATTGGATCGGATACGGACGAGGCAAAAACCGGTTCACTATCCCTGCTCACCCTACCCTACAGTCCATATGAACTATCCATTATTAAGCCCAAGGGAGATCTATAATTCCGTCGGTCCCACGAAACCGACGTAGCGATAAGGACCGAACCATGGTCAAAAGCAGGGGCACGTGTGGGCACACTTAGGCACGTGCCCACATGAAATTTTCCAAAAATTAACGGGCCCTATTAATATTTCCCACTAAATATCTAAAAGAAAATAGTTTGTTTGTTATTCTAGTAAATCTATTCATATGTTTTACCCTTCAACCCTTCAAATTAAATTTTTTCTATCTTATATAATTAAGTAACAAAATAATTAGTAATTAATGCATATAATATCTTTTTTTGCTACAAAAAAAGGCAACCACGAAAACATTCTTAGTTTACGGTTTGCAAGCATATGAATTTCAATTATTAGTCATCATCATAAATACCATTTCATTAGTCCTCTGCTGTATCAAAAGTTTAACCTAACTACAAAGATAAAATGTGCAATATCCGTCATTGTGTGTCCTTATTCTACAAATTCTAAGAGTTTGGAGATATATACAAACAGATGACTATCCAAGGCGAGTATCATCAACACCAAGTAATTTAACGGGAATAAGTGAGACAACAATGCAAAGCAATTCAAGAAATAATTATCAAGATGAATAATCACCACAGTCTCCTATTCCAAATACATTTCATTTTGTAAGTAGAGAATTTCTCTTTATATATATTTTTTTATTAATAAATTTAAAATAGGTTTTATCAAGATCAATATTTATGTCACTTTTGATTAGTAAATTCAAATATCCTTTCCTTACATGCTAGATACTTCGCAGGACAAATTCGAAGCCATTTTAAAAAAGTATTTTCTATTATGAAAATTATGAGGACTGGATTATGCAACCAAATGGAAGATGAGTGGGTGAATGATAGTTTTGTTTTGTTACAATGAAAAGATATCTTTGATGTTATACACAATAAAGTAATCATACAAGGATTAGAAAGTATAAAAATTCATAGGGGACAATCATGAAGTGTATTAACTCATTATAGAGATTATTAATACACTAAAAAAAATTCTTACAAAGTGCCTCTACCAACATAAAATCCTGGATCCGCCACTGGTCAAAAGTGCACCTTACTTGATATAGAAAGCAACCAACACATTGTCCTTTTGACTTCCCAATATCCTGTGTCTGCTGATGTAATTCCAACGTATATGAAGGTTTCAGAGAAAATTACACCTCTAGGAATTATTCATTAGATATTAGAATATTAAAACCAAGTAAAGCACTTAGATTCTCAAAACACAATAAGCAGTTTATAACTATTATACGAACTCGATCGATTCGTTAAAATGGTTATTAATCTATACTGCTTTCAGATAGAATTCGTCATGGGTTCCTTCGAAAAATTATTCTTCGTCTTCTTATTATTTTCGTTTCGAAATTTGGTTACAGGTGTTGAAGATAATTGTCCAATTTCAAGCTGTGGTGAAAATTCATTATCTCCAATAACAATTCAATACCCATTTAGTATTGTCAAGAACAATAATCAAGGTAAAGAGTTTAGTAAAGGGTGTGTTTATCCTCCTGGGTTCGATCTATCATGTAAAAACCAAAACGAAACAATACTCAAACTCCCATTTTCCGGAGAATTTTATGTTCGAGGTATTTCTTATTATGAACAAAAGATTCAAGTCTCAGACCCTGATGATTGTCTTCCGAGACGTTACCTTCAAAATATAAGTCTCTCTGGTACTCCATATGTAAGTGAAGCATATCCATCTTATATCTTCTGTAATTGTTCAGCAGAAGGTTACTCAACTCTTATGAAAACATACGCAAACACGTCGGCTTCGAATTTCTATGCAATTAGTTGTCTAAGTAGTTCAACGCACACAGTATTGGCCATGCGTAATATGAGTATTATTCATTCTATGAACACAACTAACTGTCAGGTAATAGAAACCAATGTTATAACTCTAGCTAAATGGGACTGGTCTTCCGATGGAGTTTTTTATCCGCTCACAATTAAGGATCTTTATCTTACATGGGTTTTACCTGATAAAGAACAGCGAGGTAAAAAAAATCAATCTTGTTCTTGCAATTCAAGATATTCTTTTTCACAGTTTGAGCAAATAATCTATATGTTGCTAATGAAGAAATTTCTAATAATTGCAGATCTTTCAAAAGGACTTCTCAGTCTCCTAATAATTGGTTCCGGACTACCAGTTTTTATTGGCATACTTTGGTGTTGCCGATATGGATTCACGGGTTACGGTTACAGTGATCGGAACCACCAAACACAGACTGAATTATCAACAGCAGGTCCATCTAGGAATGGTCTTGACGAGTCTACTCTACGGTCATATCCACAGATGGTTCTTAGCGAAAGTCTGAGATTTCTTAATCCAGAAAATACAGTGTGTTCTATATGTCTTGCAGATTATAAACCTAAAGATACACTTAGAAGCATACCAGAATGTAACCACTACTTTCATGTCTATTGTATCGATGGATGGCTTCGTATGAACGGGTCGTGCCCTGTTTGCAGAAAGTCTCCTCTTCAATCTTCACTTGCTGTTCCTCCAGCATAGACTTTTTCATTTTAATGTTTTTTATTGCTTGATTTTTCTTCTAATGAAGGTATGAATATGAATGTATATACGGACGGAGTGGTGTTCATGCAGAATTCAAGCCTTGAATGTTTAGTTTTTTTTTTTCTTATCTTTTTTGTATTAATATATGCTTTGTAAAAATTATTAGTATTGTAATGTAATTATCAATTATTATCTCAAACTTTTAATTAGCGACTCATAATGCGACCATGAGAAAAAAAAATCCTCATGGTTTTACCTTTAGCTAACGGTTTAAAACCGTGGTTAAATCTTAGGCCACAGTTTAAACCGTGGTTAATACTTTTGTCACAGGTAACTATTATTATGTAGCTTAATAATTTACCATTACCTAATAAGGCGCAAACCAATCAATGGTCCTGTCGACAACTATGTCATAAGCTTAATTGTAAGATATACTATTATATGTTCTGCCCTTTCGGAATCTAAAATTAGTTTAAGTAAAGTCATAGGTGACTGATTCAAATTTAATTATCACCAACTATGTCACATTATATGTAACTAAATATAACAATAATAATATCTTTGTTTGCTATCAGATGGATCTTCATGGATACCATACTAATTTTCTCCATCTTTTTCTTCTTCTCCGCCTTCCTCCTCTTCTTCTCAAACACATTTGCAATGGATAATGAATGTTCGGTTTCTAAGTGCGGGGATGATCATGTCGTTGTAAAATTTCCGTTCCGTATAACGCAAAACCAACACCCAAACTGCGGCTACCCGGGTTTCGATCTTTCGTGCACTAGTTTTGGAAAAACAGTTATTCAACTACCATCTTCAGGTGGTAAGTATTATGTAAGTGCAATCGATTATGTCAAGCAAGAGATTCGCATACATGACACCAAGAAATGCCTACCCAAACAGCTTTTAACGTTGAATCTTTCGGCGTCTCCGTTTCAAGGTATTCAATTCCAAGATTACACATTTCTAAATTGTTCATCAAATTATACAACAACAAAAATATCACCGATTTCGTGTTTAAGTAATTCCATGAACAAAGTTTACGTCACAAGTTCATTGGAACTAGCTGGATCCTTATCTACTGATTGCGAACTCATTGATAACATAGCGGTTCCAATTGTTCCACAAAAACTTCAGAATGAGAAAGGGTATTCATCTGAGCTCGAAAATGATCTTATTCTATCTTGGAAAGAACCCAAGTGTAGCAAGTGCGACGAACCTGGTTGGGGGTGTAAAAACTCGACTAACGACGGCAATGATATAGGATGTTTGCATGCTCAAGAAAACGGTAATTCTTTTTGGCTTTCTTTCATCTTGCCTAATTTCTTTCCTAAATGATGATAATGAATTACACAAAATTGGTCAAAAAGACCAAAATCAACAATTCCTGGGTGAAAAAGACACTTAGGTTTTGATACTGTTTAAATAACCAAAAATTAAAAAGATACTGTTTAAATGGACAAAAATTTAAAAATAGGAAGGATGTAACCAGTTTCATCCTGTCCATTTTCAAATATTTTTTTCTTATTTTTATTTTACACAGGATGCATCCAGTTTCATCATTGCTATTTTTTTAAGTATAAGCCAGGATGAATCCAGTTTCATCCTTGCTATTTTTTTTGGCTATTTCACCCGTACTTTTTTTTACTCGTCCATTTGAACCGTGTTTTAAAATTTTTTGGACAAATGACCCATTTTCTCAATGAATTAGCGAAGTAATTTTAAAGTGAATTTAACCCAAAACTGTCCATCCCTAAATACGTGATCTTTAGAGCCATTGATCAAAAAAAAAAAAAAAAAAAAAAAAAAAAAAAAATGTTTACTCCATGCTGCCACACTACAAATTTGATCGAGCGCACATAATAAGCTCTCGCCTGGTTCAAACGTAGCTTAAATGTTCTCTTGTCATCAAGCCAACATTTTATGCCCGCCCCACTTAATGGTTGACCATGATTGAAACGGATGTATAACATCCGCCCCACCATCAAACGAACTTTAAAACTGCGCCTGGTATCGAGCGTACTTTTAACTTCCGCTCGACCAAATATAGTTTTGGTCTGAATTTCAGACCATATTTGGTCTGATATTTGGTTTTGGTCTAGTATTTAATCTTTACTCCGTCCCACTGTGGTTCATTTGGGGACCAAAATTTTGGTTATGGTCGTCCATTGTGGACGCTCTTAGCACATCATCTCCACGGTCAACTTAACACTATAATGTAAAAATTTCAGAGCCACCTTGTAAAAATCTTAGAATTCCTATGGATATGCATTACGCATAAAACAAAATTTAGGTATATTTAACTGGAATAATATGATACGACTAAATAACAATTATTGTAGTTTTGTTGCTTATCACTACTTGTCTTGTACTTGTTTTTCACTAATTTTTTAAAACATCCCAATGTCAACTTACCTGTCTCGCCGCTTGGATTAAGGGTTGTAAATTAATAAAACGCACAAGTTGAATTATTTAATTAACAATTTGTCAACTTGTAATTTTATTCCCCTGCAAATTACAGGTTCTACCAAGAACGTGCCGAGCATCTACAATGACGGTAAAGACAGTTTCAAGATGGCATTAGGTATTGTTTTACCAGCATTCATCTTGACAATATTTCTGATCTTATACATGTGTTTTTGGCTTAACCTTTGCGACTGTGACCGGAACCGTACTCGAAATCTTGCCCACCACCACCACCACCACCACCATGGCGACCCCACAGTTTTAATGGTCACGACAATGGGTCTAGATGGAACAACTATTGAGTCCTATCCGAAGATTACCCTCGGTGAAAGCCGGAGAATACCAACTCCAAATGATGGGACGTGTTCGATATGTATATCAGAGTATTGTCCGAAAGATACTGTTCGAACCATTCCAGATTGTAAACATTGTTTTCATGCTGAATGTATCGATGAATGGCTTCGAATGAATGCTTCGTGTCCTCTTTGTCGAACTTCTCCTTCCCCTTTTGCCTCTCCTCTTGCGTCTCCAATCGCACAGCCAATACAAATTCATTTGTAATAATTACTGGATTTATTTATTTTTCATTTTGTATTCTCGTAATATACATGTACATAATTAAGCATGAAATCCATTTTTTCATGTTTATGAAGAAATATGGTTTTGGTTTTTGTATCTCATACAACTATATTGAGATTTACTGCATTGATATGTTTATATACACGGTTACATCAGTGAAAAGATAAAGATTACAACAGAACAAATGCAAAAGAATATGTGCATCTTAGACTAAACTAATATGCTGAAGAATAGGCGAAGTATAGTAGTTACAACAGAAGAATAGGATGACTAATTATGGTACAACAGTCTTGTACACGTAACAACCTGTACGTGTGAAGTTTAATACCCCCTCAAGTTGGAGCGGTACAGCCTGAACGAACGCCCAACTTGCCAACTAGTCGACCAAATTGTGGAGCTCCCAAAGGTTTAGTGAAGATGTCTGACAGCTGATCAGCATAGGTGTTTTGGTAGAATCCACTTAATAACTTTTCACGAACAAAATAACAGTCAATCTTAATGTGTTTCGTTCGTTCGTGAAATACAGGATTTTGAGCAATGTGAATTGCTGCTTGACTATCACAGGAAACAGTGATAGGGAAAGGACATGAAAAATGCATCTCTTTTAAGAGATCAACTAACCATTGAATTGCGGTTAGATTAGCCAAAGCACGATATTCAGCTTCAACAGAGGAACGAGCCACAATAGGCTGTTTCTTAGATTTCCATGAAATTGGACTATTACCTAAAGCAACAAAATATCCAGTGGTAGAACGACGAGTCATAGGGCTACCAGCCCAATCAGAGTCTGTGTAACCATGAATAGAAGGAGAACTAGATGAGGACAGAAAAATACCATGTACAATTGTTCCCTTGAGATATCTCAGAATGCGATGAGCAGCATCCATATGAGAGGATCGTGGATGTTGTAAGAATTGACTCAGATAGTTAACTGAGTATGTAATATCTGGTCGCGTGACTGTGAGATATTACAAACTACCTATTAAACGACGAAAACAACTAGGATCAGTTAATTTCGTACCATCAATAGGAAGCAGCTTTAGTTTTGAATCCATTGAGAAAGCAGATGTACGAGCCCTGTGAGGCCAGAATCCTTAAGGATATCAAGAATATACTTTCTTTGACAGAGAAATATACCCTTGGAGGAGCGAGAAACTTCAATTCCCAAAAAATATTTCAAACAACCAAGATCCTTGATTGAAAAATGAGAAACTAGACGCAGTTTGAGAGAGGTAATGAAGTCAGCATTCGTGTCGGTGATGATAGTATCATCAACATAGACAAGAACAAAATAGAGGTTGTACCTCGATGGTATGTGAAAAGAGAATTGTCACATAATGATTTTGTAAAACCTTCAGATAATAAAATCGAAGAAAGTTTTGCAAACCATTGACGAGAGGCTTGCTTTAAACCATAGAGAGATTTTTTGAGTTTGAAAACTTTAGACTCACCTGGTCGTGCCATACCTGGTGGAATCATCATGTAAATTTCTTCATCCAGATCCCCTTGAAGAAACACATTGTTGACATCAAGTTTATGGAGAGCCAATCCCTTAATAGCAGCAATAGATAATAAGACACGAACAATAATCAACTTAGCCACTGGTGCAAATGTATCATACTCCCTCCGTCCCTAATTAGATGAGCTACTTGTAGTTTGCACAAATTTTTAGGCAAGGAGGAAAGTGGAGTATATTTAAGTATTTTTTACAATTATACCCTTATGGGCAATAATTAGTAAAATTTAGAAACGATTTATCTCTTAAACTATACCACGGTTTTTTATAAACGTTGAAAAACATTTTAAAACCTAAGCGCAACAAATATAAATATGACTATCAAATTATACATATTTCTTATAGAAAAAATAATCAATTAAAAGGGTAGTTTTAGAAATATCCCCTTGGTTAGGGAAATAGCTCATCTATTTGTGGACAAAACTAAAAACCAAGTAGCTCATCTAATTAGGGACGAAGGGAGTAATAGTCTATACCCTCTTGCTGAGTATAGCCTTTGGCTACTAGTCGAGCCTTTTAACGTTCAACAGTGCCATCAGCATTGAACTTAATTTTGAAAACCCATTTGCAGCCAATGGTTGTTTTACCAGGGGGTAAATCGACTAATATCCAAGTGTTGTTAGCTTCCAAAGAAATGATTTCTTTGGCCATGGCTGCGCGCCATTTGGGGCATTTATTTGCCTGAGAGAATGATCTTGGTTCGTCAGTGAGAATGACTGAAGCTAAAAAGGCTTTGTGTGAAGGAGTAAATTTATCGAAGGAAAAATAATTTGTCATTGGATAAAGAGAAGTGTGATTGATGACAGTAGCAGCAGGACAATGATAATCTTGTAAATAAGAAGGTGGGTTACGATCTCGAATGGGACGAGAATGAGATGAAGGGTTTGCAGATTCCAGGCAAGGAGCTGCCGGAGTAGACTGTCGTGCAACAGATGGAGATGCAGGACTGTGCATAGAAACAGGGGATGGTCTCGGAGATGCAACAACAGATAGATTATGGTACGACAGATAGAGATGCAGAACTGGTGTCAGCAACTGATGATTGTCTTGGAGACAAGCTAGCATGTGAATCATAGTGGATGGCAGGAAGTTGTGCAGCGGAAGTATCAACAGTCCTGTCAGGATTCGATTGTCCAGAATGATTCATTGAACAAGGAGGAGAAGAATGATCAGGGTAAAAATCACAGCGAAACTGTGTGGATGGTATAGGATCAAGTATGGAATCATACTTAGTATAGTCAGATTGAGTGGCTGACAAAGAAACTGACTTAGGAAGAGCAGTAGATAAGTCATTAAAAGGGAAGATATTCTCATGGAATACCACATCACGAGAGACATATGTGGATTTAGATTCGAGATCATAAACTGTGTATCCTTTTTGGCCATAAGGATATCCAATAAAAATGTCCGTCTTGGCGCGTTGATCAAACTTGTGAATTGGTCAAGTGTTTCTACCAAAACAGAGGCAGCCAAAGACTTGGAGAGAAGAATAATTAGGGGGGGCATGTAAAAGAACTTCATGCAGAGATTTATGGGATAAAACTGGCGTAGGCAGTTTATTGATGAGGTAAGTTGCAACAAATATGCATTCACCCCAAAATTGGATAGGTGGATTCTCTTGAAATCTTAAGGCACACGCAACATTGAGCAAGTAACGATGCTTCCTTTCAACAATGCCATTCTTTTTTGGAGTATAAACACAACTTGTTTGATGTAAAATTCCATTTTCATGAAACCAAGATTGAAGTTCATTGGATTTGAACTCAGAGACATTGTCAGACCTAAAGGTCTGAAGTTGTGGGATGAATAATGTATTAATACCAGAGGATATGCTGGTGATTTTGAGTCCAAAATGTTTGACAACAAAAGCAAAGAAATATTTGAGAAACTTTAAAGTTTCGGATTTGACTTTCATCAAAAATACCCAAGTACATCGAGAGTAGTCATCCACAATTATAAGAAAGTACTTCTCATTAGTTAGAGATGCAGTAGAAAAAGGTCCCCAAATGTCGGCATGAACCAATTGAAAAGGATGTTTGGATAAAGAAACACTTTTATTAAATGTGAGTCGAGATTGCTTAGACCTAGGGCATACATCACACACGTGTTTAAAAGAAGAACGAATGTAAACAAAATTGCGAGCTAAAAATTCAAAACAATCCACATGGGGATGGCCTAGACGACAGTGCCATTTGTCGAATGGCTTATTTGCAGCTAGAGAAGAAATAGATGGCTGAAAAATGAAATGGTCGAGGCCAGCAATTTTCTTACTCCATCCAATCTCCATTCTCGTTTGAAGGCCCTGGAAGACACAAGACTCATGTGAGAAGGTAATACAGCATTTTGCTGAGCTTGTAAGATGACTGACTGAAATCAAGTTGCATTTGAAACTTGGAATGTAAAATACATTGAGCAACGTGATAGTTGGAGAAAGTTTAACAGTCCCAGTATGTGTTACTGAGATGTTAGAGCCATCAGGCAACTGAACCATGATAGGATTCAGGACGGATGTATAAGATGTAAAACATGACAAAGTAGAACAGATGTGGTGTGTAGCACCACTGTCGATAATCCAAGTAAGAGAAGAACACGAGAGAATCATACCTGCGAAGTTTGCATACGAGGCTATGCTGTTTCCAGCATTGTCAGGTTCAAGCAATGTCATTAGCCTAGCATACTGTGCAGCTGAGATGGTTGGAGCTGCTGGTATAGGTTCAACAGTATTGGTTTCTCGGCTTTGGTGGATTACTCGGATAACCATTCAACATCCAGCAGGTTTGACGGGTGTGACCATGTTTAGTGCAATGATCACAGAAGGGACGAGGGCGTTTGTTGTTGCTATTCCCATTGCCAGCAAACAGTCTTGTAAACGTAACAACCTGTACGTGTGAAGTTTAATAGTTTATTATCACTTTATATATATATGCTTGAATGTTCGATGAAGTATTTCCTGAAATTTTTTCAATTTATTGTATGATGATGATTCCGAGTCAGCAAAAAACTAGATAAGGTGAGTGTTAAACCAATCCATATATGTGATATGCCCCTTCAGATTCCAAAAAATTTTCAACTAAATTCAAAAAAGCGACTAATTCAAGTTTATGTCAGCAGCTATGTCACAATATATGTTACTTAATGTAACTATAATATCATTGTCTGCTATCGAATGGATAATCATGGATAGCGTACTAATTTTCTCCATCTTTTTCTTCTTCTTCTTGAACACATTTGCAATGGATGACGAATGTTCGATTTCTAAGTGCGGGGATGATCATGTCACCGTAAAGTTTCCGTTCCGTATAACACAAAACCAACACACAAACTGTGGTTACCCCGGTTTCGATCTTTCGTGTACTAGTTTCGGTAAGACAGTTATCCAACTACCATCTTCAACTGGTGAGTTTTTCGTAAGTGCAATCGATTATGTCAAACAGGAGATTCATATCCATGACCCGGATGATTGTCTACCTAAACGGCTTTTATCGTTCGATCTTTCAACTTCTCCTTTTCAAGGTATTCAATTCCAAGATTACAGTTTTCTAAATTGTACATCAAATTATACAACTTCAAAAATATCACCAATTTCATGTTTAAGTAGTTCCATGAACAAAGTTTTCGTCACAAATTCATTGTCTCTAGCTGGAATCCTACCTACTGATTGTAAAATCATAGATAAAATAATGGTTCCAATAATTCCACGACAACCTGAAAATGAGAAAGGTTTTTCATCTGAACTCGATAATGATCTTATATTGTCTTGGAAAGAACCCAACTGTAGCAAGTGCGATGAGTTCGGTCGGGGTTGCAAAAACTTGACCAGCGACGGCGATGGTATAGGATGTACTACTGTTCTTCAAATTGGTAATTCTTCTATCCTATTTGTCCATTTTCTTCCATAAGCAAGGCAATTTTGAAATTACTATGTGGTCATCTCACCAATATATTATATTACTAATAATTTGCTTTTTCCTTGCAAATTTCAGGTTCACCCACAAGCATGCCGAGCATTTCTAATGAAGGCAAACAAAGTTTCAAGCTGACATTAGGTATAATTTTACCAGCATTCATCTTGACAGTAATCTTCGTTTGCTACATGTCTTTTAAGCTTAACCTTTGCCAATGTGACCGTAACCGTACTGAAAACCTTCCCCGACATAACGACCGCCAGGCCCGCCGCCATCAAGGAGAGCGGCCCACCATTTTAATAGTCACGACGGTGGGTCTGGATGGAACCACTATTGAGTCTTATCCGATGGCCACCCTTGGTGAAAGCCGAAGGATACCAACTCCAAATGATGGGACGTGTTCGATATGCCTCTCAGAGTATCGTCCCAAAGATATTGTTCGAACTATTCCAGATTGTAAACATTGTTTTCATGCAGAATGTATTGATGAATGGCTTCGAATGAATGCTTCGTGTCCTCTTTGCCGAACTTCTCCTTCCCCATTTGCATCTCCAATCACACAGCCAGGACAAATTTATACGTAATAATTACTTGATTTTATATGTTTTCCTAATGTACATGTATATAATTAAGAAATGAATTTTTTTTTTTTTTTTTTTTTTTACACAGGATGCGTCCAGTTTCATCCTTAATATTTTTTTAAGTATAAGCCAGGATGAATCCAGTTTCATCCTTCCTATTTTTTTTTTTTTGGCTATTTCACCCGTACTTTTTTTTACTCGTCCATTTGAACCGTGTTTTTAATTTTTTTGGACAAATGACCCATTTTCTCTTAAATATTCTATATAAATATATATGTTGTCCAATTCATACCCAACATCGAACTTAGTTGAACAAGATGATATTAACAAATATAAATAACTCAGGAGAGAAATCTTAATAGTATTCACGCAGGTTAATCTAACTGTGGCTGTGAAAATTTGTTTACTTGACGTAAGTCTTTCAAAGCCAGATCAACGCTACATCTATGAGAAGACAAGCGAAAAAATGCAGTGTTTTACGTCATTAATTAGGTGTAAACCACCGTGATCTTATACTTAAGAGGATGTTTGAATACACATTCAGATGAAACTTTTGGACTCTTGTAAAGGCAGAATAGTCATAAGCTTGAGATTAAAATCCAAAATCGATTTCGCTGAAAAATAAATAAATTATGAAGCAATTTTTTTTTTGTTTTTGACTTCTTGGATCGACTTATATTTTGGTTTTACCTATTTCCTATCCTCACTTTTCCTAAATCCCATCCCAACTATCTAAATTAAATTTTGTATAACTCATTTTAAATTGGGTGAACAAAACTCACTCAAATATTCTCTAATCTCCATGATTAACCTAAACTTTTACCACCTCCGACAAATTAATTTGGTTCGAAAATTAGTTTGCAAATCAATCTTAATCAAGTTTTGAGTTTGGATACCAAAACTTACTTATATTCCCGTAGTACAATCACATACAACATCCACCGATATAAAATTATTAGATTGAGTTAATTGAATCTAATATCCAATCAAAACCTAATTGAAAAAAATTTTGAATAGCCCTTTTTGTGATCATACCTTAGTTTTTGGGCTTCTTACATTGGGTGCCAAACCTTCATCAAACCATGTTCATAGAATATTATTGGATATCGATGGTACATCTAGGCAGCAACGTGATGCTAACATCGTGTTAAATAGGTTGTAGTAATGATAGAGATAGGCTAGGGTCTGAGAGAAGAAGAAGGAAGATGGTGGTTTAGAAGACGACTGTTACTTATAGGATATGATAGGGTATGTTTTGTATACCCACCTTAAAAAGAGTTACATAAAATTTAATTTGGATAGGTGGATGGAATTTAGGGAAAGTGGGGATGGGAAATAGGTAAAACATATATTTTTTTTTTTTTGAAACAAATACATTTCTAGTTCACTCTTTTGTATGGGCCCATGTTGGGCCAGGTTTACTTAGCTTGGGTAAGACATTCTCTATATAAAAATAGAGTTTTTTCGAGCGACGTGGTTAATCGGAGCTTCTGGTTGATTCTGGTCCCACCATTTTAAATTTCAACTAATAAAATTTAAGGAGAATCTTTTATCCCTATGATATATTTTTTGGTCAATCATATTTAAGAAAATATTACCTAAAACAGCTAAATATAATAAAATCTTATAAATTGCCCAAAAAATATATTTAAAAATAGGAAATTATGTATTTATTCTAACGAAATCTATTAAAATTCACCAATAAATTAAAATAAAAATAACATCGGATATTATAGTTCATCACGATATCATCACAATATTAAATCGATCAAAAAAAATTAATATAAAATGTTTAATGTCCAATTACACTTCTTCTACTTCAACTAACCCTAAATACATTTCCAAACGACTAATAATGAAACTATTTACAATCATAATTATACAACTAAAAAGATGAAAAAAACTTTGATCAAACTTACATAATCAATTAAAATCAAAATACATAGAGTTGTGGATACTTACTCAAAAATTGGAGCGTGTTTTTTTTATTCCACAAAATAAAATGAATTAATCCTGTCCAATATTCAAAATAAAAAATCGTTAAAATCACGGGGTTATTGGACATGATCCGAAGTAAAATACTGAGAACGAGAAGACAATGTAGAAAGGTGCAGAACAAAACAATGACTGAATTTCGATAATTATTTTCTTAGTATTATTCAATCCATAAAAATAAAAAAATAAAACATCAAAAAAAGGGTTCTATTCGTGTAAGATATGCTTGAAATGGCTTTCCAAAAAAAAAAAAAAGATATGCTCGATATTTTTTAAATAGAAATTTTGCAGCCAATAAATGCGTCTTGACAATTTTTATTTTTATTTTTGAAGCATGCTATCTAAAAATATACCACCTATTCCAAAATCATAAAAGTGGTGTAAATGTTAAGATGTAGATTGATATTCTTTTCCTAAATAAAGTTTTTTTCTAATGGAATGTTAGGCTTAATGACTTGCTATATAAAGCACCCGAGCAAAGGCCAAATCTCATTGTTTGCACGTTGCTTATTTCTTTTGCTATTGTTTTATTTTTAGTTTTTTTTTCCTCTTCCTGTTGCAGTTTAGGGTTTGGTATCTGATCTCTCTTTTTGATTATTTTGTTGCATGTACAGTAGAGAGTGTAACCAGTTGACGTATTGGCTGCGGCAATGAGAGAGGTCATGAGTAATGATATCGGTTCTTCTGGAGCTCTGTGGTGATGCGATAAACTCCCGCGATGAGATTGAATTATTAAATCATGCTTTTTTTAGCAAGGAAAACTCATCGTTTATACAGTTGTTTTTTCCTTCTTCTATGTTTTTTTTTTTTTATTATGAAGCATTTCGTATCCTTTGTTGATTGGTTTTATATTTTTTGTTGATTTTATTTTGCAGTTGGTGGTGATATATCGTCTGCAGTGAAGGATGAAACGATGAAATGGAATCTTTTGGTTCACTTTTAAGGTGATGAAATTCATTTTTCTTTTTATATTAAGTTATCTTTATTACTTATTTTTCTTCCTACGGTTCCTATGATTTTAACCCTCTTACACTTTTTTTGTTATTGTTGTTGTGTGATCTATTACGAAACCATTGTTTTTTTAGGGTTGTTCTGTATTTTGTTTTGGTCATGCCTCTTCAGTGAAGAATGAAAACATGCATGAAATTGAACCTTATGGTAACTTTTGATGTTTTTGTTTTGTTTTCTATAAATTTTCTTTTATTTTAACCCTCATATTTCAGTTTTTGTTCTAGATCATGCCTTAGATAAATATATAGCTGAAGAGTTTTGTTAATACACGTTTACGATCGGATGTGTGTTTTTTTCTCATTAGAATTGCAGCTGGCATAAACAATGAGTTGGAGAAACAATGGATGCTGGTAGGATTTGCTGTGATTTTTTCCTTTTACAAGTGCCCTTGTATAGTTGCATTGTTTGTGGCTTGTGGTTTGAGCTACAAAAAGACTCCCAAGATCTCTTCTCCTTCCTTCAGTTTTGCATGCTTCCTGTGATCTTGATTAATGATGGTAAGCTGAAGGAATTGGAAGAGGACATTAGTGGGTTTTCTATAACGGTTCAAGCCAAGTGGTCATAACATGGGAGTGTTTATGATTCTTTGCACACAAAAATAATGATTTAATACAGGTTTTGTTAGAGAATAAGGTAACTACTATCAACACATTTTTGATTTTCATTACTACTATAGAAACACCAATCTGGAGTCTTGCCGTCACTCATGAACCTGGCAAGATGGAGAATCAACAAAGAAATAATTGTCCAATCTGGAGTCTTGCCGTCAGTCATGAACCTGGCAAGATGGAGAATCAACAAAGAAATAATTGTAGTTGTTATGTCTGTGGTTTTGTGATAGAAAATGTTAAATCTATGTTTTGCAATTGTGCAGGCTTGCAGAAGAGTTATGAAGGCCAGAAAAAGACAATAAGCTGTTTTTGAGTAATTGTCAGCTAATAACCATATGAAGGCCAGAAAAAGACAATAAGTTGTTTTCTTGAATGTGCTTATGTTAGTATCCTTTGTAATTATCAATATTGTTATTGCATTTGGGTTTTAAGGTCCTGGAATTTTAGTTTGTTGGAGTTGGCTATAGTAACCTGTCGTGGATTCGTAATTTGATTATATTTGGTTGGTACCTACCAGTGCACATTTCACCATGCTTGTGTTGAATTCGTAACTATACTCTAAATTAAACACTATAAACCACCTCTTTGTTTTTTCTTTAATTCAATGAAGGAAATGAAATATACTGTTAATGATGCTTATCATGTTTAGGTTATGTGTTGAGCAGTGCTTTTACCTATAACTATAATGACAGACCCAAACTCCTCTGCAATAACTATATTTAACGGCACTCTCTTCACTTCTCCATGTAGAAACCTAAATGGATTACGCGCTAGGAACTGCCTTTCTGTTGGTATGATAAATCTTGGAGACTTTAGCAAGTGTTACAATTAGCAAGTGTTACTATTGTAGTTCATTTTCCTCATGCTTCGTTGCATAGTGATTTTTTTTGACATGACACTGACTTCGAATTGTTATGAAATTATTTGAATTTTATGAAATTGATTTAAATATCTTGGCGGTGTCTATATCTTTTCTTATGTGTTGGGCACATTTTGCCGAGCTTCACCTGGACAGATTTTGTTGGTCTAGACCATATTTTCCCAAGATAGCTCCTTAATACCCTACGCCATTGAAAAGTTATGAAGTTTTGGAGTTTAACAATGTACAAGTTGACACTGCATTGAAAAAACAAAAAGGTCATATTATACTTTACCTATACTGCTCAAGTTATAAGTATGCCATATGATTTTGTGCACTAATTCCGTCAAAAATATATGTTTCTTAATGTCCATTCTTGGTATAATTAACCTTGGCCTTGATACTATGCATGATGTGGACACAATTTTGAAAGATCTATGTGATGAAACTTCAATACACTATGGTTTTCCGATAGTCTTTAAATTAAATTAATCTCATTAGTTTCAAGCTTTCGCTTGATTTCGGGCTTTCGGCATGTATGCAAAGTTGCTTGTGGGTCCTAAATGTTTTTCCTTTTTCTTTCTCAGATCTGGATATAATTTTTCTGAAGCGCATAGACTCCTGGAAAATCACTACTACTCTTATGGAGCTCGGAATCTCAAAAAATCTGGTAATATCTTTTCTTTTACTTATTCTGACTCTGACTCACCTATGGAGATACAAATTTTATGATGCGACAATTTAAGAAATGGGGTGTTATAGTACTGTTTATGAAATGTCTTTACAGTAAATATAAGAAGGTGTTATAGTACTGTTTATGAAAGTAAGTTATGCGTATTGGTCTTAATTTTTGTTTCTGTTTGTTTTGTAGTTAAAGATGTTTAACATTGGAGTTTCCAGCCAACACCTGCATATTCGCAACAACTTCTTGCTAACAACACCGATTATTAGTAGCAATTGTTGCTGCTGCGAGTAGGTGTTGCTGCTGCGAGTAGGTGCAAGTAAATTAACTACCAAAGAAGAAGATGCAAAATGAACCATTGACGAGTAACTTTGTTTGGCAAGTAGAAAGGTTCGAAAGTAAGTAAATTGTGTCTAACAATGCTGCGGAAGCTTCTATGGGATGAGAACTTAATCCTTTACTGGTGAAAATTTTTGCGAGTTTTTATTCATATTCTGTTTCATAAATGAAAACATAATTTTTTTAAAGTGCCTGCTGGATATATTAGAACACCGCTACCACGGTGGGGAGGGCCGACCGAAGAAAACGAAACACCGCTGATTGGATTACGCGATATACATAATTTTTTAGTTGGAATGTTATTTGCAAGGCATATGTATCGTTTTAATGGTTGCATACCAAATTAGTGGATGCATGGCGAAATACAATTGTATAAATTGTTATGCATCTTTTGTGGTGGCTCCATAATTCGTTATGCATTTTTATTTTTATTTTGGAATAATATTTTTAGGCATATACTACCTCCGTTTGATTAATAGATATTTTCATAGTTTTATTTTTCCTAAAATAGGTCTGAAACAGGGTGAAAATATCATTTTTTCCGAAACGGGCGAAAGCATCATTTTTTGTGAAACGTGGTGAAAGCATCACTTTTTGTGACACAAGGCGAGTATCACTTTTTCCGAAACGGGACGAAAGTATCACTTATTTTAAAATGGTCATAAAAGGGACTCCCTTCATTGGGCTCTTTGGGCTTTCGGTCGGTCGGCCCAATTAACATGCTACCTTAAAAAGGAAAATGAAAATAAAAAGGAGATCATCAAGCTGCCTAAAAATGATTACCCAGTATCCGCTTTACCTTAATAAAACTAGCATTTTCAGGGGCTACCCAAAAGAATTAGGGGCGACACAAAAGGATAAAATAGGTCATAATCGGAAGGTTAATCCATAATCGGGAGATAACTTTATAATCCCGTTTTTTTAATGGCCAAACTACCATTTACAATCGGTAGTTAATTAATCGGGAGTCAATTTAGTTTATATAGCTTCCGAATATAAAGTATCCCCAAAATGAAATCCTCTATCTTTTGAATTTTGATTATCCTATAATCGGTAGTACATAAAGTTATCTTGACTCCGATTAAAGTAGACCTTTGGCAAATATCCTACCATAATCGGTAGTCAAGATAGTTCATATAACTACCGAATATAGAGTAGCCCCAAAATGAGATTTTGCAAAAATCCTCTTTTTTTGAATTTTGGTTGAGCCTATAATCGGTAAGAAAGGAAGAGTTATCATGACTTCCGATTATACAGTGGCTCTCTTGGCAAATATCCTACCATAATCGGTAATCAAGATAGTTCATATAACTACCGAATATAGAGTAGCCCCAAAATGAGATTTTGCAAAAATCCTCTTTTTTTGAGTTTTGGTTGAGCTTATAATCGGTAAGAAAGGAAGAGTTATCATGACTTTCGATTATACAGTGACTCTCTTTGCAAATATCCTACCATAATCGGTAGTCAAGATAGTTCATATAACCCAAAATGAGATTTTGCAAAAAATCCTCTTTTTTTGAATTTTGGTTGAGCTTATAATCGGTAAGAAAGGAAGAGTTATCATGACTTCCGATTATACAGTGACTCTCTCTTTGCAAATATCCTACCATAATCGGTAGTCAAGATAGTTCATATAACTACCGAATATAGAGTAGCCCCAAAATGAGATTTTGCAAAAAAATCCTCTTTTTGAATTTTGGTTGAGCCTATAATCGGTAAGAAATGAAGAGTTATCATGACTTCCGATTATACAATGGCTCTTTTTTGCCTAATTCCTACCATAATCCGTAGTCAAAATAGTTCATATAACTAGAATGTAGAGTAGCCCTAAAATGAGATTTTGCCAAAATCTTCTTTTTTCGAATTTTGATTATCCTATAATCGGTAGTAAATAAAGTTATCTTGACTCCCGATTCAATTATTCTCGAGAATTAAATTCTTTATCTTAAATAAAGTGGATTTGAAAACTAGAAAAAAATCCAAAGCAGATTGAAATTCAATTTTCTCAAACACAGTAGGGAGGCTACGCCCCGGACCCCAGGACCCCCGTATAGCGTCACGGCATTGTATTCATACCACGTCCATGCCCCGCACCGAGCTTTTCATTTGCATTGGTTGAGCCTATAATCGTAGCAAATGAAGGTATCGACTTAGATTATACATTGGGCCTCTTTAACGAAATCCTAGCATAATCGGTAGTCAAAGATAGTTTATATAACTAGAATATAGAGTTGCCCCAAAATGAGATTTTGCAAAAATCCTCTATTTTTCTAATTTGGTTGAGCCTATAATCGGTAGTCAAAATAGTTCATATAACTGCCTAATATAGAGTTGTCCCAAAAATGAGATTTTGCAATCGGTAGATAACTAAACTACCGATTATGAAGGGGCATATAAGTATTTTCATCCTATTTTGTCTTTTTGTGTCGCCCCTAATTCTTTTTGGGTCGCCCCTAAAAATGCTAGGTAATAAAACACCAACAAAATTATACCTTAACAAAACACCAACAAAATTGCATGACATAACCAAGATGGCAAACTTTATTACAAAACATCAAGTGAATGAACGATTGATATCGCTAATACACTTTCGATGATGAAGTAAGGGCATATGATAGCTGGGTGGAGCAAAAAAGGAAAAAATATTTAAAGAATACAAAAAATTTGGAGAAAAACTGGAGCATCATTGAATTTTTATTAGACTTTTTTGTATAATGTTTTTGATTGTTAATGAATTTAAGCCAGAAACTAACCCGTGCGTAGCACGGGTGACAAACTAGTTGTTATAAATATCAGCTGTGCGGCGTCCCCAAAGAAACATTTCTAGGGTTATATTTGCGCAAGAGAAGGTAAGTGAAATGATCATTTTTACTTTTAATGAAGTAAGCAAGTAATTTTAACATAACCAGTCTTTTAGAGCATAATCTGTTTGAGTATAATCGTCATTGATTGTGACTATGATTTGGTTTTTCTTGTATTTTCATTTGAAATTGGATTAGCTTTATAATGATATTGTTGTGTTCACTGATGCTTCTGCACAGAAACTGTTTGATATAATGCATCAAAGAGATAAAATCACCGAGAAAAATCCATGGGTTCTCCTTTTCATCCTTAGAAACAGGCAAGCTGGGAAACCAACGAAACACATAGCTATAGCTAAGTTCGAAACTCCGAAATAGTAGTTGACTATGAAGTTCTGCGTTGATCTTATAAATGATTCCTGTTGATGACTTGATGTTCTAAGAAAAAAATGTTATCATGATATAATCCATTACTTGTTGTGTTAGTTAGTGGTTGATTTTGCATTTTCTGCATTATTATTCATATTCCATACTTAAAACATGACTTCAGTTAGCTACAAGTATGGATTTTGTTATACTGGAGCATAGCTGAAATACATTACGTCATCGCTACCACCTAGATTAAACAACATATGTATACATCAAAACTTCAAAACCTCTGGCAATTGACTTCACTTGCTCACATATGCTACACATGTATATGATACACCGTCACACTTATTTGCTGGTGCCTGCCAAGAATTGTTCATTTCTTTAGTATTGCATCTAGATTATATAAGCATATTACTTTGCAAATTTTGTGTATCTTAGTTCCATTACTCCCAGTTTAACTTTATACTATGAAAATCATGTATATGTGGTTATATCTTATACAAATATTTTGTGCAGTAATCATCACCACAGAATCTCACAGAAGACTAGCCTGCATTACTACGAAATAGGTGGCCGGGGTCCTTCACAAACTGCAAATTGTATAAGCACTGTGCATGCTGTTACTCGCGTAAGTTGCACAAACCCATTACACTTATCCCCCATTCTTGGAAACCATAGTCTCCTTCAGTTGTAATTGTTAATTATTCTGGGGTTGTAGGAATTTCATATTTTTAAATCACCTTCTTTAGCTGATCCTCATAAAGATAAAAAAATGATCTCATTTTCTTCTCTCCAATCCTCCAAAATCAGATTACCTCCTTTTTCAAATCCGAGTTCAATCCCTCACTCCCTTCATCGATCCTCAATTCTCTACTGCAATCACCAAAAACAGACTTTAAAGTACAGAAGTCTCTGTGTTAGAGCTTTAGATGCAGCTCAGCCTTACGATTTTGAAGCTATAAACAATGATCGTTTTGAAAAGAGCAAAAAACTAAAGATTGCTATTGTTGGTTTTGGTAACTTCGGTCAATTTCTTGCAAAAACCCTAGTTCGTCAAGGACACAAGGTTTTAGCTCATTCTCGATCAGATTACTCTGATACAGCTCGAAAATTAGGGGTTCAGTTTTTCAATGACGCTGATGATTTATGTGAAGAACATCCTGAGGTAGTACTTATTTGTAGTTCTATACTATCTACTAAATCAGTTCTTGAATCATTACCATTACAAAGACTAAAAAGAAGTACTTTATTTGTTGATGTTCTTTCTGTCAAAGAGATTCCAAGAAAGCTTTTTCTTCAGATTTTACCACCAGAATTTGATGTTTTATGTACTCATCCAATGTTTGGACCAGAAAGTGGTAAAGATAGCTGGAAAAGTCTTCCTTTTGTTTATGATAAAGTTAGGATTGGGGATGATGAGTCTAGGATTAGTCGTTGCGAAAAATTTCTGAATATTTTTGCTCAGGAAGGTTGTAGGATGGTGGAAATGTCTTGTGCTGATCACGATAGGGAAGCTGCAGAATCACAGTTTATAACACATACAATGGGAAGAATTCTAGAGAAATTTGGGTTAGAATCGACGTCGATAAATACCAAAGGATATGAAACTTTGTTAAATCTGGTGGAGAACACATCTGGGGATAGTTTTGATCTTTACTACGGCTTGTTTTTGTACAATAAAAATGCAATGGAACAGTTAGAGAGGTTAGATATGGCATTTGAATCACTGAAGAAGCAACTTTTTGGGCATTTACATGAAATTCTCAGGAAACAGCTGTTTGAGAATGCCGAGGGTTTAGAAGAATCTAAAAATACAAAACCAGTGTTCCCTAAACTGCTTCAAAATGGCGGAGATGCAGTTGAACCACCTTCAGAGAATATAGGATGAGGTCTCAATGGAATCCATTTGCATCGACTATGAGTTATACTACATAATGGTCCTTTTTTTGTATCCATGAATGGTTTTGAATAAATGCTTCCTGTCTTTTTTCATCAAACTTCTCCTCTCCTACATCTCTTCATATCTACAATTCCCTTGTAATTGTTAGTAAGCTTCTTGTGCAGTTGGTGCTTGACTCCTTTGTTTTCTGAAGTTTCTTGCAGTTATGTTTTCCATCTTCTTTTCCCCTGGCTAGTTGCAATATTTGTGCATCCTTGGCTTCGTGAAGCATAGGACTAGTATCAGATTTATAAATGAGTAGAACATATCTAGCTGGGTGCACATCCAACATGAATCACCAACATATGATGCAATTTTGATGGAATTTTTTTTTTCACTGATACTGGAAAGGTGGGTGTGCAAGAATATTTTGGCCATTTTAACCCTCCGAGAAGCATGAGCCTATAATTTGTCGATCTGATTTGGACCGAGTCAGATGTCAAAAGAGATTCAGATCCGTTTCAGATGCGAACAACCAACGTGTCAGCCAAGTCAGAGTTTCCTAATTTTATTTGATATCTTTTTCTTAGCGTTAATACTATAATTAGGTATCACTGAAGCCTATAATAAGAAGGCCTAGGACAGAAATATCATCGAACACTATTATTTTTTGAGAGAAAAGATGGATGTGCCCAAGGAGATCATGCAACTTGTACACAAGCATACTTCATGGCAAACGATGGAGGATTTAGATAGAGATGTGAAGAAGGCGTCTAAGTCTTGGAATGAGATACTAAATTTGATATTAAGGATCTCGAAAAAGAGAACGTTGAATGATACGGTCAATGACTCGATGGAAACTTATGATCATGATGTTGAAGTACGTCTCAAATTGAAGGGAGAAATAGTGGGCAAGGTGCTTGATGCAAGGAATTTGTGTAACAGTTCCAGCAATGTCATACAGAGGGTGTCGTGTTTAAAGAATGACTTAGAAGCAGCAGTTAACGAGTGCAGACGTCAGATGGAGTATGACGAAGCTACACGCGAAAAGATTCTGTGCAATGCGATGAAGGAAGCTCTTGGTGATAAAGTTGAGAATGTTGTTGTCTCTTCCATGTCCCACGGTCCTTGTATCCTGAGGGACTCAGGCAAGGGTGGGAAGAGAATGGAGATCAACCCCACTGACGTTGTCATTCAGGATCTCCTGGAGAGGGTTGATGATGACAAGAATGACTTTGACCTCAGAGATGAGGCTCTTTTGTTGTTTAATCATGCTGAATTGTATTGGACGTCGAGGTGCCAACACTTTGAAGCCAAGTTGTCAACAACCATTACCAATTTATAATTGTCAGCCATAACCACAAAATCCATCATAGTCTACGTACTCTTCTTGTGTCATGAGTATTTTTCTTGCATCGTTTTGTGGTCGTATTCCAAATATAAAATTCTCCACTACTACTTTTATTAGGAGTCATATCTAACTCAAACCACGGACATGATCCAATACCACCACTTTTTTTTTTTTTTTTTTTACTTAAAAAGTTCAAATTTTATTCAAAAGAAAAAAAAAAGTACAAAATAAGAGGCGCCAAAGCGCAACAAGAGAAGGAAAAAGCCAACCCAACACACAGGCTGCAAGAAAAACAACATGGCAGTAGTACCTTCTTAACAACCTAAGTGCAAGCCTAACCTACACAGATGTACGAGGGGAGTCAGATATTTCAAAAATGAAAAAACTTGAGCAATTTGAAATCCAATCAAAAATGTGTTTATCGAATCCCTTTTGAGTCAGATGTATGAGGGGAGTTAGATATTGAGCCAGATATCAGAAAAATGAAAATACAAACGAGTAAACGAGTCTAATCTAATAAACTTCATGCTTAAAAAAAAAAAAAAAAAAAAAAAAAAAAAAGAGAGCCGAGTCAGACACCTAATTAGATTCAGATTCCGACTCAGAAACGAACATAAAAAGGTGTCAACAAAGGCAGCAGAAGCAAAAGTCATATTTGTGGTATCCCCAAGCCCAACGTAATAGCTATAGTGTAGTACTACTGTACTACTAGCACGTACAAATTACACAGTACGACAAATTTATAGGGTTTAAGCTTCTCCTCTTTCCTGAAGAAAGAAAATTACAGAAACAAATTTGGGGGTAAACCGGCACGCGGGAATTTCTTTCGATCCAAGAAGGTGAGAAAACGTATTAATCTTTCTCTTATGTGATTCAGGGGGATTTGTAGTTGAATTTTGATGATAGTTTAATGTTAGAAATTTTGCATGAACTATTGGATTGATTGATTTGATTATAGATTTGGATTCAGAAACTATTGGATGATTAAATGTTCGATGAAATGCCTAAGTGAGTTCGTATGAAGAGGAAGTTTGTTCAGTGTTTCACCCTGTCAATCGATCAATCTTAGTATCCTACAGTTTTTGTTTGCTTGATTGTGTGTATTTAGTTTCTCTGTACTTTGATTGGTATGTATGATTTGTTATAAATTGGGAGGGGTTATGCGATGAATTTGACGCTTATTAGCTCGATAGAAAGTGTTTCAGTGAGTTCATATGAATCGTTGTATAGAAATTTTGTAATCCTGTATGAGATTTAGGTAGTGTTTTAGGCTCTCAATCTATCCTAGAATCCTAAATTGTTGTTTGTTTGGTTTCTAGGTACTTCGATTGGTAGGTGTGATAGAAAGTGATCCAGTGAGTTCATATGAATCGTTCTGTTGAAATTTGGTAATCCTGTATGACATTCATGTAGTGTTCCACGCTCTCAATCTATTCTAGAATCCTAAATTGTTGTTTGTTTGGTGTCTCTGTACTTTGATTGGTAAGGTGTGATGTGTTATTTGGGATTCATAATGTATTTGATGCTTATTTGCTTGGATAGAAAGTGTTTCAGTTAATCTTTGTATAGAAATTTGGTAATCCTATATGAGATTCATGTTGTGTTCCAAGCTCTCAATCGATCCTAGCATCCTAAAGTTTTGTTTGTTTGGTTTCTCTCTACTTCTATTGGGTAGGTGTCAGTTTATCACACATGTTTGAGCAAAATATGTAGGAACTTGAACAGCGTGTACTCAGTAAAGGAGATGAGGAACTAAAAGAGATGTGGTATAAATAGAACGAGTGACTGTGATTCGAGTTAATTTTATATTCTGTTATGTAGCTTGGTGGTTGTCCTGCGAAATCTAGATGACACGAATATGCTTAGTCAGTACATGAATGTATGAGTATGGAACTTTGAGATTTAGTACCTTATTCATTTTACTGATTTCATGGTTAACATATGTTTATAAATCGAATAACAGGTGTCTGCTCTGTATTTTGATTCCTAAATGCATTTTGAATGACATTGTGTGCTGAGACATGAAACCGAATGGTGAGAATGAAAGTAGGTGTTGGGTTGGGGCATCGTGTGACCTAAATTTGGTTTACGTTTGATGGCCTGTTTTCATCCACCCTGATAATTTTTTGTTCATCCCCTCTTTTCCATTGTTAATGTAGGTTTTCGTAGCCATGATGTATCTTCGCTAAAACTGTAATAAATCTTGATTCTTGCAGAAGAGTTAATTGGTCCTCACAGAGTTTAGAGCATAAAAAAGAACCATGTCTTCACCACCCTCGCAGCAAAAAGAAGGGTCTGCAGTCTCAGCACCGCCAAGTACAGATACAAAGCCTAAGAAGAAGATTTGTTGTGCCTGCCCAGAGACTAAGAAGCTGAGAGATGAGTGCATCGTGCAGCATGGTGAAGATGCATGCACCAAGTGGATTGAAGCTCACAAAATTTGTCTTCGTTCAGAGGGTTTTAATGTTTGAAAGTGAAGAATAAGAACACATACACACTCATATGGAAAACTTAGAATGATAAAATATTTTTGTCAGAGTTGCTAGCATTTTATTTCACTCTTGGATTTCGATTCAGAAATCCCAATTTATATTTACCTTATTTCCAGGAGAGTGGACCTATGCTATACTGCAGTCTGCGGTAAATGATGTGTTTATACACCAATTCACATTTATGCAGTAATTCAAGACGGTTTCAGTTTTCAACTGGAAGTTACTTTGAATTGAATTTGTTGAATATTGGCGGAGTAATTTACCAGTCACCTGAGTTCTATCATATCGGTTATTTGAAAAACAATTCTTCCACAAAAATTTGAAAATGTACCATGACCTACACAAAAGCAACAACAGTACCAATTGAGTAAAGTGGATCATTCTATTACATCTTTTTCTTTTGGTAATTGATCTTTTTTTTTATTTTTCTCGATTCGTTGTCAGTTTTCTGAGCCGGAAAATCGATATATTTATGCTTTCCAAAGAGACTACTACCCCCATATGTAGACCGAACCATTTCAACAAACAAGGGTAGTTGCAACCACGCAAAAAGGCCCAAAGGACAACAACTAAACAATGTAATCGGAATTAACGCCTGCGCAAATCTGCTTCCAACCACTATAAACATTGATGCACCAAATGCTACTAACATAGCCACCATAGATATAAAGAGAGTTGCAAGGCCGATTATCAATTTTTGTGGTAGAGACTTTAGAAAATCCGATTCTGCGTATCTTGAAGTGTATATTGCTAAGAACATGAGCACCGATGTGATTGAAGAGAATAGAGCCAAGGCATCTGACACCGCAAACACAGTAAATGAGGACTTACCCAGAAAAACTGGGGTGCCATTCATAAGACTGTTACTATCACTGACGTTACCTCCAGGAACAGTAAAAGCAGCTGCAAATGCTACAGTTGCAATTAAGGCAGCAACTATCATGCACGATCCAGATGTATCTTTTAACCAATCTTTTCCTTCCTTCACCAAGTCTTTGTGTGCCTCTGTAAATATGAATTGAGCTGTATCTCCTTTTGTATTTCTGGTAAACCTATCACTTTCACGTAACATACTCTGTACCCCCTGCATGAAAATGAATCACTTTACTAATACGGTGATATAACACTTAAACATAAATAAATAAAAAGAAAGCAATAATGACAACCAGTAATTAACCTTGTCATGAAATTATCACTCTTACCATATACCATTGCATTTCTCGTTGTATCTGGAGCACTGCACCTGAAACCAAATTGAGTTGACCAAAAGGCGCTAACTTGGCAGCGTAGTGCAAAATGGTATTTCTGTCCACATCTCTTCGAGAAAGAAGACCGGTCTTCTCTCCAAGCTTGTCACCGGATTTACATATGATATCCACTATCTTTTCTTTCCGTTCTGAAATAGCCATTTGTATCATTGATCCTTCTCCTGGTATCGTACTAAAAATTATATTATCATTCTTCTTAAGACAATCGACTACAAATTCAATGATCCCATGTTTTATAGCTATCTTCATGATGTTTGGATTATCGCCCAAAAACCTTGATAACGTAGTCAACTTACAGATCTCCATTAACATTTGTTTCATGAGTGCAATTGCTTGTTGGTGCACCAGCTTTTGGTTATATAATCGTTTGAAGATTCCAGTTGCTGAAATAAGAGTCAAACGAGGCCACCATCAAAATAACTCTTGATGTTTGGGTATTGATAATTCAATAAGTTAAAGGTCTAAGTAAAATTAAAAAATGTCCCATGATCTTCGATGTTTGATTAAGCACTTACAGAAGTCAAAGTTAAGGTATCTCCCAAGGAAATAACCTTGTGTTAAGTAAGACATAATGAGTTCTCGATAAGTAGTTGATATGGTGGAAACTTTGGAGCTTTCCTCTACTTCGGCACAATCTAAGTTTTCTGATAGTGGGTTTTCTTCGTCCCTAATGGTGCACTCGGCTTGTTCGGCTGGTTCCATATATGTTGAATTGCTATCCACTTGAATTACTGCACATTTGCAGGTAGATTAATTTTATAAACGAACAAATGTATTTAAATAATAATCGATGAAGGTAAAAGCAAGAACAAAAAAAGAAAAACGAATTATATAGGGATCAGGCGCGAACTAACACGAATATATAAGGTTCTCCCACCATGTCAGCTTAGCGCCGCTTTGAAATGCAAAGGGCCTCCGAACGATCATCTCCAATCCGCACATTTCTAATGATTTTGATTTCGTTATAGCCACTTTTGGAAACTTCGTGACAAGGGAGAGTGCTATATCTACAAATAAAAATGTAAGGAATCAGAAACGTTCGCCTCTGGCATATTAAACTAAGCTAAATAATATATGAATGGAATTCAATAGTATGGTAGAGTAGGCGGGAGAATAATAATTACTGTCTAGCTACTAACTTACCATAGAAATTGGCCTCAATTAGTTTGCATAATGTATAAGCACCATTGCCACCTAAGAACGGACTTGGATCCATGTCTTTAGTCACAGAGTAAAGATATTCAACCACCGCCTTCTGGTTAATTGAAACATTGCGAAGGGCTAAATCTAGTGGTGTAAATCCTCTTTTATCAAGTAGTAGAGGCAATTTCGGATTCTTATTTACCAGTAATGCAACAGCTTGGGTGTTTCCGTACTGAGCCGCGTAATGAAGTGCTGTGAAATCATATTCACCACCTTTGTATTCAAGTAATTCTGGCGACATTAGTTTTACGATCTCCTCAATAAGTATCATCTCTCTCTTTTTATATATAGCTACATGTAATACTGTATTTGAGCTACGTGTTACTCCTTGCTCAAGAGTTTCAGGATTGTTGTGAAGGAAGGCGATCGTCTCTTTGTAGTCACCTTCTTTCAATAGATGGCTTCTATCCGAATTATATACTGCCCGAACTACTTTCTCTTCTTAAAAAGACAAACGAAAGCCAAACAAAAAACAACAATTAGTAAGATATGTTAAAATGCAAGTCATATCATTTGATATAAAGCAATTTGTAACTATGTACTCGTTTTATTTCATGAAAGTCGAGTTATGTCAAGTTGTCACAATTCTTTTAAGGAAAATATGAGAGAGAATTATATTTTTGTGTTCTTTCCCTTATCTATCTTCTAATGTTAATCTGGAATTGATATATCTCGCAAACTAAACGATGAATATTTATAAATGACATATCGTTACAAATATTCTAAAAAGACATGCACAATAAATATAAACGTGACTCGATTCCTTAGACTTTTTAAAGTAAAATTTTAACAACATTAGTTATTACAGTAGAACATCTATATATTAATACTCTATATAGTAATAACCTTTATATATTGATACAAATCATAGTCCCGATTTGTGGAATCTTATTTTAATCAACCTCTATATATTAATAACCTCTGTATATTAATAATTTTGTGCTTGCCCAAGAGTATTAATATACGGAGTTCTACTGTATTAAGTTTTAGTTTGGAATAATAACATTCAAAAGAAACCTATTATAGGGGTTCCAAGAAAAGTGTTTTGAGGGCTCCTAAGGATTCAAATATCCTACAATGAAGATAAGGGGGACCTAATTCATAAGAAAAATACTAAAATACCCTTAACAGATTAAATATTGAAACCTAGAACTAATTTGTTTTCATTCCTCTCCTTTAATTCTTTCATTTTCTTCTTCCCCATCACCTCTATCGCCTATTTCTTCGATTAATTGTCAATTCCCAAAATAATTCATTATCGATTAACACCACTTAATCCACCCGCAATGACTTCAATAAGGTAAAAATCAAAAACCCACCTTATTTTATTGGTTTTAATGCATGGATTAGCGGAATCGATCGAATTAGGTTTTTGAAAAAACAGTTTCAGAAATGTCTACGGTTTGGAAGTATGAATTTTCCCAACCGTAGACATTTCTGCCTACGGTTGGGAAGTATGAATTTTCCCAACCGTAGGTTGTCTACGGTTGGGAAATATGAATTTTCCCAATCGTAGACAGTACTGAAAAAATAAGTGATGGGTTTTCTTAGTTTTTTATTTTTATGATCGCCATCTTTAACATGACGGAGAAGAAGAAGAGAGAAAAAATAATAATAAGTTTTTTTTTATGATCATCATCTTCATCATGATGTATGAATAAAAATAGAATGAGAAGATAATAGATTTAGTTTTTTCTATATGATCATCATCTTCATCATGATTTATGAATGAAAAGATAATGAGAAGATAATAAATTTAATTTTATAATTTATGGAGGATATTTTAGCCATTACAAAAAATAATTGGATATGGGGTTTTGTTGAGTACTATTTCATAACCCAATTTTGTCATCTTGTGAGCCCTCAAAACCCAATGTTTGGAGCCCCTATAATAGGTTTCTTTCAAAATGATAAGGATCAATGTTTGTGAAACAAAAACTTAAAATAAAGAGCTGAACGTTCATGAAATGGGGGAGTTATCTTACCGACTTTTGATGGCTGCTTTTCTTCGCTACCGCTACCAGATGCCTTTACGGTCTCTTTTGGATGAGCACCAATATTATTCTTGACAATCTCTTTTCCTATATCGTGTCAATAACATTGTAGCAGAAATTTAGGATTTTAATAAGACTACTTAATGGAGTATAGTTATAGAAATTTCAGTCCATATTTAGTAAATTATACTCTAGTATATTATGTATATATAGCTTACAACCTTTTGATGGATGCTTTTGTTCACCACCAGCACCACCAGATGACTTTGTGATCTCTCTCAAATAAGCATTATTACTTTTGACAATATCTTCTTCTGCATGGTGTTACTAATATTAATTGTTGTAACAAATTAGGTTTACTCTCTGCAAACATGTATGACATGTCACAGAACGAATTCGTATACTGTACCTTGTTTATTACTAGTTCTGCATATGCTTCTGAGAACCTCTAGCATTTGATTTTGAATATCTTCTTGAGATTGTGCGTGAGCTTTTGCTTGTTGTGCTTGATATTTTGCAAGTTTTTCTTGTGACTCCATTTGCCTAGCTTGAGATTCAATGACTACTTTGAGCAGCTTCTTAATCTCTGTCACTTCTCTGTGAAGTACGTTATCACGATCATTACCTAATTCTATAGCGGACATTGCAATGGAGAAAGTTTTTAAGATGGGGGATATAGCAGAGGAAACTATAAAAGATAAAAGAGAGGGTATGGCGTGAGAATCAGGGGAAAAGAATGTCGATCTACTATTATACAGATAAATGATAGTGCTGAACAAGTGCAGATTTTAAAACCCTCAAAGTCAACTTTTGAGTAACATGTATAACAGTTGTATATTGACATGTTGTGTCTATAGTCAGATGGCTCATGTATAACAGTTGTATCTACGTCTCTGCGATTTCGAGTCGTTCCCAGTTAGCCCTATGTTAAGAATGATCGACTAGAAACACCGGATTAGAGTATACATTGATGTTTATGGTGGATACGTAGTGGGTACTATAATTAAACACATATGATGGAGCATGATGGAGCATACATTTATGTTTGTGGTGGATACCGTAGTGGGTTCTCCATGAAATGATATTTGTTACTGAATATTTAAACGAAGTGCTGGTTTAATGACCACCTTGAGGCTCGAACATTTAAATATTCTTTTACTTATTTTCTTCGGATTTCCTTTAATTGGTGTAAGGTACTAGGTTTTAATTTTCGTATGAATTACTTCAAAGAACCCCATCATTTTTTTTTTTTTTTGGAAAAGATGAAGTTCATTCAACTATAAGAGCACTGAGCAAGCACTAGAAAAGATACGATAGACATCCGCCTAAAATAAGGAGAGAAAAAAACAAGCAAAAGACAGTACAGACGCGGAGAAATCCCCTCTTACATGTTGAAACTAGTAATCATCGTTTAACACGCCCCAAGAAAGGACGTGGATGATCTGGTTCACATCGAGCTCTTCAAAGAACCCATTATCAATCTGCTTCATTGAGCTCGAAGAAAGGACGTGGATGATCCGGTGTAGCTGGATGTTTTGATGTGGAATATGGGTTAAAGGGGTAGCGGAGTAGTGGTACGTACGTGCAAGGTTCGGCAGCCACCATGAATAACTGATCGGTGATATACTTTAGAAAGTTTCCTGCACTAGAAAGATTAACGATTACGAATTCACATTTGTCTTACTTCTTAGGAAGTCTCGTCTCTGACCACACCATTAACATAACATGTCTGAATATTTTTCAATTCATTTTCTCTGCGAGAATCAAAATTATTAGTTGTTTGCTTTCTTCCTGTCCAGATAATGTTATTATTGCACGATCCATGCAATAGTGAGCCACATCAAGTGACCCAAACCCTCCTTCGTCAACTGATTCATGCACCTCATGATTTGTTGAACTACTAGATTGTATTATGAAAATGGGGTGAATATCAAGTGGGCAAAGGAAGTATGACATTATCACTCCTTTTTTTTTAATGGTTGCTCGTATAGCTGAGCAAAAACAACCACAACAACGACAACAAAAATCGCTCAACTGTGGTGTTAGATGATGTAAGTGTAATAGTGGTGTTATTTTCTTTCTGTTTTATCATGTCTTCTAGTGGTTCACTATGTGCTATAAATAGCTGAACCCTAGCCCTTTATTTGTAACCCTCCACACACTTCTTAATACAACTGTGTTTGGTTCCTACGCATGGTATCAGATATGACACATTAACTTCGATCCTTATCTCTTTCTTTGCATCTGGCAGTGGCAAAGAACATCACTTATTGCTCAAATCTTCAGTTGAAATTAATTGATTTCTTCTGCGCAGTAACTATGGCTACTCCAAATTTTATCATCACAGACCTGATTCAAGCCTTACAACAGCAGAATCTTAATAACTCTCCTGCACCCAAATTTTGTGTCCTTCAAACTTGATAATACAAATTACTTACTCTGGAAACATCAGTTTGAGACCATTCTTACCACTACAAATCTACTATGTTTTGTCTATGTTTGCCCTCCTCCTAAGATTAGTGAAAATGGTGTTCTGGTTCCTAATCTAGAGTATCTTTACTGGATCTCGATGTATGGTTATGTTCTGTCTTGTCTCAATGCAACTTTTACCAGATCTGTTTCTGCTGGTACTCTTTGGTTAACAACTTCAAAGCAAGTATGGGATTATCTTGCAAGTGGAGTTCAATGACCAGTATGTAACTTGTAAATATCTTCTTCGTCGTCAACTATACTCTATTAAACAGGGTAATACTCCAATCTCTGATTTTTAAGTTTTGCCAAAGAAATTGTTGATAATCTGGCAGCTATTAGTGATAAAGTTTCAGATGAAGATGTAGTTTTACATGTGTTAAATGGATTGAATGGTGATTTTGATCATTTTGTGGTTACTGCACAACATCGTGAAACTCCTTACAAGTTTTATGAGATTAGATCTAAGTTATTGCATCATGAACACTGGCTCCAGAGTAAATCTCATGATTCCTCGGTTATCCTGGAATCTACAAATGCACCATCTGCATTCTATTCTAAGAAGACCAATTATCGCGGCTCTCCTGGTGCTAGTAGCTCTGGTGGTAGGAGAAATTATCATTCTAACTCATCTTCCAGTTCAGGGGGGGTAGTTCAGGAGGTCATCGATCATCTTCTGGTTCTAATGGTACTAATTCACAGGGAAATGGTGGTCATAATGCAAATTCATACCATTCATAGGGGAATGGTGCTCAGCAACAATACCAATATCAACCAATTCAACACCATCATCAACAATTCCAGTATCAACCACCTGTGACTCACCACACTTCTCAGCACTTGAATCCACCTGCAAACAATTCAAATAATTTTACACCAACTGATTTATCTGAGATTTAGTGTCAAATATGCAAGCAGTGGAATCATACTGCTAACAGATGTAGATTTAGATATACTTCATCCACTTCAAAGCCATCTCAAGCTAAACATAAATCTACACCTAATCCTAGAGCTTTTTATGCTAAATCCTCACAGCAAGGTGTTTACCCCACATCACCACCTCATGCTTCTTCCCCTGAGCAACCACATCAAGCATTTTACACTTGCTCTTTGAGTTCCACCCCTACTTCTACTGACTCTTTGATTGGTACTCAATTGATTCCTGATTCAGATGCTTCTGTTCACATGACAAACAATCCAACACTTATACATGACATTGTCCCTTACACTGGTTCTGAGCATGTTATGGTTGGAAATGGTAAATTCCTCAAGATCACTCATGTTGGTACTTCTACAATCTCCACTCTGCATGCTGATTTTTTGTTGAAGAATGTACTCTTAGTGCCCTCTCTGTGCAAAAATCTGATTTGTGTTGCTCAGTTTACTAAAGATAACCTAGTGTTTCTTGAACTGTTTTACTGGGGATACAATGTAAAGGATCTCAAGACTAATAAAGTGGTGTCAAAAGGACCAGTCTGCAATAACCTCTATCCCATTTAACTGGCTCATGTGGTTTCTTTTACTTCTACTTTAGCTGATCCTTCTACTTGGCATAAGAGGCTAGGTCATCCATCCCACAAAATATTGAGTAAGTTGCACAACTCTAATGACATTAAGATTTCTTCAGCTTCCATTGCAACCTTCTGTCAGGAGTGTCAATTAGGTAAACATCATAAATTACCATTTTTTTCATCTACCAGAGTATCTACTTCTCCTTTACAACTTATTCATCGTGATATATGGGGTCCTGCCCCTATTCAGTCTCTTGATGGTTTTAGGTACTACATCCTATTTATTGATGATTACAGTAGGTACCATTGGATTTATCCTTTGATAACCAGAACTGACAGTTTAAAATGCTTTCAACACTTTAAGAACACAAATGAAAACCTCTTAAACACCTCTATTATTTCTTTTCAATGTGATGGTTCTCTTGAACTTGTAAAGGGTCCTTTCAAGGATTTTCTTGACTCTTGTGGCATTACTATCAAGATTTCTTGTCCTCACACTCAAGCTCGGAATGTTCTTGCTGAAATGAAGCATAGACACATTACTGAGATGGGCAATACTCTTGCTTTCCAAGCATCTCTATCATAACATTTCTGGTTTGATTCTTTCTTGGAAGCTACATTTCTTATAAATATAACTCCCAGTAAACTTCTTCATTATATTAGTCCCTTTCAAGTTCTATTTAACACTCTACCTGATCATAGTTTACTCAAGGTTTTTGTCTGCAGCTGTTATCCTAATCTGTCTGACTATAGAGCTGACAAGCTCAGTCCTAAATCCACTCAGTGTGTGTTTCTTGGCTACAACCCTCTTTACATAAGATATAAGTGCTTTGATCCTCTTACTAAAAAGACATTTTTCTCTAGAATGTAACTTTTGATGAATCCATGTTTCCTTTTATTGTTGAATCACCTGGTACTTCTTCTACTACTGACTCTGAACTTGTAACCTTACAAATTGGGAATTGTTTTGGTCCCCAAATGCCAAATTCCTCTCTCCCTGCACCCACTTTTATACCTACTGATACTGATGCTGCTTTACCTACTGAGTATGGTGACACTGTTTCTATTATTCCTCCAACACACACTCAACTTCCAGTAAGAACTGTCACCACCAGACTATCTAGAGGAATTTCTAAGCCAAAAAAGCTTCCTCCTGATGTCCATATCGATAAACTACGATAATTCCTTTTGTCTCAATAATGATATGTGAAAATTTCATATTTCAAGATGGTAATCATCATTATGCATTAAGTGATAATGCGGCTATACCATAAGGTCGTAGAATAAATCAATAGAGTAAATTTAGGGATCTTTGTAATCTTATCTTATTTTGACTTTTCATAGCTCTAACTTTTTAAAAATAAAAAATCCGTATTTGTTATCCCGGTTTAGTTAAAGGTATTAAGGTGATCTAGTGTAATTTTAATGATGGGTTTTAATATTTAAAAGAATAAAATGGGCTACAAATATTTTTTCCCGTTTCCTAATTTTATATTTCCTCGTGATTCTTTTGCTATTTAATTAGGATAGTCACTGGCTGAGCCAAGGGTTGACTAATCCTGGCTCTAGCCCCCGTAAAACTACAAAAAAATAACCTTATTTTAATCCTATATTTTGTAACGTAATCCAAAAAAATTATATATTTAGTCCAATAATGTTATTTAAAAAAGAAAAATAATCCCCCTCATTATACATTTCTGGATCCACCACATGGATAGTATTTCCAAATTACAGACAATTAGAAACAATAATATGGTTCCTAATATACCATTTAATATCCAGAACCACAGTGGCATAGGATTTACACTTGAATATTCCACAGAATGATCTTTTAGGAGGTGTTGATATGGCGGAAAGGTTTCTTGGAAAAATAAAGAAAGTACTCTCTTCGTTCCTAATTAATAGGTTGGTTTTGTTTTTAGAGAAAAATAAGTAAATTAAGAGAACTAATCATTGAAAGTGGTCCTCATGACACTTGTCAATAAAAGAAGTGAAGTGAAATGGTCCCCATGACACTTGTCAACAAAAGAAGTAAAGTGAAATGGTGCACATGACACTTGTCATCAAAAGAAGTTAAGAGAAAAGTGGTCCCAGAAAACTAAAGTAACATTTGTTTTTCCCAATTAGGAAACCATCCTATTTTTTTGAAACATCTATTTATAGAAACCAACCTATTATTTAGGAATGGAGGGGGTACATTAATTCATGATAGGAATCAAAATCATGATGGATACTAATGATAGAAGAAATATTTCTCTGAATGTAGGAAGAACTGCAACGCAGTAATCTAACTTACATCAACAACATCAGTACTATCCATAAGACTAATCTTTTAAGACTCCAAAAATCCTCTCCCCTAGAAAATGCAAACAAGGAAAACTAAGAATAAAGAACTGGACTTTTATACATACAAACCTAGCTACCTAAACCTGAAATTTATGTGGATCTTGATCATGCATTTTTTCTTGTTCATTTTTTAGGATTTGTCTTGATAGATAGGTGATAAGTACAATTATCTCAACTTGGGCTTTTCACTAATGATTTTCACTAATAATTTTCGCAATTGTTCTTCTATCAAAATAACATATGAGCAAATAGATCTAAAGCATATCACAAATAGTGTAAATGCGTTATTTCCTACAAAAATAAAAATAAAAAATTGGGGCGTCATTCATTGCGTTGTTACTATCGCTAGTACTACCTCCTGAAATAGTAGAAGCACATGCAATCACACAAGATGAAAAACTAACAACTCATAAAATTCTTTGAAACTTCACATGTATATATACAACAATAAAAAAAATAAAGTAATTAAAGGCATTATAAAAATACATTTACAAGATATATATATATATACATTATTCTACATTTTGAAAGGAAAAAGTATCACATGTACCACATATGTTTAATATTTACAAATATAAAAGAGTAATAAACACATATAAGAAACAAACTTTTTTTTTAGAAGACTTATGTTTTGTAAGATTTTATTAGGTTATTTTGGCAAGATGGTTATTGTTTGTAATATGAAAAAATCTAAAACCAATTCTTATAGTAGTGCCAAAAACCAAACAAAATAAAATAATCAATAGTATTACTTTCTTTTGGTAACGTTAATAATTCAAATTTTCACATCATAATTTGTATAAATATAATTTTACAAGGCACACGTAATAGTAGTACTTTCTTATGTTAATAACTAAATTTTATACATCCTCATTGTAAAAAATTAAAAGACTTATATTTTGTAATTTTATTTACCGCATTTAACTATTCCTCTCATTATGAAATCATATCATTTAAATTTTATTTTACTTTTGCAACTTCCAACAGTAAAATACGATTATCACGGGCACTAATAAACTGATCGATAAGTCATCATGAAATATGGTGAAAATGCTAAGAAGACGAGAAACGATGCACGGTGCAGCATGGCGAAGATGAGTACATCGTGCAACATGGTGAAGATGCATGCACCTAGTGGATTGAAGCTCATAAAATCTGTCTTCGCTCCGAGGTTTTTATTTTTTTAAGTGAAGAATATAAAAAAAAACACATACATGGTTTAATGTTTGACTTGCTCTGGTTAAAACCTTCGGAGCGAACACATTGACTAAAACAGTAGGCAATCAAATAACTAGGAAAACAAACATTGCATATTTGGAGGGATACCTCTGGCCTTGAACTACCATTATTCCTCTCACTCTCTGGATGACCAGAAGATGTAGTAGATGAAGCAAAAGAAACCAAAAGAAATAAAATAATGATGCTTTGAACTGTTATAAACGTGTAATTATGTTAAGAATATCTAGGGCAAATCCCGTTTATTACTGGGATGTCCTTGTGTCTAGCCCTATAAATAGAGGCTATAATGTTAGTCTAATATACACATCTAATAAAATTTTCTCCCCTTCTTCGTCTCTATTTTGTGTCCTTTCTTCTCTATTTTGTAGTTCCACAACACGTCATCAGCACGTAACCCTAATCACTGAGCGGCATATTTTTTTTTTTCTTTCCCAATCGTATCAAAACAGAAGTCGAAAATTATTTAGCTGGGCCGAGCGGTTAGATACAAAGTTTTTCTTCACGGATGCATAATTGCTGCGACTGCGGCAATCACAAACTTTAAACTCTCTTTATTGAGTTATTTTTATAATAATGGTTCACATCTCCATATTTATGTGTTGGATCGTATTCCACTACTGATTTATTTATTTTTTTGGTTGTTTTTTTTGCATGAGTTGATTCTTTGGTCGGAATAGCATCATCCGTCAACTGGGGACGCACTTATTTATTGGATTGGGAGTACAGAGATTAAATAAACGACTAATGGACGAAGTATGTGATTTCAAAGTTGTATATGTGTGTTCCAGTCCAAGCAACTAGTGATAGACGTTTCCAAGTGATGGTCGTCCACCATTATACAGTAAAATCTCAACAATTTTTTTAGTTATTGTTTAATTTTGAGTTTTTTTTTTTGTTTTCTTATGGGTGATCAATATAGAATAATAAGTTTGATTACCCTGTCTTCTCTTATTCTTTTCAGAAAAAAAAAAAAAAAATCCATTGAAATATGGTTTACAATTTCTATTCTCTTAATAAAATTGTAATCGCCAAAAATTGGTGTAGTCGCAGATCTGATTACCTTTATGGTAATGAATCACATGCATGGTTGAAAAACCTCCGGCTAATTTATATTGGTGTCTTTGTCTATTGGACAATGATCATGTGATTCATAATTGGTATCTATTTGTTTTCTAGAAACCATCGGTCAACCCGTTTTTCTTGCAAATTGACAGTGTTCTTAGAAAGATGGGTTTTGGATGGAAGTGGAGAAGATGGGTTCGCTACTGCATCTCTACAGCTAGGTTTTCAGTAATCATCAATGGATCAGCAAAAGGTTTTTTTAAGGCGTCACGGGGACTTCGACAAGGAGACCCTCTCTCTCCGTTCTTATTATTATTGGTGGCTGAAGTGTTTAACAAACTCATGAACAAGGCAAATGAAGAAGGTTTTCTGAAAGGTTTTTATGTTAGGGAAAATGGTATGAAAGTGTCGCATCTTCAATTTGCTGACGATACGATGGTCTTCTTGGATGCCAAGGTGGAAGAGGTTCAGAAGCTTATGGAGGTCCTAGAGGGTTTTAAAGCTAAAACGGGTTTGAAAGTTAATTTGTCCAAAAGTTCCATGATGGGTATTGAAGTTCAAGAGGAGCAGATTCAAGAGTGTGCAAGATTAGCAAGGTGCGTGGTTGCCAAGTTTCCTGTTTCTTATCTTGGAATTCCTATTGGGGCTTCTACAAGATTAAAATCTGTTTGGAATGTGATAATTGAGAGGATGACAATAAGACTAGCACCATGGAAGAGGAGATACCTATCAAAAGCAGGAAGAGTCGTGCTCATCAACAGCACTTTAATTAGCGGCTATCCCTTCATATTATTTATCTCTTTTTCAGATTCCGGCTTCGGTGGTAAAAAAGTTAGAGAGACTAATGCGCAATTTTCTTTGGGGAGACACTATAGATAAAAAAAGATTACATTGGAGGTCCTGGAAAAAAGTTTGTGTTCCGAAGAGTGAAGGCGGGCTGGGAATAAGAAATATAAAGACTACTAATATTGCTTTGTTAACCAAATGGTTATGGAGATACGGAGAAGAGAAAGCTAGCTTATGGAGAAGACTGATCTATGAAAAATTTGGTGGTGTTGAAGATGCGTGGGTACCTAGAGATTCGAAGATAACTTATGGGTGGGGTTTTTGGCGAGGTATTCTTAATCAGTTAGCAACCTTTAGGAAAGGGATGAAGATTTCTATAGGAAGAGGTAATAAAGCCAAATTTTGGGATGATGTTTGGTGTCACGAAAAAACTCTTAAAGAGTTGTTTCCAAAATTATGGAAAGTGAGTAGAAGAAAAGAAGCTTTAGTTGAAGACTTGAACAATGGAAGTGTACAAAGGTCGTGTTGGAATATAGAACCTTGTAGAAGGCTTAAAGATCGGGAAATTCAAGAGGTAATGGATTTTTCTAGAATTTTAGATATTCAAGGAATGCTTGTTGTAGAGGAGGATAGTCGGGAGTGGTTATCCAATCCGCAAGGTACGTACTCAGTCAATTCTTGTTATTCGTGGCTTATGCATGATCAAGGAAGAACGATACCCCAAAAATTTCCTTCCAAATACATATGGAACAAAACTATTCCTCCCAAAATCAGTTTCTTGGTTTGGGCAGGTGCAAATAGAGTTGTGCCAACTCTTTCCATGTTGTCGAGAAGGGGTATTGCAGTGGTAAACTTGTGTCCTTTTTGCAATAACAGTGAGGAGTCGGTGGAACACCTTTTCCTTCATTGTTCTTTCGTATGGCAGATTTGGGAACACTTTTTGCAGCAGCTGGGCATTGCTTGGGTTCACCCGATGACTGTTCTTGAGTTCTTATGGAAGTGGAAATTGAAGCTATCTATAAAGCCACTTGTTTTCTTGAGGTACTGTATGCCTTTTGCTATTTGGTGGGTTGTGTGGTTGGAAAGGAATGACATTTTAATTGCTAAGAAACAAGTGAAGAAGTCTGTTAACTCTCTCATTTTAGATATCAAAATGTTGCTTCATAGTTGGTCGATTAATGTTGCTTCTTTTAGAAATATAAAACTTGATGATTTTGTTTTTGATTGGGCAAATTTATTTAGGGAGTAGTCTTGCTGTAAGCTCTCTAAACTCTATGCTCATCTCTTATTGTATCTTTTGAGGGTGCTATCTTAACACCCCTTCTTATTTATATTATCTTTGCCTCTTTTAAAAAAAAAAAAAAATTAGTAAGATAATCAAGAAGATATGTTAAAATGCAAGTCATAGTCATATCATTTGACTAAACGATGAATATTTCATGAAAGTCGAGTTGATATATCTCGACTAAACGATGAATATTTATAAAAGTCAAGTTGTCACAATTCCAAATATTTATAAAAGTCGAGTTGATATATCTCGACTAAACGATGAATATTTATGAAAGTCGAGTTGATATATCTCGACTAAACGATGAATATTTATAAAATTCGAGTTGACTTTCCTTTTCATGAAAGTCAAGTTGTCACAATTCTTTTAAGTTCTAATGTTAATCTGGAATTGATATATCTCGCAAACTAAACGATGAATTTTTTATAAATGACATATCGTTACAAATATTCTAAAAACACTTGCACAATAAATATAAACGTGACTCGATTCCTTGGACTTTTTAGAGTAAAATTTTAACAACATTCGTTATTATTAAGTTTTAGTTTGGAATAATAACATTTCAAAATGAAAAGGATCAATGTTTGTGAAACAAAAACTTAAAATAAAGAGCTGAACGTTCATGAAATGGGGGAGTTATCTTACCGACTTTTGATGGCTGATTTTCTTCGCTACCGCTACCAGATGCCTTTATGGTCTCTTTTGGATGAGCACCAATATTATTCTTGACAATCTCTTTTCCTATATCGTGTCAATAACATTGTAGCAGAAATTTAGGATTTTAATAAGACTACTTAATGGAGTATAGTTATAGAAATTTCAGTCCATATTTAGTAAATTATACTCTAGTATATTATGTATATATAACTTACAACCTTTTGATGGATGCTTTTGTTCACCACCAGCACCACCAGATGACTTTGTGATCTCTTTCAAATAGGCATTATTACTTTTGACAATATCTTCTTCTGCATGGTGTTAATAATATTAATTGTTGTAACAAATTAGGTTTACTCTCTGCAAATTAACATGTATGACATGTCACAGAACGATTTCGTATACCGTACCTTGTTTATTACTAGTTCTGCATATGCTTCTTAGAACCTCTAGCATTTGATTTTGAATATCTTCTTGAGATTGTGCGTGAGCTTTTGCTTGTTGTGCTTGATATTTTGCAAGTTTTTCTTATGACTCGATTTGCCTAGCTTGAGATTCAATGACTACTTTGAGCAGCATTTTGATCTCTGTCACTTCTCTGTGAAGTACGTTATCACGATCATTACCTAATTCTATAGCGGACATTGCAATGGAGAAAGTTTTTAAGATGGGGATATAGCAGAGGGAAACTATAAAAGATAAAAGAGAGGGTATGGCGTGAGAATCGGGGGAAAAGAATGTCGATCTACTATTATACAGATATGAAACATATAGGGATTCCATAAATGATCGTGCTGAACAAGTGCAGATTTTAAAACCTTCAAAGTCAACTTTTGAGTAACATGTATAACAGTTGTATATGGCACCCCATTATATGCATGTGATTAGTTGACAGGTTCTGTCTATACTCTCGGATGGCTCATATGTATATGGTGCCACCATTTCCAAAAGCATTTTTATTTTTGCAGACTCAGGATCTACGTTTCTAAGATTTTCGAGGCGTTCCAGTGAGCCCTATGTTAAGAATGATTGGCTGAAATGTAGAAACACCGGGTTAGAGTATACATTTGTGGTGGATATATACGTAGTGGGTACCATAATTAAACACATACGATGGAGTTTACATTTCAAAAATGGGTACTCGATGAAATGATATTTGTTGTTAAGCATTTTTATAAGAAGCGCTGTTTTAGTGACCACCTTGAGGCTCGAACATTTAAATATTCTTTTATTTATTTTCTTCTGATTTCTTTTAATGCGTGCAAGGTACTAAGTTTTTGTTTTTGTATGAATTATTATTCCAAATAAGAACCCATCAATAGAAATGGGCGTGGATGATCTGGTGCAGCTGGATGTTTTGATGTGGATTATGGGGTAGAGGAGTAACGGAGTAATGGTATACATACTTTAGAAAGTTTCCTATGTAAGATGTCTGAATATTATTTCAATTCATTTTCTCTGCGAGAATCAAAATTATTAGTTTTTTGCTTTTCTTCCTGTCCAGCTAACGTTATTGTTGCACGATCCATGAAACAGTGAGTCACAATTACTCACCCAAAGCCTCCTTCGTTAATTGATTGATGCACCTCATGAATTATCACAAAATTGGTTAAAAAGACCAAAATCAATAATTCTTGGGTGAAAAAGACATTTAGATTTTGATACTGTTTAAATGGACAAAAAAATAAAAATAGCCAGGATGTAACCAGTTTCATCCTACCCATTTTCAAATTCTTTTTCTTATTTTTAATTTACATCAGGATGCATCCAGTTTCATCCTCGCTATTTTTTAAGTTTAAGCCAGGATGAATCCAGTTTCATTCTTGCTATTTTTTATTGTGTCCATTTCACCCATAATAATTTTACTCATCCATTTGAACCATGTTTTAATTTTTTTTGGACAAATGACCCATTTTCCGATGAATTATTGAGCTTCAACTTGATAAAGGTGGGATGGTGTAAAACGTGCCGGCCCGGCACAGCCCAGCACACAAAGTCACGTGCTTCACGTGCCATGTGCCGTGTTGTGCTGCACCAACGATTTAAACGTGTTGTGTCGTGCTGTGCTTTACTAGTCAAAGGCTAAGCACAACACAGCCCACGGGCACAACACACGAATAAACGTGATGTGCCGTGCTGTGCCGTGTTGGCACACGTGTTATAAACAATTTGAAATCACTTAATGTACAGTATCACGAGAATTTCAATAGACAACATATCATTTGAAATTATTTCAAGTAAAATTAATAAGTTTATTCAATAAAAAGAAATGGCTTATCAAATATAAAATTGGATCATTATCATCATGGGATAAATGTGGAATATGATATGACGCCCTTTCCAACCCTAGATCTAGAAAGTGCAGAATCTTTGGATGGGTACACTATATATCTCGCATTTGTGGCGTCCATTGATGCTGATTTTTGCCCCATATTTAAGGATTGGGAAAAGATTTTTGGTTTTTTCTCTTTTCCCCGAAAAGATGCGTGAGGTGTATGAATTAGCTAGTGGACTTTTAGAAATGATCTGGAGGGTGCACTTTTGGTGAAACCTTGGATGGTTTCACATTATGATTTATCTCGTCCAATCGGTCGTGGTGGTTTTCGTCCCACCCTTAGACTTAGTCTTATGGGCTAGATTGGAGGTGCTAGATTAGCACTTAAGTGTTGCAATTCAAAAAAAAAAGTGTGGCAAAAAAGTTAACACTAGTTCTCTTTCCTACCAGTTGCTAGCGGATGAAGTAGCATGCTAGATAGTTACGCTGAACCATTCAGCGCCAGGAAAAGAAACTTTCGCGGAACCATTCAGCGCACAGAAGAATATACCAAGCATCTACGCTGAATGGTTCAGCGCCAAGTTAAAGCGCTGAATGAAAACGCGCTACATGGGAGCGCTACATAATTCAGCGCTTGACCTTTTTTTTTACTTTTCACTCCTTCGGTAATTAAATTTATACTGTTTTCATTATTTGTTTTCTCACACTCATGTTACACCACCAGATAGTTATGTTTTCATTTTTTGAATTTTGAAAAGTTTGACAATTTGTTCCAACGGTTTCAAAATCTTAAAATTTGACAAACTAAGAAATTTTTTGATTACACTGCAAAACAATGTCACAATGTTTTTTGAAATTAAAATTCTACTTCTAAAATGTTTTTTGAAAAAATTTACACTTCAAATGATTCCAATGATGTTGTTGATCAAACCCACGGAGCGATTTGTGACGAAAATCCCTGGAAATCTAGATCTAGGACATGCATTTTCGGATGGTTTTGGGGTGAGGAAGAAATGAAATGAGGAAGAAGAAGAAGATCGACCTTCTGTTGGGTTAGATCGATTTTTGTAACGCTGAATGGTTCAGCGCCTTGCGCGGAATTATTCTGCGCTCTGACCGTGTTGACTGGTCAAGCGCGGGATGGTTCAGCGAAAGTTGTTAACGCTGAATGGTTCAGCGCTGTTTTGTTTCAGCGACTAGCATGCTAGACTAGCAACCCCATAAGACTTAGGTGATTTTACTAGCTGACGTGGACTGCTAATCTAGGTGCTAGACTAGCACACCATAAGACTTAGTCTTACGATTTTGAAAAAACGAAATTTCCTTTTCCCTCGATAAGATGTTTGAGGTACTAGCTAGTGGACTTTCGCATATGGTTTCCTTAGTAAACTTGATACTAAAACAAGACTCAACCAGTGTCGCGGGGGATTTCTTTCGATTCTAGAAGCTGAGCAAAACTTAATCTTCTATTGACCCATTAATCGTTCTCTTATATGATTTCCTTTGTCATTTGCTCAAATTTGCTTAGGGATATTTTGACTTAGGTGCCCATAAAATGGTACGCCTTTGCGTTTGGTGCCTAACTTTGTCCAACTTTGAGTTAGGTGCCCAGTGGGTCCCAGTCAAACGGTTGACTTAACAGATGACCAGTTGACCGTCAAGAATTTAATTTTAATTTTAATTAATAAAAAAAATACTTAATGCCGTTAATGGCCGTTAAACAAGTGGCAACGTGTTTTCCCAAAAATCCTTGAAATCCTAAGCTTATAGATCCAACGGTCCTGATTATCTGATTTCTATCAAATTCATCCTTACAATAGAGAAACAATTTTCTAGCTCCTGCACAAGCAATATCAAGTTCTCGGTATCCAAAGAAATTTCGTATCATTTCAATCTCATAGAGTTAACTAAAACATAAATGTTTGAAACCTCCTAGCATAAACATTTAACTGACAATATTTATCCAAGGGTACTGTTAAAAATAAAACCTAAAAACCCATGACGTCAGCTCAGTTAAACATATCAAAGCTCAAAAAAAAAAAAAAAACTGACTCGGAGAATTTCATTCATCATTTGCCCATTGTTCAGGTGTGCCGAGCCAATCCATCATTCTAGGCCTGTTTCCCCTTCCACTCGTTGTAGAAAATACACCACCACCTCTCATGAAAGCTCCACCACCTCTTTGAACCCCACCGCCTCTACGAACCCCACCACCTCTCGCAGCTGGATTTAGTACCTACACCAAACAATTTTCTAATTTACGTATATTTTCTTACATACCCTAATAAGTAAAAGTATAATAGAACAAGTGAAGTATGTGAATTTGCAGTTGGCATTCAACAAAACAAGTTAAAGAAGTACAAGGGTATTCTGCTTACCTGAGATTGTGCACTTCGAGTTGGAAATTGAACTGGTTCTCTAACTAGCCTCGACTCCTCAGGATACATGATACCAATACCAACGATTTGACCTCCTCTTTTATGCAATGTTTTTCCTTTTGCATATCCCCTTGAACCTCTACCCCTTAAAGGCCTTCCTCTGCTGCTTCTAGGAACCTCAGTGGTAGTTGTTCTACCAAAAGAAACTGTTGTGGTGGCAGTGGAAGATGTAGTTGCATGTTCATTTACAGGTGCAGCTGCTTCATTTGACATTTCAGATGTAGTTGCAGGTGCAATGGCTTCATTTGGCATTTCTGATATAGTTGCAGTAATAATTGTTCTAGCACCTCTAATCCTCTGCCACCTCTTCCACCTCTACTTCCCCTACCTGTTCCACCTCTAGTTGTTGTTGGAGTTGAAAATTCTGAAGCTTCCTCGTGTGCAGATGTAGTTGTGGCAGCACCACCACCTCTTTTCCTTTTAGTACCCCTGGTTCTTGTTGCACTTGGAATTGCAGTTGATGCTTCAGTTGTGACACTTGCAGGTGGTGGTGGTGGTGGCCTTGTAGCTGGAGGTGGCCTCATATGAGGACCTGTGAAGGTATCTGGAGCTGCAGATACACAAAAACATACTTTCGTAACTACTTACTAAAGATTAACATATTGAAGTATGAACACACACAAACTAAAGTACGCACATAAAATGAAAGTTAAGTACACTTTTTACCTTGATCCAAATTCTCAGCAGTTGCACCAGTGCAAGTTGCCCTGTTATGACCATAAGTATAACACTTGCCACACATATACCGTCTAGAATTCCTACCATGTATCTCATCATTGTCCCTTCTTCTTTGACTTCTAGGCCTACCTGTGGGTCTAGTAACTTTAAAAGGCTTACACTTTACCACTTTACCTTGTTCGTCAAGTACCGTTTCCCATAAAGCTTTGTCCTTGAGTGGCTTCATTGATGGAAGATACAACTGTCTGTAATTATCCACCTTCATGTATGGATGGACATACCTACCATGGAAAAAAAACAAGTTGTTCGTAAATATGAACTGCATATACAAGTGGCAAGTAATAAAAAACCAAAATATATGCAAGGGAAAGACAACTTACTGCTCAACATTTCTGGGCATAATATGCACGCTTGCACAAATTGCATGAACACATGGAATTCCACTAATTTGCCATGCATTGCAGGTACAAGTATGCTCCAATAAATCAACAATCCAGTTGATATCTTTCTTAGTGTCTAATATTGTCCACACAAACTCAGTAGATGGCTGCCTTGACAACTCATGGCTGAAGTAAAGGTGCTTGTTAATTACTGTAGTCACTCTAGATACCACACCACCATCAACTAATGTCTTGCCCACTTGTTCTCTATCAAAGAAAATCTTCATCATTAGAAGATGATATTTCTGCACCAACTTTGTAATCGGCATGAACCTCAATTCCAGAATCCAGGCATTGAAAGCTTCACAGAAGTTTGATGTGATATGATCACATTTTGAGGACTTATCAAAGTAAGCCCTTGCCCACTGCTCCACTGGTTTATCATTGAACCATTCTACTGCAGATACCTTAGCTTCTTTCAGCCTTTCCATCCAAATCTTGTGGCCCACCTCACTATAAGACCTTGCTGCCCTCCATACTATGAACTCTAAATTCTTTCCGGGGTGCTTAGCTTTAAAATTCTTGTACAAATGTCTAAAACAGAACCTATGGTAGTGATTCACATCGTTAAAATTTCTTGCAATACCTTCAACCAATCCCTTTTGTCTGTCACTTATGAAAGTTAGTGCCCTTTTATGTTGCTTCAACTCTGGTGCTAATATACTAAGAAAGTCTATCCAACTCTCTTTGCATTCTGACTTACAAATGTAAATAGCAATGGGGAAAATACCATTGTTGGCATCAAGTCCAACTATTGCCAACAATGTACCACCATATTTTCCCTTCAAATGAGTTCCATCTAACCCTAGTATAGGTCTGCATATAAGTTTAAATCCATCAAGTGAGACTCTATATGCAATACAAAGTGATTCGAACCTTCCAGTTTCAGGATTTATCTTACATTTAGCAATATTCCTAGGGTTCTCATCTAGAATCTGTTTACACAGTGCAGGAAGCATCCTATATCCTTCCTCATAATTACCCATTATCTTTTCTAAAGTTAAATGATACCCATTCCAAGCAGTATAGTAAGAAATGTCAACTCCACGTTCCTTTTTTACCTCAGTTATGAAATCATTAGGCTTGAAGTTTGGATGAGCTTTGAAGGACTCCAACATGACCTTTGATACCCATTTTGCATTTGCCAAAGGATGCTTTAACCCATGAAATGATTCACAAGTATGTGTGAAATGACCTGAAACATACATGTCAAAACAAGTTAGTTACACAAATTTGAATATACTTAAAAATTTGTATTTTACTTGATAGATTGCACAATGCAGGTTGTTTAGATAAACAGAGAAATGATTCACAAGTATGTATGAAATGACTCACCAGATTTGCATTGCATAGTTTGCCCATTAGGAAGAACGGCACAATAAATTTTCCATGGACAATCAGAAAACTTGCATTTGTATTGCTGCTTCTCTCTAAAGTTCTTCACTTTAGTCATGCCATATTTCATTTCTATTGCAAGTTCCTTCAAATAGTGTCTGCATTCATCCACGCTCTTCCATTCTTGGCCAACAAATAACTTTTCAACTTCAACAATCTTTTCACCCATCTCATACTCACCACTAATACTCTGAGTATCCACAACATACTCCTTGAACTCGTCATTTGAAGCAAGTGTTGATTGGATTTGACAAGTCACCCTAATCTCTTCATCAGCATCAATATCTGGTTCAACCATTTCTTCTTCTTCACTGTCACAATTAACCTCATACAATTCTATTGACTGATCATTTTGGTACATAGTTGCAATAAGAACATACTAATTCTTTGTTTTTTTAGTAAATATGGACCACACTAACAGGTCTTATGCAAGATATTTATAAAAAGCACTATTGTGACATCAACAGCAGGACCACTAAAAATTAACAAATCAATCAACATCTTCAAGATCTGCATCTAAGTATTAAACAAACCTTAAAGCATTTTTGGAAGAATACAAATCCTAGAGTACAACAAATAACAACAAAATTAAGTCCTTAAACTATCAATCACATGATGAAACACTATGGGTATTCATCATAAAGAACTAATTTAAGAAAATCCCCAATTTTTATCAAAAATTAAAATTTTCTCTTTACATACTTTTATGACCTAAAAACTAAACAATTAAACTATCACTCATACAATTAAATAGCATGGGTATTGACCATAACCAACTAATTTAACAAGATCTCCATTTACTATAAGCCAATTCAAAACATCAAAGTACTGTCACGTACCTTTTTGACATAAAATCTTCACCAAATCTAACTCCACCTTCAATAATACTGTCCTTCTTTGATTTGTCTATTCACACTACCAAATTGTAAAAAAAAACCCACCAAATTGTACGATCGATTTAACTAACCATCTTTACTCTCAGACTTCGTTTCTTTCCTCTCGATTTTCAGGTGACAACGATAGAAACAATGATATGGAGAAGACTAGATTACTGCTGCAGCAGTTGGGGTCGCCTAAGAAAAACAAAAAAATTGCAACAGATATATTAATTATAAACTATTTGACCACGGTTCAAAAGAATATCCGCAACAGTTATATGTGTTACAAAATAACGCATGGAGCCTTTCTTAGTAACGGTCTCGGTCACGGAATTTGTAACAGTTATATGTGTTACAAAATAACCCATGGAGCCTTTCTTCCCCGCCCGAATCAACATCGCGCGACCCGTTTTTCTGGGTTTTTTTCAAACAATTTTTTTTTTCGATTTTGATCAAATTTATCAAAATTCCTTTCAACCCATATAAAATTAAGTGATTATATACTATATTGGGGTAGAGTTTCGAAGAAAAACGACGTACTATTTATGAAAATTGAAAAATCAAAATTTTAAGAAAACATTTTTTTTTTCAATGAAATTTCAATCAAGAAATTATTTGATCATGGATGATATTTTTGGATATTTCTTTCGATTTATGAGATATATTATGATTAAGATCTGTTTATTGCAAAAAATTTGAAGCAAAACGATCTAGAATTGATCAATTTTGGAAAATCAATTTTTTTTTTGGAACTCAATTTTGAGGACCATAAAAGTGTGACGGACAAAATCCATATGAGCTACCCTATAGAAGGTCTCCCTTTGGTCGACCAATTAGGGTATATAACCCACGTAACCTAAGAGATCCTAGCCACTAATTATCGGACGACCCGTATGAACCCACGTGTCTAACTTGGTAAAGTTAGTAAATAAAACGAAAGTCTAATTTTGGTTGGTCATTTCACAATTTTAACTGTGAATTCGACAGTCAACACGGTCAAACACAGTCAATACGTTGACTGGGACCCACTGGGCACCTAACTCAAAGTTGGACAAAGTTAGGCACCAAACGCAGTTAAAATTGTGGGCACCTAAGTCAAAATATCCCTTTTGCTTATAATTTATGTTTACTTCTAGAGTTACAACTTTTTGTAAACAATTAGTTCGTGTCAGCAATTTGGTATTCGATTCAATTAGATTTGTTTCGAATTAATATAATTATACACTTGGATCATAATGTTTGGGATGCTTGATCGTTCACTGAAATGTCTCATTTAATTCATTAACTTCCGTTCTACACGAATTTGGTAATCTTGTATGAGATTAGTGTTTAATGATGTAAATCGATCATTGTATCCTACAGTATTGTTTGTTTGGTTCCCTGTACTTTGGTTGGTAAGAGTGAGTGTATCATACATGTTCGAGATGATTAAAATTATATGAACTTGTAACAGCTTGTACTACGTAAAGAAGAGAGTTTTAAGGGTCATTACTCACTAACAAGAGTGGAAAAAGAACTCAAGGGTCTAGTTAGAAAGTTCGCGAATACTACCCGTGTAACTAATTCTCGACTGCGTCCCTATTGTGCGAATCCGTTCGTATCATCTGTACGTTTGGAACTCTGATTTAGATTTGGAAATTTCCAAACTAAAACGAATTATACGCATATTTACATATTAACGAATTATACGACGTCCCGTATAATATTTTACCATATCATCACCAAATTATCATTTTGTATCGCACATTTGACTTTTAAAATCTCACGTACACCGATCTAAGCTTTATAATTTATACCACCAACATACATGTTACTTTGTTGGTTATACTATATATATCAACCAATTTTTCTTAATCTTCTTAATATATAGGAGAATGTTTTTGCTGGCATGGTGGCACCACAACGACTTTCATGTTTTATCTTTTCATAGAGAAAGCAACGATCAAACGGATGCATCTTTTACCAAACAGCACATCTTCAAGAAGATACGCCGTGTGTTCGGATTAGTTCTGTTTTGTTTGCATGGAACATGTCTCTTCAAGAATCAAAACTGCCAATCTTCAAACCCTTTGTCGATTCATTGAAACGTTTAAAAGCCCGGCGAGATTGGGGTATACGCAATAAGACAAAATAGAGTCGTTTTGAAGTAAAAGAGGTCACCCATTAACCATATATTTTCTAAATGGCTAATATACCCTTGTTTAATTAACACTAAAAAATCTGATTAGGTTAATTAATGGAGTTTAGATTAAAACTTTTCAAATAATGAATTTGAGTAATGAAATTTTTGATTGAACTTTGGGAAGTTTTTTGATGAAAAAAATTTGTTTTAAAAAAATCTTTTGGAACGGAATGAAAGCACACTACCCAAACACTTCTAAAGAGGGGATTGCAAAGCTGTTGTATGAAATAATACTCAAAATTAGATCTAAAATCAACACTTTCAGTTCTGAAAGTATGAAAAGTCGGCAAGGTCGACGAATGAATATCATGCCGACTTTATTTTTTTTAACACACAGGAGACGACAAAAAAATTTTATTAGTCGGCAAGGTCATCAAAAAACCCGCACTTGTCGAAAATACCTGTAAATTTGTTGAGAAAAATGTATTAGTCGGCAAGGTCTTCAAAAAATACCCTGCCGGCTGTTAAAAAAAATTAGTAGTCGGCAAGGTCTTCAAAAAATACCCAGCCGGCTGTTGAAAAAATTTGTTAGTGAGCAAAATCTTCAAAAAATACCCTGCCGGCTATTGAAAAAATTTACAGTCGCCATGGCTGTTATGAAAAGTCGGCAAGATATGCATGTTACGACCTTGCCGACCAAAAACACAGAAATCACAATTTTCGATTTTTACCCTAATATAACAATCAAATCACACAACACAATGATGGGTTTGAGTTTAAACATCACTTATAGTCTTCTTTTCGCTGGTAGAGTCAACAATTTTTTTGGAAAATCAAAGTTGAAGATTTTTATATGGCTTTGGTTGATGGAAGATGCAGATGAAGATGGAGAAGAAAAAGAGAAGATTAAGAGTTGTTTAGTTTTTTAATTTTATGGTTAATGAAATTAAGAAATGGGCTTATTTTTAAAATTTAATTAGTTCAAGGGTATTAAAGTAAAATCACCCTTTTATGAAAATGCCGACTAGGTACCCTTAAAATTGGGTATACCCCAACTAATCTGGGTATACCCCAATCTCGCCAGGTTTAAAAGCATGGGTGAACGCAGAGCCGGGCCTGAGGGTGTGCAGGGTGTGTGACCGCACAGGGGCCGACTCTGGCCAGGGCTTTTTATCTCAAAAACAAATGCCCCCCTCCCCATAAGTTGATAAAATATTCTGGCCCAAAAGTATATTAGGCCTATTTCAGTTTTATGTAAGCCCAATAACCATGCGCCATATCACTCTCTCACACTTTCCTCTTCTAAAACAGACGGACAAACCTTTTCACATTCTCGCTCTTTCTTGTTTCCCCTTCGTCCTAACTAGTCAATTTCTCATCTATACTGTTTCACAAGAACTTACAGAAATCCTCAAATTTACTCATAGAAGAGCTAAGGTATAAATGATACAATTGATAAGCACCTTCAACGTCAGATTAATGAAGATAGGGTACATTGGAAGCAAGTATTGAAGAGAATTATTTCTGTTGTGAATTATTTTGGTTAACTAACTCACAGATGGGAGAACTTGAAGTCACTTACAAAGATACGGACGGTAAATACTAGAAAAACCAGTCGACAATCTATTGTTGGACTCTTTTATTTTTTGTTGAACTAGACAATATGTATAAAAGCAATGCTTATAACGGTAAAGAACTTGTTATGTTTATGTTGATGCTAGCTATATATATTAATCGTCTTAGTTTCATTTTATCATTGCTATTCGAAATTGTCGGGGAGAAAAAAAAAATTGAACATAAGAAGGCCCTGCGATTAAGTTCGCACAGGGCCCTAATACACACAGGATCGGCTCTGGGTGAACGATCGTTATTTAGAAACGCTATATTGGGGCGAACACCTTTCCGGACTATAAATATCTTGGATTGGGAACTTAGGGTAAGAAACTTTTTTTTGAGGAACTGGGGTGCTAGAGGAGGAGAGAAAATAAGTTTTCATTGTCACGAGGATAAGAATTTGGGAAGTAATAAAAATGGTCATAGGAACATAAATAGGGTTTTCCACGTTGAATAAGATCATAGAACAGTACTTTGCAGTCAAGAAATCTGGATGAAATCACTTCTTATAGTCAATATACCAGAAGGTTTGTCAAAAGACGCTTTGAACAAGGTAAAGAGAATACTTCCTCAATCTATTTACTTCATATTTTTACGACAACAAGCACTATTACCAGGGACACAGTCATTATACGATGGTGGTGGATGGCTGCAAAATTAAAACTGCGTTATTCCAAACCCTGCAATTAATTCAGTGACAAAAGGTGACAAGTTTTGGCAAGGGAATAACCAGGTAATTCTCTAATGTTATATTGTTAATGGATGGAGAAATTCATATCAACATTTAAACTGGAGTGTTGAGAGTTTTTTGGTTTGTATTACGAATCGTTCTCCCACATATAAGTCTATTAGGATAGATAAATCTGTCTCCCACAGAAATACCCACGAAATTTTTTATTTCGTCTTTTGATAAATCATGGTGAACATGAACCAATTGATAATGAACGCCCAATTGAGGGATAGAAAAACTAAGTGGGGGATATAGGAAAAGGACAAAAACGGTATCCAAATATCAAATCAGGGTCACCCCTTATCTAAGCATTTTAAGTAATTCCTAATCTACCCGTCACTAATCTGGATTAGTGGTTAATAATAATTAGGAAAAATTTTAAGAATTTGTTAAAAGATTAGTGTATGTTTTTATTTGTATTTGGGTGAGTGAGGTGAGAGTAGAAAGAGGGAAAAGAAATTGAGAGGGAACTTTTTCTTGGTGAAAATAGAGGATTATTGTGAAGAGAGAATTGCTGCTAAGAGGTTGAAAATTTGATTTTTTTTCTTTAAATCCACCATTTTTGTAGCTGAAAAAGCTCGGTGCCGGCATGGACATGGTTGAATACAATGTCGGAAGCAGCCATACCGGCATGGTATTCATACCATGTCCATGCCGGCACCAAGCTTATCCCCCATTTTGAAATTCAAGCCGGCATAGTATTCAACCCAAAAACTATGCCGGTACAGAAGTTCTTATTTTTTCCAGAACACTATGGGGGGGGGTGTGTGTGTCCGACACAGTTATTAATTTTCGAGCATGCCGGCACCGTTTTCCGGCATAGTATGTTGCATTAATTTCTATGCCGGCACATGATTTAAAGTATCCAGAAAGTTGATTTTTTTTTTCACTTGACTACCGGCATTGATAGATTTCTATCGAGCATGCCGGCATTTAGTTACGGCATTGAATGTCAGTTACCAAGCATACCGCACCGTTTTCCGGCATGGTCTACATCAATTCCGGCATGGTCTTCATCACTTCCGGCGATGTAAAAAAAATCCAACATGGTCTTCATCACTTCCGGTATGGTCTTCATCACTAACGACATGTCTTCATCACTTCCGGCATGATCTTCATCACTTCCGGCATGGTCTTCATCACTTCCGAATGTAAAAAAAAAAAAAAAAAAAACTTTCCAAAGTGAGGAGCCGACAGAGAAGGAGAAGAGAATTTGAAAGGGAGTGGGGAGAGTTTAGAATTTGAAAGGGATTGGGGAATATTTGGGTTTCAAAGCTCTAACCCTAAAAGAGATTAATAAGAAGTGAAGATGGAAATGGGGGATATGATTTTATTTTTTGATTTTTATGTTGAGGGAAGGGTATTTTAGTATTCCCCCCCCCCAAAAAAAAAAAAACACCCCTTAGCAGACACTATTGGTTGGGGGAAGTAATTTATATCCCCCAATTAGTTTCTATATCCCCCAATTACGTGTTCTTGATAATCCGATCTTATACCCCCGAAGAGCAGCCTAGAAATATCAATCACCTCACAATAACTTAACTACATGGTAGTAGAAGAATTTATTGTGAGAATCACAAAGAATGAGACGAAGAGCTTTGTGATTACTTTTTATATCTTACCTATCGGAGATAAATCTCGAGCAAATCTTAGAGAAGATAGTACTCAATACGATATAACAAGTAAGATCAGAACACGCAACTACCGAGAAAATAGTTGAGTCTAGCTTCACGAGTCCGAAATGAAGTCTTCAAGTATTTAACCTATAATGGTTTTAGAAAAACCTAGGTTAAAGTAGTTACAACTCTAGTCGCAACTAGGACACATGAAAGTGTCGTGATTAGGTTTTCCAATTGCTAGAGTTCTTCCTTATATAGTCTTTCAAATCAGGGTTTGCTTTCAATCAACGCTAAGTTAGCTTAGAAACAAAGGATTCAATATTCACAGTTAGCTAATTAAGTTTGCTTAAAACCAAAGAAATATCTGTCCACCGTTAGATGGCCTTATCTTGTTACACACAAATGAAATATACCTTCATTTATATATGGGTAACCGTACCTAAACGTGTATATTGAGTTGGCTCAATAAAATTTAACCAAAGTTAGCCATATGAACACTTTTGTCTTAACCACATTCATCTAACACTTCTAGATCAAATATGATGATTGAAAAGACGAGGGTACCCAAATATACCTCAATCTAAAACTTTTCCACCTATAAGTTATTTCTCTGAAAGTGATTGTCTATGGACTGAGTCGAGACAATACAACTAATCGGTTCATACTTCCTGTGATCGTCTATGGATACGAGATCGAGACAATACGACAACAAGATAACTTGTGTGATTGACTATGGATACAAGATCGAGACAATACAATAATGAAGTATGTTTACTTGATAATAGGTTCGGACTTAACCAAACACAACAGGATTGCTATCAAGTGAATAGGAATTAACGTTTGTGTATTTTACTTCTAATTATAATAAAAACAATTATAATTGCGGAAATAGAAAAGTAAAAGACACAGCAAGATTTTGTTAACGAAGAAACCGCAAATGCAGAAAAACCCTGGGACCTTGTCCAGAATTGAATACTCTCAGGATTAATCCACTATACAAAATCTAAACCAACTTCGTATAGTTGAAACAAAACAACTAAACCTATAGTTCAACTAGTTCTTTTTGTATCCCTGCGCCTCCAACTTGCAATAAGTCACGCACTTGGAACAATTCCTTTGGTTCATATTCAAAACAGTAAAGGAACAACAAATCTGTCCGGTAACAACTCTTTTCAAACAATGTGATATGAGTTTGACAAAAGGCTCTTCCGTTTATCCCAATAAACTCCTTTGTTAGGTTCTTAGATCTATCTTTTCAACAACTACCAAAGTAATTGTTAAGACTATGCAATCAATCCTTAGAATCACAAAGAAACGTATTGATGCCAATCTACTCAACTAATAAATCAATATTATCACAAAGAGAAACTGATTATAGTTGGATCCCCAGCCAATCAAATTTTGTGCACACCAAAGATTATGAACCGAAATCAGAAATCTTCTTAGATCTTCAATAAACACCTGCACACAATAAACTTGAATCTCTTGTGATAAATCACACACACAACGGAGTCTGTTAACAATGGATTATCAAAATACGTCTTTAGATCTACAAACAGTCTAAAAATCCCCATCGAAACTTCAATCTAGTTTGAGTGAATCTTATATTGGAAGAGAAGATTCTCAAACATAAACAAACTTGGTGCAATCAAAGTTCAACAACTCTTAATCAACCAAATCAACTGAAAACTAATAATAAACTGCAACTATCTAGTTTCCCACCAAAATTGGCACATGGAAATAACAAAAATTGGCATACCATCGGGACCAGGTGATTTTTCCTGACCCAAATCCTTAACAGCTTTCTTGACTCCACTTTCTTCAAACTTATGTTCTAATCTCGCAGCATCATCTTGCGAAATTGAGGTAAAAGGTAAGCCATCGAGTTGAGGTATGGAATACATGTATTCATTGAACAGACTTTAATAATAACTTACGATTTCCTTCTTGATAACATTCTTGTCTCTTGTCATGATACTATTAATCTTCAACTGAGAGAATTTCTTGGCTCTTTGTTTTGAAGAAGCATATTTGTGAAAAAAAAGAGTGTTGTTTCCAGAAGTCACTGTGCATTCTAGCAAGAGTTTCAAATTCAGCACTGGCTATAATGTGATCATCCACCAATTGAACATTGTGAGGATCCAAGGATAATTTTCCTGTTAAGGTTTGAATGGAAATTAAATTTTCATGAACCAATTTATCAATTCTGTCAAACACATCTTTTTTCCACATCTTCAACTTTTCCTTTAAAGCTTGCATTTTCTTGGCTAGAATGAAGCCTGGATACCTGGGTTGCACCGATACTTCTTGGGGGTCCTCGTATGGTGTGTCCCCATATGGACACACCCACAATACTCGGACACACCTAAAATACTTCTATCTTACTATAAACTAGGAAACAGCTGAAAACTAAAGGTCACCTACCTCTAAGGAAGATTATAGTCCAAAAAATGCATGTGCTAGCAGAAATACACTTGTGCAATTGTAAACAAGTGCAAAACAAATACAGTTGTGTGGTTTTCTCATTTATATTTCTATATATATCTTAAAAACTGACGGTACTTCAGCATATACCACTAATGTCCCCGTATTATAATTTTTCAGAATTGTCGTATTGGACACGCGGACACACCGCTGTGTCGGACACCCGTGGCGGTATTGGTGCAACCCAGCTGGAGACCCATTGAAATAGAACGATCGCCACCAATTCCCCATAAGACCCAATAAAGATTCATCATGTAACCACATTTTCTCAAACCTGCATGGACTAGGGCCCCAACCTTCCTCTTCAGTCACCTACCTCTAAGGAAGATTATAGTCCAAAAAATGCATGTGCTAGCAGAAATACACTTGTGCAATTGTAAACAAGTGCAAAACAAATACAGTTGTGTGGTTTTCTCGTTTATATTTCTATATATATCTTAAAAACTGACGGTACTTCAGCATATACCACTGGTGTCCCCGTATTATAATTTTTCAGAATTGTCGTATTGGACACGCGGACACACCGCTGTGTCGGACACCCATGGCGGTATTGGTGCAACCCAGCTGGAGACCAATAGAACGATCTCCACCAATTCTCCATAAGACCCAATAAAGATTCATCATGTAACCACATTTTCTCAAACCTGCATGGACTAGGGCCCCAACCTTCCTCTTCAGTAGTGAGCATATTTGGGATGTGATCTGAAAAAGGCTTTGGAAGAGTGCATTGCTCGATGCAAAGGAAGTGATCCTCCCATAGCAAACTCATTTCACTAAGTAACTTGGTTTCCTAAAACTCTGCCAACCAACAATATATGCATGATTAAAACCATACGAAGATGAAAATGAATTAGATGCATGTAAAACATTACTATGTATAAAATTTGGAATGATTAATAACAAACTCTCTAGGCCACCTAGTTTATATTTACGTGTAATTCTGATATTGCACACCAATAATGAATGAAATATTGTTGATACAATTAACGACAAATAAAGAAAAGAAAAAGGAACTCGGGAGACCGATATTCATGAAGTTAACGATCAAGCTGGCTTCTGCATATCCGCAAGCTTCAAATCTTCAATCATGAGTTTGTACAAGGAGAGTGGACCTATGCTGCAATAATTGATGCCTTAGGCTTCAATGAGCTGGATGTATGAAGCATCATCATTTTCCTTTGTACACCTATTTACATTTGTGGAGTAACGTTGCGCAGTTTCAAAATTTCAATTAGAGTTTACTTAACACTGAATTTTTTGCATCCTGGCTGCCAAATTACTAGTTAAAATACCATGATACTATTAGAAACAGTATCGACAAGATCCTACAAAATGCATCACATACTATGTAACTAAACAAAATCTTAGTTTACCATGCTCACAGGTTTGGGTAAAAGTTTTGCGGCTGTATAGTAAGTGCTAGGTTAAAGATGTTGTCAGCCAAAAAAATAAAATGATAATCAAACTACTCTGTATTAAAAGAAGAGATTCCTTCATTGTATTCAAGCATACACAAATGGTTATCTGTAAAAACGATACAGTCTTCTATTGCCTCTATAAATGTTGTTATTCTGTCATAAATCAGCAGCAAACTAAAATGATATTTATCTTTGCCAAGAGCATCTTGGAAAATTTACCCACACGTGATGTTTTGGAGATCTTGTAGGCTTTATCTTCGTTCGTTTTTTCTTCGTCCTCGATATGTTGTCCTTCTTCATAGATGAAGGCTCAATATATCCGTGTTTCTTAAAGAGACTACCTAAATACATAGAGCGAACCATTTCAATGAATAATGGCAATTCCAACCATGCAAAGAGGCCCAAAGGACAACAACTAAGTAATGTTATTGGAATTAAATCCTGCGCAAATCTGCTTCCAACCACGATAAACAGTGATGCATCAAAAGCTACCATTATACCCACCTTAGATATAAAGAGAGTTGCAAGACCGAATATTAATTTTTCTGGTAGACACTTTAGAAAATCTATTTATTCATATCTCGAAGTGTATATTGCTAAGAACATGAGCATTGATGTATTTGAAGAGAATAGAGCTAAGGCATCTGACACCGCAAACACAGTAAACGAGGATTTCCCCAAAAATATTGGGGTTCCTTTCATAGCATCGTTGCTATCACTATAATTACCTCCTGGAATTATATTGTGGTGGATTTCGTCATACACAGTTTTAGAAACTTCATGACTACACGTAGTGCTATATCTACATACAAAAACACAAAATTGGTCAATCATCAACAACCTAAACACCCAATCACATCTCTCACTCCACGTCGAGAGTTGCGCTAACCTCCCCTCCCATTGGTCAACGGAACCCTCACTCCTGATTGGCTGAAAAACAAGTTAGCCCCCTTACATTTCGTGACCGTTAATTTTTAGTAGGATTTATACGATCTAATGCTCCATATTGATCGATAGGGTCGATTTTTAATTTCCATAAATTTTTTTTGCGGAAAATCTTATTAATTTCCATAAATTTTTTGTTCTTTTTGACGCCTTAAAATTTAAGAGATTATTTTGGACGAGAATATAAACGGAATCTATAAAAATATAGAAATCTATATATTTATGTAAGCAAAATGAATAAATAAAAATATAGAAATCTATATATTTATGTAAGCAAAATGAATAAAAAAGATAACAAATACAATTTTTGGATGGAGATAATAACTAAGCGAAATATTGCCATTGGATCGTCCCTTTCCTTGATTTATTTGGATGGGCTATTACCAGAAACGTTTAGATTTTATGAACTCTATTTTTGGTTTACAAAATCCCGTATTAATGCCTCAAAATCTTTCATCTGAATCATCCTCTCTTCTCTCTTGATTTTATTATTTAGGGGTTTCACTTTTTTTATGTTGATTTTATTAATCGAAAATTGTGTTTGAATTTCGTTTTCATTATTTTTATTATCGATTCTTAGATATTTGAGTTTTATTTTTAGATGACAGGGCAAGGAGCTCATATCCACGGTCAAGCCTTTTCGACGACAGCACAAGAACTTCTCCTCGCAGCTCCGAAAGAAATAATTATAAGGTATGTTATATCTAATCTCTAAGGCTAATAGGTTCTTAATTTTCGTGATTATCATTATCTCTGTTTGGTTACTATTATCATCAATTTTAGCTTGAACAACTTTATTATGTGAGTTCCTTAGAGGTGTAAGGTTCTCTGAGTGGTTCCGAAGACGAAAAGGCCGAAGTTTTGTTTTTAATGTTACGTTAACTTGATTTCTTCATGCAATACAAATTTCTACTTTTTTTTCCTTTTAGCTGACTTTTTATTATAATTATAATTCAGATTTTGTAGATTAAGATTTACTTCAAGGTAGCATGTGTATTTTTTTCCTTTCAGATATCAATTTATGAAAACATATTTTGTTGTGTTTCTAAATGTTTTCTTTTTTTTTTTTGTATTTAGGATTTTAGGGACGGTTGGTGAACTGAGATGGTTAAGCACTTGAAATATATGCTGCGTCAAAATTGAGTTGCGTTTTCGCAGCAGTGATAATTGTAGCTGGTACGAATGCTTACCATGTGGAGTGAACAGATGCAATAAATAATCAAATCTAAAGGTATCTTGGTTGACTAAATGCAGTACCGCTGACCGAGTTAATATTAGTATTAGCGTGTATTACGGTATGTTAAATCTCTTTCCTTTTGGCAGTTGTAAAAAAATTGTGTTGATGCCCAATCCGTTTTGAACTGCAGTGGATGTTGATTGCTAATTGGATCGTTATGGCAGTGGTGGTGCTCGGGGTGGTGGTTTCTGATGCCGCTGAATGTCGATATGCATTTAACGGAAAGATTGTTAAAGTTTTTTGTTTGATTGAATTGTAATCTATTTCATTTACATTTCTTTTTTCCAATCTAATTGTGGTTATAAGCCCTACTGGATGTCTGACAGTTCTCCATCTCTCATTTTTTTTCTTCTTTATAGTTGCAGTTTGTGGGTTACCTGCTTCTGGTTGTGCATAAACACGCCAAAGGCAAAGTATTAATTTCAAGGATTTTCGATCGCCAAATTCAGATTCCTGCTCCTGGCACCGTTGTAAGCATTATCTAAAATTTTCTTTGTGTATCTTATTTGTTTAGTGGACTATGTTTTCTAAATGACGCTTTAGTTTGATATTGGAAAATTAATTTCCATGATTGTAGAAACCATTTAGCTTAGGTTTTTAGCTTATTTAAAAATTGAGTTTGTGCTTTACTTCAAGTTCTAAAATCCTGGTATAAAATAAACCGTATTGAGTACTGGTTGGGATCTTTATGTTAATTGTGGTAACCGTAACTTAAACTAACAAAGAACTTCATCAGACCTTTATTTCCTTCGCAAAGAAGAAATTGATCAGGTTGTATCCAATTAATATATAGGAGCCAGTTTCATTATACTTTGCATTAATGATGAAATTGGTTGGTATGCCCGAATCTTCTTTTCATTTCAGAACCAATCATTCTACTCAGCGATTGTTAATCCATAAATTTCGTTTTTTTTTTGTTTGTTGCTGTTTTTGTATTCAGTATGGTCTATTTAGTTTTAGTTGGATCAGCAATTAGTATTAATCAAGTATAATGTGCTTGCGCATGGAGGACACATCTGGTGTAATCAATGGTGGCATGAGTTGTCTTCGCGATGCCGAACTTACTCTTGCTATGTATTCTGATGATGTTAGTAAATGCATACTCTTCTAGCAGTTAAGCTTTAGAACGCTGGGAGGGTCTGCTGAGACTTCCGTTGTAATGTTATTATTTATTATTTCCGTTAGTTTTGCTTGACGGTTCTGAACAAAATCAAATTCAATCCGTAACCAACCATATGCCAGAAGTATTTATTGTTGGTGGGTTTGGATATGTAATAATAAGATTCTTCATACTCTTGTTTCATCAACCGCATCCATATACTTTGCCTTTGGCGTGTTTATGCACAACCAGTGAAGACATGCAGTGGATGTTGCGGGCATAATGCACCCGTTATCTCAAAAAACACACAAATCGGTTATGTACTCTTCTAGCAGTTAAGCTTACCATGTCCACATCGACTGGGGATGGGTATCTGGGGTCTCGAAAATAGATAGCGAGCAATCAAAAAAATATTTATTTACTGGAACCACAAATGGGTATGTTGGAGGGGCAGCGATGCAATACATATTTCGATATTAATGGTCCTGTGTTATTTTATGATGGCATGAATCGAATCCTAAGTAATCAACTTGCATGAATATGGAGCAAAATTTTCTTTTTCTTTTTTATATGATCGGAAAAAAAATATTGTGTAACGAGCTCCGAACTCAAATCCTAAGTAACCGAATTGGATGAGTATGGAGATTTTTTTTTTTCAAGTTGATAAAGTTGGAAGCATAGAGCAAAAGATGGAGCCGAAGCCTCGGTAGCCACAACGAATGAGATGAATCAAAGAGATGATAAAAATGGAGAATTGGCCGAAGACGAATTTGAAAAAGATGGGGGTGCACATAAAGTGATGAAGTTGACAGAATGAGATGAATCAAAGAGATGATAAAGATGGAGAATTGGCCGAAGACGAAGTTGAAAAAGATGGGGGTGCACATAAAGTGATGAAGTTGACAAACCTAATGGGGATGCAAAATAAAGTAATGGAAAATAGAGCATATAAATGAAGGGAAATATTTATCCCAGAACATACGATTATCAAAACTATTTACTCCCTCCGTTTCTTAAAATGAGATACTTTCAAATGAAAAAGCGAAAGTATCTTATTTTAAGAAACCGAGATAATATTATTTTTGGACAATTTAATGTCAAGTATTAAAACTTTATTTGTAAATCGGCATGGCACATTTATATGAGGATATAAATATTCATTAAGACTTCTTGGGGTGGGGGAATGCAAAACCAAAACTGCACATAGCAGCCACAACAAATGGAGGGCTCTATGAACCAGGTGCGGGGCATGTACGATACTTTGGAAGTGACAGTGTATTCATTGAGACTTATTTTCCATGCATAAATTGGATATATTCTCAGCATATACGGGTTATTTATCAAAGGGTATGAAACTTTTCTTATACATTAAAATTAAGTAACCAATCAAGTTTTCTTAAAAGATGTTCTAATCCAACGGATGTGGGGAAAATCCCTGCATACCAAATCAATAATCCCCTCCCCTGTTGGTGTTAGCAGGCAAAGGCTAAGATACACTGGAAATTACTAAACAACGGGTTAGTACTTTTTCATGTACTTTGCTTTGGGATTTCATCATTTGGGATAAATATGAAGTTATCAATGTATCCAAAAAAGAAAGGGGAACTCATATGTTGTTCTGTTCTACATCTTTTTCGATCTCCAAAAAACACAAGCAAAACATAAGGGGAAGGAGTGTGTAGTGTAGCCATTTGACTGAGTGAGATGATGTCTATTCAATCCGTGAGTAATCTAGACATATCAAAGGCTTTATAGTATTATTAGGTTGTGTAATGAGCTGATTATATTGTTTTCCTTATAGTGAATCTCACTTATAGTGCAAATTAACTTTTTGATAAAAAAAAATTCTATTGATTTCATGACAGTCAAGCACAAGGATGATTTATTACGGACAATTTCGAGTAAATATGGCTTAGAATTTAATATTTTAAATTTATATGCAGGTTTCATTGGGGATTTTAGTGTCGGAAATAGTTGTTGCAGTTGGAGATATGGAAATTCGTGCGGTAGAAGCCATATCAATAATCGATGCCCGAAGATATGTTGCTTCCCTTGGTACTTAGGTACATAGTATAATTAAATTTAGGAACGAGGTGTATAACTTATGCTTATAACCTTTTATAAATCTTTCTGCATTGTCCAGAGTTCACTATCTGAATTGATAGATTCCTTGGGATTTAGTAGCCATAATTGGTTCATGCGGAAGAAGATAGAGGGGAGACAGTGTATATCAAAGATTACCATGATACATCTCTCTTGATTTCATCGCAGTTTCTTCGTTGACATGTAGGTATTCCCATTTATTTTACTGTATGAGCATCTAAGTTTCATCTGGCTTTGAGATGATTATATTTTCATTCCATCTTTGTTCATATTATATTTTGACTTTATTATTAGATGTCCAAAGAATGCTATTTCTAAAGTTCTCAATTTGTTCATACATGAGGTTAAGATTCGTATTTGTATAATTATCCTTATGATAGATACAATGGATGTTGAACATTAGAATTTTGGCTTAGCAAGGAGGCTTGGGATGCAAGTAAGCAATGTTTTCACTGATGTCAGAGGAACTATAGGTTAAAGGGGAAATGTAACAAAATAGCAAATTCGAAATTCGTAAGTTTAACTGTGAGACTTTATTTTTGGTACTCATGTCTGGGTATTAAACTATTATGCTTTCACAAATTTTGTTTTTCAATTTATTTCACATCCAAGAATTCTCAGTAAACCAAGGGTTGCTGAACCAAACTCCTTGCCATCACTGCTAGACATGGTTCAATGCTCAGCTGCCAAGGGTTGTGAGAGATTTTCGAGGTCGGCATGGAAAATGAATCAGTGATAATATTTATGAGAGATTGATTTCCTTTTGAACTCAAATACCAAAGAGAAAGATTGAGTAAAATTGATGTTACTTCCGTTGAAATAATGGAGATTAGGATAGGGAATTTGAAGCCAAGAATGAATTGGAGATTGGGTATGAATTATTCACTGATTTGGGTTGGAGTTTGTTAAGCTTCCGGTGACACTTTCAATCCGTGGAAACTGTTCTTACAATACCGAACCTGTTGATAAGGCATTGGAGACACTATATCAATTTTTCATCGCATGAAATAAATGGTAAGCTCTCTTTTTTATTTTTTATAGGATGTACTAATATGTAGAGAAGTTGTTTTCTGAGCTCTTAAACATGCTAATTTGACCAATGATGATATGGTTATTGCTTACAAAAGGTATTACTACTGACGTGGTGTATCACGCTTATGAAGGATTTTATTGGGGCAAGAAAGTTGGGGTAAGAAAATTTGAACAAATCAATTGTAGTTTTTTATCAGAATTACATGTAGATGTATGTGGTTCATGACCAATAGAAACTCTAAAACGTCTAGAACCATCATCTTTCTTTTTGTACATTAATCACTCAACAGAACCAACAACTCTGCCTTCCGCAAAAGTCTCATTTAGTTTTGTTGGTATTTGGATTTTTGATCATAGATAGTCCGGATCATGTCATAACACGGGTTGGTGATTGAGCCCCAGTTTACCGTCATGACACCAGTTGGGGATTCAGCTCCAATTTATTAGGATTGGTGCTTTATTAGTTCTTTTGGAATTCTATGTATGGTCCATGAGATTCCTCCAAAGTAACTAGGGATGTAATAGAGTGGAGTCATGATGTTTCTTTGGAGTAAAAGGAAAATTCTTGCATAAATCTGTAATTAGGTATCTGTTGTTGGTTGTTGAGCTGCTTAAACCCCAAATTATTCTATACTCATCTATAGTTTGTGTTGTTTGTAAAGTGTAAAATCAGTTGACTTGAAAATACGACTTACAAACATCGGCAAATATTGGGATCCTACGTACTGATTCGACATGGGTTTGTGTTAATTTTGGAACTATGAAAGATATTCGTAGTTAGAAGGGAAATCTAAGATTTCTTACTATATTTTAAGTTTGCCTCATGATATTTCAGATGAAAAACAATTGAACTATTTTATGTCATTAGATATCTGATCTCCTAGCAAATTGACTCTCTAATTAGACATCACCAAGGCTATAACAATTCACAATATTAACTTATTTGAGTGAAAATGCTTACATGTTGATGGTGCTGAACGGTCAAAGAAGTCGATAGAATATATGCTAAATATTTTTATCTTATTTTTGACAAATTTTGGGTCTTATGTTAATTTAGCTTAATGAATTTGGATGTGCTCTTCTTTGTCCAACATATGGAAGCATTTTTGGCTGCAAGATTGATGAGAAAATGAACAGAGAAACTGATAAGTGTGTGGTAGAGAAAATATTTTGGATTAGGTTGAGAATAATTTACCTACTTGGAAAACAAATTAACATATATTTTTTTTTGAGAAGTAAGGCAAATTTATGCGGAACATCGTTCGAGGAGATAGTTATTTGTTAAACTTGCCCAACTATCTCTGATCTGTATAAACTTTTCTAGAAAATATAGGTGTTTTGATCATGCAGTGTTCGAGCAAGGTACATCGGCCGAGATTGTTGGTGGAGCAATAGAAAACAAACCCATGAAGAGGGTCATCCAGTTATGTAACTATTTTTATTCATTTTCTTCATTTCTTGGCTATGTAGTTCAAGTGGGTTGGCGTTGTTTCTGAGAACCACCATACCATATTAAAATTTATGTATGAAAATAAACTTATTATACTTATACTTATACTTAAATGAATAAAAGTTTAATTTTCTTAAATTGTTATCAGATTTTCCGCTCATTTAGCAGTTAATCTAAGAAAGTGAAAGCTTTATGCATTTGCGCTCCATGTATTATTATATTACCTATTTATCTTTGTTGGTTAGTATATGGGATTTTGATTATTTTTTTCTTTTCTGCGAGTGAGAAAAAAAAAATCACTCATAGATGTTAATTGTACAACAAGAAACATAAATAAGCAGCGCCGCTGATTAATCCAACTAGAAAGAAAAACAATAGGAAAAATTAACTACACGCATAAATATAAAAATATGGAATTTGATATCTAGGCTTCAAGGACTATAATCAAATTTAGGTTTAAGTTGTGGAAATTTTGAATTAAATGAATTTTATTATAATTATTTAAGGACGATAATCAAGTTTAGGCTTAAGTTGTGACAATTTTTAATTAACTCATTTATACTTTGTGTAGTTTCTAATTTAGGCTAACTATTTGTTCCCATGTTGATTTAGACCAGACCCAAACAATTTAAAAGAAATTAGGTCTTTTTAATTCTTATTCCTTTGATGTAGTGGGATGGACAGTGGTGAACAGGTTGGTAATTGATCAACCAACGATGTTTGAAAATCCTTTCCAGCTTGGCTACATTTCAAATAAAATTTTAGGTTATTGCAATATATGAAAGATTTAAGTGATGCTTTTATTTGGTATTGTCAAAGGTGTACATAATAGACGTATCTAGAATTCATACTTTCGCGTTGTGCAAATCATTTTAAAATATAGTTTGAGGTATCCATTAAAAATAGTCAGACTAATCAAGATTTTTTTTGCAGCTGTTTAAATGCATTTGGGTAACGGGCACGGGGCGAAGCCCCGCCACACAAATCGACAGTTCTCACCAACCCCGGTGCGTAGCACGGGTTACACACTAGAACTTCTTTTGCTCAAAATGACTCCAAAGTACCTAAAACTCAAAATTAAACATAAGATACATAATTTACAAGAAAACATAGCGAAGAAAGCATAAACAATAGATAAATATCAAGGTGTTTTAGACACCTATCAGTTTTGAATTGAATAAAACAAATAATAAGAATAAAAACAAGATCTAATTTCTTCCCAGCAGCCCCAGTGTGTTTTCCGTTCCATACCCGGTGTATAGACTCTATTTTCATCTTTAATGGAATAGCATACCTGGTAAAAACAATATTCTTTGTTGCGGTTTAAGATATTTTGTAAACATTTCATTTGATTATTTTTTTCGTTGTTGGTTTTCAGGGTTTAAGATTTTCCTTTTTGTTATCGAATGTCAGAAATTAAAACCAATATACTTATTATTTTAGCATCCTTATTACTCGGGTACGATTTCTACTTATTGATTTTAGTTTTGTGTATTATTGTTTTCTAAGTTTTCAGTGTATCGTATGTGGAGACTTGAACTCATCTATCACTCAGAAGTTTATTTCTATTCTATATCCTATTGTGACAAAAGTCGTATAGCTATATAGACTTTACATTATACACATTTGATATTTCGAGACGAGTTTAACTCACTTACATATTTCTCGAAATACTATTGGTAAGCTTTCTCTTTAACCAAGTTCATATTTGTTAATCTTATAGGAGTTGAAATTCTGAATTGATATCTAGATGGGCAAACAATGACAGCTAATACCATGTTGATTTGACAATGGTTGTGATGTTAGTCTTTTTGGGGTTTGGAGACATCTCTTAAGTGCTCTTATGTTATCTTAATTTTGTTCTCTAGCTTCTCGGATACCTAATTACCCTGCTAATGTAAGGAATGAACTGCATCACTAACACTTGGTGATTTCTTTATCAACCTTTTTATTCCTATCATCTTTGTTTCATATTATTTTGGATTTACTAGGCATGTTATTGCTTATGAAAATGAAAATCTTTATTTTATTTGACTTCAAATGTCTTGGTTAAGTTTCATGGTGGTTGTGTCCTGCGTGCAAGTTAACAGATTTGGAGACCTGTGATGTATTGTGCAATTAGTTATGCTCCATATATAAAATAGGTCTCCAAGTGGATAAGAAGCTTATTTGTATTATTTTTTTTGAGCGAACCTATATGGCTAACATTCTTTTGTCTGCAAAGAAAATAGATGGCAAAGCTAAGAAGAAACATAGTTCTCCTAGAAGATCCTCACCATCTCCATCTTTAGTTATACTATAGTTAGTTACATTTATTTTCTTAATTAGTTCTTCTATATACTTTTTTTTCCTCCATGTGTGTACATTTTATTTTTTTTGATTTCCGAGATAATTTGAGGTTAGCTTACAGATACTGTTGAATATGACTCCACCATAGGCGGTCATTTAATTCTATAATAATCACCTCCAATTATAATATCACAACCAATAACATCTCCTGACACTTCTTTTTATGCAGATACCTTTTGCGGTTGGAGGTTGAAGCCTCTTCGGGTACTTCAATTTCTTTTCATGAACACATTTGTCGAAGCACCAGCGTCGGATGTGGTAACCATCCAACAATTGATTTTTAATTTCATATTTAGGCCTCTTCCTATGCACATGCCAAAACATGGTATTTGGCATATATGCACCCACTATGGGTATGCCAAACTGCCAAACTCATATGCCAATATGTTATTTCTGGCATATAGGCATACGCGACAGAGTTTCCAGCGAGCGATAGAGTCTTCGTCGCTCGATGGTCAAATGATCGTTCGATGGTCATTCGGCCGACAGCGACAGTCAAGCTATCGCTCGGTACTATGATAATCGCTCATCAGATCTTCATCCAACGGCTAATATTTCCCCCTACCGGATTTCAACCAATTCCAACCCAACTTCAAATTCATTTCACCATGGATAGTGCATAACCGAAGTGGATTTGACTACAGAGGAAATAACATGGATCATGATAGCGTATTTCCACTTACCTACTCAAGGTGAATTTTTAATGAAATGTAAATCTGGTTTCAATCTGAATATTAATTTAAAAGATAGTTTCCATTAATCTAAAAAAAACAAAATTACATTTCAAATTTCAACTAAAAGAAAACATTTTAACTACTCATTTCTTTGTCTGTTTCCTCCCGGACCAAAGATCCAATTGCCTGCATTTTCTGGATCCATAGAGTTGTTCAACAAACTAGTTAAGGTGCCGGTTTGAGGACCCGACTTGGTGGTTGAGTCTCATCAGAATCACCATAACCTTGATAAGCAATGGGAGTACGGGGTATGGGAACATTATACAAATCTTGAAATGCGTGTGGTTGATATTGTTCTTTGGAATGGTTGAAATCTTGATGAGGTTGAGGCAATTGGGGTATACTGATTTGTTTGCCTAACTACTTCCATGTTCACACCACCACACAGAGTCGGTATGTCAGTTGGCAAATGACTAAACATACGTGTAGGAGTTGTATCCATGCCAATGTTTTCTTCAACACCATGTACTGCTTGACTTTCTAACACCATGTTTGGAGTTGAACTTTCTGGTACCTCCTCCATGTGACGACGTGACTTTCTACGTAACTCAGTCCATCCACCTCTTAGATGTATGGCGTTACATCGCCCCTCATTATCAGAAAGGTGATTAGAGAATACACCTTCACCGGCTACTAGTCTAACATTATTAAACTCATAATTTGTATCCACAACAAAACTTACTCCACTGCCTGGGGTACTAGTAGATGCTTTCCCTTTTTTGTTTCTTTTTTTTCTCTCCATATCTGTTTAAGATAATCGTTTCAGAACAAAAGTTTAAAGAAAATCAGTGGTTTTCAGAAGGTTTTCAGAAGAAGAATTGAGAAGAGTTTAGAAGAGGTGGGAGTATAGTTGCGGTATTTATAGGCGGCAGAAACTCGAACGGTGGCGATATTGATTATACCGACAGCGATATAGTGAATTTCGAGCGATATTGACAATATCGCCAGCGCTAGGGATTCGATCGCTCAGCGGTTTCCCCATAGTGGCGCAAATGGTTTGGCATGCCACCTGGCATGCCAAAAAACCATTTTTTTGGCATGTGCATAGGAAGAGGCCTTATAGTGCTAATTTTCTATGTACAGTTACTTTATCGTTCATTCCCTCACTAACTTAATGTTTTATTCATGGTAACCTCAAAACAGGAAACCGAAATCCACCTGTAGCTGACATTGAACCACGCAACAAAAATTATGACCATAATATCCATGATGCAACCTCAACATGTACCTCTGGTGAAGAATAATATAGCTTTTCAGACTCACATTAGGATAAAGAGGAATTAAATATACCTAGCAGTAATTGTAGTTGATGTGCGTTTTCCTTGGTGCATTTTTTTTTGGAGTGTTTTGCTTTTTTTTTCATTTTATAATCTTAGAAGAAAACATAAAGTCAATGTATTTGAATGCATAAATACTAAACAGCTCTTTCAATTGTCAACTTATATGAAGCAACATGTGAACATCAGAATAGGTGCTTCAATTTCTTTCACAGCAAGAGAGTCAAAGAACATTCGATAGCGTTTTTAGGCAGTATCCTAAAGGAACCGGCATCGGTAGGTAGAGGTGTAAAATATGCCGGCCCAATACATCCCAACCCACATAGTCACGTGCTTATTTGATTTATGCATGTTATGAAAGAAAAACAGATGTGTGGTATCATGCCGTGTTGTGCCGTAACACTTTTTTTTATGTAAGATAAATAACACTTTTTTTTTTTTTTTTTTTGTGTCATGTAGGAGATGTTCTATTCACAGATTAAGAAAGAGGGTCATTGATGCCTCTCACTGAAACTATTCATATAATTTATCTATACACATGATTGTGAATTCATGGATACCCATAAACTTATTCAACAAATGAAGGTAAACTCCTCAGATCGATTATTTTACCTTATAATGCACAAACCGATGTTATAATTTACGGGTAGAGGTATATGTACACTCGCTTAAAATATATGATTCACTCCGAAGTGCGGTACGTAGAGGTGGAAATATGTTGTCCCAATACATCCCAACCCACATAGTCACGTGCTTATTTGCACAGAGAGATTTAGGTATGTTGCACCGTGCTAAAGAGCCTGTTGTTAAAGAAAAACAAATGTGTGATTTCATGTTGTGTTGTAACACTTTTTTTATGTAAGAAAATAGTTTTGAGATATTTAAATATTTATGTTATGTTTTCCAAGATAAATATTATATTATATGGAAACATAGTTGATCACGTTATTAACCAGGATATTCTTAGTAACCAGGCTATTCTGAAATAGGGACTATTAGAAATAAAGTTTAACTCCTCCATGCCAACTCTCATTCCATAATGCACATGCATCTTATAATCCATGGGTACACTCCTACTCACTCGGAATTATGTCATGTAGGAGATGATCTACTCACGGATTAAGAAAGCCGGTCACTAATGCCTCTCACCGAGACTATTCAATTGTGAATTCATGGATACCCATAAACTTATTCAAGAAATGAAGGTTAACTCCTCCGGACCGATAATTTTTCCTTATAATGCACAGAATGATGTTATAATACAGGTAGAGGTATTTGTACACTCGCTTAAAATATATGATTCACTCGAAGTGCACGAGGTCTTTCTATCATTCGCAGATACAGATTCTAAATTTATAATTGTAAAATAGAGTAGCATTCTAAACATTCATGCTTCCTGCTTCCAATAGTCGAAATAGATGAGGACGGTAATGAAGTGGAGGATGAAGTTAAAATCTTAATGAAATGACTAATAAAGAAGGACAAGGATATAACTATATTTTTTATTGGCAAAGAAAATTTTGATAGAAGGTCTCGATGAGGGAGAAACAAAAAATGGAGACATATCTGTAGGTGTCATTCTAGATCATGCATAGGGATTTCAACATTTTGTAGTTAGTTGTAATTTAGTATATGGGGTGGTGTAGAAATTCATTGGTGATCAACTTATCATCTTAAAATGCACTCATCCAATTGCATAATCCTTGGGCTAAATCATAGTAATTCATGAATGTGATTATTCTAATATGTGAGTGTTATTATTTTGTGTATATGTTGACTACGTATAATTCTTTCTTCATTTCTTTTTTATTCATGTTAATTGTCAGTTTGATTTTAGAATCTTTTTACAACATCTTGGCCTCATATGATGACAGATCGGGCTCAACAAATATAGCTTACAATATTCCTGACTGATAACACCAACGATAATCCTAATAAGCTGCAAAATATTATGGGTTATTGTTCTTTCTTTAATCCTTCACATTGTTCCATAGCTTTTGTAGTACGTGAACTTGATGGATTTTCACATAGTTTTGCACCTCATTCGATACTCTAAAAGTGATAATGGCGGGTTTTTGTTTTCCCTTTTGAACCCTACTTACAAAGTCATCTGTTTTTCTTACTTGCGTCATAATTGTTTGATCTCAAGTTTTTTTCTCGATTGTTGATTGTAAATGTTGAAGATGATTTTTATTAGTGCGAGATGCAAGAAGCGGTGTCAATGGTAATCACCAATGTTTGCATTGTGTTCATGGTGCATGAGAAGTTTGTGGTAAGGTCTAAAATGTAAATATATGTATGATATGTATTGTATCAACTTTCAAATTCACATTGTACAAGAGTATATGTAGGGTCTGTACAATTTTCTTAGTGTATCAGAAACTTTGAAAACCCAATTAGTTTAGCGAAATTTTATTCCCATCTAAGTTCTCAAGAGTGGATTATGTCAATTTATTCAAACTAATTATATTTATTTCCGTCTCTCATGTATAAATGATCAACCAGTTGAGTTCCATTTTCGAAATACTAAAGGAGTATGCACTTTTTGTTACATAAGTAAAGCCTTCTCACTACAAGAAATTTATAATTTACTTTCGAAATTCAAAAAACAAGTTCGAGAAGATGTGCAAAAACATGACAAAAAATTAGCCTTATAAGATTTCTCCTTTAAGAGACAAATAAGCCATATACTATTTTTATTTTCTAACACAAATTCTTTCACAGGTGTTTCCAAACTAAGCTAAAGCTGATATGGATGACAAGTGTTCTAAATTTTTTTTTTTAATAAACTGAAAAAATGTTCTCATTGACTATCAAAAACTTTAGGCAAATTTATGCATTTTTTCAAGATAATACTTCGTAATTATTGCTCATCAATCAAATCAAGTTAATGTATTTAATTATTTTGAATTAAACTATATGTTTCTTCTTTATATTATAGTATCATACTTTCATTCCCCTCTGTAGGAACAGGCGGTACCACACGGGATAAATATGAGATCCTAAGGATATTTTAAGTGAACCCTAAATGCAACGAGTGGTGGAAATTGTTAGTCATTCGGAATGAACCGATCACAACTCTAGAAAGTGTGGTCTAATGTTAAAATTTGGTAAAGAAGAAGTTTTAATGAATTAGAAAACAATGAAAAATAAGAATAATGAGCGACCCTTTTTAATTATGCAACGTAATATGCATATCAATTGGACCTCTAGGTTTATCAAAGAAAGTTGAAGATTGGAAATATTAAAAAAAAAAAAAAAAGGTTGCAAGAGTACGTTAAAGTTAACACTTCACAAATTTTACGTTTGGGTAATAACCAAATGCATGTTCAATTTAAAGGTGTTCCAATGAATATGGGCCACGGGTGCGGGGCGAAGCCCCGCCACACCAATCGATAATTCCCACAAGACCCGGTGCGTAGCACGGGTTACATACTAGTTAGTTCTAAAACAACAATTCCTCTGTAAGAAAGACTTGTAAAGTTTGATACTGTTTAAATTGACAGAATTAAAAAAATACTTTTCTATTAACCATTTTGGGTAATCTGCCCACAATTTTACAAATTAATATTTCATGATGGACTAGAATATCCTTATTATCTAATTATTATTAATATAATACAAAGTTGTTAATATGATACAACTGAGATAAATGAGCGAAACCGTTATGACTCAGTTTAATAAACATGTATTTTAAACTACAAGACATGGTAAATGGCATAAATCATATCCCTTCACAAGATTCACTATGTTCTAGTTGTCACAAGAAATCTGCACATTCAAATCATTCCTCTCTTTATTCTAGTTTACAAGAAGAAGTCTTTATGTCATTGCATCCATGTTATAGTGATCCTAATGATGCCAACAAGGTTTATAAGTTAATTAAGGCCTTATATGATTTCAAGCATTCTCCCAAAGCTTAATTTGGTATACTTCGTCTAGCAACAAAAAAAAAACTCGGGTATACACAAAGTAACACAGATCATACCTTGTTCCTAAAGAGAGTAGATGACAATTTCATCGTGTTTATTATCTATGTAGATGACATGGTGGAAACAGGAAATGACCCTAAATAGATGAGTAATCTAAAGAGGTGTTTGTTTATTTCTGAATTTGATATGAAGGATCTGGGTGACCTTGAATACTTCTTGGATATTGAAGTTATGCGATCTGAACTTATCTCTGCAAAAGTACGTGATTGACTCGTTGAAAGAAACAAGTGTGCTTGCTTGTGATCCGATTGGGTATCTTGTTGAACAAAACCATGTCTTGAAGAGTGTTCTCATCAAATACAAGCGACAATGGGAAATATCAAAGGATAATTGGCCGTTTGATTAATCTTTACCATAAAAGATATGATATTGGTACGACGTAAGTGTGTAAGTAGATTTATGCATAATCCAGGCCAACTAGACACAAATGCAGTCAAATGAGATATTTGAAGTTTGCACCAGGCATAAGGTTGATTTTTTACGAGGTTACACTAACTCGGACTGGGGAGACAAGGGTTATATGATAAGATCGATATCTGGGTATGTTACCTTCGTTGGAATTAATTTAGTAACTTGTAAATTTTAGAAACAACATGTTGTTTCCTTGTCCCGTGCAGAAGTAGAATACACAACAATGGTGAAAGGCATTTGTGGACTGCTATGGTTGAATATCTTAAGTGTAAAAAGTGTAAGTTGTCAACTGTAGACTTGTTATAGTAGTTTTTTCTTCTTACTTATTTATCTATCAATTCTTCTTAATATAAATGAGAATGATTTATGCTCACATGGCCTCGCTACATTCATTTTCACGAATGGTGCAAAAATAGAGCGCCAAGTGGCACATAAAATTTAGGAAACCAATAAAAAGATGACAAGCTATCATGCCATATCATTTTTTTGCCTAGCTGTTAAGGCACAGAAGACGCACGCCTTTTGGTTTGACACTGTTATCTCACGAAATCTACGTAAAGAGACAAGCAAATAACTGTTTGCACAATACATGAGAAGATAGCTTTCCATACACACCGTGAGGCTTTACCGACGCGAGTATTCAGTTGTATAAATAACACACCTACCAGCAAACTCATCTTCTTATGCGATGCTTCCATAAGGACGTCAAATAACATCGATGAAACTCTCAAAAATTGAGTTGGAAATTTTTAGTTATGACAACAAAGGATAGAAACATGGTAAGATGCATCCTATCACATAGCAAAACTATTTATATCAAGTGCCAAATATTATTTGTGTTCTTTGTGTTCTATTCACAACCACTCAAGGATTGTTCAGGAAAATCCATTCTTGGTAAGTAGAATTGATCTTTCTGTATATCTTTGGTTTAATTTTAGTACGTGACATTACTGCAGGTAGTATAAGTCGATATGTTTTCACACTTCGTTGATTTAGGCTTACAAAACGGGATGTAAGAAAATGTAAGATTTTTTGGGTTTATTTCTTCTACCTATAAATCGTGGGTATTACTGTCACTCACTCTTTCAGCAACAGATTAATTTTGATATTTTCTCTCAAATTAATATGCCATGAAAAAATAATTTTAAAAGAAGTACGAAAAGATTCAATTTTCTTTCAAAAAGACACGACTTTCTTCGTGAGTCACTTGATAATTCGCTCACAATATTTTTTGAAGAGTTGCAAATCTTTACTTGTAAAACTATATTTGTTCGCGATAAAATCTCTGAAAATTATCGAAGTTAGGGTTGCAGTAGTAGGGGAACAACAAAGTTTGTTTCAACTTCGTGATAAAGTTCCTAATATATGGGCAATTTTCCAATCCTCCGAGAGTCTTAATTCATCAATGTTTCATCATATTATTATTGCACAGGTAAGAATTCTTCTTCTTTCTTTCCGTGTAGGGTTTAACTAAGGGGGGTGCCAAAAGATTGACCATGTCTAGAAACTCATGCTTTTCTTCGTAGCATGGTCCCTCCTAATCAACATGAAGGGAGAATTGTTTGTTTGTTTTCAGAGAGCAGGAGAGAAAATCGTAACGTCAATAGGTTTGGTTAGCGGACTGGGTTGATTTATGGTATTGATTTCGTATATGTTGTTGATAATATGTGTTCATGTAGCGTTCCTATGCTCTTTACCATGCATTAATTGATGATAGTCCTAGGACTAAATATTAATACTTCTACTATGACTATTGAGGTTATCTTACTCAAATTGAGAACAATAGTGAGAAAAAGGCAATTTTAGGCAACAAAAAAAAAAAAAAAGTAATATAATCCGGATGATAGCTTCTCTATTTGCGCCTGTTTTTCGTTTTCATTGTAACATCTGTTGATGGGTGAAAACTACTCCTGCAGAATTTAGTAATTTGGGGTGTGGATGAGGAATGAATCTAAACCTTCAACAAATGCACTGCGCGGTGAGTGCTTGTAGATTCGAGAGATCAATCTGTGCAAGTCCGGCCTAAACCAAGAAATGGCCGTTCCAGACTTGTTTCGGTCACAAAGTGAAGGAGATGGGGTTGATCTTAGGGAGAGAAGCGAAGAAGGTGTTGAGATTGTGAAGGTGTTGGCTTGCTTATGACTTGTAACAGAAAGATGAGCAAGCTTACGGTTGATGCAAGCAGGCCCTGAGTGTTTGAATACGGTTTGTATTAACACTTGGTTTCTATCGTCTGAACTTGTATTGTTCTCCGTTATTCCTTGTGTGTTGGAAATAGGGCGGAGACCCTATTTATACAAGTCATTGAGCCTCATTCACGTTTCTCGTGGGAAGTGGAGGTAGTGGAATGATGGATTAGTGGAGTTGTGTGTCGGTAACACACGACCCGGTCTTGCCCACTTTTCTGTTCATCTCTAACCGTCCATGACTTCCTAACACGTTCTTGTGATGGCGCGTTGCACGCTGCACGCCGTAAACCGCGAGACCAATACCCGAGTAAGTATCCCCGGTTTGCGACATGATTGATGTCGGAATGTGGATCGTGGATCCACGAAAGATAGCATGTAATCTTTGAATTGAATAATGCGTTATTGAAAGTCGATACTTGTGAAGTATCGTGTGTATTCTATGCGGTGCTTGCATTACGGTGTGGTAAAGTGACGGGTAATGACTCCTCACTAACCAAATAACTCGACCGGGGTTGTATAACCAAGGCTGGTGAGGTCGGACGGACGAGATGATGTTTGAGACACTCATCTGCGACCGTTGGTGAAATTAGGGTTTTTAAAGAGTGCGCAAGCATCACTCTTTAGCTTGGTCGAAACCAAGCGTGGGAAGGATTTTGGAGAGGACCGACCATACATGCGTGTTGACGGCATGATGGTGTAGGTGCACTCGTATTCCGTTCCCTCATGAAAGCGCGATCCGGGCCACTCGATTTGACCGTCAAGAGGAGTGGTCGAGATTGATTTTGCAATAAGAGTTTGATACCGCAAGAAGCCGCGCGCCATACCCTTTTCCGGCGCGTTTTCCAAGACGACCTAGCTTGGTCGGTCTTGGCCGGTTGGTTTGGCGTGTAGACGGTGGTGATGTTCACGCCTATGTCTTACCGTCTCATGAAACGTGATCTAAGCCACCCAATTCGTCCGGTGAAGTTGAGTGGTCGAGATCGATTTGCGGTCGGGAAGTGTAGCCACGCATGTTTGAGCGGGCGTTTTGGATTGGCCAGGCATGATATGCCTTGGCCGACCGCATGGAGAGGTAGATGGGCCCACGGTGGTCATCTTTGGTATGACCAGGACCTGCTCGATTTGATCTCGTGACCCTCCATTCGTGCTTAGGAGAAGATGGACGCGCGTGATGGCTCGAACCCTAATTTTGGCTTTCAAAGCCGCGCGACCATGCCATTTCGGGTGGACGATTGTGTTGTAACCAACCATGGTTGGTTTTGACCGACTGGTCAAGTGTGTAGGCGGTCACATGGTGATTGTGTCGACATGCCCGGGCCTTTTGAGTCTACATCTACACCCTCCATCTATACCTGCGAAGATGGATGGTTGAGACCATTTTGCGGCACATGTAATATGCCGCAAACCCTAATTTAGGGTTTTCCGCCCATAATGCTTGGTATGGACGGTTTCTTGGCAAGCAAAGGCCAATGGTCGACCATGCGGGGTCGGCCGTGTGTATTCCATACCTTGGGGGTGATGGAATTGATCTGTGGTCATCCAATCATGCTTGTGGAGTTGGATGACTGCGATCATATCATATCACGGCAAGCTAAGGCCGTGTGTATTCCATACCTCGCTTGGGGTGATGGAATTGATCTCGTGGTCATCCAATCATGCTTGTGGAGTTGGATGGCTGCGATCGAATCATATCCAGGACCGATACTGATCAAGTCCGGATGCTCAATCGGGCTAGTATAAACACCGAGAGGGGCTCAATCGGGCTAGTATAACACACCGAGAGGGCTCGGGCTAGTATAACACCGAGAATCGGCTGTACGGGTATTTCGTACATGGTTTCATTATAGTGCTTGGAGGTTCGTGTTACTCTGTAAGAGTAACACTCGGTCGTCATGCCACGCGATAATGAGTACGGGAAATACAAGGCTGATATGAAATTCCTGAGAATGGGGATTTGTTGCTACAAGTTCCATTCTTGGTGAATCAAGTGAGGGAGTATCCAACACTTATAGATGGCTTTATCTTTTACAAGATGTCACGCATGATTTTCTCTCGGTTTTTACAAATATAACCTTAAACGAAAATCCACCATCAACATTAAGTCCCCTGCCTAGCACATAATGGTTACACTATTGTGTGGTAGGCATGAGATGGTGACGATTAAAGATAAAACTTATGAGGCAAAGTTAGATGTTACCGGGAGGGACGGGTCATCCTGTCCTTGGAGTATGTCACGTTCAAAAGGAATATAGGAGAGTGTTTCCCTAGTATGATGTCGGCCTTGCACCTTCGATCGACTTTGCTATGCCAGCTTGGTCGAGAGGCTATTGCGCTGCTTCACTCGATCGTGGGGTTGTGCCTAATCGACGGACTGCTGCACTGCTTCGTTCGTGGGGCCTCTGCGCTGCTTGATCGAATGTGGGCTTGTTGTGTCCGCTTGATTGAACGTGAGTCTCACCCACATACGCTGACAGACTTGGAACTTGTACCGGTCTTGAAACTTGTACCGGTCTTGAAATCGACACCGAGACTAAAATTTGTCTTAGGACTAAAATTTACCTAGGACTTGAATGGTGTTTGGACCGGCCATTGTGTGCTCCGATGTGAGTTGTGTCTTGCCCCGTGACTACATCTCTCCCTGTATTTTCATACAAGTTCTAACTCCTGTCTTTTATTTTATTGTGGAAGAAAAGAATCCATATTGAGATGTCTTCGGAGATAATCTTTGGTGCCAAGTCGGGAGGTGTTGAAAGCTTCAAAGATATGCCGAACATTGATGATGAGTTGTTCACGCGCCTTTTCAACTATAGGGAAATATACATTCCACAAGATAACTCTTCTCCTATCGAATTTTAGGTTTTTCATGCTCATTTGGGCCCTTATGAAGGATGGATGAGACGTATGTTGAGCAATGAGTACATCAAAGATAACTTGACCGGAGCGCAGATTATTGATGCGGCTTGAGTGTTGAAACGTCTCGAGAGGATGTTAAAGTGGTTTCGATGCGACCGGCGAGGTGGGTCCTGGAGAGAGTGTTGAAGAAGGATTCTGAAGCGAACGTGGGTCTCGGAGAGAGCGTTGCGGCGGCTCTTGAATAGACCATTGAAGCGGCCTGCTTTGGAGGGAGCGTTGAAGTGGCTTCCTCTTGATTCGATTACCCTTGCGAATCCATGATTCTTGGTGACCATCTTTCTCATGTTGAAGAGGTCTTTGACGACGGTGAAGGAACTTCATGCGAGCCTCAGTCCCCAAGCGTGGTTTACATGGTTTGTCCGTAGTGGTTGTTGTCGAGCCAGGTATGGAATACCTTGGACGTTGTTTCATCATTGTGGGATTCGTGCACGTGGTACTGGAGTTAGAGTTGATGGAAGCGCATGATGTTGTATCTTGGTGGTTTTCCTCTTGCTACTTCAAGGAACTGCTACGAGAATTTGAATGTTGTATCTTGGTGGTGAGATATATGCCCCTACAAACATTATGAGGCTCTTCCGGCAGGCCTGGTTCTTTCTATCAGGGCATATGTTGTTGTAGATGAGCGTTCAACAGCTCCAGAGGATGACCAAAAGCGCGGATTCTCCAATATAGCGTGATAGACATGTACATTGTCGATAAAGTGACTCACCGGCTCTTGTTCGACCACTGTCCGATAGAGTAACTCGCCCGGATCTCTCTCGATATGACGGTTGGACATCGTTATCTTCTTGAGGCTGCTCCTTTGAGGTATCGGCTCCAGTGAAAGATTACCGTCATAGAGCGGTTATACGTTGAACCGGCACTCTTTAAACCAAATGGCAGCATGGTATAATAAAAATTTCCGAGAGGAGTTCGAAAAGATATCTTACTTGCATCATGCTCGTACATCCTTATCTGTTTGTAGCCGCTACATCCATCCATGGAGGAGAACATGCCGTGTCCATTGGTTGTATCTATTAACATGTCGATGTTAGGCGAGAGGAGGATCGTTTTTGGAGCAAAGACCTGTTCAAGTCTCTCGAAGTCTATGCAAAGACACCTGATCTATCCATTTTCCTCATGTATGAACTACAACTATTTAACCGACTTGGATACGGGTATGACATGTATATGATGGGTGACCAATTTTCATCCGGCATTTCTTCATATCTCCAAGCAAATATGTCTGGTACTCTTTGAGAAGTTGCACGAGCTTCGTGCGTTTATCCGTACACAAGGTTGAGTGATGGAGATAGGCCTAAGAGATTCCTCAACGATTTCAATTTCATCGGTTGTAGAGTTGGTGCCATCTTGTATTTGTTGTGGAGCATCTAGCACTTGCTCTTGTGGTTCGTTCTTTGTTGTAGCATTTCATTAGGTGGAGAGGCGGGTGCAGTCTCCTCTGCTGATAATGGCGATCCGGTATACCATTTTCCTTCTCGGTCACGACTCGCCATAAAAGTTCGTTCCCTCCTCGTGTGAACGTGGGTTGTGGCTTCACAGGAGGGAGAAGAATGCTTCGTCAGCAAAGATGCATCGTGGGTACTAGCCCTCAATGATGCAAGTCGGTCTTTCCTTTCGAATTGACGCCCACATGGGGAGTGGGATGCAACGAACTTGTCCGATTCTTTCCACGGAGCTTCTCCCGTATGTCTTTGGTTTGGTTTCCCTCGAAGTCCGTCATTGTGGTAGGCTTCCGTACGACCTTGCACTCGGGAGAGCCTTGGATGTCCCGAGAATCTTGAGAGTAATGAAGACGATCCGTGTAGATAAGGGTCGTCTTGAACTCCGAATCCTTGATACGTGCGGTGACATGTAGGTCACGGTCGTGACCTTCCTCTGGTTGATAGCGAGCAAAACGTCTCCGCGCGCCGATTCTTCGAGAGATGTGAAAGTTTGCATAAACTTTCCACTAGAGAAACCGCTTCCCGATCCACCGGCCTCTGGTTCATAGTGAAACTATTGACTTGAGGAAGATCGTTGTGAGGATCGGTCCCAGTGTAGGAGCCTCCATGACGGGACCGCTGAACCGAGTGAAACTATTGACTCGAGGAAGATCGTTGTGAGGATCGGTCCCAGTGTAGGAGCCTCCATGACAGGACCGCTCATATCGATGTCGCTTCTTTGATCGGGTCCATGTAGGTCCGTGCCATTGAAGTACCTTCTCCGGTGCGTTGAATTCATTCCTTGTTGGCTCCGGGGGCTGTTGCGGGTCATGTGGAAATCGATCGGTTAATGTCTTAAGAAAAGTGAGTACCTCTTTCCGAGTTGCGGCCATATCCGTTTGAGTCTTGACAAGAACTTCCCGCTTTTCCATCAAGTCTCTGCAATAATGGGAGATGATCCTCCTCTCGCCCCTCCGGTTCCTCGTCCCGATGAAGGAGTGGAAGTTGTTGCTCTGGTGACTACCGGAGGTGTTACACTTGATGAGATGCCGGGACTTGCGGTGCTCTGGCTCGGCGGTGATGGGAGGTGTTGTAATATCACTGGCGAGTGATCGAATTGAACGTTCCCATCCTCTCGTACTCACGTGTTACTTGATTGATCTCTCCTTCCTCAAGCGTTTCTTCACGGCTTCGACAAGGGTCTTGAGATGTAAATCTTCCAGCGAGGATCCGTAAGCTGCAGGCTCCATTTCTTTATCCCAGAGACGTTGTAGTACTCCGGACAAGTCCTCTTCTCCGTGGAGTTGCCTCGGTTCTTCATTGTTGACTGGACCATATTGTTCATCTTTCTGAGTCACCTGCGGTTACGCGCTCTTTTGCCTCTCCACCGGTAAAGGTGTGACTCGACTAATGATTCAAACATTTCTTCTTTGCTTGAGTAGATGCCTGCCGATCCTTCTTGTAATTGTCTTTGCTATGTCATTCAAAAGGCGAAATGTCTCGCTCCGTCTTACAGTGATACCAGCTTGATTTTCCAAGACATCCTCCAGCATTCTATCTACACTTCCCATGGTATCCTCGAACCGCTTGGTGGTTTCCTGATGAGGATGCATCGTGAGCCGAAAACCGAAGAATTGAGAATTCAATTTTTTGCAACCAATAGATCAACCTCCCACTGTGGTCGCCAATTGTTGATGGGTGAAAACTACTCCTGCAGAATTTAGTAATTTGGGGTGTGGATGAGGAATGAATCTAAACCTTCAACAAATGCCCCGCGCGGTGAGTGCTTGTAGATTCGAGAGATCAATGCAGGCAAGTCCGGCCTAAACCAAGAAATGGCCGTTCCGGACTTGTTTCGGTCACAAAGTGAAGGAGATGGGGTTGATCTTAGGGAGGGAAGCGAAGAAGGTGTTGAGATTGTGAAGGTGTTGGCTTGCTTATGACTTGTGTGAGAAAGATGAGCAAGCTTACGGTTGATGCAAGCGAGGCCCCGAGTGTTTGAATACGGTTTGTATTAACACTTGGTTTCTGTCGTCTGAACTTGTATTGTTCTCCGTTATTCCTTGTGTGTTGGAAATAGGGCGGAGACCCTATTTATACAAGTCATTGAGCCTCATTCACGTTTCTCGTGGGAAGTGGAGGTAGTGGAATGATGGAGTAGTGGAGTTGTGTGTCGGTAACACACGACCAGTCTTGCCCACTTTTCTTGTTCATCTCTAACCGTCCATGACTTCCTAACACGTTCTTGTGATGGCGCGTTGCACGCCGCACGCCGGTGTAAACCGCCAGACCAATACCCCAGTAAGTATCCCCAGTTTGCGACATGATTGATGTCTGGAATGTGGATCGTGGATCCACGAAAGATAGCATGTAATGCTGAATTGAATAACTGCGTTATTCAGAAAGTCGATACTTGTGAAGTATCGTGTGTATTCTATGCAGGTACTGCATTACGGTGTGGTAAAGTGACGGGTAATGACTCCTCACTAACCAAATAACTCCTGACCAGGGTTGTATAACCAAGCTTGGTGAGGTCGGACGGACGAGATGATGTTTGAGACACTCATCTGCGACCGTTGGTGAAATTAGGGTTTTTAAAGAGGTGCGCAAGCATCACTCTTTAGCTTGGTCGAAACCAAGCGTGGGAAGGATTTTGAGAGGACCGACCATACATGCGTGTTGACGGCATGATGGTGTAGGTGCTGTATTCCGTTCCCTCATGAAAGCGCGATCTGGGCCACTCGATTTGATCGTCAAAGAGGAGTGGTCGAGATTGATTTTGCGATAAGAGTTTGATACCGCAAGAAGCCGCGCGCCATACCCTTTTCCGCGTTTTCCAAGACGACCTAGCTTGGTCGGTCTTGGCGGTTGGTTTGGCGTGTAGACGGTAGGTGATGTTCACGCCTATGTCTTACCGTCTCATGAAACGTGATCTAAGCCACCCAATTCGTCCGGTGAAGTTGAGTGGTCGAGATCGATTTGCAATTCGGGAAGTGTAGCCACGCATGTTTGAGCGGGCGTTTTGGATTGGCCGGGCATGATATGCCTTGGCCGACCGCATGGAGAGGTAGATGGGCCCACGGTGGTCATCTGGTATGACCAGGACTGCTCGATTTGATCTCGTGACCCTCCATTCGTGCCGGAGAAGATGGACGCGCGTGATGGCTCGAACCCTAATTTTGGCTTTCAAAGCGCGCGACCATGCCATTTCGGGTGGACGATTGTGTTGTAACCAACCATGGTTGGTTTTGACCGACCAGTCAAGTGTGTAGGCGGTCACATGGTGATTGTGTCGACATGCTCCGGGCCTTTTGAGTCTACATCTACACCCTCCATCTATACCTGCGAAGATGGATGGTTGAGACATGTTTTGCGGCACATGTAATATGCCGCAAACCCTAATTTAGGGTTTTCCGCCCATAATGCTTGGTATGGACGGTTTCTTGGCAAGCAAAGGCCAATGGTCGACCATGCGGGGTCGGCCGTGTGTATTCCATACCGCTGGGGTGATGGAATTGATCCGTGGTCATCAATCATGCTTGTGGAGTTGGATGACTGCGATCGAATCATATCCGGCAAGCTAAGGCCGTGTGTATTCCATACCGCTTGGGGGTGATGGAATTGATCCGTGGTCATCCAATCATGCTTGTGGAGTTGGATGACTGCGATCGAATCATATCCGGAGACTGATACAGTCAAGTCCGGATGCTCAATCGGGCTAGTATAACACACCGAGAGGGGCTCAATCGGGCTAGTATAACACACCGAGAGGGCTCGGGCTAGTATAACACACCGAGAATCAGCTTGTACGGGTATTTCGTACATGGTTTCATTATAGTGCTTGGAGGTTTGTGTTACTCGTAAGAGTAACACTCGGTCGTCATGCCACACCGATAATGAGTACGGGAAATACAAGGTGATATGAAATTCACTGAGAATGGGACTGTTGCTACAAGTTCCATTCTTGGTGAATCAAGTGAGGGAGTATCCAACACTTATAGATGGCTTTATCTTTTACAAGATGTCAGCGCATGATTTTCTCTGGTTTTTACAAATATAACCTTAAACGAAAATCCACCATCAACAACATCGATTTGGACTCATATTGCGAGCATAATGGAAATCATTTTGTTGATCTGTGATATAGTATTGGATGCCCCATACGTTTCCGATACAGGATAGTAACACTTACCGATTTTCTGTCGCGAAGGAAGGATTTTATTCCATAGTATTCCAGTCTCAAGAAATGGAAGGTAACGGTTCAAGAACTTTAAAGTAAGTACGTTCCTATGCAGCGCAGGGTAATAACACTTATCGATTTTCTGCCATGAAGGAAGGATTGTGCAAATTTGAATCATAGATAAATTCGATGTTGATATTGAATTACATAAATTTAGGCTTGACCTGAACTACTTACAAGACTTATGAGATTTGGACGTGGGCATAATGTTGTGAGGAGAAGACTGAGGCTAATTGTTTGGTGAAATATCACAAAGACACAATTTATAATCTAAGTTTCGCTAATCTTTAATGGCATAATTCTTTCAAGCTGTTCACTAGGGAGGATATATGATTCATTGGAAACATAGTGTTGACTGTTGACACAAAAATTAAGGTTAATACAAGTATATTACTAGAACATGCATTAAGGCAGATATGAAAGTTAAGATGAAACTACTACTAAGTGGATTTTTGTGTTGTTTGTTTCTGCTAGGTTTTGTTTTCTCGCGAGAATAAGATCACTATTTGCTGATGGAATGAATTTACACTGTAAATGTTTAGTTATGGATCATTCTTGTTTTCCAATAATTCTTAACTAAGTCTAAGTTGGGTTGGCATTTCGTTAATGTTCATATCAAGCCTAACTACCCCAAGTGAATATTGTAGAAGAATTATCAAGAAGATTATGGACTTATAAGTTTACTGAAAAAGCGGGGGTACAACAACCACACCAGATATTTCATTTAGCAATCTGTATGGACAAACTTCAATATACTTTCTAGAGAATCAACTAGACATTCAGAATCAATCTAGATAAAAAGTATATCAAAGAGTTTATATCTCAATCTCTCGATTTGATATATACTCAAGCAAATAGAAGTCTGCGAGTCATTATCAAATACTAGAGAGATAACTTGGATGGTACCAAAGACCAATATCCAAGTGTCAATGAATTTAAATCAACAACCAAAATTTCGGATATTCTAATTGATTGAACAACGCACAACCTGTGATATTTCAATTAGTAAAGATGAATTTGGATAAAGAGAAAGCTTACCAATACATATTTTGAGAAATAGATAGGCGAGATAAACTCGGATCGAAATACCAAATGTGTATAATGAAAGTCTATATAGCAAAACAACTTTTGTCTCAAGAATAGGAGATAAATAGACTTTTGAGTGATAGATAAGTTCAAGTCTCCACATACCTTTTAGTCGATGAAGTTCCACCAGTTCCTTGAGTAGTTCTTTGTCTTGTATGGTGATTGACATGGAGTTCTTGAGATCAACTGCACTTTCTATCCTAGTCCGAGACCTTAGCTATAATAGACTAGAAATCAGGGCTTATAGTTTTGATCACTAACATTGACAAACATGCTTGAGATAGCAACGCATGTGAGTTCGACGAGCAATGCTCTAACATTTACCATAGTGATAAATGGTGGTCTAAAGTTACGAGCTTGAATCTTTTTGCGGCGTCTTTTAAATTCTATGGAGATAGGTATAGTTGAACACTTAAAATGTGAGAACGTGGTGTTTGTTGCATGTTCACTGGATTGATACTGACTATTTAATCATAACCAACACACCATGTTTTTAATATAAGGTGCCATTAGAATATCATATATCAGCAATGCTTGATTGTTTCTCTTTCCATTCTTTTTCGTATGCAGTTTAAGACTTTAAGTCCTACTTTATAGTGACATTTTCAGCAAATCATTTGCAACTAACATAATGTTGTGTATGCATTTTGTACGTAGGCACAACTAACCGGCCACAATTCTGATTTATGCATGAGGTTAACAAAGTTCTATCCATTAATGATGAATTACATATATCACTGCTTCTTTTATGTCGGTTTGAGCTTGCCAGTGAAGGAGAAGGCAATAAGTGGGTGAATCATATTAATAAATCTATCCCACGCAATTTCCCGGGTTTACTGAACTTGTATGCATATAAATCAGGCAAGATGAAAAACTAACTACTCATAAAATTATTTGAAACTTCAAAGTATTTATAATAATAAAAACTAAACCGTGTGACTCTTGTAAGAAACTCAATAAACAAAAACTAGGAAAAATAAAGGAAGTATAAAAATAAAATTACAAGATATATATATATAGTATTCTACTTTTTGAAATGCAAAAAGTATCACATGTATCACATGTATTTTATATTTACAAATATAAAAAAGTAATTAACACATGAATACATATGTAGTAATCACTTTTTTTATACTAAAGAAATATTAACACATGAATACATATGAGAAACAATTTTTTTAGAAGACTTATATTTTGTAAGATTTTATTAGGTTACCATGGCAAGACGTTTATTGTATGTAATACGAAAAATCTAAAACAAATACTAATAGTAGTACCAAAAATCTTTAAAAAAATAAATAAATTTAATAAAAGTTTCAAAGACTTATATTTTGCAATTAATCATATCATTTAAATTGTATTATAATTTTCCAACTTCCAAACGTAAACTATAATTTTTATTGAAACTAATAAACTAATGGATGAGTGCCTCATGCCAAAATGCTATAACTTGACTACCACTTTCTTAGTGGTGAAATAACCACTCTATTTCAATGTGAATAATTGATACATTGTATGCAAAATCAACCAAACTTATGAAACACTCTAAAAATCAAGCATTGTTAGCTACGGTTATTCTATAATTACTTTAAAACAAATTTTTAACGCAAACCTGGGAACCGACGAACCCACCTGAGACTGTGTTTAGTCCAAACGTAAACTATAATTTTTATTGAAACTAATAAACTAATGGATGAGTGCCTCATGCCAAAATGCTATAACTTGACTACCACTTTCTTAGTGGTGAAATAACCACTCTATTTCAATGTGAATAATTGATACATTGTATGCAAAATCAACCAAAACTTATGAAACACTCTAAAAATCAAGCATTGTTAGCTACGGTTATTCTATAATTACTTTAAAACAAATTTTTAACGCAAACCTGGGAACCGGGGAACCCACCTGAGACTGTGTTTAGTAGTTGTTTGTTAGAAACAAAATTTATTAGAACCCTATAATTGAAAAGTAAAGGGTTTTTCTTCTCACATTGTAAGAAACGTCTTCAATTGATTAACCTCTGAAAAAACACTACAGAAAAAAAAAACTAATCATAAGTGAAAGGTAGATCTACAATAATTAATATCAAAGGTGAAAAATCAGTGAGAATAATTTGATGAACATCTCCATGAGCATTACCTTGAAGTTAAAAAAAATAAAAGTAATCTCAGCCCTTTGAAGCTTATCTGTATCACCATTTGTACACATAAATTCACCATCTGAACCCAAGGAATGTCAGACACGACAATTACCTCTCAACCAATCTAAAAACTTAAAATTATTAAACAACACCCTGAGTCTTATATGGAACAATTGTTCCCCTTAATAGATGGAACACTAATGAATTAACAAATATTTCTGACAGTAGGAAACTGTTTGATAAAATAACAACAATCAACTTACCACAACATCGTCAGTATCCTTATCCATTAGATCAATCTTAGTCAAGACTTTAAAAGTCCTCTCCCCTGAAAAATGCAAACAGATAAAAGTAAGAATAAGGACCTGGACTTTTACAGATTCAAGCCTACCTGAACCTCAAATTGTCATAAATTCTAGTAATGGAATCACAAAATGAAGTTTCAAAAGTTTACCTTTCGGGTCTACGTCACGATAAATCTTAATAAAGTCAGAGACAACAAGATCTTGGTTGGCATCTGAAACTGCTAGAATTAAACAGATGTTCTGCATGGTAACAAGGAAAGAAATCAAATGAAATATTTTTGCTTTATTACAGACCTAACCATAATACTATAAAGTATAAACCATCCATGAATGAAAATATATTCATTAAGTTAAGAATAATACTTTGACAATTTCCCAGAAGAATTCTACATAATAAATCCCAAATTATTAAGAAAACAAAAGCCTAACTCAACCGAATATGAAATGATCATCAGAGATTGATGTAATCGATTGATATTCAGAGATAAATATCAAAGAAAATACAGAAAAAAAAAAAAAAAGAAAGAAAGAGAAAAATGTAAGAAAAAACTAGAAAGTACAGGAAAAATAAATAAATAACACAACTGAAATTTCAATTTCAGCCAGGGAAAGGAAGAAAGAAAGACAACACGTGTATATTCTACTACAACTTACTAAATCAATTGTAATCGATTGATATTCAAAGATAAATATCAAAGAAAATACAGAAAAAAAGAGAAAGAAAAAGAATTATGTAAGAAAAAAACTAGAAAATGAAGGGAAAATCAATTGATAACACGATTGAAATTGAAATTTCAGTCAGGGAAAGAAAAAAAAGACAATACGAACCCGTGTTCCTATATTCTACTACAACTTGCTAAATCAATTGAAATTTGATCAAGTACCTCATTCACTGAATCAATTTTCATCTTTCTCCTAAATTGACCGTGATACACCCCCTGACCTGATACTATCAGTTAATTTTCACCGTGGTACTCATTCAAACCTCTCAAATACTCTTGAAATTCTATTTCCGGATTAAATAGATTTGACGGATCCATTTAACTTTTTAAGATCTGCCAAGAAACAACGAAAACGTAGAGTTTCCTTTTTCTATGTAGAGTCTTTTATTTTTCATCTACTAATTAAAAATGCTATTCTAATTTCCTAAATTGAATCATGCAGCCAAAATTTTGGAGCTGTCCTCATAGAAATCCAAACATTTCAACTTTGCCTGACAGACAGACAAAGTTTGTGTTTTGGTAAGTAGAGGGACAAAATCGGTTGTCCTTCCATGTTTTTAGTTTTGATTTTTTGTCCCAAGTTTACCCCTTACTATAGTAAACAAGAGCTAACTACAGTTACTCTTTAAAATCTGGTTTGTATTATGGGTAGTTTTTATAACCCGAATCTAATATGAGTACTATTTATAATTCTCTCTAAATTGGCCTTGTTACATTTTGCGCTCCTTCTCCTTTGTTTTCTTCGTCGCTCACCCCATTACTTCAGTTTCTGTTTCTTCTTGATCTTATTGTACTCTACCTCTGAAAACGTATTTAACTTCAAACCAATCAAAAGTTATGAAACCATGCGACTGTTGCCAAACAGATGCATATGAAATATTAGAACTTGCTCTTAATTTTTCTATACCGTGGCAGTATAAATTTCAAAGACAAAAGGTTCCAATCAGTCCTATAAAATAAATTCTTAGAATACTAGATGGTCGTATAAAATAAGTTGGGTCTTCTAGCCTGTGGGCCGTATAAAGTAAAATGAGTAATTGGTCCCTACGGTAGTATATATTAAAATGGGTACCTGGATATCAATTACACATATCTGATATGTTCGTAACAAACGGTACCAGATGAATTCCACAAACGATATGTAAAGGTTGTTGTAGTTCTTTAAACTGTTGTACTATATCCAAAACGACTTGTGTAAACTTCAAAAACCAGAATATCCTTGAATTGGCATGAGCTAACTCACATGTTCCCTCTTTACCTCCTCTCAGGGAAATTTTCCTTCAGGGGAAAAAAAATCGAGGTATTCCAAATAGCTCCTCTACCAACCATCACAGAAGAGGCACCTATGAAGAAAAAATGACTATGAATAAAGATACTAGAGAGCTAATTCACTTGAAAAAAGCTCTAACTGAATGAGAAAAAGCAGTTCTTTAGATGATTCAAGAATGCAAATGATGCCTGTTGCCGCTTTAATGCATTGAAAATCCCCATACTCTAAAACATCACCATTCACTATAACTGGAATAAGCAATGCCGCAACAACATCAGTAATATCATTCCAGCAAGTAGGATCCCTAGGCCTATCTTCAACTTTTCTACAACCAATTAACATGATTACCAGACCATCTAGCATACCTTAGTCTAATCAGTAAAGGATGACTACTTCCAGTTTCATGTCTATACTGAGATTAAAAAGATAAATCAGTAATGACACATGGGCGAGCATATGAAAAAGTTTGAAGCAAAAGCAACCACAAAATCAACTTAAAAGGGTTGCGATTATTTTTTTCTGCAAAGCCCGGAACATACTTGCAAATTAACGTTTTAATGCATATGATTTCAAATACATTGGTCTAGACAAGTTGACTTCTTGCCACCAAGTAACTATCTTGTTGAGTGCAGAACCAATACTTAACCACTAAACCATAAAAGAATACATTAAAATAATAAAAGTAATATCTTGTAGTTTTATGTAGTAATTTGTTCTCATGTATCCTAGAAGATTGAGTTGTTTGGTTTTTGTTTTCCATTACATGATACAGGAGTTTAACTTTCCAATTTCACATCGGGAAAAAAAGATGAAGAAATTAAAGAAAAATCAATTACTTAGTCATCAACAATTACTTAGCCATCCGCGAATTTAGATGTTTGGTTTTTGTTCTCCATCACACAATACATGACTTTGAATTTTCAATTTGTCAATGTATAAACAAGAAGGAAACAGAAGTCGTCTACAAAACTTAAGCAAAAGAAACATCCCACTGAATCACATCACACAAATTCTTACCCTAAGCATTCAAATTGACCACAAAACAACAAATTGAAGCTCACAGAAAACACACTTCATATCAGCATAATCACATCACAGAATAAGAACATTAATGATTTCTAAGTCACCTGAATTCGATTTCCCTTCCGTCGTCGTATAAGATTTAGCCCAAAGGAGAATGAAGAAGAACAAAGGTATAAAATGGGGCCAGGGAAGCTGGGTACGGGTTTAATTTATGGGTATGACTTACTAACTTCATGTTATGCATATTTGCAAACATATATGCAGTCCAACTACTGTTTTAGATTCACATTCATCAACCCAATCATATTCCTAGCAAGTCTGGTTGAATGATATAGGCATTTTAATAAATAATAGGCATTCATCAACACATAAATCATTTATGCAGGGTTTGCTAGAAATCATTTTCTTTTACAAACTTAAACTTAGATTAACTTAGACATGAAAGGAAAATCATTTTCTTACGCTCTTGGTAACAAGGACACAACTATAAACAACATAATAAAAGAAGCAATTTTTGCTAAGACAAGAGTAAAATATATTTACCCATTTTCTCTTCTTTAAGGCTTTTTACCGAACAACTTGCAAGCACGGAACTGGTGATTATGAGATAGCCATTGTGTTATAATCTTAGCTATGTTATACCTTGTTCTTCTTCTTTCCCACAAATTCTGACCCATACTTCCTGGCCACACAAAACTCTCAAAGCATCGAAAACACTCAACAATTCTCGTTAATCCATTATCACAATCATTCTAGCAAAGTAATTGTATTCACAATTTGTAAAAAATTAAGTTCCTAAAAGAGAACTTGCATATTCACTTCATTTTTCTTAAAATTATTTGTAAATCTAAGATCCTTCATTAGAATAAACGGGACTAGAGCCCAATTGTAAACAATTACAATTCTACTTAATATTCCAACAAGCTAGGTTAAATGATAAGATTTGTACAAAAATACAGTCGAACAAATCCCTTTGTATAAAAACCCCACTATGAGTTGTTATACAAGACCTTGAAATTTTTAAAAGCTGAAATCAACCATTTTCAAACTTCGATTTACACATGCAAGAGAATTAACTTACACCCTTTAATCTCTCACAAAAAATCTTCTTTATTTTACTTCTCTACGTTCTTCCATTTACAAGAGAAGCAGATAAACGCAATAAGAAGAAAAAGAACCATGAACGATAAGCAATACCCTTAACACTAAAATTTGCTCCTAGTTATCTTCATTTTCTATTCGGTTTAGTTTATGGGTAGCCTATAAAGATGCAATCCACTGTTTTTGGTCCTATTTTAACCCTTTTAGGAAGTGGCACTGAAACTTTCGCTAAGCACCCCCACACTTTGACGTACCTATAAGAAGGTATCCTTCCCTTCCATAACTCATAAGGGGTCTTGTCCTTCTTCTTGTGAGGGCACTTATTGAGAATGTAATTCGCAGTAAGTATCGCTTCCCCCCACAAGTTCTTGGGTGCTCCAGAATTTCTCAAAAGAGCATTCGTCATATCTTTTAAAGTTCTATTCTTTCGTTCCGCAATGCCATTGGATTGTGGAGAATAGGGTGGTGTTACTTGATGATGATTCCACTCTTTTCACAAAGTTCTTTAAGTGGTTCCACATACTCACCACCCCTATCACTCTTGACCATCTTAATTTTACGATTAAGTTGGTTCTCAACTTCATTTTTATAAAGTTGGAATTTTTCAAGAGCTTCATCTTTACTTCTTAACAAGTAAATTTGACAATACCTTGTACTGTCATCGACAAAAGTCATAACATACTTCTTCTCATCTCTACTTGGAGCCATTTTTAAGTCACACAAATCCGAGTATATCAAGTCCAATGGTTCCGTATTTCTCTCAACGGTAGGATATGGAAGCCTTGCGAATTTAGACTCGATACAAATTTCACACCTTTTTGTGAAATCTATATCACACTTGGGTAACAGTTCCATATCCATTAATTTCTTAAGAGAATGATAATTAACATGACCTAATCTTTCATGCCAAATTGAACTAGATTCTGTCATGTATACGGAAGAAATATCTATATTTACTTCTGACATAATTGTCGTTGCATTTGGTTTAAAGAGTCCTTCACTAAGATAACCCTTTCCCAAGAATATATTGTTTTTAGAGATAACAAAGTTATTCAAAACAAATTCTAACTTCAAACCATGTTTCACAAGTAATCCGCCAGAAATTACATTTCTACGAATTTCAGGAACGTGTAGTACTTCTGTCAAGGTAATATTCTTACCCGACATGAATTTAAGTACTACGTTTCCCTTGCCTTTAACTATAGAAGTTGCGGCATTACCCATATATACGGATTCACCATTCTCAATGGTTTCATAGTTAGAAAACATAGACCGATCTTTACATACATGTCGAGTCGCTCCCGTATCCACCCACCACTCATTTGGGTTGCTTATCATATTAAATTCCGACACAACAGAAATTAGATATGGCATACTCGATGCATCGTTTCCGGTAGCCATTCTTGACTTGGACATACACATCGGATGAAATTATACAACGACTACAGTAATAAAACAACAATAATTTTTCCAGTTGAGAATCTGAATTATCTTCTAGTCTCGAGTCCGTATACAACACTAGTGAATATGGAAAATGTTCACAGTAACAATTCCTTTTGTATACAGTAACAACAAAAGCAATTACAATTCAAATGCTAATTAATATATACCTAAACAGTAACCAAGCTTTCAACAATTGAGATTGTTAACAGCGTTGAAATTATGTCAAACTATTTAGGCCCAGTAGTAATTAACCTATAACGATGAAGACTACGTGATTCAAGTTTCTTGTTCACCAATATGAATTGTGTCAACAAGGACAAAGGAAAGAGCATACTTAAACTATATAACCCAAAATATTACTTAAAGTTTTCAGATTGTTGGAAAATCTGGGTTATAAACATGCATCCAACCAAATCAATCATTAACAAACAAGACCCATATTCTAGTTTATCAAAATAACACAAGAGATGATTGAGACAATTTATCAAATACCTGGTGCGCAACAATCCTCTTTCCCAAATTTCAGCAAATCCACAATTCACAAAACAAACAACACAATAATTATAGAGAACAAGTACTAGGATTACCAACTTAATTTGTGTATTGAGGCGAGGTACTCCTCTTTCCTGAAAACTTTAACTTCCCGTCACTGGTGCAAAACGAATTCGGAAGTAAGTCTAGCCAAGATACAACAATACCTTTGATGTTAACATGAACTCGAATAACATCAAAACAATCGAACTTAAAGCAGCAGCAAACTCTCTTCAATTAGACTCTAATGCAAGTTTATTTTTAGTAAAATAATGGATGCTATTTTCTGGTTTTTCTATGTCTGTACGTTTAAGAACATTGGGTTCTTATAATACAAAGATGACGGTTCACCAATGGTTGTGACCCAAACTGAATGGTCTGTTGGTTGGGAACCGGCACAAGTTTATTCACCTTTGGGAACGGATTTGGGGGCCGACCAAATCCAGATTTCCTACACTATATAATCAAACCAATATGAGTAACGAATACGACAGGTCATGAAAATAATGTCTTTAGGATGCAATAAAGCGTAACAACGAAATTGATTTCAACGTCTGTAGTCTGTACTCTCCTGTTCAACCAAGAATACACTGTGAAAGAGAAACAACCACTACTGTAAGAGATTCACATTCATTTGAGTTCAAGGTTTTTACACCTCTACCATGACTTGACCTTTAACCTAGAATAACACTTGCCTTCACAATGTTGCATTTTTCGAGTGTTGGTCCTTGTCTTGGATCTTGTTGCTCGATACACGATAAGTGATAATTAAATATAACAAACTACGCCCGAAACCAGCTGGCTTGTCAGGAAAAAAAAAAAAAAAAAAAATGAAAAATCCATGAAAAAAATACAGTATCTTTTTCTATGATTTGTGACTGAAAAGAAATGAACACACCAATAAAAAAAAAAAAAAAAAAAAAAAGAAGATATGAACAGCTAATAAATCACCTGATTTACTCTCATCTTGAACTATTTACTTCAGTTAATGGTAGGCACGTTTTGTATAGTTTACATGTATACAGAATCTGGTACCTATTAAGTTCTGCTTTGAAGACCTGTTTACTTCTAACCATCACTTTCAGCCAATTCAGCACTTGTAATGGATGCGAATCTGGTATATTTTCATATAACAACCAGATTTGGTTTTCAACTTGTCGAGGAGCTGAGCCATGGGGATTTTCTTTCTCTAAGACAATTAATGCGTGCATGATCATCTGAAACATTAAATAAATTAATATAAAATAAAATAAAGAAAATTATTAAGATTACTCAAAATATTAAAACGATAAAAAAACGGAAATCGTAATAAGAATTACCACATTATAATCTGTCACATGTGGTATTACTTCTTGTTCTTCTTTATCTAATTGGGATAGGAACGTTTTGTGCAGTTTACTTGTATACTGAAACATATATCTGTGTAGACTTGTTTCAAAAACTTGTTTACTTTTAGCCATTATTTTCACCCAATTCGCCACTTGTGATTCGTGAGAGTGAGGCAAATTACTATATAACAACTCGATTTGATAAGCAATTTGTGACATACTAGCTCCATGGAGATTTCGTGGCTCCAAGACAATTAATGCATGCACGATCATCTGAATCATACATGAAAAAAAGAACCAGACAAGGGCAAATGATTAACGGAGGATATATAAATGAGAAATAAAGGAAGAAAATAATGTAATAAAATTACCATATTATAATCTACATAATTTGGTAGTTGTCGCCGCCCTGATTGATCTGATTGGCCGGCCATCTGAACAGATAGCAGAAAAGAGAGGAAATTCGTTAAAAGAATGCATAGGAAAGGAAGACCCAGGGCGAATCCACAGGGGTGCACGCTCATAAGTTTTACGGAAAATATAAAATCCTAAATCATTTTCGTTAAAAATAACTTTAGGCCTCCATAAAATTTACTGCAAGATTTACCTAAATTAAGGTCTTATCTAAAACCAACTTCCTCTCTTATTCCTCTTCTTCCCACTACCGCGTATTACAAAACTACCTTAGATTAAGGAATTTTTATACATACAATGATACAATTCCTAACTTATCGAGAAAAAAATTGATATCCTTAAGTTTAGAAAGTAAAGAGGTTATGGCATTTATACAAACAGCTTATGCGTCATTTGTTGAGGCAAGTTTTGGTTTCTACGTGAATTTAATCATCCCTTTCCTTAACAAATATGCCCTCAACCATTCCCATATTTTGTTTTTCGATGTTTGTTAGTGGCATAGTGCGGACATGATTCGAAAGTTGTACCACTTGTTGATTTTAGACTGAAGAGGAATCCACATTTTATTTGAGTTGAGAATTTAGGGTTTTTTTTTTTTTTTTTTTCCTTTTCTTTAAAAAAAAAAAAAATCCCACTAGACTTATGATGAGGATCGGAAAAGGACATTGTGCTGCATGTTAATTTCAATGAATGAACTGAATAAAATAAACATGAAAAAGTGAAAGAATATTTTGGCAACCATGAAAAAGTGAGACAAAGGCAACTACCTGTTTGCGGCAGAAATATATTAACCTGATTAGATTGTGATGAATCGCAATAAAAGGCAGTAACCTTGCAAATTCGTATCCCTCAAACGAGTTTTCTCCAAAATTTCTTTCTTCTCAAAAGTTTTTCCTCGATCCGCCCTCTACTCATAAATAATTTATAACGTTTCTCCGTTAAACACCATCCTAGGATTAATGAGACTAATCGTACAGTTCACATTAAAAACCTAGATATTCTTTCCAAATTAACAAAATGTATCACTTTATAATCCTAATATAAAGCTTGGAAACCAAGAAATGCATATTTAAAGGATAAAATCTTTTTTCAGTACCAAAAATGATATCTATCTAAAAATAAATAGAATTAAATCTTTTTATGTTAGTTAACATTCTAACCCTAATCACCTACTATAAAAATGCACCAATTGATCCTCTCGTGCTCTCCTACTATGATGGAACCCTAGATAGGAATAAAAAACAGAGTCGAAGAAGAAAAGATGTTGAGGCTACTACCAGAAGAGATTCAGGTATATGTTCTTTTAAAGTTACCGGTGAAATCTGTTTTATGTTGTAGATGTGTATGCAAACCTTTGAGCAAACTACTTTATAGCCCTAAATTTATTAAGGATCACCTTCATAACCATAACAAAACAAACCCTAGGCTCATGCTTATAAATCACGGTTATGATGTGAATCCTACTTGTCGTTCAATTGATTATGCTTCAATATTATCATCATCATTAATATCATCTTCATCATCATCTTCATCATCATCTACCACAACTGTTACATGTGATGGAGCTATTCCAATGGATAATTACGTTTTCCAACGTGACTGGAGCTATGGTATTGAAGTAGTTGGATCTTGTAATGGTTTGATTTGCATATGCATATCAAATTACAGATTTTGTATTTGGAACCCTTCGACTGGTGAATATAAGGAAGCACTATGCGGTCGTGTGCTGCGGGGAGAATCGAGTGTAAAATATGGGTTTGGTTACGACTGCCACCTTGACGATTACAAATTGTTAAGAATTGTGTCAAGTAAGATCGATTATGGTTTTTATGGTTATTCTCAAGTTGAGGTCTATACATTAGGAACCAACTCGTGGAAAACTTTCAAAAGCATGAACCAATATGATTTTCATGTATCTAACTGGTCTGTTTGGCTTTTAAATGGAGCTTTTCATTGGCCAAGCTCTATCAAAGCAACAAGTTCCAAGGTTATAGTCTCTTTTGATATCAGCAGCCAGAGATTTGTGGATTTCTTATATCCAGAAGAAGTTATTAATCATACATATGACCACGTGGGGCTATTGGAAGACCGTCTCTGTATGGTTGTTTATGATTGTTATTATACTTATAATAATAACATGGATGTCTGGTTAATGCAAGATTATGGAGTGAGAGAATCATGGACTAAACACTTCAGCTTGAAACCTGCCATCGATGTCAGCGCTCCTCGTTACTTGAAGCTGTTATGGTCTTTTACAAACGACGAAGTTTTAATAGATGGAAATTTTTTATATAACCCCAAGAATGATGTAACAAAAGTTTTGAGAATCCCTGGTTTTGATATGGCATTGAGTCAACCCGTGAGTTATGTTGAGAGTTTAGTATCACTTAAATCAGGTACTTTCGTACGAGAAGGGAATGCATTTGTGGAGAGATTAATATCACTCAAATCAGGTATTTTCGTACGGGAAGGGAATGCAAATGAAGTCACGAAGAAACAAAGAGTACAGAAAGGGAATGGAAATGAAGTCACGAAGAAACAAAGAGTGCGGAAAGGGAATGCAGATGAAGTCACCAAGAACAAAAGACGAAAGTAAAAGTACTAATATTATTTATGTTATTCGGTTTCTTTTTTTTTTTTTTTTTTTTTTTTTACTGATATTTCAATTATCAACTTTTTTATTGAACTTTTAAAAACAATTGAACTTTGACGTGAACTCATAATACTAGCAAGGAACCCTACCAGGGGATCATTGCATAGACTGTTTCTCCAGTTGACTCATGAATTCATTCGCTTATGGACATGATTTGAATCTGAAACCCATTTGAAGAAGAGTCAATATAACTACAGGAAGTATGTAATAAAAACCTCATCGTATGAATGTGTTTTCTGAAAGGAGGGAGGCTCTTTTGATTGCTATAAAGGAACTCCTCCAGATAGCCAATAATCTCATAGTTACTTACTGCACGTACAAAGCCTAAGAAAAAGATTTGTTGTGCCTGCCCAGAGACTAAGAAGCTGAGAGATGAGTACATCGTGCAGCATGGTAAGAAAAGATGAATATCTATGTACAATATTAGGAGTGTGTGTTTGTTTAGTTTTGTTGGTTTTTTCAGGGGAACAGCTACTGGCATTTCCAACTAGATTTCAAAGCCTGTTTATATGGAGTATGTCCTTTTTGAAAAGTACTTGAATCTTTAAATTTGCTTGTATATTCATTTTTTGCAACCACATAATCGGAATTTTTTTATGCCCTCTCCTACCCACTGATCCAAGTTTCTCCCCTAGATTATGGAGTAAGAGATTCCTGAACTGAAATTTTCTCCACTAACGATCAGAGTTTCTGAAATATCGCGCGTAAATGAAGTTTATATGAAGTTCCCGGAACACTGAGATTTTTTTTGGATTCCATCAAGGTTTCATTTAATATGACCCAGAAAAAATATATAGAGATATTTAGTGTGGACTTCTCTAAAGATCTTGGAGGCAAGTTTTGTTGAACAAGATGATTTGGAGCTATCATATAGATCTTGAAGCTGAT